>OX123197.2:2165611-3365611 GCA_944739405.2 Euclidia mi
AGAAGTTATTATCAATAATGGTCATTATGGGCAACTACGGAACCCTACATTGCGCGTGGCCCGACACGCACTTGGCCGGTTTTTTATTATCATTTTAATTTTTGTGACCACCATAAAGTAACCTAGTTTAATGACCTAGCTTCTCAGCAAGCCACCAACCATGATCGTCTCCTAATACATAAAGTAAGAAAGAAGTCAAAGTAATAAATGTGAACAGTAGTTAAATAAAACTATATTTTGTTACACAGCATCCTAGTATGAATATTGTCACCATTCTAAACTCTTAAAGATAATTTACGCAGCTAAAGTAGGAGAGTCCACCACTAGATAAGGTACTTGCAGAGACAGTGACGGCGGGGGTAGCCCAGGGAACAGTATTGGGTACTGGGGTGGAGGCTGCGGCCCCTGGGTTAATGACCTGGTCTCAGGCTCCGAGCAGTGAAGCAGCCAGTAGGTGACCATCCGACCTCGACCCTTGAGCTCGACCTCTCCTCGACGTTCCACCACGAAGGTGCCCCACTGCTCCAGTAGGTCTCTTGTGTTCTCGCTCAGGTGGATGCGAAGAGCTAAAGTAGGACAAACAAAAATGCGAATTCAGAGTCCTTGTTAGTTCAAAGAAATAAGTGGACATACCTTAGTGGTTGAGCTGTTGATTCTGAAAGAGGGTATCTTAACATGAGTACCGATAATTGTTTGATAGGTTCTATACCTATAGCTACCGAAGGTAAGGGTATGTTATATGTATGATAATCGGTAGCAGTACTCTTGGAAATTATTAATAAAAGTGATATCCGGAAACAGTGATTTCGTACAGTTACCTACAGGAATATAACGCATAGGAAAATCATTTGTTATGGTAACAAAATTAAAAAATTATGTAAAGTTGTCTGAGAGAGAGTTTTCACTCGTTTTGCATACATTCAACAAGTCATAACATTCGAAAGTAAGTTATCCACATACATTTTAAAGTTGACGCATAAACAACAAGTAAAGTGTAATAAACCCTATCATACTACGAGTACTACGACAATCTAGTTTGTGAAATTTTCATTTTGTGGTAAAATGTGCCCATTTAAATTTATTTATGAAATAAGGTATTATTTCAATTAAAACATTCATATTACTTGTATATTAGAACGAGAATATCAATTTGTAACATTTGTTATCTTTGGTAATTATTTTTTGACACTGGTCACATTGTAAGATTGACAAATCATTCTTTTCCGGAAAAAAGTTGATTGACCACGCGTGGTACATTGAAGTAAATTTTGTAAAAATGTTGTAAATTGCCCCTATTTGCCGCTTTTTGCAGCCCGTGATGATAACTTTGCTTTGTGTTTGTTATATTGAACATTGACATTTTGTAAAACTGAAAACTGTGTGAATCCTCTCTTCGTGTTGAAGACGTCGCGTTTGGAGTCCGGCAGCTAGGTAGATGTATCACTCTCTATTTTGGCCAATTCAGTTGTGTGTTTATGTAACTTAGTTCCAGGACCGACATCTGTGAAGATCCAGGTAACTGTATTATTGTATTTGATTCTTGGCGCTGAAAAACTCAGCCTCATATATATCAGACTTATTGCGTTGCCCTGGTCAAGTGGATGATGTAAATTAGTTTCCACTGCCCTCTGCAACAATTCCCACCTGTCTAGGGCAACTTCTGAACATTATTCAAAAATAAATAATTTAACAACACGATTGCCCTTGCAAAAACGTAAATTTTTATAAAGATCTCTGACAGTAATTGCGAGAAGGCTCCACATATCCTGACACTGGTTGATACAAAGAACCCTATCTCTTCGGGTTGCGGAGCTCAGACAGATTGTGGCATTCGAATGGCTGTGGAAAAGCTAATATTCTGTTAGATATGGTTAAACTAAAAAGCGTATACCAGGCTCCAACCATTTTGGATGCCAATGGGATTACCCTAAGATATTGATAACTTGCCATAACCCTTAAAATTCTTTGCGGAAGATGCCTATAAAAATAGTACATAATCTAAGGAATATGCCTTACGTTGTCCAGTAGACTCCATGCGGCTAGCGGTGTTCACGGTGTCTCCGAAGAGACAGTAGTGCGGCATTTTGACGCCGACGACTCCTGCACACACCGGGCCCGAGTGCACGCCGACACGTACCTGTTCATCAATCAACAAGCCTTAAAAGTAAGAACGAAAAATATGCGTAGTTTATCCAATATGAAGCTTGCTGGTTTCCAGGACATAGCACACAATATATCCATTTAGAAACTCAAACCTTCATTATTTTTATGAAACTCAAGACAAACCGGAATACGGTGAGTGGTCAACTTGCAACTCTTCGTCCTCGAGCTTAACCCCAAACTGCTAAACAAGACAATCGGCATTCGATGAGCCGAAAGAGTGGCGTTGCCGTAGCCCAGTCGCTGTATCGGAGTTGCTGATCTGCCTTGGTTTAACGGTGGAGTGAGACGTGATATAATGAACATCTCTTTCCGAGTTGATACGCATCGTTAGTACATAATATATATCGATGATACGTATCTTTTGGTCATTGCCATCTGCCTATTGAGAACAGCACCTAAACTCGTCTATTGCATCCACTACATTTGATCACCTAATAAGAATAGTACATCAAACCTATACTCTCCTTACGAAGTAAGTCATCTTCCAATTTACCTCAAGCCGGTGTGTAGGTCTGTGCCTGACGACAAATCCGCGCACCGCCTCCACGATGGCGAGCGCCATGAGGCAGATCTCGCGAGCGTGCAGGTCTCCGTTACGTTCTGGTAGGCCTGATACCACCATGTATGCGTCGCCTATCGTCTCCACCTGTATACACGGGAAATAGACATTTTTATATAAAAGAATCGCTGCACTAAGAATTAATCTTATGTCTCGCGTCAGAATTTCTGTCAATTCCTAGTAGTTCCTAGCATCTGTTGCGATTGCGACTGTTCTTATCGAACTTGGCTGTTACTACTTGCCGGATGCTCTGTAAATTCTTCAAGATTCTCTTCTGGAATCATTTGTGATGGAATTGATTTATCCGGCTCGGTAGGACCATATGTAAAGGCAAAGGTCAATAAAATAGGGTTTCTACAACTAATTGGACTTATCACGAGTAATTATGGTAATTTTCAAAAGTGCACACCAGGCATTGTACTGCGTGGGCAACTGTATGTGTGTGTCTTGCTGGGCTTTTGATGACTGACTCTCATGACGGCGCACGAGGCTCCCAGACTGCACCACATCGCTTAGAGATGTGAAGCGTGCTGTGACTGTTTAGTAAAACTATGTGTATTTATGATGTTATCATAGACAGATAGGTGTAGAAGGAGTAGGGTATTACCTTATAAACATCATAGAATCCGATGATCCTGTCGAAGGTGCTGTACAGATCGTTGAGGAGGTCGACAACCTGCATGGGCGTAGAGGCGGCGCAGAGTTCAGTGAACCCCACGATGTCACTGAAATACACCGTCACGCACTCGCAGCTCTCCGGCTGGACTACTTCGCCTGCCATCAGTTGCTGGGCAACCGGCCTAGGCGAGAAAAGCAAATTCATTAACCTCAATGAATAATGTCAGCTGTAGATGGTTACTAACAATGAAATGTTGTAAACTAGCAGGTGTTTAAAAAATAATCAGTGATTGTTGACAAATTTTGAAAGACAGAGGATTAAGGTCTTTGTCCAAATTTGGGACCTTCTGGCCTGGCTAGATGATCGAGCCGTGTAAGACCCGAACCCCAACTCGAATGTTTTGAGCATAATGCTTTTTATGTCCATTGCTTGTTTGGATAGGTAGTTAGAAGTCTCTAGTGATGGAAGAGTTATTTTATTCTGGTCAGAAAGAGTCTTATGTTTAAGAATATATAGTCAATTCCTTTTTTTGTATATTGAGATATTTAGACTAAATAAATTGAAAACATTCAGAGACGAGAACACATATTTATTTTATAGAAAAAGAAATTGTGGAAGCAAAGAAAACATCCTTACATTTTCTAGTAAATCAATTAGCATATCCACAACCCAAATCGTTGGCAAGATTTATTCTATAACAAAACTGTCAGTACCAGTCTGGAGCTGCGCCGAATAAACCTCGCATTACCTACACGAGGTAGGTAATCGCTATTGTATATGTGAACATAAGCATATTGCTTTTGCATTTTCTACGGATTATACTCTACGTACCTTTGTTTCGAGTAACCGATATTTCGGCACTGTTGGAAGCACCATGTACACAAATCCCAAATATCGGTACACTCTTGTGTTCACTAATGACCATGAGAGTTTAAATTTCTATAAAGAGCATAAAAAGCAAAAGTGGCGATATCCCAGTGGTGTATGTATGGACAAATCAAACCCGAGACGATGGTCTCGGGTTTGATCCCCAGTTACCACGATCACACACCTCTGACTTTTCGAAGTTAAGTGTGTATTAAAAATGATAATTATCGCTCGCTCAATAATGTGCCTGGTAGATGGCAATAGGCTCGCCTCCTATAACATTGAGACCAAAACATAACTGGCGAAGTGTGGGTGCCTACCTACCCCTTCGGGGATAAAGCGTGAAGTTATAGAGTATACCTATTATCCATATAGAGAGCAGTTACTAAGACCTCAGACCTCCCCTTCTCCATGGACAGTAGCTCCGTCTTCTCTTCCACTAGCGACTTGAATATCATCCACAAATAGTTAGATAAGTCCATGTGTATCATCCATATTTACCTTGGCAGCACCTGGTAGAGCAGTTCCTCAGACCTCCTCTTCTCCATGGACAGTTGTTCTGTCTTCTCTTCCACCAGCGACTCGAGATTGTTCGCGTACTGCTCCATGCGACGCAGCAGGTCGTCCATTAGGTTGTCGCAGTAGCCTCTATACGGGAAATAAACATATATTATTTGTTATTAAAGTAAAAAAGCTGCAGGACTAGTGGAGATACCAACAGATAGTCAGGCCGAGGGTTTGAACCTACGACGCGAACCACAAAGTTTTCGAAATTAACATACGTAAGATCATGGTAAATAAGTTAATACATACATACATAAACTCACGACAGTTGCCCGAAAGGGTAGGCAGAGACTACGGAACGCCATTTGCAACGATCCTGACATATCTCTCTTGCTTCATTCACTCCCATCAAGTTTCTTATGCATGCTCTTCTATTTAGGGTACTTCTGACCTGCTCTTTTTTAGGATGTCTCCAATCAGGTCAGAGGACGTCCGCCTAGGTCTCCCTGTCCCATTCATACCTTGTAACTCATAAATTAATATTGTCGTATAATTAGTTTAAAATAAGCGAAGTTGACGGAACCCTGCTTCGTAGGTCGTCTAGTTTTGGTTGCAGGGTGTCAAGAAAGCTAACATAACCTATTAAGGTACGACGGTTTTCGACCAAACGTTGACTCTTTTGGCGGATTGTTTAGTCGATCAACTAAAGAAAGACGAATAGCTTTTCGGTCTTGTGTCAAATTGTCAAATTTATTTTGATCCAAGAGTACAATAGGAACATTTAATAAAATTCTTAAGATTCTATTAAAACATTGCAGCATCTATTTTTTGGAGTAATCCTAAAAATTTGGAGTTAAAGTATTTGTTCAAATACTTTAACGTGCTATGCAATATTTAAAGAAGTAACATCTCTTGAGATCTCAAGACTTCTTTTTAGATTTATATATTACGCGAAATAGCGAAATTTTATAAGATATACTAACTATATTTATTTTTAGATTTATGTGAACTAAAAACTGTTAGCTGTGTTAACTTTCATGTTACAGTCGATTTATCGACGATGAAGTTGTTGACACAAAAATTATTTAAAACTAGTTCTTGGATTAGATTATTATTCTTCTACTTCTACCTATCCTGTTCCCATATTACTTGGGGTCGGCGCAAAATGACTTTTGAGTCATTAGTAAGCAGTGTAATTCTCGAATAATAAGTTCTGGTAAGTAGCAAAAATAATTAGTTCTAGCGGCTGCATGTACCTACCCAAAAGGCACTATTTTTATAAACCAGTAGGTATTTTGTCAAAATAACTGCGCATTATATACGGTACCATCCCTTATCAACACAATATTGCGGAAGTGACTGCTACAGCCGTAATTCGCGTTCGCGTGCAAATACAAAACATATATTTTAAGCTTATTGTACTCAATACTCAATATTTTATTGAACTCCATAATAACTCCATTGTAAGTGAATACTGTGGGAAAATATCATATTTTACTTTGTGTGTGCTAGTTTTTATTCTGGTTATAAGCATATTTGCTATTAACACAAGTTCATGCCATTGAACTTGCCAATGTGCTTAAAAGCTTTTAAATAAGCCATACTAATATAAAGAAAAAAGTGCGTTTCTACGTTATTTAGGGTTCCGTACCTAAAAGTAAAAAAAAACGGGACCCTATTACTAAGCCTCCGCTGTCTGTCTGTCTGTCGGTCCGTCTGTCTGTCTGTCACCAGGCTGTATCTCATAAACCGTGATAGCTAGAAAGCTATTTTTTTTTTTAATTATGTATTTCAGTTGCCGCTATAACAACAAATACTAAAAATAAAAAAAATAAAAAATGTTAGAGGGGGTCCCATACAAATAACGAGTTATTTTTTTCGTATTTTTTGCTCAAAATTACTAACTGTAACAGGTAGACGCTTTAAATTTTCACAGAATATGTAGTTGTATATTACATAGTATAGTTTCAAAATAAATAATTAAATAAAAAAAGTAAATAATAAAGGGAGGCGCCCATACAAAAAACATAATTTTTAAGCAATTTGTTACTCAATCTTAATAAACAGGTAGAAACTTAAAAAGTATTTAAGTATACATACAACGAACGTGATTTTCTTTTATAGATGACTAGAGGACGCCAGCAGCTACGCTTGCATTTTTTTAAATTTACCCGTTTTGGCCGATCCCGTGGGAATTTCGGGAATTCCCTTCTTAGTGCACCCCTACGGTTCCCAAGGAATGTACATGCCAAATTTCAGCTTCCTGCGCCCAATAGTTTCGGCTGTAGCGTGTCTATCAGTCAGTCAGTAACGCAAGGATTTTATATATTAAGATAGTACGGAACTCTTCGGGACTCGCACTTCCCCATTTTTTTTGTTCTTCTGTTACGTCGCAACAGGACGATGTTATGGTATGACTTTTGTGTGTGCAGATAGTAAGGTGGCTGGAGACTGCCATAGGTTACTTGTTATCTTGATAACCAATATCCACGTGGGCGAATGCGTAAGCTAACTCTAGTAAGTTATAACTCCAAGAAAGACTTTGTGGATACAAATTTGCTGTCGTAGTTTAGATTGTAACTTAAAGATTATCATCGTGACAGCCAAGAGACGGTCACTGCTGGACATAGGCCTCCCCCAAGGTTCTCCACACAGTCTGCCTTAAAGATAACCCCAACCATACCAAAGAGAAGTTATCGGACTTACTTGATATAATTAACATTGATGGCATCGAAGCTGGGTCTGTCATCAGGCGCCTCTGCCCAGCACCTCGCAGCCAGCTCCAGCAGTTCCACGGCCGCGCCGCCCCCTCCTCCCGCCGCTGACGTCACCTCGTTCACCCCCACCACGGGCCGGAACGGCGGTGACTCCCGGGCACACACGCGACCCACTATTTCTGTGCACATTCAAATTAATCATGGTAAAAGGGTCAACATATCAAAGTCAAAATCTTTCATTCATTTGGGTTACAATGTGACGCTCATGAACGTAAAAAAATATTAAATGTATACTTAAAAGATTCTACATTTACTGCCACGTTCGCAAAGCAAGGGCGTAGAACCATGAGGAAGAACGGGTAATAAAACTCACGGTCACTCTTTTTCATCGCCAGGATTTACATAATGGCGCTGATACACTTGAGCATTCACCTTTAATGAGCATTAGTGCGAATGTACCAAAACAGAGAAACAAACGAGTGTATTTTAGCGTACATTCTTACGAACATTCTGGCGAGCCTTACGCGGCGTCCAATAATTTACATTTTGTAAGGTGCTATCAAAGTTAAGACTTGCCAAGTTAATGTTATAGAGCCTAGAAGGCCTATTATGAATGCGGACGATCAATGGCTGAATCAGTCAAAAGAGTCAGATGATATCCTGCATTGTACTCGCATACTAAACCCATAAATTTTGTCTGGACTTTCAAAGATCAAGAATATATTAAAGAAATTAAAATGACAGTCAAAATAAGCAATTACTAAGTTTGTTTCGGCCTTTCTTCTCAAGAAGTCATTTAGCTAGGAAAAGCCGGCATCTAGAATAAGCTTTTGACTGTATAAGTGTTGTAAACAAGCAAAATGCAGAAACAAATGTCTTTATCTTTATGAATTGAAATAAATGATGGTGGAGGAAAGGGTCAAAGTATCAAAGTGAAGACAGACAAGTTAATTTTATAGGCCCTAAAAGGACTACTTTCTTTAGTAGAGTGTGAAAAATCTGGGGCATTGTTATTTATCTTTTTTTTTTTAATTTTCCAATTTTGTCCCACCGCTGGGCAAAGGTCTACTTAACACTGTTCCAAGCGTCATTTATCTTGCAATATATAATAATATCATTTATTAATTTTAACTAATATTATGTTATGCAAATATTGCACATTGAAATTAAAATTCAGCTTAGGGCGGTTTATTTTGGATTTCAGTGGAACGCAACGGACACTGTGTAGAAGCTGTCGGTCTCAGCTGTCATAAAGATCTTTGACAGTCATTATTGGGGAGTCAACTGACAATGGTCTCTAAACCATGGAATATCACTAACACTTTGGAAAGCGGAGGTCGGGCGACAGTCTCATAGCTCTGTAGAAAAGTAATATTATGTTATATCTAGTAGTCACAGAATGTCTTTCTATTTTCTATGGTCTTGCATGCAATGGGGATGACGCCAAGACGATGGTGATAATGTATAGTTATGCGATTATAGTATTTTGTACGACATAATTTTATTGTTAGGGGATTAAGTATTACTTTACCCCAGGGGGGTACCGGACCTACCGGAGAATCTCTCTCTGAGCATCATCGCTCAGACTGCCCCATCCTATCTGGGGGGAGGGGGGGGGGGGGGGCAAAATTCCCAACGGCGACGTGCTTTGCCACACGTCACGTTTTGTCTCCCCGTCATACAGAGGCAAAAGGAGGGCTAGGGAATGCCTGTTTGCAACGGTGAATGTTTGTGGAGGAGTGGATGGTAAGATTGATGAATTGTGTGATATGATGGATGTAAGGGAAATTGATATACTAGGAGTGAGTGAAACTAAGAAGAAAGGTTGTTCAACTACTACTTATGGCCGATATAGTGCATATTAGTCTGGAGTTGTTGATTCTGAGAGAGCTAGCCAAGGAGTTGGAATGACTCTATTAGAGGCAGGGGGATGTAATATCCCCTAAGCTCTTCACCAACGCACTCGAAGACGTCTTTAAGACGCTGGACTGGACTGGACGGCCATCAACATTAATGGCGAGTACATATCCCACCTTCGGTTTGCCGACGATATCTTCATCGTGGCAGAGAGCCTGGCAGAGCTGAGCGAGATGCTGCACAGCCTAAATGGAGCCTCTCGACGGGTAGGTCTCGGCATGAACTTGGATAAAACCAAGATTATGTTCAACGAACACATAGTGCCGGGACCGGTTTATGTCAACGGATCGATGCTCGAAGTTGTTCAAGAGTATGTTTACCTTGGGCAAGTAGTCCAGCTTGGTAGAAACAACTTCGAGAAGGAAATCGACCGCAGGATCCTGTTGGGTTGGGCAGCGTTTGGCAAGCTACGTCGAGTTTTCTCTTCGCCCCAACCGGAATGCCTGAAGACCAAAGTCTTCAACCAATGCGTCCTACCTGTTATGACGTACGGTGCCGAGACGTGGATACTCACAGTGGGACTAGTCCACAAACTAAAAGTCACGCAGCGAGCTATGGAACGGGCTATGCTTGGCATCTCTTTGAAGGATAAAATCCGGAACGAAGTTATCCGACAAAGAACCAAAGTTACCGACATAGCTCACAGAATCAGTAGGCTCAAGTGGCAGTGGGCTGGCCATATCTGTAGAAGGACTGATGGCCGATGGAGCAAGCGTATCCTAGAGTGGCGACCACGTCTCGGCAAGCGTAAGGTAGGGCGGCCCCCGGCTAGGTGGACCGACGACCTGAAAAAGGTGGCTGGGACAGACTGGATGCGGAAAGCTGAGGACCGTGTACTGTGGCGCGTGTTGGGAGAGGCCTATGTCCAGCAGTGGACTGCGGTAGGCTGATTGATATTAGATAGGATGAATGAGTGTGTGAAAGAATATGAATTTGTTAACTCCTTATTTGGGTGCGACTAAAACTCGGCTTAACTAAAGTCTTTGTTATGTCTGTTTATGCTCCAGACATGTCCAAACCGTCAAATGTAAGACAGAAATTCTGGGATAATGTAAGAGATGTGCTTGCTAGGTGTGAGAATAATGAAAGGATAATTATGTTAGGCGACTTTAATGGTTGGGTAGGTGAATGTCATGATGGCTATGAAAGGGTTCTAGGGCGATTTGGTGATGATAGGGTGAATGAAAACGGTGAAAGTTTACTGGATATATGTATGGAGAGAAAGCTTGTGGTGACAAACACTATGTTTAGTCACAAGATGATTCATAATATGTATACATGGCAAAGGCAGACAGATCGAAATATGATAGATTTTGTTGTGATAGACGAACGACTGAAAGCAAAAGTGAAAGATACTAGGGTGTACCGAGGCTCAAATGTGGGTACTGACAATTTTTTGGTAGTTAGCCGCATAGCGGGACTAACCACAAAATGGCGCCATCGTCCTCGCATACACTCATCTGCCATAGAAAGAGTGAAAGGTAAAAGATTTGAAGAAGAGGATGTACGTAGTCAGTATAAAGAGGCATTGGAAGAAAGGTTTAAAGAATTGTTTGAGGAAGATGATTGCGAGATAAAAAAATTTTGGAAAGAGTTTAAAAATGGAGTAATAGAGACAGCTACATAAGTATGTGGCGTAAGTAAGAGGAAACATGGTAAGAAGATATGTAATAAATGGTGGGATCTGGAAGTAAGAAGTGTGGTCGCGGCAAAGCGCAAAGCATGGATGGACTTGCTGGCCATAAGAGCCAACAAAAGGATACAAGGTAGTGTGACTGTCAATGAGAGGATAGTAAAAGAAAAGTATGACAGGTTGATATATAAAGTAAAAGAGACAGTGAGAAGAAAGAAAGAAGAATGTAAGGATAAAGTTGATAGAAAGGTTTTTCAGCATTTTCGGGCCAATATCAAATTATTCTGGCACTTGGTTAGAACAGCCCGAGGCAAAACAGGAGACTCGAAAGTTGGTGTTATAAGGGAGGTAAATGGTAATATTATAAGAGAGCATGGGGAAGTTTTGGATCAGTGGAAGTTGTATTTTGAGAATTTGTTTGAGCGAGGAGAAAGTGAAACTAGGAATATAGTAGCGAATGAGGAAGATAATTGTGAAAGTAATATAAGTATGGAAGAGGTACGGTATGCAATGAAAAGTATGAAAACGGGTAAAGCTGCGGGATATGACAGGATATCTGCTGAAATGCTCAAGGTAGGCGAAGGTGTCACCGCAAGCCTGCTGTAACTACTTTTCAATAAATGTTGGCGATCCAGTCGTGTACCAGGTGACTGGAACAAGGCCGTAATTGTGCCACTGTACAAGGGAAAAGGGTCACAGCAGGAATGCAAAAATTATCGCGGTATAAGCCTCCTGAGTGTTGTTGGCAAATTGTATGCAAAGATACTGATTGAAAGAGTGATCTCTGAAACGAACAGTAAGATTTGGGATGTGCAAGCGGGATTTAGAAAGGGAATGGAATGTACGGATCAAGTCTTTTCCTTAAGGTGCATTTCAGAGAAAATCTTAAGTAAACACCAGAAGGTTTTTTGCGCCTTTATTGACCTGGAAAAGGCTTACGATCGAGTGGTGAGGGATGAACTTTGGTCAACACTTTCTGTGTATGGAGTGAGCAGCAGTCCGATACGAGCACTTGAATCCTTATACTGGGATTCAAGTGCCTGTGTCAGAATAAACGGGGCCTACACGGACTGGTTTATCATTGATCGTGGTGTTAGACAGGGATGTGTAGCGTTTTCTTGGCTGTTCAATCTATTCATGGACAGTTGTTTGACCGATCTGAAAGAGTCTGAATGTGGATTAAGAATGGGTGAATCTGTGTTTAAGACCCTGTTCTTTTTGCGTTGTCAGCGTCTGATTTACAGCAGATGGTCACCGTAATGAATGAGGCGTATAAGAAGACGGGCATGAAAGTGAATGTAAGCAAGACTAAGGTCATGGTCATAGAGAGGGAAGACAGTATAACTGAATGTAACATAACGATAGGAAATGAAAAAGTGGAAAAAGTGAATGAGTTTGTGTATTTAGGGTCTATGTTTACGAGAGATAGCAAATGTTAGGGAGATGTTGAAAGGAGAGTGAAAGCAAGAAGTAGTGTGAATGGCGCCTTATAGTCCATGATCATTAACGAAATTATCCTAAGTAAGGCTCGCCTTGCTGTACTGCGGGGAGTCTTGGCGCCAACGCTGATGTATGGTAGCGAATCATGGGTATGGCAGAAGAAGCATGAAAGTAGAATCAATGCTGTGGAGATGAGAGCTTTGAGGAGTATGTGCGGAATAAGGCTGATAGATAAAGCTAAAAACAGTGTGATACGAGAGAAGCGTGGTCTGCAAGAAGATGTAGTGATAAAGATTGAAAATCGAATGTTGCGATTTTCCCTTACTCGTTACGTTACGTTTCTCCTTAAAACATCTACACACGAAAATATGACTTATATAATAAATATATTACATCGTATTGGGATTGATGAGATTATACTGGCTTGGTTTTTTTTTTCTAGAGCGGGAGTAATATTATTAAGAAAATGAGTAATTTCGTTTTATTATATCCATACATAAAAATGTTTTGTATAGTTTTAAACTTTCACGACTTGTACACATAGTAATATTTATGAAATGGGTCTATGTCGTGTAAATATTTGATACGTCTAGGGAAATATAAGGTATTTTACCTATATTTTCAAATAATTATGCGAAATAGAACTGTTTTATAATTATTACTTCATAAATATGTACCAATACACCAACAAACGTACACTTGAACAAGTACATAATACTATGTTTACCTCAATAATACATAGTTAACACGACTACAATAATTTATACTTGAGATTCTATTAAAACTTAGCCCGAGTTCGCTTAGCTACGGGGGCTAGGCTACGCGCTACGGCGTAATCTGCTACGGCGTAAGCTGCTACGCCATAAGCTGCTACGCCGTAGACAAAATACAGAATTAAAATAAATTACTAACTTGGAGATTAAGGCCCACTTGCACAACGATTCTTAAATTGAATTAAGATGTATTTAACGAGAATAAAAATATTAAACACCACTAGCGTCTTGCACAACGAAAAATTTGTCGAGTAATATGATTTAAGAACTGTCAAAATTAATTACCGAAAATCGGCTGTTTAGTGGCTAATTTCATTTAAGACCTATCTCACTGATGTTAGCATCTTGTCATTAGCGACGAAAATTATCAATAATTATATAACTGGACCGGACGACGCAGCAGGGGGAGGCCTATGTCCAGCAGTGGACATCCCTAGGCTGACATGATGATGATGATGATATAACTGATAACAATGTACCTACTTGTGTTATTGTTAACCCTAGAATCCTACACTATTTGGCGCACATGTTATTCTTACACTGGGGTGCTGGAACACCCCATACTAAAATGACTGTAATCCTTAAAATAAAAAAAACTATTGATGAAAATACGTTTTATTAAACATAATCGGTAACTTGAGATCACAAATCAGCCTTATTACACAAAGTTAAACGTAGTTTGAGCAACAGCGCTTGTAGGATTTGGTCCTTATTGAGGATCACTGCAATGGACTAAGTTGGCATCCGGTGACGGTCCTCCAAATGTTCATGTATCAGTTCCAAACCTAATTTCAAAACTGTCTGCTGAAACTTTATATTTGGCTTATTATTTGATCTTGAACACTTGTTAAGAACCCAGGAATTACAACTGGTCCCAACTTCTATTTCTTCCTCGCCAGATTTGTGGTCTAGAATAGAGCTTATTTCTTCGTAATTCAGACCTCTGACAGCCATCCGAAACAAAATAAATAAACTTCATTGAATTTTACCTTCATAATATCTAAAAATATCTGTATTTAATTCATATAAGACTATTATTTTAATAAATAATCAAATTTAATAACTTATTACATATAAATGCATCAATCGTAATAAATAAATAATCTTACGATTTTACTACACTGGGGTACTAGCGTACCCCACAGCACTTATACAGGCGACCACACAACGCGGTCCCTCGTCACGGTATTGACGTAACGCGAGCGGTTGACACCAAACTAAAATACTCCGACGCGCGAATTCGTGGATATTAAAGAAATTGAGATATTTAGAAAACAAATCGGTGTGGGGTGCACCTGCACCCCATGAAGGGTTCTACGGTTAATGCTTAAAAGTTTCTAGTTATTATTTGTCAATTGTCATTGCGTTGCTAGGCGATGAGAATGCGTTTTGTTTTATGCTCAAAGTATATATAGTCTAAGGTTTTATGCGAAACCATACGCATAACATCGTTAAAATCGTAACAAAAAGGCTTTATGCCATGAAACAAAACGTAGAAACTACTTTACCGACCTCATAAAATGTTTAACTAAATCTAAGCGTTGTTGTCGTTGTGCAAGAGGACGCTAAATACTTTTAACTTAAATTATTTTATGCTGTTAATTCTGTTCAACAATTTTAAATTAAGGAGTGACTTAAATCAAACGTTACGCAAGTGGGCCTAAATCCTGTTTAAAAACGTGATGCCATCGAAACTTGGTGAACCTTTGAAGTGTCAACAGAAAATGCTTCCTTTTGTTTGCCTTTGTACGTTTTAATTTTTGGGGTACCTACTGGAAGTATTTCTTTCGATGCGACGGGCGTTTATTCCAAAACTCTTGGGGGTATTAGGCAAGTCGCCGCAACACGTTGCGTAATGCGCACGTGTTACAACCATCACTGAACGAGTATATTTTTAACCGACTACGGCAAATATCTTCTTGTGTTTACGCGAATGTTACACACTGGAATTAAACTACAGGTCACAGATTTTATCGCGTTATATTGGTAAATCCTGTAAAGAATTCGAAACGTCGGCTAGTAATAAATTGAAAAATGTAGTTCTAAATCATTTGGTTTAAATGTAGTATCTCAGTGAAACAGTAGTTTAATTTAGAAAATCCGTTAATTGTAATTAAATTCCAACGACTACGGCAAAGCCAAAGGGAAGGGTAATGTTTTTGTCGCTCAGTGACAAAAACATTACCCATTTAGTGGAGCGAGTTCTCACCGGTCGGTGGTAAGAACACTAAGCGCTCAACAATTAATGGTATGGTATAATATATGCACATTAGTATCTATTTTGTTTAAGCCCAATATATATGTCCGTGTGGTGACATTAAGAATACACCACCCCATATCATCCCATGGGTGTCGTAAGAGCCGACAGAGGGAGCATATTATGATGAGAGAGCAGTACTGTAGGAGAAGGAAAACTTGATACAAACCCTATACCAACCTGTTTGGCCAGCATGGTATAGTAGGCCAATTACTCTTTTCATAGGAGATGCCTTGTCCAGCAGTGGACTGTTAAAGGCTGATGATGATCATGATGATGCAATATATATAATTAAAGTGTAAGTTTTTGAATGAGATAATATCTGATAGTTTGTTACTTTCTCGACAGCGATGAGACAACTGCTTTACATGCTAGAGGCATGTAGGTACAGGTGTAACTTTTGGTTACCGGTTACCCATCAATTAACTAGACGACGGCAAACCATTTGTACCGCTTGCTCTGCAATGGTTCTGACTATCACTTCAAGAATATTCTTTCGATTATGCAAAATACGAAGCAAAATAAGAATTTTCACCTTCAAACTAGCATTGCAATTTTACATAATATTGTACCAATATGGCTCCACATTGCAAAATAAATTGCTACTGTTGGAAATATAGATTTTTCTAGAAACAACAGCTGCGTCGTATGTTCGTTAGTTTCTATACACGCCTCGTTAGTAAGGGAGTATTATATTATCTGTGGTAAGGGCAATGGACGTGTATTGTCAATATAAAAAACTTGGAGAAATTAACCCCTATCCTGCGCAAGGCCCGCTTTGCCCAACGCACGAAATGCAACGTCATTTCAAATACTTTTTAATTTTTATGTAGACTTGAAGAAAAACGAAAAGTTCGTTTACAAAAATATAATAATATGGCATGAATTATACCTTCCTGGCTTCGTTACGAGTTTATCTAACTGGTTATGTATTTCAATATGTAAATAAAACTGACCTGTTCTCGCAGCGATGTAATATATTTTGATTTTGAGAAATTTCATTGGCATAACTTGTAAACTTTATTACAATTTATCGAATATCCACACATAATCACCAAACGAACACTTTATTACGTTAAAACAATATACAATGTGCAAAGATAACTCAACTCATTTTATGTACCTATGAGGTTAATATTGCATTTGGTCTCCAAGTTGAGTAATACTTTAAATTCGAGTTAGTTCTAAAAATGTTTTTATGATTTGTTTTGAAATTTTTATGTTTTGAATAGCCTTAATTAATGGTTCTACTATGCCGTTGCACGAATGTCGTATTATAGAAGTTGGAATTATTGCGATTCGCTTTTTGGTTTGCATTATATGTTAAAAATCTCGACCAGTTTGAATCACCCACAAAATATCGACTTAAAGTAATAAAGTAGTTAGTCTGTCCATGTATTTTTTTCAGACACTGTCTATGTATGGTTGCGTTTCATTCACTGCTTAAAACCAAAGACCAATACTGCTTGCTTAGCTCCCCTTTACAGCTTGCCATTGTTGTTCTTTATTTAAAAGTGTCTTTCTTTTCCAAGGAAATAAATATAAAAGAATATAGTTGGGGATGGGACGCACGATGCCAAGCGGTCCTTTATTTACCGACTATCAACCATAACGGTCCGGTCATGAGATCGGCCGCGGCGTAGTAAAGCGCACCATGTACATCAAAACCGCTGCCGCCGTCGCCCGCCGCTAAAGGTGTCGACCGGGCCGTCAGGCCTGTACATACCTTTATTAGACGAAGTGGCAGTGCAGTGATGGAAGGGACCAGCCCTGAGGACTATCTCCTCCAGGATGATGCCGAAGCTGTACACGTCTCCTTTGAGCGAGCACCACTAGCTATAGGACTACACATACCTTTGTTAGACATGGTGGAGGTGCAGTGATGGAAGGGTCCCGCCCTGAGGACTATCTCCTCCAGGATAATGCCGAAGCTGTACACGTCTCCCTTGAGCAAGCACCACTAGTAACAAGACTACACATACCTTTGTTAGACATGGTGGAGGTGCAGTGATGGAAGGGCCCAGCCCTGAGGACTATCTCCTCCAGGATGATGCCGAAGCTGTACACGTTTCCCTTGAGCGAGCACCACTAGCTACAGGACTACACATACCTTTGTAAGACATGGTGGAGGTGCAGTGATGGAAGGGTCCCGCTCTGAGGACTATCTCCTCCAGGATGATGCCGAAGCTGTACACGTCTCCCTTGAGCGAGGCCGCGGCGCCAGGGTAGATGCTGCCCGCCACCAGCTCGGGCGCTGTCCATAGTAGTTCTGGTAAGAAATAACGTGTTAGCAAGGGTAAAAAGAAATTTCCAGAGGTATAAAAGTATTAGCTGTGTAGGTATTATTATTATGAATTATTTTCTTTCTTATTTTCTTCTGTATAAATATTTTCTGTATTGACTGCCTCCGTCGTCCAGTGGATAGCGTATGCGACTGCTGATCGGAGGTCCCGAGTTCGATTCCCGGGTCGGGCAAAAGTGTTACTGGGGTTTCCGAAAACTCAGTAGCAGCCCGGAGTCTGGTGATGTTCCCGGTAGCGGCAATAGGCTCGCCCCCTATTACGTGGCAATCCATGAGCTAAAATATTGTGTATTCTATAAACTATTGTTGCTATTCCGACTAAAGTCCCAGCAACACAGGATTTATTTCGGTGCAGAGGAAAATAAAAAAGCGGTAAATTTACTATTAAATAAAGGAAAACAGCACTCTTATCTTATCCTACTCTATCACACAAAGGTAGCCAAACAATATAATTACTGTAGTAATAAGTGTCGTCCTTTATCAGATCCGTCGGCGTGCACAGCGTGTTTAGCCCGTAGTCGGAGATCTTCAGCACGAAGCGTCCATCGATGAGGCAGTTGGACGAGCGCAGCTTGCCGTGCGCACCCAGCCCGCCATGGAGGTAGCACATACCCTGAATAACGAGCAAGACGTTAGAGTAATGTAGCATAGTACAAGGTGATAGGCGATCCTTATACGAAAGATGTATTGGTAGTATATGGGGTGAATGGACGACCTTGTTATGTCAATATTAAGGGAGATAAAATCTTTACGAAAGTTTATAAGAAGCAGTGCTAGGTTTGAACCAACTATGTATAAGTTGTTATATTTGGTTTATGTGAGGCTGACGAGACTTCGTAGCATTTTCATAAAAGCTACGAAGTCTCGTATCAATAATTGTAAATGTAGAATCATTAAAAAGGAACTTAATTTGTTAATATAACATTCATAAGCGATATATTGTGACCTAAGCACCTAGTGAGTTAGACTGTCATTAAACGGCACTCTTGCGCTACATTTACATTGAATACGATTGTAATCATATTATAAAACAACTTTCATTAAAAAATATATATAATTAAACCTTAAAAGTCCTACACTCACATAAATGTAGGTTACGAAAGTTCTAAAAGAAAACGAATTCATTTTAATTAATTACTAGCTAAACAGTTACCAATGTTTTTAAACTTTCGCGATCTGTATAATTATTATGTTTAATATAACGGGTTAAATATAATGACCACTATAAAATGCTTTGCTAGTCTAGGTTCTTTAACCAAAAATATATACTTAACACCAGAAAAATAAAGTCTTAAATTACAATAGTACTAGCTATTTTAGTCACGACTGCACTTCAAATTGTATTCGAACACCAAATGTAGTAAATGATCACCAAATAAATAGGTTATGTTAGGTTCTCTAGTGACCCTTAATTAAAAAAATAGGAGCCCTGCGAAGCAGGACTCCGTCAACTGAGTTTATTAAAGTAGGGGGTGTAACCAAATCCATTTTATGTGTTAGTCAGGTATTTTAAAAAACTTTGGTTATAATTTAGTTTTTTTTAATAGTATAGGAAGACAAACGAACAAGCGGATCACCTGATGGTAAGTAACCACCACCGCCCATAGACACCTGCAATGCCCGAAGGATCACAAGTGCGTTGCCTACCTTTTAAAAAGAAATATGCTCGCTTCTTGAAGATTCCAATGTCGAACTGGTTTGGAAATACCGCTGCAGGTAGCTGGTCCCACAGTTTCGTACGGACAGGAAATGGCGTGTGAATCCTACGGTAGAAGAACGCCACTCATCAAGATGGTGAGGGTAGAATTTTCATTTGAGGCGAGTTGTACGTTGGTAAAATTATATTGATGATACATACGATAAAGAACACAGAGAGACGCAACATCTTTACGTAGGTCAAGATGGTCGAGCCGGTTTGTAAGGACCGCGTCATCGATGACTCGAGCCGCTCGACGTTGGACGCGGTCAAATGGAAGCAGTTGGTATTGTGGTGCCCCAGCCCAAAGATGGCAGTAGTACTCCATGTGGGGCCTAACTTGAGCTTTGTAAAGCAAGAGGCGCTGCACCGATGTGAAGCATCTTTTTGCTTTATTGAGGACACCCAGGTTTTTGGAGGCTAGTTTAGCCTTATCTTCGAGATGACCGCGAAATTGGACGTCTGGCGTTATCTCGACTCCGAGAATTCCTATGACCGGCTTAATATCAAGGAAAGTTTTTTTATAGTCTCACGCCTGTATCCCCGAAGGTAAGTAATTATTTTATAAATTTATTATTTTGACGTTCATAAGCGTCACATTGTGACCCAAATGAATAAAGGATTTTTGACTTTGACTTTTTGTAGGCAGAGGTGCAAATAAATCACCCACATTTCGCCACGTATTTTTTTAGGTCCCACGTAATAGGGGGCGAGCCTTTTGCCGTTACCGGCCACATCACCAGACTCCGGGCTGCCACTGAGTATTCGGAAAAACCCAGTAACACTTTTGCCCAACCCGGAAATCAAACCCGAGACCTCCAATCAGCAGTCGCATATTCTATCCACTGGACCACGGAGGCAGTCAAGCCAATGTAAGTGCTCTGAAATATTAGAGAATCGACAAAGGGGGTCTTTTTGCGGTAAATGCGCAAACCTGAGTTTTTTGGGGTTAAAAGTGACCAGATTACGATGACCCCAATCGGAGACCAGGTCGAGTGTAGTTTCCGTTAAAGACACAAGTTTGTTTCGACACTCAATGACTTGTGCCTGAGAGATTTTAGCACTACCGGGGTACAGAGCGTCTACAGTGCTGTCATCTGCATAGCAATGTATGTCACTGGTATGTATCATATCATTGATATGCAGAAGAAACAGTGTTGGTGATAGTACACAGCCCTGAGGGACACCAGCATTCACGGGCCTAGAGTCAGAGAATGAACCGTCAACAACGACTTTAATGCTACGCTCCGAAAGAAAGCTGGATACCCATTTGCATAAATTCTCAGGCAGCCCATAGAAAGAAAGCTTCGACAATAGCGCCTTGTGCCAGAACCTGTCGAAGGCTTTCGCCATGTCTAAACTGACGGCTATGGCCTCCCCTTGTTCTCAATTGCCTCCGCCTATCTATGTGTCAGGTACACTAAAAGATCACCAGTTGACCTGCCGCGGCGAAAGCTGTACTGGCGGTCGTTGATCAACTGGTGCTCCTTTAGGTATCGCAGGAGCTGGCAGTTAATGATGGATTCCATTATTTTGGAGGACAAAGAGGTGATAGTTTTAGACCTGTAGTTGCTTGGATCAGAGCGATCGCCCTTTTTGGGAATCGGGTGCACATAGCAGTCTTCCATGACGACGGGACAATGCCAGTCGAATAGGAATGCCGGAAAAGATGCGTCAAGACCGGAGCCAGCTCAGGAGCGCAAACTTTCAGCACAATGGAAGGAACACCATCTGGCCCACTTGACTTCTGAACGTCCAAGAAGAGGAGAGCTCTACGAACAGATTTAACGTAAAACTGAACGTCTGATATAGAGCCCCCAAAGCGCGGGATGGTCGGCGGTAATTTACCTCCGTCGTCTAAAGTCGAGTTAGAGGCAAAAAGACACCCTAGAAGATCGGCTTTGTCTTTTGCATCATAGGCCAATTACATTCAAATGCTGGTTTAATTTTGGTGATCATTTACTACTTTTGGTTTAACAATGATTTATTTGGTTTATGTATTTGCTTAAATAGCGAAATGTTAAAACTTTGGTTATACCTAAATTTACATTAAAATGCGGGTTTCATTTTGGTGATCATTTACTATTTTTGTCTGTTATATGTTACTATATCTGTTGGTAAGTTAAACATAAGCTATATTATTATACATCATACAAGTTTATTTAACGAGATTTAAACGTGGGAAAAGCGAAGGTAGTTATTACTACTTATACATAAAATTAGTTAATTTGTGCGGTTAATGTCATTTCTTTAACATCCACCAAAAAATATAACATAGGTTCTTATTAAACAAAAATTTCAATTCCCTTCCAAAGCACATACGCTCTACGCGATAACATTACAACATCCAAGCCCACCATACATTACAACTTATCCCATGGTTGAGCCGAGTTAATCCACTTGCCGAGCAATCTTTACTCAGACGTTATGATTAAATATTTGTAAGATTGCTTTAAGCTAAGGGTGGAATACACAATGTTTCTGTCTCATAATTGATTAAAATGCGTGCGTAGAATTATGCCTGTATCTACAAGGCAGATGTGTGTTTTAGCCTCATTTTCATATGGGTATGTTTGGCAGCGAGCATAATTTTCAATACTTTTCAGACACTGCCCTGTATTATATAACACAGTGGAGGAAGGAATGCATGGTGTTCCTCGCTTCTACAACTAGAGGGAGGATCCTTCGGCCAGGCTAGGTGATCGGGTCCGTGTGGAGTGCACTCCGTCGGCAGTGCTCGAGATCTTGTTAATACATATAGTTATCGCAAATGTCGTATGACCCAAAAAAAAATTGTTTCACATCTGGGCATAGATACTTAATGTCCGTTGGTTGAAATGTAATAAGAATTATTGGCGTTAAACTCCAACCTAAATATTCGACCATGATGGCGAACATCTAAGAAATACGATTTTAAATAAAACGACACCAATAAACGCCGACAACAGAGTTGACCACACACTCACACAAAAAGATGAAGAAAAGATATTTTTTTCACCTCAGCAGCTCAAACATGCCGCTTTTGCTGCGAGACAATAGTGAACAAAACGCGATTTTGATTCGAGCGTGAGTAAAAGTAGCTTTTTAATTTTTCAATCTTCAGTGCCACGAATTGACATTGTTCAGCCATAAATTTGAAACATTCGAATTTTACTGTGCTCTGTCTCTTTCTCATGCATATAAAAAGTGAGTGAAAAAACAAACCTCTTCGAATTCGAAATTCGATTTTGGAATTCGACCTCAAAGAAAACAACTACGGCAACGCAAAAAAAAAGTATTTGTAATAAAGAAATTACTGTTTTTATATGTTATTGCTTACATGTTTAATTTATTATTGGATTTTAATAAAAATAAGTCTAATTAATAGTTTAAAATTAGTATTTAACCAAAACATTTTTATTTAGAATTACAACAATGATACATTTGAAAAATAAACATCAGGGACGCGGTATTAAAACGCGATTTAAAAAAGTAGCGGGAACAAAAATTTCGCTGATGCTGATCCAGTAGGTATAGCGTAACGTGTTAAATTATATTAATAATTATTTAAAATAATCTAAAAAGATGAGTGAAACTAGCGATGATGACTGTACTTTAACACCAGAAGAGTTAAATCAACAAGTGATTATGCAGAATTCAATCTATTCCTGTTCATTTCTATGTCTCCTAAGTAATATGTGTTCTCACTGCTGTGGTGAAAAGTTATGTGTGCTACACGAGAGCAAAGTTTTTTGTATCTCGTGCTGTTGAGTCCCTCACCACGCTCAGGATTCTAACTTTGATTCACTCGCTACGCTCGTGAATCAATCATAGAATCCTTCGCTTGCTCGGGACTCAAAATCAGCACACGAAAGAAAAAACAAGTTTGCTATCTTGTTGCACAAATAACTATTACTTATTCACTGTGATTCGCCAATTCTATTACGTCTATAATTTACAAACAAAAATAAACTTACCGAAGCTGATAGAAATTTAAGACAGCGAAAGTTTTCAATTTAATAATAAAGCAAAAGTTCTGATTCGCCAAACATGTTAAATTTATTTATACCTAGGGGATAAAAATAAGACGTCGAAATCTATAATTCTAGAATTTTAGGTTTGACTTAGTCTCAGAATAATGTCAAAGGTCTTTTTGCTATTTATTCTAGACTAGAGGACGCCAGCAGCTACGCCTGCATTTTTTTTAAATTTACCCGTTTTATGTAAATTTTGGAACAAAAAGGCAGTGCCGAATAATCGTGAAAACCGAATGAATATTAATTTTGTAAAGCCGTTCTGAAGTTTCACAGAAATTTTGTAGTTTTTCTTCTATAAAAGATCCAAAAGCGTTGTTGAAAATAGGGGACCCAAGGAGGCGGAAGGAAAATTTATTGATGATTTTAATATTTGGCGCCAAAGAATTAAATTTGTTAAGATCGAAAGGTTATCCAAATTGTCATTAATAAAAATTTCACATTTGTCTGAATTTAGTTCCAAACCAATTGCTTTAAATTTAGTTTTTATTAGCTCTAAGTCTTGTAAGACAGTGTTAACGTCCCCTGCCAGGGTCCCGTCGTCCAAATACCAGACGTTAAATTTAGAATTTATTTGTTTTATTATTGGGTGAATGGCTAAACTAAAAATGACTGGCCCTTGTCAACAAGGAGACCCTCCTTGTTGACAACCAACAGCAGATTCGTAAACGTTGTCTTTATAAATTAATTTTGATGGATGTCTATAGCATTGCCAAAGGAATTTAAAAATTTTGGGAGTTTCTAATTTAGCCTGTGTCGACAAGGTGTCCCTGTTCACTGAGTTGAAGGCATTCTTCAAATCAATCTTTAGAACGACCTCACCTTTACCGCAGCCAAGGTACGTAGACAGCGCATGTATGGCAGCCTCACAGCCTCCCTTGGAACCAAAGCCAAGCTGGATTGGCTGAAATTTGTCCGCCAAGATGTCACTGTAATATTTACAGCATAGTTTGGCTGCCATACGTCTGTAGGTACACCCCACGGCAATGGGCCGAATGCCACCATCTTTTTTGCGTAGGGCGCACAAGTTGGCCCCGTACAATAAGTCGGTGACATCTGTGGCCACATTGCCGGAGAGAATAAGGTTAATTAAAGCCGTCAGCGCCTTCAAAAGTGCATCACCAGCCTCTCCAGCACTTGCACTTGTGAGATCCTTCAGATGCTGAGGTGTTAAGCCGTCGAGGCCACCAGCGGATTCACTTCGAAAGGAACAGACGGCTTCAAATACATCCTTGGCTGAAACAATCAGACAGTCAAAACCTTCGTCAGGCATGTCGGGAAAGGTGAGGTCATTAGCTGGCGCTGGGTGCTTACTCTTCAGACCTGCTAGGGTGTCTGCAGAGTAAGGCGCCACCACATCGCTACTAAACAATAACCTAGACGCCCCCTGAATGTCACCTTCCCTCAATTTGGACTCTACACATTGGTAAATTGTTTTCTTAAATCTATTTACAGAAAATTTAGGGTCAAAATTGTTATCAGAATTGTTACAAAGATCTTTAATTTGGGCTGTCAAAGATTTTGATGATGTCCGGTTGCTTTGAATGTGTAGAATCCTATAAGGGAAAGTGAGTAACTGTTCCCAAGCTGTTTTGGAGTTCTCACGCACAACGAGAATACAGTGAGCTAAATTATGAGCTACTAATGGTCTCGCTCCGCGTGGAACTCACTTCAGAACCGGAATTGAATTTTTTAAAGCACCTAAGTACTGCCAAAAAGGAATTTGGGAAGAAATAGGATGTGAAATGGAACTGGGGCCCGGCAGCACATTTTGGTTTTTATGTACTTTGCCAAAATGTACTTTCAAGCCCCGCTCACCTTTAAAAAAACGAGCTTGAGAACATGCAGGGCAGCGCACTAGGTTAATCAGCGACGATGTGGTAGATTGACTAGCACTCAACTCCGCATCACTTATATCCTCGCCTGGCATAAATATTATGTATTTGTAACCTTAATCTTAAAATTATACACAATGTTATTATTTACAATTTTACACATGACGTTGGTGACAGGACGTCGCCTAGGTGCCGGCGTCCCGTCACCGCTGTCTTTTAAACGAAACTTACTTAATAAATAAAATTGTCTATTATAAAAAGATAAAAAAGGTACAAAATCACCAAAGAAAAACACCAGCACAAGCTTTCACATATTATTATATCGCAATAAACTATAACTTCATTCACTTAGGCCCACTTGCGTAACGTTTGATTTAAGTCACTCCTTAATTTAAATTTTTTGCACAGAATTAACAGCATAAAATAATTTAACTTAAAAGTATTTAGCGTCCTCTTGCACAACGACAACAACGCTTAGATTTAGTTAAACATTTTATGAGGTCGGTAAAGTAGTTTCTACGTTTTGTTTCATGGCATAAAGCCTTTTTGTTACGATTTTAACGATGTTATGCGTATGGTTTTGCATAAAACCTTAGACTATATATACTTTGAGCATAAAACAAAACGCATTCTCATCGCCTAGCAACGCAATGACAATTGACAAATAATAACTAGAAACTTTTAAGCATTAACCGTAGAACCCTTCATGGGGTGCAGGTGCACCCCACACCGATTTGTTTTCTAAATATCTCAATTTCTTTAATATCCACGAATTCGCGCGTCGGAGTATTTTAGTTTGGTGTCAACCGCTCGCGTTACGTCAATACCGTGACGAGGGACCGCGTTGTGTGGTCGCCTGTATAAGTGCTGTGGGGTACGCTAGTACCCCAGTGTAGTAAAATCGTAAGATTATTTATTTATTACGATTGATGCATTTATATGTAATAAGTTATTAAATTTGATTATTTATTAAAATAATAGTCTTATATGAATTAAATACAGATATTTTTAGATATTATGAAGGTAAAATTCAATGAAGTTTATTTATTTTGTTTCGGATGGCTGTCAGAGGTCTGAATTACGAATAACATGTGCGCCAAATAGTGTAGAATTCTAGGGTTAACAATAACACAAGTAGGTACATTGTTATCAGTTATATTATCATCATCATCATGTCAGCCTAGGGACGTCCACTGCTGGACATAGGCCTCCCCCTGCTGCCACATGAGTAAATATACCGAACAGAGAGACAGCTTCTTAAGAGCTTGTAAATTTGTTACCTACTTTGGTAGGGCTGTCATAATAGGTTAAGACAAATCGCTTGTTCGGTATACGACAGATTCTGGATTGGACAGATTCGTGATTTGGCAGATTCCCAACTCGACAGAATCGTGGATTGGGCAGATTCTTGGATTCGAAGGATTCGCTATACGGCAGAAGTACAGTTGTAAATAAAATATCGAGTGGAACCAAAAAAGGCATGCACCTGAAACTTTTAAAAGCACGGAATAAAAATATACATTTGTTAGCAAGGACACGACGTGACGACGTGATTTATTTGACATTCCCAACGATACCACTAATAGTGTTGAATATTTTCTGGTAATATGATCTATTTTGCTAATAAACATAGGAATCTCCTTTAGCTATTATGGCCACTAGTTTTACCACGGGGATAGGTAAACTAAAATAAGTTTAAAAAGAAATTGTGTAAGACAAATGAAAGTCTACAAAACAAATGACTATAAAAAGATCAATCATCGATAGGGCTTACAAAAAACAGGTGCATGCGATTTTCGACCTTATTGACAATTCATGACAGATTTTTTTTTTGTATTTTCTTGCTTTCTGACATTGATACGTTATTAAAATTATAAATTCTGAGTTACGTCAATAAGGTCGAAAATCGCATGCACCTGTTTTTTGTAATCCCTATCGATGGCTGATCACTTTCTGATAGTCATTGGTTTTGTAAACATTAATTGCTTTTACACAATTTCACAACTAATGAGTTGTTAAGTATTTCGTTGCCAACATTGACAATATTTATTTCAAGATCGAAAAATTCGCGAAACTTTTGCTCGAGCAATTCAACAAATGCGACAAAATTATCAGGAGTTATACCTAATTAAAAAACCCAATTGTACGTTACCATTGTTAAAATCTTTATAATTATTTAATTATTTCATCTAGTATTATTCATACACACAGTACAATAAACAACCATTATTAATAATAAAACACCACTTTTTTAAATTAAAATATTAAAACTTGCAACGTACAAAATAAACAACGTGCGTCGTAATAACCCTAAGATTGTCAACTGCCTGTGCTTACGTAAACCGGTTCTTTCCACTCTCGCCGCGTACACGACAAGCGGCCAGTGGTCACGCACACATAAGCCGCGTGCTCGTAGTAGTGCAACCGATTCGCGCTGTTGTATGAAGCTGTGTCTCTGTTCCGTTTATCTACTCATGTGCTGCTGCTTCGTCCGGTCCAGTTATATAATTATAGATAATTTTCGTCGCTAATGACAAGATGCCAACATCAGTGTGACAGTTCTTAAATGAAATTAGCCACTAAACAGCCGATTTTCGGTGATTAATTTTGACAGTTCTTAAATCATATTACTCGACAAATTTTTCGTTGTGCAAGACGCTAGTGGTGTTTAATACATTATTTCTCGTTAAATACATCTTAATTCCATTTAAGAATCGTTGTGCAAGTGGGCCTTAGTATTTTATAACTGGTTAATTTTTCAATATTATATATTTTTTCAATATTAAAATCATAACTATTTTTCAAGCTGTATTTTGCGGTGAATGACGTCTTCTCTTTAATCAATCCGTTTAAATATTTAGCTAATTTATAAGCTGGAGCGTTGACATATGAAACGACTGGACGGATCTTTATGTATTTTGGGCAAACCATACAACAGCGGACACTGAGGGTTCATCGGTATAATACTTTTCGCTAAATAGCAGTCTTGCGGAAAAGGTAATTACTTGACTTTATACTGAGTTTTAATTCTGCATGAAATCTTTTGGTAGGATCGTAGGGCAGACGCTGGAAATCTTCGGTGTGTATTACATCTTGTACTTTGCTATTATACTGGGATCTAGACATAATAACTACGGTGTTGCCTTTATCCGCTTTATTTACCACCAAATCGTTTTGTTGAATTTTAACTTGGATGGATTTATATATTTTTAATTCGCAGTTACTTAAATTTGTCGATTTGTATGTTTTTAACTGATGGGCAGCTAAACTTGGTGAAAGAACCGAACATCTTGTATTATTATAGATTCGTGGACAATATTTTGCTAGCTTGGAAGGGCACCGAACGTCAGCTGCACTGTTTTCTTAGAAGAATTAATAGTATACACCCCAAAATCAAGTTCAAATTACAGATGGAACAAAACAGCTCAATAAACTTCTTAGATTTGACTATCAAAAGGGAGGGTACCTCACACTCATTTGAAATTTATCGTAAACCGACATATACAGATACTACAATACCAGCATCGTCCTGTCATCCATCACAACACAAAATGGCAGCATTCCACAGTATGATACATAGATTATTAAATGTACCACTCAATATAGAATCATATAACAAAGAATTAAATATTATTTATCATATAGCTCAATCCAACGGGTATAGTAAACGCCTAATTGACAAGATGATTCGAGGAAAACAAATTAGAATGGCCAAGTCACTTTTGTATCCCTCCATAAAAGAACCTATAAATAATACTGCTGTTCTTACCTATTTTGGAAGTATAACTGACCGTATGGCGCGTATACTGAGAAGGAACGGTATCAGATCAGCCTATAAACCTTACAAAACGTTAAAATTTCTTTGCAATGGTAAAGATAAAGTATGCAAGAACAAAAAGTCCGGTATTTGCTGCTTAACATGCGACCAATGCCAAAATAAGTACATAGGACAGACGGGTCGAAGTTTTGAGCTGAGATACAAAGAACATTTAGCGGCGTTTAGAAACAACCAGCCAGAAAAGTCTCATTTTGCCGAACATTTACTTCAAACGGGCCATAGTCTAAATAGCGGACATTCATTTGACGTCATACACACTTGTCAAAAGGGTATCAGAATGTGCGTATTGGAACAATTAGAAATTTTAAAGCGGGACAAGAATACATTACTGAACGATCAAAGTGATCAAACCAACTTTAACGGGTCCCCATTGCTGAATATATTCGCATACCGTCATAATGACGTACATCAGTCGAGCGGCGGAGGGAATTAGAAAGTACAATCGTTTATAAGACACGCTCACGGTAGGAAAGCGCTCAGTCGTTGCCCATCGCTCCTGAGGATGCCTCGTGCAGAGGCGAAACACGTGTCGAAGAATAGTCGGCGCATACAGCGGGATACTGCAAGTCAGGTATCTTCCTGGAACCCATACCATTCCTATATCCCTTATCCTTTTAGAGGAGTTCGGTATTGTCAACCTTTTTCTATTGCAATAGTTGGGGTAGTCAATCCGAGGGTGCGTGGTGGGTTCCTCTTTCCTTCCATTAGGTTACAATGGAGTTCCGCCAAGTAACGCCTGATTCAATCAACTATGCATATTTTTATATTTCACGTAGAAACAACTTAAAATTAATGGATTATTCATAATACAGGTATGTATAGGTATTTAACGTATAGATAAAAATAAATATGCCAAGATAAATATATAGCAAAAAATAAAAAAATCTATTACGCAGAACAGGACAAACCTTGAAAAAAAAGTTCATACATGAATTATTTATCTCTTTCCAGTTTGAATGTAGAGTAAAGGCAGATTTACATTGAGTTCTAACGTCAGTGCAGTGACGAGTCAGGGCGGTTTCAGATTAGCGTATTTTTCTGCGCGTATACGGTCGTTTCAGCATACGCGCTTACAAGCGCGCTACATTACGCGCTTCAAAAATCCAGACTCACGTAAACGGGCGTGTTTGCTCGAAACGGTAGTGACGTCTTGTTAGTGTCAACATGGATTTTGACGGCTCGTGGTTATACGAGCTTAGAAGCGCGTCAACGCTCGTACGAGCTGCGCGTGTGCCAAAAGGCGCGCTTATACGCGCCTACACGCGCTTCCAAAAACGAGCTTATACGCGCGTATAAAACGCTAATTTGAAACCGCCCTCAGTGTTGACGTGGCAATGGCATCGTGTAAATTGATTTCAAGCCAGTACAGTACTGTCACATAAGTACTGACTTCATATTTTTCGGCGTCACTCCGCCCCCCGTATCCCACGCTAGCGCAACTAACGTCGAGTAAATGCCAAAGTCAGTCGCTGCCGCTTTATTGTACGGGGACCACGCTATGTTGAACCACATCACAAAATGACGCGAAAACTGAGCGATACGGAAAACTTAGAAATTATTCAATTATACCGCAATTAATGCTTGTGGGATAATAAATCACAAAATTATAGAAATAAAGAAGTGCGCGCAACAGCATTACCGAATATTTTTTAATTTAGAAGGGTTTGGATTTTTCCGCACTGACTTTACAAACGTGTGTACACCATAATAAATATCCTACTACTGACGGAATGCTGACTAACTACGGAATTCAATATTCGAAATATAGATAGATCTGTAGATTTTAGATTAGTTTTTGACAGTTTTTGACATAAGCTACATACAAAATATGTCCAACACGTATCTAAAATCTACAGATCTATCTATAGTTCGAATATTGAAAATGGCCGTAAGTGTAAATCGTATGAATCAGAGTTCGGCGCCAGTACTGGCGACAGCTATCGACCACAAGGTCGGTAGCTGTCACCAGTACTGGCGCAGATTTACCCAGGTAAATATGCCTTAATACTGTATACGAATACATTCATGCGTATGTTTGTGTGGCAAATATTTGAGTGTATAGGTAACGTTTATTTTCATTAAAATCATATGTTTCTAATGCATATTAAATAAAAATATTAGCATTCTGCACATCTTTTACATGTAAGCAATAAGTGTACCAAAGAACAATGCCCATTTTTCTTAGAGACGCCGGTCCAGATGTGGACAGTCAAAAATCGTAGTAGTTGTTATTGCATTCGATAAAAGAGTGTTAAACTAGAATTTTGAGATTGATTAGAGGTCCATCACATTCATAGTTTTATTACAAGAAGTACTTATATGCTCACAAAACATTAGGTGTGTATCCACTTTTATTAGGATAGTTAAAGTATTTCGTAGTTTTGAGTAGAAAGGAATGAGTTAATCATTTGGTAAGGGTAGAAATCCGAAAGGAAAAGCCAGAAGTCGTAGGTAAAAGATCCAAAAACATAAAAAGCATTCACAATGTGCACGAGCAAAACAAATAGGTAACAAACAAAATAAACTGAATATGACATTATTGACATTTACTTAAGAGTCAAAAAAGTGTTGCCATTTTACAGTTTTTAAATGATATTGATTTATCTGGATTTCGGACATAGGTTATCGATATATTTGGTTCAAAATCGAACTTATTTGTAGTTAATCGCATATATACCTTAAAAATACACACATTTTAATTGTTCAAGGATCAAGTAGAGATTTGCTATTAACTCAAATCATTTTGAGTAGAGAAAATGTAAAATCGATGAAGAAGAAGTGATAATCGATTTAATATTATGATTTCTTTACTGGCAATTTCTGATCTATTACGTGTTGGCTATTTAGACGTTAACACATCTTTTTAAACCTATTTATTGTTTCATAATCCTCCGTTCGAGCATTTCTCGTAAAAAGGGATCACAAAATTTTACTTAACATATTTATATATAGACTATCTGACCCGGTGAACTTCGTACCGCCATATATTTGTTTTTTATATTCGCAATTTTTTTGTGAATCTAAACCATTCTCAAATCCCCTTGAACACACACAAAAAAATCATCAAAATTGGTCCAGTCGTTTAGGAGGAGTTCAGTGACATACACACGCACACAATAAATATGTATAAAGAAAGATTATTGAGAGACAGAATCTCTAACATTTTACGTAACATACTACTTCACAGCTCAATTTATTTTTATATTTTTCAATATTTTCGTCAAGGTAACCTAATATGTAGCCACAGGCAAATTAGCGAAATCTGCTCCCATTTTTCTTTTAAATTGAAAACTTGGATTCAGTTTTATTAAAAGTTTTATGTTTATGAATTCTACAGGTAGATCGTTACTGCAAACTTTTCTACTTTGTTTGTTTGTTCGTTGTAATTCGAATGATATTTTACCCCTACTGGGTTAAGTCGCCAATTTGGTACGCAATATATTTTTATCCGACTGCCGAAGAAGAATTACGCTTTTCTCGCGTACCTTGTTTCATTTAACAATGTTTCACTTCTAAAGACTATTACTACATACATACATACATAGACTCTTTCCTGTTTCCCGGAGGGCTAGACAGAGACTACGGAAGGCCATTTGCAACAGTCCTGACATATCTCTCTTGCTTCATTCACTCCCATCAAGTTTCTCATGCATGCTCTTCTATTTAGGATAGTTCTGATCTGTTCTTTTGTAGGATGTCTCCAATTTGGTCAGAGAACGTCCGCCTAAGTCATCTTCTTCATCCTGACCCATTCACACTTGCTTTATTTTTTTTTAACATCGACGTTCAAACAAATTTTTAGAGGTGGCTGCTGTGAATTGATCCTTATAATGATAGGTTAAAGTAAATCAATGTTATCTTACGTCAGCTATGCCGAAGATATTGCCATCCGGCAGCTAAGGGCCATAAAAGCATTATGTAATGTAATTCTCAAAGATTATGATCACTTAGAAAATGTTATATATGATTACTCACTGTTATAAGCATTGCAGACTTTTTTTTTTTTGGTGTCGGGTTGGAAAATCCTCATGGAGTCCCTTCGCCCTGGGGGAAGGGCGAAGGGGACTGTCAGACTCTTACTGACTAAAAACCAACCCGTATTCCTAACGTACCCGTATGTCGGAGGATCGGGTATCGCTGAAGCATTCCTCGCTACCCCCCGACGAGTATTGGCCCGCCAGATGGTCAGGCGGGCCCCGAACAAAACCCCCTTGGCGGCGGATGAAGGTGTTGGGCTCCGCCGCCAAAACACTCAGCGGCCGCAGAGGATAGGGAGGACGGCAACGCAACACCGCATCTCCTCTTCCTCTGCGGCCCCACCGCGACGCAACGATGGTGCGCCTCCATTTGGTCGCGGGAGATAGGGCGCGCGGCAACGCAACACCGACACGCCTCTCCTCCCGCGACCGCACCCGACTGCGAGGGACAGAAGAACTGTCCCTCGCACCCGCCCCTTTGGACGCATCCTGCGCAGGCCTCCGTCAAGCCCACGCGGAGCGTCCCCTCCTGGATCCCTCTTAACTTCACCGCGGGTGACCAATCCACGGTTACTAAGCCCCCCCCCCCCACCACGACAAGGTGGAGATCCCACGGGGGGGAAGCATTGCAGACTGCTTTTATGTCACTTAACCTCATATAACCTTCATGCAAATAAAATATCGACGCATTCACATAACACTATTGTCACCCACACTATGTCATGTAGGAGCAAAGTCCTGAAGTTCTAGTCAATCAGTAGCTGGTTATTGTCGAGCACAAAATTGAACGTCATTTACCTAGGGCTAATATTATAATGGGGCCCCTTCTCATAGAGAGAAGAGGCCCGTGCCCAGCATTGGGACAGTTTAAAGGGCTGACCTGCACGATATCATGCACCAGCGACGTCCTGAAGTTCCAGTCGAGTTGAAGCTCGTCATTGGCTAGCACGTCCTTGAGCGAGCCCTTATATTGTAATACTATATAGTCATACCTGCACAATATCATGCACGAGTGAGGTCCTAAAGTTCCAATCGAGTTGAAGCTCGTCATTGGCGAGCACGTCCTTGAGCGAGCCCTTAGGGCAGTACTCGGTGAGCACGAACACGAGCGGGCAGTCGACGCACGCGCCGATGAACCGAGCCGTGTTCTCGTGGGAGACGTTACGAGCCTGCAGACATAGTAATGTAGTTCTTAAGGGCAACTAGGAATAAATCCTGTGTCACGGGGTACTTTACAAAGTTACTACCAACGGACACTCTGAACGCCTAGACTCGAAATAATAATTTATAGATCACACAAAATGTTGTCTCGTGTGGGAATTGAACCCCTAATACTGCGCGCAGCGTCAAGCGGCGAGGCAGCCGCTGAAACCATTACGACCACCGTACACTTACTTGCTTTGTAAGAAAAGTGACAGCGGCAACATTTTTGCTCTCCTTTGATGACAGAAATCGGAAATTGCAGGAATCACCATATCTATCAGTTCAGTAGTTTTTGAGTTTATCGCGCACATACAGAGGGATTGCGAACAATACCTGTCGAGTGGCCGAGTTTTGGGACAAATCTATATAAAGTGTTGCCATCGACACAACTAGCAAGTAAGTACAGAAGGTTAGGTAGAAAAGGGGATCTTTTTTATAATATGTGTAGATAATATATTTCCTAGACTCGACAACGTGCAATTGTGTGTATTAAATATACATGTACAAAATTGTATACTATTAGATTCAATCAACGTCGTGGGATACTTTTTCCTGGTATATATTACATATTTCTCAGAACTTCTCCCGAGTGGCATAACAATATACAACGCTGTTGTGTTGTACAAATTATGTGTAACGGGAAAATGTCTCGAGTCTAGGGACCTTTACAGCCTTAATACTCAGTAAACTCGGACTAAAAACGCACGTAAACGTAATATAAAGTTTAATTTCAACTGTTATAAAATTTTGTACTTCTGTTATTAATGGCAAAATCTTCTCAAGTTATGTATAAGCCAAAAACACGCAAAAGTAAAATATAATTTTCAGATTTTAATATTAAATCTACCGTATCTTCTTTCTACATAAAAGCCTTCTAAATAATGCCTCGTTACAAAGCTCAATTCACTGCTTTGCTTCACAGTCTGTCTCATATAATTGCCACTATTTGCGACTGAGTGGCATTTCCGCGACACCTCATTTGTTTTCCCGTCACATATGTCACTCGTAAATCACCTGAGCAACTTGAGACAGTTTCAATCGCTCGGGACAGTTTCGGTACATTTACTGTGGGAACTTTCTTAGATATTGACAAATCTGTAGTTTAAAAGCACTATAATAATTGGACTTTACCAAATAATATATTTTTCGTACATCTTCAACTAGCTTCAGCCCGCGGCTTCGCCCGCGTGGGGTCGATTATCAGGATAAAAGGTAACTCATATGCTATTCTGAAGAATATATTATACTAGAGGACACCAGCAGCTACGCCTGCATTTTTTTTTTTATTTACCCGTTTTGGCCGATCCCGTGGGAATTTCGGGAAATCCCTTGTTAGCTTGCTAAGGGTCGCATGGGTGCACTAAGTCCACCCATACGATCCCCAAGGAACATACAAGCCAAATTTCAGCTTCCTGCGCCCAATAGTTTCGGCTGTAGCGTCTGTCAGTCAGTCAGTAACGCAAGGATTTTATATATTAAGATTATTGCAAAGTTTCATCAAAATCCGTTAACTGGTTTTTGTGTGAAAGACGAACAATCCTCCATCCTCATAAACTTTCGGCTTTGTAACAGTAGTAAGATAAGACTCGTATACAAATTATAAACTAGAAGAGCTCGGAGCTAATTTGTGACCGCACGAATCTAATGATTCGGCAAGTTAAACGCATTCGTCACCGTCTCACGTCTGATTTATAGATGGGTATTCGGTGACAAAGCGGCCGCGGAAAAAAAAGGAGACGCTCAGCCTAAAGAACACAGACAAATTCGCGGGCACAGCTGTTATTACATAAATATTGTACTCGTAATATGCAGCATGTTTTACAAGGTATTAATCCCTTCGGGGCTCGTAATATGTATCTAGGAACTTGTTAAAGTATATCCATTAGCTTGATTGCTGTTGTCGAGGACAATGTCAATTAATTTCAGTAGATTGCATTTAAGCTAAAATGTAGGACAGGTGAGTTATAATGGCTTTACTGTAGTAATTTCAAATTAAAAATATTGACGAACATTAATTATTAGTATCAAACATATTGATTTTAATTGGAGGATTCATGTCGGATGTTTGTGCTTATGACTACGTTGTATCTCTATTAGATGCCTTGGCAATCAGTGTTTTAATATTTGAAAATTTTCGTCATCGGAATGCAGTTTAATAAGCCGATAAACGTCAATTCTTGTTTCGAGTCTGGGTGTATATTGTAACCGTTAGTTGTATGTTTGTAAAATCTTCTGTAAGTAATAAAAATGTAGTTTCTAGATCATTCGGTTTAAATGTAATAACAAGTGAAACCAATATAACGCGATAAAATCCGTAAACTGTAGTTTAATTTCAATTTGTAAAATCCTTCGCGACACAGGACTAAGTCCTAATGCGGGAGTTGTCTTTAATAGTTCTGAAAGATCCATGCCTAAAGCTTGAAAGCCAATTAAATACACATACATCGAACGCCATTTTAAGAAGAAACAATTGCGAAGTTGGCCAATATCGAAGTGGCGTACCTACAGTGTCTTTACGACGGCTCCATCATGAGTGGTAGTAGTCTTTCGTTTCACAAACTACTGCTTAGCTATATAACAAAACTTCAATTAGACCTTTGCATCATAATACAAGCTTAGCCGTTGCCCATCGGTCCTGAGGATGCCTCGTGGAGAGGCGAAACACGTGTCGTCGCATAGAGCAGGATACTGCACGTCAGGTATTTTCCTGGAACCCATTTCCGATTTATTCCATATATCCCTTATCCTTTGTCTTTAGAGGAGTTCGGTATTGTCAACTTTTTTCTGTTGCAATGGTTGGGGTGGGTGTAATAACAAGATTAAACCAAGTCTAGGACTTATGTAAAATAATTCGTGCCACAATTATCGAAAAATACATTCTAGGCAGTAGCAAATTAAATTTAATCCAATTTGCATTCATTGAAAATGCTATTCATGCAAAAATTGTATATATTGTGTAAATAAAGATAGTCCAATGAATGGATTTTATTTATTTTTTATTTTGTTCGATAATGTACATTTTTATTTATCGAGGACAGTGGTTTCACGTGTCATGGTCCGTTTGATGTGGTTCAAGGACAATGTCGGTTATTTTACTATTAATCTGTTTCGAATTTTAAGATGAAACTATTTTAAGATCATTGATTTGGTTTTAAGAAGATAAAGTCTATTATTGACCACATAGATGGCGTGGGTAATAGTCGGCAAGTATCCAGCCACCTCGCCGCTCAGCGAGGTCTCGAGTGTCGTGAATTCGAAGCCAATGTGGTATTTTGTGTGTCAATTAGGGCGTCAGAGTTTTGTCCTAATAATTCTTAGTTCATGTCGAATTAAGGCTTCCCCTCTGACATACATATATCATGGATTCTTATTCTGAGAGAAGTATCAAGACTAGACGTACCTATTAAGTATGCGCTATCGGTAGCGCTCTAATAAAAATGACGTACGGTCACCCATCCAATAAAAGACCCCTCTCAATTACCATGACCATTGCTTACCTCTGCACAGATCAGTAATTGAGTGGGTTTATTACTAAATGCAAATCAAGTGACACTTCAAACGGATAGTTTAAAACAAAGTATTTTAGTAATATTGTTTTATTTAAATAACATTGTCATGTCAACACAAAAACATGTACTTACATATTTTATTAATTTCAGTAAAATAAACACATTTCAAACAGATAAATTGATATTGCATACGGTTTATAATGTGTTCGCTCTGATCTTGACGCCAAGAAGACTAATTTTTATCTATATATTTTTTAGGGGTTTTAAATGACAAGAATTCCATAGATATATATATTTTTTATAAAAGACAACTCTCGCACTAGGAATAAATCCTGTGTCGCGATGGACTTTACAAACATAAAACAATGAACACCACAGATCATGAACACCCAGACTGGAACTATTGTACCTCTGCCTACCTCTTCAGGGATACAGGCGTGAGTCTATCAAAAGAAATACACGATCGAGACCCGTTATTTAAACATTAGTATGTCACTTACTTGTTTTATTTCCCAAAGCAGTTTCTTATTCAGATCCAGCTTCTTCCTGTGTATCTTCTTGACGGCAACGCGGTTGCCCTTGTACAAGCCCACGGTGAAGGAGGATAGCGTGAGGGACGGAGTGCCCAGGTTCGACGCCGCGCCCGTACTGCCACGGGTACTCCAGCCCAAGGACAGCTAGACAGAGAAACCAATTTTTATGTAAAGCTACTGTTTCAGATGTATAGTTTTTTTAAAGACTACTTGCTATTTCTCTATAAATAAATTCGGTATCGCGGGCAGGTTTACAAAAATATAGATACAGTCACATAGAATAATATTACAGTGTTGGACTCAAAACAACAATTAGTGGATGACACAGTGTTGTCTCGTGTGGACCTCGATTCCCACATCACCCACACCACTTAGCGCAGTGTTAACATGCTGATACACTTGTACTGAACATAGAGCATTCACCGTTTTCAATTTTTTCATTTTAAGACTGCCTCCGTGGTTCAGTGGATAGCGTATGCGACTGCTGATCGGAGGTCCCGGGTTCGATTCCCGGGTCGGGCAAAAGTGTTACTCGGTTTTTCCGAATTCTCAGTAGCAGCTTGGAGTCTGGTGATGTGCCCGGTAACGGCAATAGGCTCGCCCCCTATTACGTGGGACCTAAAAATTCATGGCGAAATGTGGGTGTAATATTATACCTCTGCCTACCCCTTCGGGGATACAGGCGTGAGATTATAAAAAAAAATTGTCATATGGAACTAAGAACAGAGCTAAGCATAAAGCCAAACATGGCTACGAATATTATCATGATCTATCTAACAAACAGACTTGTCGATGCTACTCAAAAAATATTCTACACGAAGATACCAGATCTGAGAGTCACATCCCATCACTTTCGTTAGAGTGCCGCCAGAACGCACTCTTTTATTTTTCAGTAATGGATCATTCGCACGAATGCTGCAGCGTCCGCTTAACAGACTACACTACACAATGCGTGCAGTCAACCTGCGATTGAACCTATGTTTAATGTTTAGAAGGAAATACATCAATCATCTTTAAAAGAAAACACTAAATATAATCATCATCTGGCCAATAAAAGAAGTTTTGAATCAAAAGCCTCCAAATAAAAATACTTAATTTGATTTACAAAACCATGTTTAAAATAAACATTAAAAAATCTCGTGTACACTTTACGGGTCTTCTACACGTGTCTGTACATAACTTTAATTCTGCATTTTGTATCAGCACTCCGTATGTATGCTTTAAAATTTAATTAAGAAAATGTACCGTTGGTTCCGGCCGATAAAAGCGTAAAAGCTTTCAATTTATTAGCTTTGTCATGTGGTGTTGACGTAGCTAGTATACAATTATGTTGTAACATGATAGCGGCTATGTAGCTCACTGTTCCAGTATTGTTACTATAAATTTATTGTAGAGAGTATTATATTCATATTGTATATTGGGGAGGCCTATATTCAGCTGTGGACTATAATAATAATATTCTAATAATAATATTCTACCACATTCACACAACACCATCTAGTTCCAAACTAAGCAGAGCTTGTACTATGGGTACTAGATAATGGATAAACATACATATAATACATTTTTTTTGTAAATATATACATATTATACAGAGAAACACCCAGACCAAGACAAACATCCACGTTCATGCAAACAAATGTTTGACTTGAGCGGAATAACTTATTATCATTGCCTGACGTAGACACAAGTACGGATATTTTCTATGACAAGCTATTTGATATAATAAAAAGGCACATCCCAGTGATAAAATCTACACCCCAAACTTACCCAATCTGGTATAGCAAAAGCCTTATAAAATGCAACGAGGAAAAGAGAAAATATCACAAACTGTTCAAAAAGTTCAATAATCCCCACGATTATGATGCCTTCTCTTTGCTTCGTTCTAGATGTAAAAGACTAGCCAAAGAATATTACAAAAGATACTTATCTTCTACTGAAAATTCTATTAAGAAGAACATAAAATAGTTCTGGAAAATTGTAAACAACAAAAAGTGTCAAACCTCAATACCTCGAGTTATGTCGTTGGGAGAATCTAATTCATCTAAGAGTATGTAAAGGTATTTGCGAACTCTTCTCTAATTATTTTGGTTCTGTTTTTGAGACTGACAACCTACCTAACTCGCCATCCTGTCCCGATCTGATGACCGTTGCCTCTGACCCCAGGCTTGTTAATGTATTGTCATCGGTGTCATTTAGCATTAAGGACATTATACTGGCAATGCGTCAATTGGATAAAAACAAAGGCGCTGGTCCTCACTTGCTTCCACCTTCTTTTGTCTGCTCATGTGCTGCACAGCTAGCAAGTCCTCTTTGCATTCATCATCATCAGCCTTTAACAGTCCACTGCTGGACTAGGCCTCTCCTTTGAAAGGAGGAATTGGCCTACTACACCACGCCGGCCAAACGGGTTGGTATAGGGTTTGTATCAAGTTTTCCTTCTCTTACAGTGCTGTTCTCTGCATAATATGCTTCCTCTGTCGGCTCTTACGACACCCATGGGATGATATGGGGTGGTGACATTCTGTATTCTTAATCCGTCACCACACGGATCTCTCCTCCTCTTTGCATTATATTTAATAAATCACTCAATAGTGGAACTTTTCGGCAATGCTGGAAAGTGGCGCACATAGTACCCATTTTAAAGAACGGTAATAGGTCGCATTGCGAGAACTATAGACCAATAAGCATTTTATCTTGTTTTGCCAAGTTATTCGAGTCGCTTTTATACAATTACTTGTATAATCACATCAAACCCATTCTCCCGGAACGGCAGCATGGTTTCGTTAGGAACAAATCTACCATCACCAATCTGTTGGAATACAAGAATTTCCTATGTAAAAGCTTTTCAGTAGGTGATCAGGTAGATGCTATCTACACTGACTTTTCAAAGGCGTTTGACAAGGTCAACCATAAACTACGAGGGTCAAACTGAAAGTTCTTAGAAAATCAAAAACTGATTACATTAGCCAGTTATTACTTTTATTATATCTTTTCAAAATATAGTCCATTGACGTCAATACACCGCTGCATGCGATGGAACCACTGGGAAAAGCACTTTGCCCACTCGTCCTTAGGGGTCTCTTCAATGGCATCGCGATACGCAGCCACCGCTTCTTCAGCATTCATAAACCGCTTTCCTTTAAGTTTTTCTTTAATTTTTGGAAATAAATAAAAATCACAAGGCGCGAGGTCGGGGCTATACGGCGGGTGACCCTGTAATTCAACGTTTGATGTCGCCAAATAGTCGATCGTTCGCTTGGCGGTGTGCGACGAGGCGTTGTCGTGGTGAAGGAGGATCCTACTGCGAAGTCGTTTCTCTCGAACTTTTTCCAAGACAAGTGGCAAACAATTGGTAGTGTACCATTCTGCAGAAACTGTTTTTTGATCCTCTAACACAATTGTTGCGAAATGACCTATCCTTCCAAAGAACGAGGCCACCATTTTTTTTCCCGCACTTCGATCTCTCTTCACTTTAGTTGGCAACTCCTCGAAAGGAAACACCCACTGAGCAGATTGTCTTTTGGTTTCAGGATCATAACAGTAAATCCAGCTTTCGTCACCTGTTAGTATGTCGAACACAGCATTTGAGTCACCTCCGTTAAATCTTTCAATCATTTTACGGCACCAATCCACACGATGGAGTTTTTGAGCCTTAGTCAAATTATGAGGTATCCACCGGGCGCAAAGCTTCCTGACCGCTAAATGTTCGTGGAGGATTTTGTGCACTTGACTCATACCGATGCCTAAGCTTGTCCGAATCTGCTGATAGGTCACTCTTTTGTCAGTCTCTATCATACGCCGCACAACACAGATGTTATTTTCAGTCGTCGCCGTAGAAGGCCGTCCCTCACGTACATCATCAGTGAGATTAGTGCGACCACGTTTAAACTCATTAAACCAGTTGTAAACAGTCGCACGAGATGGGGCTTCATCGTGAAAGGCCAATCGTAGTCTATCATAACTTTCTTGTTGACTTAAATGACATCGAAAGTCATAAAAAATCATTGCACGAAAATTTTCTCGTGTTAAATTCATGTTGACGTGACACAGACAATTTTCAATTTGCCGCCAAATCGTAAAACAAATGACAAATGAATGAAATATATACTCAGTAATATAGGCAAAGAGTTCTATTTTCAAATTTTAGAATATTTTTTTTATTATATTGTTTATAAGTGGCCAGTTCTAAGAACTTTCAGTTTGACCCTCGTACTTTGCAAATAACTTGCCGCCTATGGTATACTGGGTAACTTGCTTCGCTGGATTTCATCATATTTAGATAATCGTAGTCAATTGGTAGCCTTAAAGGGGTATCTTTCTTTACCAGTGAGGGTATATTCCGGTGTTCCTCAGGGATCCCATCTGGGGCCCCTGTTCTTTGTCATATTTATAAATGACCTAATTGAGCGTCTGTCCTGTCAATGTCTCCTTTACGCTGATGATTTAAAAATATTTGCCAACATAACGTCTTTGGCCGATTGTCAGAATTTGCAGAACGACCTACACATTGTTTCAGATTGGTGCAATACGAATAAAATGTATTTAAATATCAACAAATGTTTTTCAATATCTTTTTCAAATAAACGCAACAAAATTTTACATAATTACATTATTGATGGACAAGTACCTAATAGGTCTAGTGTTGCCAAAGATTTGGGTATACTCTTCGACGATAAACTTTCTTTTCGACCTCACTACCAACATATAATCTCGAAAGCCAACAAGCTCCTAGGTTTCGTTCTACGGACAACAAAAGGTTTCAAAAAAGCTCAAAGTGTGCTTTATCTTTACTATGCCCTGGTAAGAAGTACCTTGGAATATGGCTCTCCGATCTGGTCACCATATTATAGAGCGCACATTAACGACATCGAGCGTGTTCAAAGGAAATGCCTTAAAATTATTTGTTACCGCCAAAAAGTTGGTCGTACGTACTTGAATTATTATCAGAGGCTTCAAAAATCCAATGTACAACCATTGGAAGGTCGTCGCAAATATTTTTATCTAGTTTATTTATATAAAATAATTCATTCAATTATCTATTCACCCGAATTGCTTTCACATATTTCTTTTAACATTAAATACAGTTTACGTAGATCGAACCGTTTTAATCTCTTTACCTTGCAAATTTATAAAAACAATATTTCTTATTACAATCCGCTGGTAAGAATGGCTAGACAATATAATGAATTAGTTACAACTAATTTACAGTTAGACATTTTTCATCCTAGATTTTACACATTTTTAAATATTCTAAAGGATATCCTCTATCCCAAATAGAAGTAAAATAGTTAAATATTTCTTAAGATATAGTATTGTTGTTGTTGTGTTGCGAAATTAAGCCTATATTTTCTTATATGTTTAATTTCGTAACACGTGTATGTTTGTACATCTCTTCTGTCTGTTAACTTGATGTTTAATTGTTTCAATGTATGCACATGTGTTGAGTTGCAATCTAGATCTAAACATAAGCTTTGATTTTTTTTAAATATAGTAAGATTGTAATTTGTTTTGTGCAATTTAAAAATAAATAAATAAAAATAAAAAGTAGACGGCAAACGAGCAGACGGATCGCCTGATGGTAAGCTATTACCGCCGCCCATGGACACAAGCAACTCCATAGGAGTCACAAGTGCGTTGCCTGTCCTTTGGGGATGGGAAAAGGGATAGGATGGCGAGTAGGATGAGGAAGAAGGAATACGGGATAGGGCCTCCGGCACTCTCACTCACCGAAAGAAACGCAACAGTTTAAGTACTGTTAGGTACTTTACATCGATTTTTTGTGAGAGGGTAGTACTTTCCAGGTCGAACCGGCCCATTCATGCTGAAATCAGCAAGGCTCTACTAACTGTAAAAATCTCATCATAGCCCATTCCATTGTTGTATTAAAGAGTAAAATATCTTCACGAACTTTATTGTTTATAGTATGAATTTGAAACGCAACACCATGAATATTGAAGAGCAATGAAATTCGGCAATCCTTTCCACTCTAGAGTTTGTAATGCATCAATTGTCACTACACACACGTACGAGGTACTACTAAAGAAATACCTCTAGAGATTAATTCCTTTGTCCTAGTCCTTACAGAAGAGACTAGCTAATTATCAGTAAACCTACTGGGATCCTTAAAGCTTCACCTTTTACACGTAATATAAATTAACAAGTTGAACTTTGTCTTTTAACAGACCTTTTCCTTAGGGTCCAACTTAACTAATTACTCTTCTGCTTCACCGGTGATAATACATTACAAGACCAGTTCAACCGCAAATGTCATGACATTCACAATGTTATTGAACCCTTTGTAAATAACAACAATACTTCGAACACAGCATTTAAGAGTTGCGTCGAAAAAAGCAAAGTTTTACTTTAATTAATATGCTGAATAGTATATAGATGTAACTTAAAATTGTGGTGAAAATACGCAGTCCTTTGCATGGTAATTAATTTTCTCAAAATCAACGGTTGGCAAGATTTTTTTTATTTTTTTTTAATTTTAGACACGCCGACAGTATACATATACAGCATTACACACAACAGAGTACCTTAAAAAACTAATTCTTATACATACACTAAAATAGGCATGTACATTATGCACCGAGATGTTGACTATACATTTAGGTAAGTATCTGAAGTTGTAGACATCTTATACAATAAACAAAATGAACTTAATATAATATATAAAAAAACTAAAATATAACAAAAAAATTTAAACAAAACATAGAACATACAAATAGAAACCTGTTATGCGAAGGATTGCAGTATCTTTTTCTTGAAATTTACAAGGGAATCGTGACAAATATCCAACTGGTTCACATTATCATTGAACACATTATATTCACTGTAAGTGCGAACTGTTGGTGAATTAAGACCGAGATTAGTTCGTATAGACGGTCGGCAGAAGAATCTAGTTATGGGATGGCGAGGTGGCCTACTAGGTATTAATAACCGAATACGGTTCATTAAATCACTACTATTGATGTTGTTGTTGAGTAATTTATGTAAAAAGAGCACATCGTGTAGCTTGCGTCGATTGAATAAGGAGGACATCCTGAAATATGCCAGCCGTTGGATATTTATTTATTTATTTACCATTTGGAAAACCAACAGCTATAACAATAAAGACAAAACGACTGAAATTTAATTATAACTACATCTATGTGTGATGCCTTGCGAGATCAAAGCTAGGTGTCGTCTGAATGCGCGTTGTACACTTTTCAGTCGCTGGGAATTTACGGCCTAAAAGTGGCTCCAGATTATGCATCCGTATTCTAAGTGACTACGAACTAGTGCATTAAACAACGTAATCCGGGTTTGTGCATGCCTAAACTGACCATCCTAACCAAGCATTTTGGCCGCCTTTCCTACTATAGCGTCAATATGATATGTGAAACGAAGCTCCCCGTCCATTATCACCTCAAGATCTTTAATTTTAGAGACTGTTTGCAAATCAGTTGTTCCTATTCTGTATTTAGATTCTGTTGGACTTCTTTTTTGGAGAATCTAAGGTGATAACATTTATCCACATTAAGACGCATGTGGTTAATGGTGCACCATGTCTCTATTCGAGTTAAATCGTCTTGAATAAGAACGTTATCAATTTGTGAGACAAGAGGTCTATAGAGCTTCAAATCATCTGCGAATAGTAAACATTTGCTTTCTGTATTATAGACGCTATGTCATTTACGAATACAAAGAACAGAAACGGCCCTAGATGGGACCCCTGTGGCACTCCGGAAACCGCATAATATGAATATGAGTTATAGCCGTTGACAGAATCTGTTTGAAGTGTTTTTGCTAAATATGACTGGAACCAGTGAAGTAGGGAGCCTGTTACGCCAAAGTGCTTTAATTTTTGTATGAGGATCTTATGGATCACCTTATCGAATGCACTGGCAAAATCTGTGTAAATCGCATCAACTTCTAGAACCTAATTGCAAAATAGCAGCAATAGCTTAGTGGAGAGACTGATAGGCTGCTACGCAGAGGGTTTTGGATTTCAATCTACGGCGCGCACCAATGACTTTCTATGTTATGTGCGTATTATATTGTTAATTATCGCTTGCTTAGCGGTGAAGGAAAACATCGTGAGGAAACCTGCATGTCTGTTAGTTCATGGGAAATGTTCTCGAAATACATAATATGAAGTCTACCAAACCGTACCTGGGCAGCGTGGTGGAATTAGTGGCCCGTGCCTAGCAGTGGAACAGAATATGATACAGAGCTGATGATGATGACAATTATGACACTGCACAGCTGAGCGGTTGTGTTCATAACGGCGTTACGCCAAAATATTTCAATGTTCATAAAAAAACAATGGCAGATTGGGTATTCGCAACGAATGTCCATAATGTTGACTGATGATGTTAAATTGTAATTTAAATATCCAGCGGCGATAGCCCAGTGGTATACGTAACGGACTGCCGAGACGATGGTCTCGGGTTCGATCACCAGTTACCCCGGGCACATACCTCTGACTTTTTGAAGTTATGTGTGTATTAAAATGTTAATTTGCATAGGGTTCCCACCAAGAACTTAGGGTCCCAAGCCAACCTCACCTGCAAGTGGTGCACCTGCCGATCAACGGACGAGGCTCTGGCAAACAAAATATCCCGATAAGCGGCAGTAGGCTCGCCACCTATTACGTGGGATCAAAATACTGGCGAAAAGTGGGCGTTTAATATGCCTCTGCCTACCCCTTCGGGGAAACAGGCGTGAGTCTATGTATGTATGTATGTAAAATGTTAATTATCGCTCGCTTAACAATGTGTCCGGCAGATGGCAATAGGCCCGCCCCCTAATACATTGGGACCAAAACATAACTGGTGAAGTGTGGGTGTGTAATACACCTCTGCCTACCCCTTCGGGGATAAAACGCGTGAAGTTATGTTATATTAAATATCCAGAGATCCCCCCCGTGGGATCTCCACCTTGTCGTGGTGGGGGGGCTCAGTAACCGTGGATTGGTCACCCGCGGTGAAGCTAAGAGGGATCCAGGAGAGGACGCTCCGCGTGGGCTTGACGGCGGCCTGCGCAGGATGCGTCCAAAGGGGCGGGTGCGAGGGAAAGTTCTTCTGTCCCTCGCAGTCGGGTGCGGTCGCGGGAGGAGAGGCGTGTCGGTGTTGCGTTGCCGCGCGCCCTATCTCCCGCGACCAAATGGGGGCGCACCATCGTTGCGTCGCGGTGGGCCGCAGAGGAAGAGGAGATGCGGTGTTGCGTTGCCGTCCTCCCTATCCTCTGCGGCCGCTAAGTGTTTTGGTGGCGGAGCCCAACACCTTTATCCGCCGCCAAGGGGGTTTTCTTCGGGGCCCGCCTGACCATCTGGCGGGCCAATACCCGTCGGGGGGTAGCGAGGAATGCTTCAGCGATACCCGACCCTTCGACAAACGGGTACGTGAGGAACACGGGTTGGTTTTTAATCAGTAAGAGTCTGACAGTCCCCTTCGCCCTTCTCCCAGGGCGGAGGGACTCCATGATGATTTTCCAACCCGACACAAAGAAAAAAATATTCAGAGGTACATTAAAACTATTTAACGAATCAGAGCATTAGGCTCGCAAATTACTTTCTACGTACATTCTCTAATCCCTCTTTATTAAAATAGATAGTCCAACGTCAGATTCTAGGCAATTTTACCTTCCTTAGCGGAACTTGTCAACCATATTGGAACAATAACCTCGTTCAAAACATAATAAAGTTATAACTCAATCCAAACTCAACATTTTAGAGACAAACTAATAATAATTAATAACTTTTGGATTTACTTTCGCAAAATATGTTTTTATAGCTGAGCTAACATTTTCTCTTGGGATATATTAACTAAAGTAAATTGACTGCGCATATTTTGTGTTAAAGAGAACTAATTGCTGCAACTGCCTCGTTGGTTTCGCGGCATAAATGTGCTCGTGGGATTGGGAGGTCTCAGGTTCGATTCCCGGGTCGGGCAAAGTGTTATTGGGTTTTCCCGTTAGGAAATTCACAGTAACAGCACGGATTCTGGTAATGTGCCCGGTACGGCAATAGACTCACCCCCTATTATGTGGGACCTAACAATTCATGGCGAAATGTGGGTGTAATATTACACCTCTGCCTACCCCTTCGGGGATACAGGCGTGAGCTTATAAAAAAAAGAACTAATTTACTTTAAATAAATGACATATTTTAATTTGTTGGATAAAGAAATTATTTGTGGCGATAAACTCATATTATACTCGATTAAATATCACTCAACGATACTATGTGTACTATTTAATTATTATATTCCAAGAACGTAGCAAGGAATCAACTTTAGGCAAAATGCCAAAATTAGGATTTTAACATTTTTTTTTATATTACTGATAGGCCTGCGTTTGACCATGATCTCACCTAATGTTAAGCGATGATATGGTCTAAGATGGAGCACGCTTACCTAGAAGGTACCTATTCACTCGCGACTTGAAAACACCCAGGTTGTACTTGTCAGGAAACACAGACTCTTTTTTATTATTATTATTATTATCCACCATGTAACGGTGACGCTGACTCGTTAGTCTGGTCGTCCGATGGAAGAAAGGGGATGGAGGAATCAGATTGTGTAGTTCCTCTGCGCACTCTCCAAAATGTATCCGATAGAAAACCGATAGACTGGCGACACTTCGGCGATGCTCCAGGCTTTGGAGTCCTGCGTCAACCAATTGGTCATCGCCGATGATTCTTCTTTCTTTTCTTTCTTCATTGTTCAGCTTTTCTCTCAATTGACTCTAATGTATCTAATTTATACTTGGCAGAACCATCCCAGAGGTGCGAACAGTACTCCATGCAGGACCGGACTTGTGCTTTATATAGATTAAGAAATTGTTCCGGCGTGAACATTAAAATTAGTATTTTTTAATTTGTTGTTTTAATATATACCTATAAGTAAAGTATGAATCACAATGAAATGCGTGAGTTTTCTCATCAATTACATCGAATTTAGCGCCAAACGTACGCTTTTTTTACAACTCATATGCCAAAATGATAATTATCGAATACATTTGCCGTAGTTATGAAGTCGCAAAAACATACGCGTTTTATTTAAATTGTGAACCTCCTTCTTTGTCAAAGGTGGTTAAATGATAAAAAGCATTTGGAGAAGAGTATGACGATGAAAAAAAATTGTTCATAATGGCTCTGAGTTTCCTATTTCGTATTCATTATTCGTACCTTAAGCACTTCGTTGATGCTGTGCAGCGCTGGACCCGCACCGAGTCCTGTGCCGACCTCAACTAAGACCTCCTCGGGACGCACACGCCATGATGTGTTGTTCAGCTCGGCGTCCATTCGAGCCTGCCTGTCAGCACACACAGACATCATTGTATTGCTACACTGAACACTGACATACAGTAATACACACGTTTTGGAGAACAGTCAACGAGACAGTTGAAGTTTTATCTTTATGATGCTTATTGGCATTCACTGCCTTTCACATTGCTATTAATTCGTATATTGGATTTGGTATTAGGTTTCTGGGTGATGAAGTGAAAGTCTCACGTTACAGCAATTGTTTGTTGATATCTTACAGGGAACTACATTCTCATTTGCATGTTTTTTTGTTGAATGTATTTTCTGTGTGAACGTGTGGCGAGTGTGGATACGAGAGTCTGTATGCATGTACTTGTATGTATTGTGCGTGTACATATGTATATTTTATATGTGTTTATGCGTGAGCTTTTTCGTGCGTGTTGTGTTAGACTATACTTACTTGTAGGCGACACAGGCCGCAGTGACAGCGAATATAAGAAATATAGCGAGTCCAATGAAACAATAGATAATGACAGTCTGCGCCTCTGCTCCGGCCGCGTGCAATAAACGTTATCTTAATGTTACACCACGTCATATTACACATCATCATAATCGTTTCTTTGCTAAATCTCATCATAATGTTACATGTCGACACACAATTTATTATCTAACCTGTTACATTAATTCACTTAAATATTTCATGAATCATATTCTGGAATTCAAATACTGCTTTCGGTTTACTGGTGTAGCATGTATTAAGTTACTATTGGGATGTCTATAAAAAATTTAATCAAACTAAGGTTTATGTATACTAACGCGATATATTGGTTTTAAAGATTGCGATAGAATCCGTAAATCGTAGTTGGATTTTTATAATAATTATGGTTAGTAAATGTCAGTGCATATTTTATTGTAGAAAACTAACAGTACCAAACATATACTATTTTTAATATATATCAAAACAAATTTTAAAAAGCATTGATTTTGAATAAAATTATTTCAATATGTTCTACGAGTATACTCATTGCCATGTCTATTCACCAGTGAACAAAACTATGCGGCGGCTAACAGAACTACTGATTTAACTTTAAAATACTTTTACAAGCAAACCGGAGTTACTAACAATACTGGAAACTATTTTTCAGAATTCTCGCTCCGACATTCCTTGCTACAAAAGATTTGTAGATGTTCGTAGCAGTGCTACGTCGTAGAGCCTTTACGAGATTCCATCTAGCTTTATACTGTGATGCGTAATTGCAGCGCACATGTGACTTGTTTTCGGGAAGGTTAAGCAATGCTTGCATAGGTGACAACTTGGACAGTCAAGTGCTTGTGGAATTTTCATCAGAGCACTGTCGTGCTTCGGATGGCACGTAAGGCCGTTAGTCTCGGTTCTGGTTCTCACACTCAAGAATAGTTAGGCAATTTTGGAGGCTTTCGGACGGTCCATAAACTCCGCTACCAAAGTAGGCCAAATACTTATACGAAGAAAAAAGGGAAAAACTTATTATCCAAGATATACTAGATTTCAACAAATTACACTTCAGAACATCTGTCGTAATATTATGCCACTATAGTTTTAAGCCTGAATGTCTGAAGAAAAACTAATGTGTTTTAATTACAGGTAAAAAACATAACAGTTCATTGAACTTTATGAGTCCTTTGTATATAGTATTAATAATATCAGCCCTGTATAAACTGTCTCACTGCTAGGCACAGGCCTCTTCTCACTGTGAAAAAGGTTAGGCCATCCCGCTAACTGCGGGTTTGCAGTCTTCACATGGATTTTTTTTAAAACAAATTGGAGAATTCAGAATTCCAGACATACAGGTCTTATGACCTTGTATTTAATTACATTGTTACCAGAAGTACCTACTAGTAAGCGGAAACGAATAGGTATAGCATAAGTAAACAGAAAAGATAAAATAAAAATGTAAATGTTACATTTTTTTGTTCGGCAATCAATTGTTTGCACTGCCGCAAACGAATTGAAGCGACGCGATAAAAAATAAGGAAAATATACAAAATCAAGAGGCTTGTTTGTATTTGATATTATGACCCTTTTAGGATGGCGAAAATTCGATTTTTCTATACCCAACTGTTCAAAAAATCGTAGTATAAAATGATAAAAATGCTAAGTACGAAATACTTACGCATAATTTTAATACGCTGAAATCCTCCTTCATATATTTATTTTCAAAATTTTGCTACAGCTCTATTTATATTTTGATAATTTCACGATGATCAAAAGAAAATTTTTGAATCTTTCAGCGCTCTTATCTTCTTTTTATATTTTGTATTTATGATTTATTTAGAAACAGAAAATTTTATTGTAACTATTCTCGATAAAAAATTGTTAGGCCTTGCTTGGCGAGGTGGAGATAGTACAAATATGCTAACTGTAGTTCGCATGACCCCACAATGATTTAGAGGGTTAGTACAGATATGGTCTTCACATGACCCCAGTACTTTCAAGAATAAAACCATTACGCCGCAAGTGCAGACAAATTGGTTTAACTTCTGAACATCATAGAGGTTGCATTGGTGACACCAAGAAATCGTGACGTTATCTCTAAGGCCTAAGTTTTATCAAGATCAGTTTAATACGAATTATATTCAATTGAAAATCGCGCCAAAGACTCCATGTATAAATAAAATTTAGGAATAAAATAAAATGGCATATTCACTAAAATACTAAAACACATAAAATCACAATGTTACAATACTTAAATTATCATAATGATAACCCCTATGTAAATAGCAATATCACATTACTAATACACCATAAGCACAAGTTACAATTACTCACCTCCCTGACACATAGGGTCGTTCCCTAGAAAGCCGCAGCGTGGCGTGTCGGGCGGCGGCCCCCGACGACCGCCCGGCCAGTGGATCGCCTTGCCCGCCACCGGCTTGTAGCTGCTGTTCAGCCCGTGGTAGAACGCCACCACCTTCACAAAAGGTAACATAAGATAATAAGAGGTCGGTAAACGAAAATTTAGTCTAATCATAGAATAAGGCATTCTTTTTGGGTTCGTTCGACCCATAGTTCGTAAGACGTAGGATTACTATCCTCCCTCCTGAAATCATTGCGACTGCTATTTAGCTTGAGGTAAAAAGCCAAACAACAAAGATCACGTACTTTTTACTTAAAAGCAGGTTAGTAACGGATCATTTGGGCAATCTACAGAATTTCTATTTTGAGAACATAATACTCAATCAGCACAAATAAAGTAAGTTTTATTGGAGTTCGCAGTGAATTTAACCGTAAAATACATCGGAAGAATCGACAAAATTCACGCTACTTGAATATTATTTATGTTCACTATTGAATATAACTATTTATAAATATTATCAAGATTTGTAAAGAAATAATAAAACGATAGCATAAAATATAAATTGCACATATGAATCAGTAGTTAATTAATTTAAAATATAATACTCGGCCAGAAAATTGCAAACTCAACTAAACAGAAAGCTAGAAATACACAAAAGACAGAGTTCGTACTTTGATAAACTTAATTTCTTAAGACTGACTAAAACCTAAGAAAACTGTCACTAATTTTGCTTACTGTGTCCAAAGTGATTTCACACTCCTAAATAACAGTAAGCCCATAAATATTTCCTTGTCATAAACTTGTCACTTGTAACACACTATCTAACACAAAGAGAACAAAGAAAATAAAAAATAACCGAGATTTTTTAAACTTTCCCGTAATCTAAGGCGTGGACCCAGCTCAAAATCATAAATGATATACTACACCATCGGAAACAAAGAGGCGATATATCACAGGCCCTGCTTTGAAATACAGCGATTCATTCTTTTCAGCACAATTTTCTTTCTTTTGTTATACACACATTCTACTATTATAAAGTTTTCCGGTTTATTTGGTACATGGAGTTATAACCCGCTAAACCAATTTTCCTTAAGATTACAGTGTAACACACATGAATCTATATATAAAATACAAAATTTTAGGTTTAACAACCGGCGTCAATTATAGGAATTTTTAATCAACCTCTAAGTAGCTCATTGATAGTTTGAAAGTTTCCATAAAATATAGTGCATCATACCCATTTGTTATCTGGTTTTATAGATATTAAAATTTTATTTATTTATTTAACTTTTTGCACAGCACAAAGAAAAAAGTGGTACATAGGCGGCCTTGACGCCTTAAGCATTGTTATTAACATACCACGTTAGTGAAGCAGTGAACAAAAGCTAGTACTTTTCAACCAACTTTGATACGACTCTCCAGTTGTTACTGTTACATTTTGTGCAGATCGGAGCTGAACCAATAGCTTCTATCAAATAATTTCATCAGTCGTGCGAGCGGTGGCTATAGTCGCACGCCCGTTGATCCGTCCGTGAAAGTTAGCGTCTGTTTTAACCGCGGTTTTTTTTCCACTACCCTCTTGTTTATTTTCAACTGTGACAAACAAACCGCATGATAACCGATAAATAAACCGCATCCTTAAATACAGCCTCAATATAGGTGTTCATAAAATAGTTATCTTCACAGGCAGTCAAAGTGCTATGTTTCATAACGCGTTTTGCGTATCTGGTAGTGAAGATACACCAATCGCATATAAAATACTGGACATGATCGTGAGTGCGCAAAGCAAGGGGATAACTGTTGCACTGCACGGTGTTCCGTCTCACATAGGGCTATCAGGAAATGAAGAGGCTGGCAGACTAGCAAAGAGAGCTATTGCAGATGGTGAAGGAGCGAACATTTTGCCTGTTTGGTCCGAAAATTTTGCGAAATATAAATACAGATGTTATGTCACTTTGACGAGCGGTCTAGGCTCAAAGGAATTTGGTACAAAGTATTCAATGTGAGCCTTTTCATGTTCCGTGGTTTCTGAATGCTAAATTAAGGCGCTGTTATACCTCAGAAGCCGTGAAACACCTAATTTTTCGTCGCGCAACTAGCCATAACGGTACATACTACAAACTTGCAAAAAATAGAGCTTATAGTCAAAAGTCTGAACAAAAGACTTTTGAAAGAATTTTTCATGTATGTAAAATAGAATCACGGTAAAAAAATCACAAAAACAAGGCAGAAAATAATCTTTCGTCTCACTGTTTGCAATATTTTGATCGTGAACTGTCATATTTTATTTGATAATATTGTAGGAAATCTAATGAACTAAAGAATTACCCTATTTATTTTCATATTATACGTGTATATTTTGTAAAATTAAATAAAATCTGCCAAACTTCTATGATTTTGACGCTCGGTTGATTCCATCAATATCAAACGCTTCGGCAATTTAAACCTTATTAGCATAAGCGGTGTACTGAGTGTCAGTTCTAGTTTATGCCCCGCCCAGACCTCATCATTCGGCTATGAGCCCTGTGAGAGATAGGTCATGTCGCTTGCGTCTCCGCTGCACGAAATTTTACGTAAACATGTTTGTTAATAATACGCCGATTTGAGTTCGTAATTTCATGTTTTATGTTATAGACTGAATACTTTGAATCAAATAGGCTTTTCTTGTGACTATGGGCACATATAATTAGGACCTAAGTTTATATTCTTGTTGCGTTTAATGTGTTATTGTTTCTGTGCTTATAAATATATAATTAGAAGAATAAAATATGGACAATTAGAGAAATAAAGTTCTACGAAGAATTTGTACAAGAAAGCATCGTAATAAAATATAAATTCATCCATGGCCAAGTGATTATGAAATATGAAAAAAATTTACACAAATTATTTTCATAAGAGTCTTTTATGACTGACTATGTTATACATTAGCGATTATGCATAATATAATTATATTAATTATTCTCACAATACATAGCTGCCACAGTTTTCAATGTTTGAAAGAGAAATCGAATCATTTTATGTATAGGTCGGTTCACGAAAGATGACCACTGCGCAGAAATCATTTTTTAGGTCTCCGTGGAGGTGCGGGGTGAGGCGCGGGTGGAATGCCAATGGCGTGGCTCCGTTCCTGACGCATTCCCTAAATGCGTCAAGAATGGAGCCACGCCATTGGTGCATGAATGTACATATGCGCGACGGCCGCCATTTCTGGTCAACTTTCGTGAACCGACCTATACCTATATTGCAAATTCATTAGCTTGTCAGAGCGCCTGGAGCGCTAAGATGCCGCCATGGCGAACAATAAACAGTGCTAATATGGCGCTCCGCAGTCCGCACATAAGCGGTAACGAATGTTGTATTATTGTGTTGTGAACATAAACCTATTTAGGTACATCGGGTAAAACTTTGATTATTCATTAACTATTAGGTAAGTTTCAGTACATCTAATATCTTTTTAATTTCTAAAATCAATCATTTATAAGTAAGTAGGTGACTTCTCTGTTTGCTATAACACAAGTTATAGTATTTTTTAAAATAATAAAGTATCTAACTAATTATATTTATTGTAATTACAGTAAAGTTAAAGTTACAGTTTAGCAACGTCCTACACACATTTGACTGCAGTAATTCCTAACACGATTTGTTCAAGAGTGATAAGCAAAAAATACACGAGGGATAGCAGTGACTGGTTCGAATTGCGTAAGAATATGTTGACAGATTCAAATTTTGGTATAGTGGTAAAAAGAAGAGATAACAGCAATGAAGCCAACTTAGTAAAAATTATTTTGTACAAATAAAATATTTGCAATGAAAAAAGCAGTTGCGCATGGAGTCTAAAATGAACCACTGGCTTTGCAACAACTGGCGAAGCAAGAAAATGTAACAATCGAGCCTTGTGGATTATCCGTTTATTGGTGCCACGCCAGATGATTAATAGGTCCAAACACGATTGTAGAAATTTAATGTTCTATAGTTGCCTATAAGAATGGCCTGGAGAATAGTATAAGAGCAAATAAAATACAAATATGAAAACATGATAAAAAAGTTAACTGACTAGTCTAAACAAATATTGTAATTTTCATTACCAAATTCAGGGGCAACGCCACGTTACACGCAAACGAAAATGTTTATTTGCTGTGTGGAGTGGCGAAAGTAAACCACTAAAAATAGAAATGATAGAAAGAGATGATGTTTTCTGGGAGACGAAAATGAAAGAAAAGCTTGTGGCGTTTTATATGAATTGGCAGTTGCCTGAAATTGTTGATTCTCGTCGAGCTCAAGGGATGGCATTGCAAAATCACGGAGAGGAAAATGTTTCATCAATGCTTGAAGTTTCTACAATACCAAGCCTTAAAAGGAAAGTACATGCAAATGTGCCTCTTGAACAACAGCAAATAATAAGTATTGAAGCCTCATCACCTCACACACTGCCTTTAACATTCGATGAGAATAAAGAAAACCTGCCGGGTTGCAGCAGACAGCTAACTTTTGATGAGCTGTAAACTCTGTATTTCGTTCATTCATTCATTCATCATCAGCCTTTAACAGTCCACTGCCGGACTAGGCCTCTCCTTTGAAAGGAGGAATTGGCCTACTATACCACGCTGGCCAAACGGGTTAGCATAGGGTTTGTATCAAGTTTTCCTTCTCTTACAGTGCTGTTCTCTGCATAATATGCTCCCTCTGTCGGCTCTTACGACACCCATGGGATGACATGGGGTGGTGACATTCGGTATTCTTAATCCGTCACCACACGGACAATGTATTTTGTTAGTAAACGATAAATAAATATATTTTAATATTTATTTTCTTTGAAACAACACATATTTTAAGCGAAATATTTTTTTTATATTTTTCCATACAATGAGGAGAGCCAACGAAAAAGCAGAAACTCAAATTTTAATTCTATAATTTGGGTTGGGTTTCGAAACAAGTCGCCTGAATTTGAGGGTATTGGTGGTGTAGGCGGCTTAAGGGAGTTAGTTTTAATCCCCTAAAAGTAATTTTGGCTGCCGGAGTTGCGTCTAAATATTTTTAAACAATTTCCAAAAATTCTTAGTAGTAGTTTTTATACCTTGAAAAACGTGAAACGAAACGCAAACCCGCCATCTTGGAATGATCATATTGACAGCTAATGTCAAATTTATGTTAGGTTCTCTTTTGACTCTTAATCCGAAAATAGGAACCCTGCGAAGCAGGGCTCCGTCAACCTTAGTTTATTAAACTAGTGTGAAGAATGTGGAAGTTGGCAGTGCCATACACACTGATGTTTGGAGAAATTTTTTTTTTCAGAGGAAACCAAGTATTTCCGGCAAGTGAAAATGGTAAGGGCGGATTCCGAGACCTCCCCTCCTCCCCCTCAACCACTCACAACCCTTAAAACCGGGGACGTATTTCGAAACCTTTACCATAATAATTATGCCTGTAATAACAATAAAACATCCATAAATAAATAAAATAAACCAACTTTTACTAAACTTCAATTATTTCGTAACTCGCTTTAGTTGAGATACGGCTTTTGCGCTTAGTAGGGCAGTATTGTGGTTTTTAGGGTACCGTAGCCAAAAGTTGTAAAAACTCTTTATATTTTGTAGGATAGTATTATATAGGTTGTTTTTTATATATTGTAGAAACCCTTATAGATTCGCCATGTCTGTCTGTCTGTCCGCCCGTATGTAACAGCCAATTTATTGCAAAACAGATTTGAAAACTGGCAGGAATGGAATTAGATGTAGGTATTCTATGAACTGCTTTACCATTTTTATACAAAAACAAAACAAAAATAATTAGGGCCTCCATATATGGAACTGACTTAATTATTTGTATCATCTTACGGCACGTATTTATCTACTTTCGTCAACAATAATTTCGTCAACAAAAAAATAATACCTATAACGTCTAATGTAAACCAGTTTTGCTCATGGCTCCACTAAGAACAAAAATTGCGCTATGCCTATATTGTACAAACAGATTGATTTATGTAATATAAATTTTAATATCAGTATCTCAATTCAATATGCTAAAACGTTTTGCTTGCGATTTTGAAATATTGGAATACGGATGTCGCCAGAATACGGCCGCACACGACGAGAATGAAGGGGGGCGCCCCGCAGTAGACGGAGCTAAGCGCCCTTCATCTCCCCTGCTTCACCCCCTCATTTACCAAAACAGTCGCTTAGTACAGCGCCTTAAGCAGAAAGCAAATTGTCACAGCACTTAGACTGCGTACCGTGCAAATTCCTGGTAAAAGCTTTGGGATCTTAATGAAAAATAAGTAAGTTCACCTAATTGTGACGTGTACAAAAAGCGAGATGATGTTTACAATGTACTTACGGGATGTGTACGATATGCTGATAAAAGAGACCAATTATTTAAAAAATCTGATATTGCAGGACACAATGTCTTTCAAAGTATTTTAGTTGAACTAAACTCGGATATAGCTAGAATGCTATTTGACTTCAAATTTATGTAATGTTTACTGTCTGCAATTGCTTATTGTTAAAAAACTGAGAATAAGGTACGATGGGATTGATATCGTCATTTTTATGTACAAAAATCCCTTATATCCAATAAAGATAATAAAAAAAAATCATGTGTAGGTACATAGCTTGCATTATTAAGTAGGATGAATCGCCCGGTAACACGTAAAATGGGTTAATCTTCTCGTATTCGAAGTAGGTAGACAGTTAATGTTATTAGAGGTAAACAAACAGATTGGCAAAACTTATAATAATAATAATAATAATCTGGCAACACCAAAACTGTCAACGTGTTTATTCCTCCAATTATTTTTAAATATTAATATTTTAACAAATATCCTCTCATCCATAGTGCAATAGTATATATAATCTAAATTATAATAGAAAACACAAGTAAAGCAAGAAAATACCTGGTAAAAACAACATAAATACAGAAATAGTGAACATTTCATACAATGACAGCCGTCACGCTTAACATTATGACAGATCAAACAATAAATATATTTACAAAAATGAAGATAAAAACACATTAGCATGTTGACGAGAGCCAGGAAACGAAGAGCACACCCAACACCTCCGGACTCGTCGCTCAGCTCCGCCTCGCAGCCGTCGGAACCTGCACCAGTAACGTCGACAGCTGTAGTTGCGTCGAGCTCCAGCGACGAGTATTTCTCTCCGCCGTCGACACCGTCACCTGCGCGGCGGCGTGGGAGAGGCCGGCCACCAGCGTGCTTAGGACCTCGGGGCCCACCGGCCCCAAACAGGGTCCCCGCTGCCGGTGGTAATGTGCAGCGCATGAAGTGGACGTCATCCATAAACGAACAAGTCATGCGCGCATATTTTGGGGCGACAGAGGGGGGCACTAACCTCACTGCGTACCGTAGTCGCATGCTGTCTATGTTTCAGGCCTTGGAACCAAGCATCAACGTCACGGCTCAACGACTATCGGATCAGGTACGGGTTATCCAGCGCAGTGGCAAGGTGGATAACGCCGTGCTTGATAGGATTCGCTCAGAGTACTTACCTTCGAGCCATGCCAATCCCGTGCGGCCCACACTAACACCGACACCGAGCGGACCGCCAATGGGCGGCAGCGCCGTCAGGGAGGAGCATGACATGGCTGATGATGTAAGTACCCAGTGCAATGAGGAGGTCAAGGACGCTTTGGAATGTGCGATTAGGGACTACCGGTACACGCCATCATCTATTAGGCCTCGCCTACCGCGGTTGCCTATGCATAGGCGAAATATAGCGCTGGTAAGTGCTCTTGACTCGTTATTATCAAATTATTTAGATAATAGTGAGGATCTCGGTGATACACACTCAATCTTGTACTGTACCGCCGTGGCAGCTTGTCGTATAGCTGGTGTCAAGTTTCTTGAAACTGATACCGTTGTACGACAAAGGTCTGCTGTACCGGCGTGGCAGTGCAGGATTGAGCGACGTATTGCCGAGGCAAGGGCACTTATTGGCAAGCTGATCTGTTTTAGGGAGGGGAATACACGCCCTAGGGTAATGCGCTTTGTGAAACGGGCTTTTTCGGGGACTAATATTAGTCCTCAAGATTATATAGCCCGGGTCACAGAGCGCATTGACTACCTAAAACAGAAAGTCTATGCGTGGGCAAACCGAATACGTAGATTTAAAAAACGTGTGGACCGGTACGTCATTAATCGTACATTCCAGAGGGATCAGAGGTGGGTATACAGAAGCTGGGAACGACCAGATCAAAGTGTGACTAATGTGCAGCGGCCGGATGCGAACGCCACAGCCATGTTTTGGCGTAGCATCTGGTCGACGCCCATTGGCCATACTGAAGGTGATTGGATGCAAGATGTCGAACGTTCATGCGAACATATTCCTGAAATGGAATGCGTGGTCATTTCTAGCCAGGATGTTGCACAAGCAGTCCGTCCATTATCTAATTGGAAATCTCCAGGCTTGGACGGGCTGCACAATTTCTGGCTGAAGTGGCTACGTAGTTCGCATGAACGCTTGGCATCTCAATTCCAATCAGCTGTAGAATCTGGGTCGTTGCCATCATTTATGATGACTGGAATTACCCACCTGCTCCACAAGACAGGCAGTACTAGCGAGCCCGGCAATTATAGACCGATAACATGTCTACCATCGGTCTATAAACTTCTTACATCTATTCTGAGAGCTAAAATAGCTAAACATGTTGAAGACAATTCTATTATGTCAGCCTCTCAGAATGGATGTAGGAAGGGTGCTCGCGGTACTAAGGAGCTCCTCCTAATTGACATGGCCATTAGCCAACAAGTTCGCCGTAACCGAAAGGATCTGGCGGCATGTTGGATAGATTATAAGAAGGCGTATGACTCCGTGCCGCATACATGGCTTTTGAGGGTGCTAGAGTTGTATAAAGTAAATACTACTCTACGCACCTTCTTAAAGTCATGTATGGGGCAATGGAATACGATTCTTTGCTATCCAGGATGCCGAAGGATCCAGGAGGACGGCGAACGTATTAAAATTGAGCGGGGAATTTTTCAGGGCGACAGTCTGAGTCCCCTTTGGTTTTGCCTAGCCATGAACCCTCTCAGTACATTACTGGAGGGTTCAAGGTTAGGCTACAGGTTACAGAGAGGCGGTCAGGTAGTATCCCACCTGTTATTCATGGATGACCTGAAGTTATTTGCCCAATCTGATATCCAATTGCTAGATTTACTAAACGTAACCCAAAACTTTAGTAAGTCTATCAATATGGAGTTCGGTGTGGATAAATGTGCTGTCATTCATGTGAAGCAGGGCAGGATGGTGGAATCTGAGGGGATCCAACTCTCAGATTCCATTAACCTAAGATCGCTTCTCTTAACCGATACCTATAAGTACTTGGGTATGTCACAGGCTTTAAGTATCAATGAAGCTGACATGAAGCAATCGTTGCAAGAGCGTTTCTTTGGCCGCCTGAAAAAAGTATTAAAAAGCCTTTTATCAGGTGGCAACAAGGTTCGTGCTTGCAACGGTTGGGTCATGCCACTTCTTGTATACTCCTTTGGCATACTCAAGTGGACTCAGTCTGAATTGGACGCCCTGGACAGAAGAGTCCGCACATTGTTGACGACATATCGTATGCATCATCCTCGTTCATCCGTGATGAGGTTGTACATCCCGCGGAAGTGTGGGGGTCGTGGCTTTCTAAATATCAAGACCCTACACAACCGCGAGGTGTGCAATCTCAGAGAATATTTTCTCCGGGCGAACGGGGACATGCATCGAGATGTTGTCGCAGCGGACAATGGACTCACCCCGCTCAAGTTGGCTAAGGAGAACTGGCGCATACCTGTAGTACTCAGTACTGATGAGCGCAAGCGTGTATGGCAGAGCAAGGAGCTTCATGGCAGGTTCCATCGGGCCCTGTATGGACCCGATGTAGACCTATTGGCCTCGGTGAACTGGCTACGCTTCGGTGACCTCTTTGGGGAAACCGAAGGGTTTGTTTGTGCAATTGCTGACGAAGTTATCAAGACGAATAACTACCGGAAATATATCCTGAGGGATGGCACTAGTGATATTTGCCGTGCCTATCACCAGCCCGGTGAATCCCTCAGGCATATTGTTTCCGGTTGTTCACGTCTTGCTAACGGCGAGTACTTGCACAGACATAACCAAGTAGCCAGAATCATTCACCAGCAACTTGCTCTGAAATATAAACTTGTAGACATCGAGGTACCGTACTACAGGTATGTGGCAGAGCCAGTTCTCGAAAATGGCCATGCCACATTGTACTGGGATCGATCTATCGTCACAGACAGGACTGTTGTAGCCAACAAACCTGATATTGTGGTGATAGATCGATCAGAGCGCCTCGCAATAATTGTTGATGTCACCATTCCTCATGACGAGAATCTCGTGAAAGCCGAGAAAGACAAACAGATTAAATATCTGGACTTGGCTCACGAGATTGTCGACATGTGGGATGTGGACTCGGCAATTATTGTGCCGATAGTTGTAACGGTTAATGGCCTAATAGCCAAGAGCCTCGATCGTCACCTTAAGAGGCTCGCGTTGGGTGCTTGGGTCAAGGGCCTGATGCAAAAGGCAGTACTTCTCGACACGGCACGTATTGTGAGGAAGTTCCTGTCTCTGGAGCCCTAACCACCGACAGCTTGGACCCTGTGCCCGTTGCTGGTGGGATCCCACGGTTTCTTTTTATATTTTTAAATGTATGTTATTTTTTATTGTATATTTAAAAATGTAAATGAAATCTGAAGAAAAATAAATAAAGGAATAATAATAACCTGGCAACACCGTAAAGTCAACAACCAAATTTTCTTGCATATTTTTATTTGAATTTATATTACAGTTTTACGATACAATTTATATATTTATACCACAACAAGAAGTTATAATACCTAAAATATACGGATTTACTTATAAAAGCCATAAAATTTAAGAAATAATATGATAGATAAATATACTGAAGATGACACTATATGTAAAAATGAAAAGCACAAACAATAACAAATATAAAGGCATGGAAATGTAATATAAATGTTGACCAGAGCCAGGAAAGCAGCTGCAGCACGCTTAACACCTCCGGACTCGTCGCTCAGCTCCGCCTCACAGCCGCCGGCACCAGCAACAGCATCGCCGGTGAGTGTTGAGGCGTCGAGCGCATCTAGCGACGAGCTTTTCTCCCCGCCGCCGTCGCCGCCTGCCTGCCGGCGAGGGAGAGGCCGGCCACCGAATGGCTTAGGTCCCCGAGGCTCATCGCTACCGGGGGTGATGTGTACCGCATGAGGTGGACTAGATCCATGAATAAGAATGTCATGCGGGCCTATTATGTTGCTACAGAGGGTGGTACCAACCTTACGGCGTACCGTGATCGCATGCTGCCTCTGTTTCAGGACTTGGAACCGGCCGTCAACGTTTCGGCGCAGCGACTATTGGATCAAGTGCGCGCAATCCAGCGCTGTCGTTTGCTGGATGACGATGCACTTGAGAGGATACGCTCGGCCTTGCAAAGTAACCCTCCCATTCCTCCTTCCACGCGTGAACGTGTAATGGCAGTGATAGATGACACACTAAGGCCGCAAAGTGTTGAAGAAGTGGATGGTAGGGATATACAAGTAAGTGCCCAGTACATGGATAATGTAAGGAGTACTTTGGAATGTGCCATCAGGGAATATCGTTACGAGGCCTTAGTAAATAGGCCTCGTGTGCCGCGTTTGCCCACGTATAAGAAAAATTTGGCGGTGTGTGCCCTGGATTCACTATTGTCTACATACCTAGACAATAGTGAAAATCTCAGTGATACACACTCAATTCTGTACTGTGCGGCTGTAGCGGCATGTCGGATAGCCAATGTCAAGATAGAAAAGAACATTGATATGGCTACCCGAAATAATGCTGTGCCAGCTTGGCAGTGCAGGATTGAGCGTCGTATCGCTGAGTCTAGGGCACTCATTGGCAAGCTTATCTGCTTCAGGTCGGGCAATACTCGCCCGAGAGTGATGCGTTTTGTGACCCGCGCCTTTGTAGGAACGGGTATTAGGCCACAAGAATACACGTCGCGGGTCACAGAACGCATCGACCTCCTGAAGCAGAAGATTTATGCGTGGGCAAATCGTATCAAACGTTATAAAAAACGTATAGGCAGATATTCCCAGAATCGCACATTCCAAAAGGATGAAAGTTGGGTGTATAGAAATTGGGAGCGTCCCGGTCTAGGTGTGGATGATGGAGGTCTACCAGATGATGAAACTTCAAATACGTTCTGGAGTAGCATCTCGTCGACCCCCGTTAGCCACACGGAGGGTGGTTGGTTTAGGGATGTCGAGCGATCATGTGCAGCAATCTCTAATATGGATGCCGTAGCTATTACAGCTACAGATGTTGGTTGTGCAGTCCGTCCGTTACCAAACTGGAAAGCGGCAGGTCCGGACAGATTTCACATCTTTTGGTTGAAGTGGCTGCGTAGTGCACATGCTCGTTTTGCGTCCCAATTCCAATCATCTCTAGAATCAGGGATGCTGCCAATTTTCTTAACAACTGGCATTACCCACCTGTTCTTCAAAACAGGAAGTACCACGGATCCAAAAAATTAAAGACCTATAACCTGCCTACCGACGGTCTATAAACTTTTTACATCCATTTTGAGAACTAAACTGGCCAAACATTTGTATACTAACAAAATCATGTCCAGTTCTCAAAATGGATGTAAAAGTGGGTCACGTGGTACTAAAGAGCTACTCCTTATAGACATGACCATTAGCCAACAGGTTCGCCGTAGCCGAAAGGATCTAGCGACACGCTGGATAGATTATAAGAAGGCCTGCGACTCTGTGCCACATACATGGCTCTTGAGAGTGCTAGAGTTGTACAAAGTGGATCCAACTCTATGCACTTTCCTGAAGACGTGTGTGGGGCAGTGGAGTAAAGTTCTTCGCTATCCAGGATGTCGATGGACTCTCGGATGCGGCGATCCTATAAAGATCCAACGAGGAATCTTCCAAGGTGACAGTTTGAGTCCCTTATGGTTTTGTCTAGCACTGAATCCTCTTAGCACTTTGCTCGAGAATTCAGGGCTAGGCTATGGGTTGCACAGCAGAGGTCAAGTAATATCTCACCTTCTTTTCATGGATGACTTAAAACTATTTGCCTCCACTGACCTCCAGTTGACAGAGTTAATAAAGGTAACTGAAAACTTTAGTAAGTCTATCAAGATTGAATTCGGTGTAGATAAATGTGCGGTCTTGCATTCAAGAAGGGCAGGGTTGTGGAATCTGATGGTATAGAACTTTAAGATTTCACACAACTTAGATCTCTATCTGCAACCGAAACCTACAAATATCTAGGCATGTCGCAGGCACTAGGTATTGCTGAGGCTGGCATGAAACAGGCGTTGCCGGAGCGCTTCTTTGACCGTTTGAGAAAAATCTTAAATAGTTTTTTATCAGGCGGCAACAGGGTGCGCGCCTGTAACGGTTGGGCCTTGCCAGTCTTAATGTACTCAAACAGAACTTGATGCCTTGGATAGAAAAGTCCATTGTCTACTAACTACATACCGGATGCATCACCCGCGGTCGTTAGTAATGAGATTGTACATCCCGCGGATGTGCGGGGGTCGCGGCTTCTTAAGTGCCAAGACCCTCCATAACCGCGAGGTGTGCAATCTCAGGGAATATTTTCTCAGCACTGACGCGGATGTCCACCGTGATGTGGTCACTGTGGACAACGGGCTTAGCCCGCTGGGTCTGGCTAAGGAGAATTGGCGTAAACCTGCCGTACTTGGTGTTGAGGAGCGCAAGGAGGTATGGAAAGGTAAAGAGCTGCATGGACGTTTTTATCGGGCCCTGCATGGACCCGATGTAGACTTACCAGCTTCTGGGTCCTGGCTACGTTTTGCCGTTCTTTTCGCTGAAACAGAAGGTTTTGTCTTTGCGATTATGAACGAGGTTGTTATGACGAATAACTACCGGAAGTATATCCTGAGGCATGGGACGGTTGACATATGTCGGGCATGTCACCAGCCTGGTGAATCTCTCAGACATATAGTATCTGGTTGTTCTCGACTTGCCAATGGCGAGTATTTGCATAGACACAACCAAGTGGCCAGGATTGTCCACCAGCAACTTGCCTTAAAGTACCAATCGCTTGGGACCCCGAGACCCACCGGTTTCGAACAGGGTCCCCGCTGCCGGTGGTGATGTGCGCCGCATGAGATGGACTCAATCGATGAATGAGAACGTCATGCGGGCATATTTTGTGGCTACAGAGGGAAGAACCAACCTTACGGCGTACCGTGTCCGCTTACTGCCTCTGTTTCAGTGCTTGGAACCGGCTGTTAACGTTTCGGCACAGCGACTTTCGGATCAAGTGCGAGCCATTCAACGCTGCCGCCTATTGGATGACGACGCACTTGAGAGGCTACGCTCAGACTTGCGAGGTATCCCTGAAATCCCACCTTTCACACACAATGAGGCTCCAATATCACACGCCTCAGTCAGGGCACAAGAAGTAGACGAGGAAGTGATACACAAGTAAGTACCCAATGCAAAGATAAGATAAGGAGTTTTTTTTATGGTAATAGGCGACAAACGAGCAGACTGATCGCCTGATGGTAAGCAATTACCGCCGCCCATGGACACAAGCAACACCACAGGAGTCACAAGTGCGTTGCCGCCCTTTGGGGTTAGGAAAAGGGATAGGATGAGGAGTGGGATGAGGGAGAAGGAATAGGGGATAGGGCCTCCGGCACTCTCACTCACCGAACGAAACGCAGCAGTTTAGGTACTGTTACTTTACGTCGATTTCCTGTGAGAGGGTAGTACTTCCCCGGCCGAGCCGGCCCATTCATGCTGAAATCAGCAAGGCTCTACTACCTTAAAATTTACTAGTACTTTGGAGTGCGCCATTGGGGTTCGTAGGCTCCGTGGTACTAACAGGCTGGATTAGGGATGTTAAGCGATCATGTGAGGTAATATCTCCCATGGAGCCCGTAGCCATTGATGCCTTGGATGTATGTTGTGCAGTCCGTCCGTTAGCCAATTGGAAATCGGCGGATAGACGGATTGCACAATTTCTGGTTAAAATGGCTACGCAGTGCACATGCTCCCTTGGCATCCCAATTCCAGTCAGCTCTGGATTCAGGATCGCTGCCAAGTTTTATGACAACTGGCGTTACTCACCTGCTCCTCAAGTCTGGTAGTACCACGGAGCCTACGAACTATAGGCCAATTACTTGCCTACCGACAGTGTATAAAGTTTTTACATCCATTTTGAGAACAAAATTAGAAGTACATATATTCAATAATAAAAATTTATCTGAGTCTCAAAATGGGTGTAGAAGCCGGGCACGTGGTACTGAGGAGCTACTCCTTATCGACATGGCCATTAGCCAACAGGTTCGCCGTAGTCGAAAGAATCTGGCGACATGCTGGATAGACTATAAGAAGGCCTATGACTCTGTGCCACATACGTAGCTCTTGAGGGTGCTGGAGTTGTACAAATTAGATGCAACTCTATGCGCCCTCTTATGTATGGGGCAGTGGGGTACGGTGCTTCGCTATCCAAGGTGTCGACAGCCTTGCGGGTATGGCGTACCTATAAAGATCAAGCGGGGTATTTTTCAATGCGACAGTTTAAGTCCACTTTGGTTTTGCCTAGCACTGAACCCGCTGAGCACTTTGCTCGAAAGTTCAGGGCTAGGCTATCGATTGCAGAGTAGAGGTCAGGTTATTTCTCACCTCTTTTTCATGGATGACCTAAAACTATTATAATATATATTTATTTAACATATATATATGACCTATAATCTATTAAAGATAACTGAAGACTTTAGTAACTCAATTAAGATGGAGTTCGGTGTGGATAAATGTGCGGTCATGCATGTAAAGCGAGGCAGGAGTGTGGAATCTGATGGTATAGAGCTTTCAGATTTCTCACAACTTAGATCTCTCTCTGCAACCGAAACCTACAAATATCTGGGTATGTCGCAGGCATTAGGCATTGATGACGCGGGCATGAAACAGGCGTTGCAGGTACGTTTCTTTGGCCGCCTGAAGAAAATCTTTAAAAGCTTTTTATCAGACGGAAATACGGTGCGTGCCTGTAACGGTTGGGCCATGCCGGTCTTAATGTACTCCTTCGGTATACTCAGATGGACTCAAACAATATAGGCCAGTTGAATAAAAAATTATAAGTCCGTCCTTTAGATTATTCAAAAATAAGCGATACGTATTTTTTTATTTGTTAATTAAACTAAAAATGACCAAGATATAGCTCATTAAAGTTACGTATAACGTCACACCGTGCTGCATTTTTTCGCACTAGATGACGTCACACGTAACTTTAAAGGGCTTTATATCTTTGTTATTTTTTATTTAATCGAAAAAAGAAAAAATACGTGTCCAATATTTTTATAATCTATAATCCGGACTAAATAAAATGTAATTATTTTGACCCTGGAAACTACCCTATTGGGCGCCTTGGATCGGAAAGTTCGCTGTCTGCTCACGACATACCGGATGCATCACCCGCGTTCGTCGGTGATGAGATTGTACATGCCGCGTTGCAGACCCTCCACAATCCCGAGGTGTGCAATCTCAGAGAATACTTTCTCCACACTGACGCGGGTGTGCACCGTGATGTGGTCGCTGAGTGTAGACAGTGGGCTTACCCCGCTGGGTCTGGCCAAAGAGAACTGGCGCAAACCTGTCGTATTTGGTGTAGAAGAGCGCAGGGAGGTATGGAAAGGTAAAGAGCTGCATGGATGATTTTACCGGGCCTTAAATGGGCTCGACGTAGATTTTTTAGTATCGGTATCCTGGCTGCGTTTTGGCGATCTTTTCGCAGAAACAGAAGGTTTTGTGTTTGCAATTATGGACGAAGTTATCATGACGAACAACTACCTGAAGTATATTCTGAGGGATGGGACGGTCGATATATGTCGGGCATGTTACCAGCCTGGTGAGTCGCTCAGACATATAATATCCGGTTGTTCTCGTCTTGCCAACGGCGAATATTTGCATAGACACAACCAAGTAGCCAGGATTGTCCACCAGCAACTTGCTTTAAAGTACCAACTTGTCGACTCTGAAATACGGTACTACAGGTATGTGCCCGACCCAGTTCTTGAAAATGGTCGTGCTACTCTGTATTGGGATCGGTCTATCATTACTGACAGAACTATTGTGGCTAACAAGCCGGACATAGTGGTGATAGACCGAATAGAGCGCCTTGCAATGATCATCGACGTTACCATACCCCATGACGAGAATGTCGTGAAAGCCGAGAAAGATAAACAAATAAAATATTTGGATTTGGCTCACGAGATTGTCGACATGTGGGTTGTGGACTCGGCGATCATTGTACCGATAGTCGTGACCGTAAATGGTCTTATTGCAACGAGCCTCGACCACCACCTCAAGAGGCTCTCGATAGACGGCTGGATCAAGTCCTCTATACAGAAGGAAGTATTGCTGGACACGACACGCATCGTACGGAGGTTCTTTTCTCTGGAGCCCTAACCACCGGTAGCTTGGTCCCTGTGCCCGATGCCGGTGGGTCTCCGTGGCTCCATTTTATATATTTAATTTATTTCTTAGTGTTATATTTATTAAGTATGTAAAATGTGACTGTGAGAAGAATATTTAATAAACGGCATAATAATAATATTCTACCACATTCACACAACACCATCTAGTCCCAAACTAAGCAGAGCTTGTACTATGGGTACTAGACAATGGATATACATAAATATATACTTTTTCTTTTAATCTTTGCCAATCTGTTTATTTTTGGACCTAAATACATATTTATTTCTGCATTTTGGTTGCTTACAAGACTTAAACAGGCTGGGCCTAGTTTGGCTCAGGTGATCATGTATTAATCCTGGAATATGTCATCATCATCCTCTTAGCGTTATCCCAGTTTCAATCTGGGGTCTGCTTACTAGTCTAACCGGATTTGACTGAATATTAGCTTTTCCACAGAGCGACTGCCTGTCTGACCTCGGCAACCCGAAGGAGTAGCGATATTCCATGGTTTAGACTAGTGTCAGTTGATTAAGAAGGTAATGTAACGGCTGTCAAAGATCTTCATGACAACCGGGACCGACGGCTTAACGTGCTCTCCGAGGCACGGGACAAGCGATAATGAATAATACTGGAATATGTATTTATTTAAAACCAATTATAGGAACCTAACATCATAACCTCGTCACTACTTAGCCCACTCTATAAACTTAGACACCAGAGTAGGCTCGCACGAAAAAGAAAAGAAAGCCGATTGAATCTATTAAAATACCTATTAGAATACAAAATAGTGTATGTTATCCAAATAGAACTAAGACTAAAAATTAATGTATTACTTTTGATACGTCGTTTGACCTTTGAAATTCATTGATTCTACGATTTTGTGTTTCAATAAATCTAAGTCGAATCGAAAGGATACTCGAGCGTACGGCGAAAGATTTGTACTGAAATAACTTAGAAAGTTCAGACAGTATCTCCAGGCATGTTTTCTATTTGAGACCTGATAGGAATCTTATTGGGATTACAGGAGGCTGATGGATGAGGGCGGCTAAATCGGTCTATGTGGAGAGCCTTGGTGTAGGTGTGTGACTAGTAGTAGACGTCTTTTTGAGGAAATAGGCAATGGTTTTGGTGGGTTAAATTATACAGCAAACCCTTTACCAACATCTCATCGGTAGTAGAGCCTTGCTGATTTCAGCATGAATGGGCTGGCTCGACCGGGGAAGTAATACCCTCTCAGAGAAAATCGACGTAAAGTAACAGTACCTAAACTGCTGCGTTTCGTTCGGTGAGTGAGAGTGCCGGAGGTCCTACCCCTATTCCTTCTCCCTCATACCAATCCTCATCCTATCCCTTATCCCAACCCCAATGGATTTGATGGCTTAGATTATGTATAAGTAAAAAAAAAAATCTAATGGGTGGCAACGCACTTTTGACTCCTGTAGTGTTGCTTGTGTCCATGGGCTGCGGTAATTGCTTCCCATCAGGCGATCCGTCTGCTCGTTTGCCGCCTATTATTATTTAAAAAAACTTATAATCTGTATATACCTATAAAATTCTTGTGTTACTCACTGTCTGATTAACGTACAGCCAAAAGTAATGGTTGCAAGAAACTGAAATTTGGTATGTACCTTGAGAAACGTTGTGGAGTACTAAGAAGTGTTTGCCCGAAAAGTTTAAATTAAAAATAATGTGCGTGCCTAGCTGTGGGCATCCTTTAGTTGAAATCTAAATTACATTTCTTAGCCTAGATATCAGAAGTTTTCTCAGTACCTAAGTAATATTGAGTACAGCCTAACATGTGATTTATATAAGATGCTTTGGTATGTTTGAATAAATAGGTATCAACAGTAAACAATAGAAACAGAAACTAGCGTAGATGAAAAAAATAAAAATGGATAGTTTATAACTAGCAACATCAATAAAACCTGAAACAAAATCAATAAAGTTTGTCGGGTAGATTGGTCATAGCCTGGATTGCCATAATACTTTTATTAAAGTACCTATATAATCAAAGCCATCATAAAAAATAGCAGTAGTTATGCTTAAAATAATAGGCTTTAGTTATGGGTGAGTATTTTGAGTAAAATCATCATCATCATCATCCCTGTATATATACTGTCCCACTGCTGGGCACGGGCCTCTTCTCTCTATGAGAATGGCAAGGCCATAGTCCACCACGCTGGCCAAGTGCGGGTTGGCAGACTTCACATGTCTTTCGAGAACATTATTGAGAACTCTCAGACATGTAGGTTTCCACGATGTTTTCCGTAAGAACGCGGTAACTTATTTTTATAATAAAATATATGAGCTGAGGGACAAATATGTGCCGAAAAAAAATGTAAGAAATAATTCACACCCTCCTTGGTATAACACAGCACTAATTAAAATTTTAAAAGAAAAATATAAGTACCACCGTAAATATAAAATATATCGTAACATTGCCGACTATCATTCTTTCTCTATTCTACGTTCAAGGGCCATAGAGGTGGAAAAAAGGTGCTTCGATACATATATGACAAAGATAGAATCAGCAATCGCTAATAATCCTAAGACATTTTGGTCCTATGTAAAATCAAGGAAAATTACTAATTCATTTCCAAACGCTATGCACTACCGTAGTACGATTGCTGATACCGGTAATGACATCTGTAACCTGTTCTCTAATTATTTTCACTCAACGTTTTCTGTACCTGACACGACCTGGGTGTGTACGTCTAATAACACAACGCTAGTACAAGTAGTAGTAGTATCTCCTCTGTAGTTGTCTGTCAGGATAAGGTGTTGCGGCTGATGAAGTCCCTGGATCTATCTAAGGGGGGCGGACCCGATTTGGTACCACCAATTTTTATTGTTAAATGTGCAATTAGTCTCGCTTCACCGGTTTGTATCCTATTCAGACGATCCCTATCGGAGGGCTATGTACCAAAAATGTAGAAATCGGCATTAGTCACCCCTGTATTCAAGAAGGGGGATAGATCAAACGTGGAGGATTATCGCCCCATTTCTAAAATCTGTTTGTTTTCCAAATTACTTGAGAGAATTGTTTATGATCAAGTCTACGAAGCGATGAGATGTAATTTCGGTACCGAACAACATGGTTTCCTCAAGAATCGGTCTACTTCTTCAAATTTGATACTTTCCCATGAATTCATATCAGCAGGTATGGACCAACGTGCGCAAGTAGACGTTATATACACGGATTACTCAAAATGTTTCGATCGGATTAATCATCGCGTACTTTTAGATAAATTGTTTTTAACCGGAATACATGGAGACCTTTACCGGTGGTTCACATCGTATATAGAGAATCGGACTCAGGCTGTTGTACTAAAGGGTTATATATCTACATGGAATTGTGTCCCTTCCGGAGTACCTCAAGGCTCGATACTCGGGCCTTTATTATTCACGCTATTTATATCAGATATTAAGCATTGTTTTCATCACTCTTACATCATTCTTTACGCAGACGACATGAAAATCCACAAAGTGGTACACAGTAGATTAGATGCTGAACATCTTCAAAGTGATCTCAAACGTTTCGAAGACTACTGCGCAAATAATAAACTAGAGCTCAATGTTACTAAATGCTTTCGTGTCACGTATTCTCGACTAAAATCTAATATAAACTACGTTTATAAGTTGTCCAACCAAACCATTAATACGGTCTCCACGATAAGAGATTTAGGAGTGAAAATGGACCATAAGCTAGTATTTGAACAACACATCGATGATATAGTCAGCAAAGCATCTAAGGCGATGGGATTTATTATTAGGGCTTCAGCTGATTTCCGATCAATCAAACCAATAAAAATCCTTTATTGTGCATTCGTGCGTAGTCATTTAGAGTACGCGTCACAAGTCTGGAACCCTCAATATGAGGTGTATAAATCTCGTATTGAGGCAGTACAGAAGAAATTTCTTCGGTACCTAGATTATAAAGCACGGCAATACTCAGATGACTACAACCATCGGTGTAACAGATATCACTTTCTGCCATTACACTATAGGCGTGATATTAGTGATGTTTGTTTTCTCATAAATTTAGCTAATGGATCTGTCGACTGCCCAGAGCTTCTCACTAAGCTAAACTTACGAACAAACCTACTTGGGCTTAGACGTAGACCGCTACTGCAAGTACCTACTGTTTCTACAAATTATAGGAAGAATGCATTTATGTCGCGAGCTGCATCTACTTTTAATAATCTGCCCGATGACTTGGATATTGACCTTTTCTGTACAAAGACGATTACTGTCAAAAGATTGTTGGCTGCAAAATTCTTTAATTCGCCTGCGAATTGTGATTTTCACGCTAATTAGGCTACTCCTAAATTTTCTATTGCTTTGCGTTGAAAAAAGATCCATGTAATTCATTGTAGTATGTATATTTTTGGTATGTGTATATTATCTCTATTAGTGTAACATTTTTTTTTTATTAAAGGTATGATGAATGTTGTAGATAAATGATAGCAACATTATATATGATTTATTAATTTGTGGAAGCTTGTTAATAGCAATTGTATCATCTATTTAGAAACTCACTACTGTAATTAGTCTGTAAGCTTTCTTATAAAACAATAAAAAAAAAAAACTCATAATATTCAGATTTGTCTATAAAGTACAAGTACTGAAAAAATCTAAGTTACAATAAGTAATGTTAAATCTAAAAATTCTTGTGGAAACGGAGTATTGTTTTTTGATATCAACTAAACTCTATCATAATTATGGATAATAAACCAAATATTGTTTATAAAGCTTCTGGGCGCATACGGGCGATTAAAGGGACTTAAGATACTACAACGTGTTATCAAAATCCGTGCAGTCAATTTTGCGTAAAAGAGTAACAAATATCTGTCATCACAAACTATCGTTTTTATTAAGATCTAATACAGGTTTACACGTAATCGTAACCAAAATTATGTAGACTAACGGCCCTGTCACGACCTACAGCGACGGGCGGCAGCGGCGAGCGTTTTCGATGTACATAGCGCGCGTTACTCCATTGCGGCAGCGCGCCGCGAGAATAAACGCGCCATGCACATCGCCCCTGCCGCGCCGCTCGCCGCTTAGACCGATCTCGTGAACAGGCCCTAAGTGTCACTCTCGTGGAAATAGTGTTTAAAATTTTACAAAAGAAACCGACTTCAAAATTTTATGTCTCATACTTGGATGGGACCCAACAGGAGGTATTTCGAAATCGGTAAATAAATTACGGAGTTCTGAGGTACCAAATATAAAAAAAATCGAATTGAGGTTTGAATCGATTTAAAAAAAATTACGAGACTCTTTTCTTTGAACTCAGCAAAGAACTTGTGTTTCATATTGATGATATAATGAAAAAGGCAATAACTATATTTAAACTATTTAATTTAGCAATAAGATGTATGTGAATGACAGTGCACGTTTTACAATAATAGATGAGAGAAAAAACCTACGTCATTTAAAAAGATAATTTCGAACATTTCTACCATGCAGTTTTGCTATTAATTATTAATTACAACAGGTTATGGGCCATCCCAAGCCTCGTGTAGAATGGTTTTTGTGCTGTAATCAGTATTACTAAAGAAAATAGTAAAAGTAAACTTTAGTTACGGCGTGCCGGGAGTGTTTTGTTTTCAGCTATTTAGTATTTACTGATAGAATATTAAATACATGTACCTAAATATGGCTGGAAATAATTCAATGATGTCTATTGAGAAGCTAACTGGTCGTGAAAATTGGGCTAGTTGGAGTTTTGCTGTCAAGGCGTACTTGCAACATAAAAAAGTTGTACAATTGCATTCTAAAAGTACCAGATGCCGAAGATTCCAACTCAGTTAAACAAGATACTAAAACGATGTCAAAGTTAATATTGTTAGTCGACCCAATTCTCTACGTACATATTCAAGAAGCACAAAATGCTAAAGAGGTATGGGACAACTTGTCAAAGGCATTTGAAGATAGAGGACTGACTCGAAAAATTGGTTTATTAAAAGAACTTATTAACACCAACCTAGAAAGTAGTTCGTCAGTCGAAGATTATGTGAATATAAAATTTGACAGCCGCACACAACAGCAAATGACTTCAATTTTTGGCATGTTGACTCAGGGGCATCGATGCATATGACCATGCACCGGAATTGGCTTACTGAAATTAAACCTGCATCTGTACCAAGCATACGAATTGCAATTAACAAAGTATTAAAAGTTGAATGCTGTGGTAATGTATGTATCAACGTATATGCAAAAGATGGCAACACCGATGCAATACAGGTGAGAAACGTTTTATTTGTGCCTGAATTGAAAACTAATTTGTTGTCTGTCAGCAAAATAATCAAAAGTGGATGTCGAGTAGCATTTAATGAGAATGGCTGTCAAATTTACAATCCGAGTAACAAATTAGTGGCAAAAGCAGACTTGATCAATGAAACATATTTCTTAAATACTTGTAAATATCAAGACATACAGGTCATGATGGCCAAGACTGATGATGATATTTATCTGTGGCACCAGAGAATGGGTCACTTAAATTTCACTAATCTTAATAAATTACCAAATTGTACAGAAGGTGTAAAGCTGTCACAAAGAACAGAAAATTCGATTTGCATAACATGTCTTGAAGAGTCTACAAGAAGCTCTAAGCAGTGAAAAGGCTGATGAATGGAAGAGAGCCATGGAGGAGGAATATCAGTCATTGATAAAAAATAATACGTGGACACAAGTTACCTTACCAGAAGGAAAATCAGTAATTCCTAGCAGATGGGTTTATAAAACTAAAACGGATAGTCATGGATCTATCACACGCTATAAAGCTAGGCTAGTAATCAAAGGGTATAAACAAGTGAAGGGCATTGATTACAATGAAGTGTACGCCCCAGTGGTTCGGTATACATCTGTTCGATATATTATTTGATTGGTCTTGCTTCTAAATATGGGCATAAAATACACCAAATGGATGCGGTTTCTGCATTTTTGCAAGGCGAAATGGATGAGGAAATTTATATGTCTTTGCCACCTGGCTATGAAGAAGAAAATAAAAAAAATGCTGTGTACCACGCACGCAGTAAACATATACAGACATACGTTACTACTTCGTGTGAGAGAAGATTGCAGCCAAACAAGTTACGGTGAAATATAAATGCACAGCAGACATGGTTGCTGATATTTTGACAAAAGGACTGCACCGCCCGAAGCATGAAAACTTCATCACACTAATGGGTTTAAAGCGTCTGCGTCCAGGAGAGGATGATGAAAGTGTGGACGCAAACTCTAATAGCAATACTGCGTGGTAGATATATTCTTTTTAAATGACGTAGGTTTTTTCTCTTGTCTATCATTGTAAAACGTGCACTGTTACTCTCATATATTTTCTTTTGCTATGGCATTATGTTGTCTGCTTATTTATATTAATTGTTATAGTAATATACACTATTCAAACTGTCTCTGCTATTAATTATTAATTACAACACATATACTCTTCTAGCCAAAAGCAAACATACAAAATGCCAACATGACCGAAATTAAAACACTTTATTAAAATCAGGTTATTCACACAATCGGCAAAATGCTTACACTAACAAACTTTTACTTTTTATATAGAAGACGTTAAAGATCAGAGATAACTTTGGTCCAAAAATAAACTGAACTGGGTCAACTCTTAGGTAAATAACACATACGGCACATACCTATAGGTACACCCTCTTTCTTTTAATATAAAAAACTATCGATTTTAAACATTCGTGATTTGTACACATCATACAATTTGATGTAAACGGGTCTTATTCGCGACGTCGGTAAAACATAGGTATTTATACCATAAATTAATTAAATAACGAGAATAAGACCCGTTTACATCAAATTGTATGATATAAGAAACTGTCTGCACTTGTCTTTCTCACGACCAAAAAATTGTACCTATGAAAATATTTTGAAATAATTATGTTATTATAATTATGTGTCATCATAATTTCATTTTGGCGCCCATCGTCTTTTCTGATAAAATATTTAATTTTCCACAAAATAACTGGTGGCCATGTGTTTTGATTCCGACCACTGTCAGGCAATTTGATGGCTAACTGACTAAAACGTCAATAAAAGATTTAAATGGCTACTAGTACCGACAGTTATTTGATTACCCATCTATAATTTAAAAGTAAATGAACGTGCTTAACCTCGCGGATCGATAGATTTATTGTTTCTTTTTCCCTAGTTTCTATTTATAATCTTTTGTAAAACTTAGTATGACCACGATAACCGAAAAAAGAGTTATAATACCTACCTTATATGTGGGTATTATAACTATTTTTTTCCTTCATATTGTACGCCTAATAAGCTGAAGGCTATGTTACTTACAAACAAAAAGGTGCCTTTATTTCAGACCGTTTCTTTTTTAGCCAGCCCTCAGTACGTTTTCAAGTGCTGGTCCGAAAATAAAACACAAGTGCCGCAGTGAGGCGTCGTGGCAAACGCGAGTAAAGCCGGATTACGCAGCTAGTATTAACATAACCTTCCACTTGCTGACAATTCTCTGTAAGTCAAAGTCAAAATCATTTATTCATTTAGGCCACAAAATGGCGCTTATGAACGTCAAAATTTTAAGTTAATTAGTAGATGACTCTACATTTACATTTACATTTACTACCACGTTCGCACCACGGTAGATAGGTAGAACCACGAGAAAGAACGGGCTATAAAACTTGTGGCCACTCTTTTTAACTGCCAGTATAATGGTTTTACATGTTATTTTTGTAAGGAGCTGCAACTGTTTCACATTGTGAGTTATCTATATACTAATGCAAAATTTAATAGTTATTGATATCATACGATAAGCCTCCTAGGGATCGTTGGGACATAGTTATGCAGAAGTATATCAGCCAAGAAAAAGTTTATTATGTATTAACATGACTAAACACTCAATCAGTCAATACGCCACGCAAAGTTGTTCCTCACAGAACAACTTTGCGTGGCGATATTATTTGTAGAAAAGAAATGATAGCTATTTTTCGTGCTATCTTATTAACTTTTGAAGTTCACTGCTGAGATCTGCTGGGAGATTTATGACTTGTATGTACTTGTATCTACTATTAAAAGACTATTGTGTTTTTTGATGAATGTGTTTACTATTTGATGCAAAAATTACATAACTGACTTTGATGAATCTTTGCAATTATATACCTAGTATATCTAGCTTATACTGCAGAATATCAAATACGCTACGTTTTGCCGTGATAACCGTCATCCCGGTTAGGGAAATTGCGGGAGCAATCTGGTACAATCATATTTTTGCTTTGTTGCATAATGGTATCCCTTTGACCGTCGCAGTAGGTATAAGGATATTTTTATTTTATATTAGGGCAAAGTCTAGAACATCTTATAAAATAAAGTCCCCTCTGTCTGTTTGTAGGAACGTGAAAAACTTGAAATATTCCTAACGGATTTTGTTCGGCTTTCACCAATGGATAGTCTCATTTCTGAGGAAGGTTTAAGCGTATCACTCCCACGGGCACAGCCGAGGGCGAAGGCTAGTAACAAATCAAATAGTCTAAACTATCACTTCAGCTGTCTTCAAAAGTGCCCACTTACTCCGTCCATTTAAGTCCATAAATGTTAAAAATATGTCGATAATAGAATATAATGTAGTACCTATACCTTACCTCAAACTTGCCGGTGACGGGGTCGAGGTCCAAAATCGCGTAGTCAGCGTCTCTGTCGCCCACCGCGTCGATACGCACGTGGCCGGTTATACCTGGTGAAATATATACAGGTATTTAGCTTCAAGATGTAATAAAGTCGGTCCAATAGGGCTACTGCTCTGCAACCGTGGCTATAAGCTTCAAAACAATAAGTAGATGTACTAGGACTGTGTAATAGGACTAGACCCTCACCCTCCTCACAGTGAGAAGAAGCCCGTGCCCAGAAGTGGGACAGTTTACATACAGGGCTGATAATGATAATAGATATACTTCTTTATTAAATAACCATTGAATACAGCAGATAGAACGAATATATGGTCTCGCGACTACACACTCTAGTTACTTGACAAATTGAGAAGTAATAAAACATAGCAGCTATAAGTCTAATTAACACGAAATAGAAAGTAAATATTTAACCTTCGCAGAAGATTAAATGTTTTTTTTTTCTTTAATCTTGTGCGTAACTTCCAGACTCAGAGCTCAAATATTATAACGTCTATAGCAATAGTCTGCTTTCATCTAACCAATTACAAGTTGGGTTAATCTTAAAAGGTTGCCCGGCACCGGTGGCTTATCTTTTTAGCTTGTTTGCCCAATCTCTACAGAGAAACATTTGGGTAAACTTTTTGTTGGAGTAATTCGTCATAGACGAATCACGTAGCGAAAAATTTGTAACGTTTTAAAGGAGATATTTCTCATAAAGACGTGTTTGTGTCAACCAACTGTAATATTGTAAATTTAAGTTTAAGTTATAATAGGAATGAGCACTCTCCGGTCTAAAAAAACGCAATATTCTTGGTTTCCTTGTTGGAATCCAAAAATTTTACGCCCTTTCCAATGTGTGAAGACATATTATTTTGACATATTTACAAATATTGGCAGGATAGGATTATGATTAATAAAAAATTGGCCAAGTGCGAGTCGGACTCGCGCACGAAGGGTTCCGTATCATCTATAAAAGTACATAATTATACTTAAATATTTTTTAAGTTTCTACCTGTTTATTAAGATCGAGTAAAATAATTCTAAAAAATTACGTTTGTTGTATGGGAGCCCCCCTTTAATGTTTACTTTATTTTTATTAAATTATTTATGTACAACTAGACCTATATTCTGTGAAAATTTTAAGCGTCTACCTGTTAGGTACCGTTAGTAATATTGAGCAAAAAATACGAAAACTAACACATTTATTGTATGGGACCCCCTTAATATTTTATTTTTTTTTAAATATATAATTTGCGAAAGTTTCAACTTTCTAGCTATCACTGTTTATGAGATACAGCCTGGTGACAGACAGACGGACAGACAGCCGAGGCTTAGTAATAGGGTCCCGTCTTTACCTTTTAGGCACGGAACCCTAAAAAGGGCCACACCCAGCTGATTGTTAGAGCTTTTGAAGAAAGGATAGCGTTTAGACGGTCACCTTCGTATACAAGATTCAACGGCCGTTATATACATCGTTATGAAAATGAGGAAATTATGCTGGTAAGATGCTTATTAAGTGGTCGATAATGGGCGCCTGTTAAGCATACATTTAATCCCTACATGTATTAAATTTTTTTTAAGTATACCTAGTTAAGTATGTTCTGTACGTACTGTAAGGTGCCCGTCTGGTGACGGTTTAAGAATAAAAAATGCCACTACCCTATTACATTCCGTGGGTGTAGCGTTTTGTAAGAGACTAAAGAAAATACACAAAGCAAATAGTAGGAACTATTGTTAAGTGATAGAAAAGTCGACCGACAGCAAACTCTATGTCATCTGTCTAGCTAGCCAACGTGGTATAGTAGGCCAACTCCTCCCATTGACACACATTATTTTATTTGCGCCCATGTTTCCATATAAAAAGCAATATGATTAAACTTTTTGCTTTTTCGGACACATACATTACGGCCATAAGGTAACATAACTGCAAATTGAAAGCAATGATTCTAATAATATTTAATACAATATTTCACAGAATTTGATACAGCGTCAAAGACTATTTGAGTCGTGTTATTTCATAGAAACAGTGTAATAAACATTGTTATGTTGTGTTTTTCATAATAATTGTTTACACGAGGCAATTTTTGATACATAAGATTTATACTAAATTTGTTTAATTCTACCGGCAAACAAATACAACAGTCCATAAAAACAGGCGGGTCTCAACCGAGTTTGGGCAGTGATGTTATTGAAGTTATATTTTCAGATATTATTTTTGGCGCTTAAATGTGATAGCCAGGATTTTAGAAAATTTATGGAAATTATTCTATCACCGAACAACTCAATGTCAATTAGTTCCCAAAATATGCTATTGCCATGACTCTAAAAGATATTTACTGTACGGAAATTGTTACAATAAAAATTAAAGATATATTTTATTTAAATGTATAAGTATACATAGTAAGTTAACTGCCTCCGTGGTACAGTGGATAGCGTATGCGACTGCTGATCGGAGGTCCCGGGTTCGATTCCCGAGTCAGGCAAAAGTGTTACTGGGTTTTTCCGAATTCTCATTCTCAGTAGCAGCCCGGAGTCTGGTGATGTACCCGGTAACGGCAATAGGCTCGCCCCCATTACGTGGGACCTAAAAATTCATGGCGAAATGTGGGTGTAATATAACACCTCTGCCTACCACTTCGGGGATATGGACGTGAGCCTATAAAAAAATAAGTAAGTTTAACTAGTAAGTACTAGTTAGACTTTCCTATGACTATATATCTACGGAGGGATAAATACAAAAACTCTTGTACAAACTATGTCTTAAAACTCGCTACTGATATTATTTCAAACAACAATAAAATTAGCAGCCATTGTTTCAATTTTAATCGATATTTTGGTGCCATTATGGGAACTTATTGTAAAGAGCTTCTCCTCGCGAAGTAATACCTAAATAACAACAGAAAATAGCTATCAAAGCCATTGTTCACAATAAATACTTGGGAATAACACAAATTCCGTAAAATTAATATTTCACGGCCGTTTAGAAGGAAAATACGCACAAAGACTTAATAAATGGAGATAAAAAATTTCTTTGTAATATTTTATTTGCCCTGCGAGCGCTTAGCCTTAGGGAATAAAGTAATACTGGGACAATGTTAGTTTGCAAATATGGGTGTTCATCAACTGTTAAGGCCGGTTCCCGACATTCGAACACCCATGTGTTCGAAAACCTTCAAAAGATTAATTGTATAACTCTCGCTTGATGTTTGTCTCACTTGACGGTTGGTACGGATGGCCGAGGTTTTGAAATGACTTTTTTATTTTATAAAGACTACTCACGCATTACATCTGAATTCTGCGTGGCGGGGACTTTATAAACATATAACTAACGAACACAGTGAACACCTTAACTCAAACTAACAATTTATGGATTACACAAAGTGTTGCCTCATAAAGGAATCGAACCTACAACACCCGGCGCAGTACCTGCGCTGCTTAAACCACTGCGCCAACCGTGCAGTCATTCAACATCGTAGGACTTTCAAGATGGCGGCCCAATTAGTGTAAGAAGTGGCTTACCGCTGAATTCAATATCCGAACAATCAATTTTTTTTTAGATTTTAGATACATATTTGACATGAGGAGCAAACAAAGTTTGTCAATCATGTGTCTCGAATCTCCAAAACCATGAACAGATCTAACATTGTAACCAGTGGTTAGTGTTGTGCTCACCGTGAAAGTCTCTGTCCCACATGCGGCTAGTGATGTTCCTGCCGTCCCGTATGTCGCCGCCCTCCGTCAGGGTCTCGTTCAGCGCCATACCGAGCAAGTACACGCCGTCGTAGAACGCGCCGATGAAGAAGTTCACCTGATAGACATACAAAACATGTTAACAGCCTATTTTATTGCATAGGAAGACAGTCGAGCAAGCGGGTCACATACATAGTATTGTCTTAGAACCTACATACATACATACATATGCTCACGCCTTTTTCCCGTCGGGGTAGGCAGAGACAACAGATCGCCACTTGCTTCTATCCTTGCAAACCTCACGTGCTTCCTCTACATTCATTATTCTTTTCATACATGCTCGCCGGTTGCGGGTGCTTCGGACTTTTCCGTTTTTCAAGACGTCCCCAATTTGGTCCACGAACGTCTTACGAGGTCTGCCGCAACCGGCTTGTCCATACACCTCTGCCATATATATTTGATTCGTCAATCTTTCTTCGCTCATTCTCTCCACGTGTCCAAACCATTTCAGCATTCCTTTCTCAATCCTTGTCACGACATCTTCTTTCAGGCCACATCGCTCTCGTATTACTGCATTCGGAATTCTATCAATCAGTCTCACCCCACACATACTAGTCTTAGAACCTATTCCTCATTAACTCTAAATGTGATAGTGTCATATAAATTGTTTCTCTTTAGACGTACCGAGAAAACGGGACTTGTGTTTTCCAAAGTATTAGGAATGTTATAACCATTATTTTAACATACCTCATATCTTTTTGGGTTTACGCGAATGTTACACATTGAAATGAAACTACAGTTTGCGGATAATATCGTATTTCAAAAAAAATCAAAGTTTTATTTTAATGTATGTTTGTATTACGAGTACAACATATTACCGCGTTCCGAGGAAATCTACGTCTTCCCGTAACCATGGTGCCTATAAACAAAGTAATTCGTGTGAAATTTTGCTGTATAACCAAAATAAACTCGCAAATAACTTATCATAAAAACCTTTTGAAAATCAATTTTTGTAGCGAAAGCGCCATGTTTTCAATTGTAAAGCTAGCTTATCGCACTTGTTTCAAAGTAAAATCATTTTTGATATAACTAAATAATTTATCTTTGGCTTCTTTAAATATTGCTTTAAAGTATTAATATTATTAAGTTTGTTTATGCAAACAATGCTTGCCATTACCTAAATTAGATTGAAACTATAAAATTTATTGTTTCACTTGTTATGATATTATATATATTCATTTGTAAAAGGTTCACAAGTAAGCTGATATCTATAGGTATTAAGAATATATAAACTAGTAGAGAAATCAACAGTCTGCCATGCAGCAGGTTCGGTTTCGAACCCATGGTGCGCATCAATAACTTTTCAAAGTTATGTGCTTATACAATTTTTAATTATTGCCTGAGCCGTGTCACAGTCAGCACGTTAAAGGCGTCGGTTCCGATCTTTGACAGTTGCTATGGGGCCTCGGTCCCCGTGGATATAACGAGACTGTTTTTTTTTTCTTTTTTTATAGTCTCACGCCTGCATCCCCTAAGGGGTAAGGAGAGGTGTAAATATTACACCCACATTTCACCATGAAATTTTAGGTCCCACGTAATAGGGGGCGAGCCTATTGCCGTTACCGGGCAAATCACCAGACTCCGGGCTGCTACTGAGTATTCGGAAAAACCCAGTAACACCTTTGCCCGACCCGGGAATCGAACCCGAGACCTCCAATCAGCAGTCGCATACGCTATCCACTAAACCACGGAGGCAGTCAGTCGGAGACTGGTCTAGACCATAGAATATGGCTTTCGCTCTCAAGAAAAGCAAATATTCAGTCAAACCTGTTTAGACCAGTAAGCTCACCTCAGCTTCAAAAGACGAAAAGTCTTGGACACAACTGAGATGACATCAGAACGATAATTACGATGATTTCTCAAATGTATATCTAATAGGGAAAATACTCACATACAGGTAGTAAGGCAGCGATAGCCGAGTGGATATACCAACAGACTGCCATGCAGAGTGGTAGCGCCATCTACCTTTCTAACGATAATTAATTACTTCGACGTCAATCGTTCTTCGCTTGCTTGTCCAATGCGAGGGATCCTTTTGTTTCCTTCCCTTTCTTCCAAGGGCACGCCTATCGTCTGATTCGTCGCATAGTGCAATGACGGGCACACAGTGAAGAAACAACAGCCCCGCTGACCAGCTGTGTCCTGATGCAGCAGACGTGTCGCGCCGAACACGTGTAACGCAAAACCATACCGCCATATTTTTTACCGCTTCCATAATATAAACGGAAAAAAACCACCCGCGAGTGTATTGGAGTGATTAGTGCAGCTTCAGGATTCCCGAAGACACCAGGAGGCCGCCATTTGTAAAGAAGAAGACTGATTTGCAAGGTAGGTGTGCCCCCATCCTTCCGCCTCCCATGAACCCACTCACTTTTCCTTTCCTAGGCAATCAGAACCCATCCCCTTACAGTCCACAATATAAATATTATTTCCAAATCGCCTAGAACGTACATATTTCGGTGCATCGCCGAACCATTTTTTTGGTCCGTACGAAGCCGGATTCATTTGCGTTTATTCGTAACCTCTTGTTTATCTCACTCGCATAGGTATCTTCTAGAAGTACCTACCTAGGCAGTTATAGCACCTAGCTATACTCCTAATCCATTTACATACCCATTACAGGGTTATTTCCGCACGCATCCGTAGGTAATATACTTTTATGTAGCTACCCACTAACCCAATTATTATTACTGGAACTATCATAGTTGTCTTGTAAATTACATATTTCAAGCACCTTTTAATTCCACCGCCTTAAAGTGTTGCCTACTTAGGTAAAATAATAGGTACTTTAGGTATTCTTATTTTGATTCGGTCTTAATTAGCTTATATTTACGCAAACATGGCACAACAAAAGAAGTCACGCATGTCGGAAGAAAAAGAGCTGACAATCTTAGAAGCAAAACGCAATATTTTATTTGAGCGTATTCAAAACATTTACGAGCGCTCGAAAACTGCCGCTGCTTCCGACGTTAATAGGGAATCATTTCTTAGTTATTGTATGACAGTAGATAGTATTCGAACAGATTTTCATAAGTTGTTAGACGATTATAACGCAAAATTGCTTTCTATTAATCCTGATGAACAGCCAAATTATCAGGCGTACACCTCATTCGAAGATCTTTATTGCATCATCAAGCGCATACAATCAGAATTGGAGGGTAAATATTCAGCACAGCCCGTTTCTGCGGTTGGAACGCCGAGATTACCGCCAATTGAGCTTATGTCATTTGATGGCGATATACGAAATTGGCCGTTATTCTATGCGAGTTTTAAGTCTACAGTGCACGATAATGGTTCTCTGACAGATGCTGACAGGTTGTACTATAATAGGTAAACTGTCACCGAAGGTTCAATCCGTATTTGCAGGTGTCACACCCAGTGCTGAGAATTATCAGGTCATATTTCAGTCACTACTTGATAGGTATCAAGATACTCGCGTTCTAGCGTCTACTTACTTTGATCAAGCTTTAAATCTTAAACTGTCCGGTGCCGCGTCTGTTTCGAATTTCCAGCTGTTTATAGACAACTTTGTTACCGCAGTTAATTCCCTTAAAAACTTAAAATTAGAAGATCATTCCGACTTTATGTTTCTTCAACTCGCTTTAAAAAAGTTTGACACTGAAACGAATGCGCATCATGAAACGAATCATCTCGAATGCGCGAATTGTCGCGCATTCGAGATGACGGAACGCAATCGTAAAATACCTACACTAGATAGTTTTATTTCTTTCATCAAAGATCAGTGTCGAATATTTCATAATACGCAGTCTAGTTTATCTAGCTCGTCTAATAATAATAATAGCAAACAAAGGTCGAATAAAGCGCGAAATGGCAATAATAACTCGGTCCCTAATCCGCAATCTTACGTTACATGCTCGGAATCTAATAATAATAATTCACAGAAGTGTCTGTGCAGTAATATAGTACACGACCATTTCTATAAATGTCCCGCCTTTAATAATTTAAATCCGACTGCTCGTTTCAAACGTGTGAAGAATAACAAAGCTTGCATTAATTGCTTAAGTATAAAGCATAAAACGAGTGATTGTTCTAGTAAGACGAGATGTCGTTCATATAATCAACGACATCACTCATTATTACACTTTGATAACAGTATTCCGTTGTCGAGCCAAGCCGGTAACCTTGACACACTTACGTCGCAAGTGCAGGCCACGGTAACTGCGCCTTCCGCGTCTCAAGGCGGTTGTGTACGACATCCATTGCGCGGGCGACGTGCACGCGCGGACGGCCCTCGCGCGATTGTAATGATCAGCGCGAGGCTAAGCCGCAGTATACAGCGTCCAAGACTGTTCTGTTAGCGACAGCGCATGTTATCGTCTATGATATTAATGGAGCCCCGCGCGTGGTACGTTGTCTGCTCGATAGCGCGTCTCAGAGTAATCTTATTACTTCTGATTGTTTCAAACGCCTCGGATTGTGGAATAACTTTAGAAATACTAATTTAGTAGTTAAAGGCATCGGGAGTTCAGAAAAACATTGCAAGGGTTCCGTAGATATTAAAATACATTCGCGTTTTGATAGGAATATTCATTTTAACATTTCTTCGCTTATCGTGGAGCGTATTACAGACACATTGCCGAACGCTAATGTGGACGTATCATTACTCACCCACCTCGAGACACTGCCACTGGCAGACGCGGAGTTTGCCAATCCAGCAGACATTGATGTTTTGATCGGAGCTTCAATATTTCCGCACTTGCTACTAACTAAAGTAGTGCGTAGTTAGCGATATAATTTACCGCCCGCTATTGAGACGGTATTTGGGTATGTGATTATGGGTACCGTACCTACGTTACATACTTCTCAGTATATTACGTCTTGTTGTTGTTCTGTTCTTCAAGAGAATAATATTGATTCTCTTCTCAAGCGATTTTGGGCGCTTGAAGAGATAACCGCACCGCCCTCGATGAGCCCACATGATCTCGAGTGTGAAGAACATTTCCGCGCTACCACTGTTCGTGACGACAGTGGCAGATACGTAGTGGCGTTGCCATTCTATGGTGACCTTTATTCGTTAGGCGACTCGTACGCTGCTGCGCTTAGACGTTTTCATTGTTTAGAACGTAAACTTGATGCATCACTTAAGTTACGCGGCGCCTATAATGACGTCATTCGTGACTACCTAAATAAAGGTTTTTTGAGTGTAGTTGTAAACAACGAGGGCAATTCTCTTCCCTCATATTATATCCCGCATCACGGCGTAGTTCGCGAAGATAAAACCTCTACTAAACTTCGTGTGGTTTTAGATGCTAGTTGTAGGACTACATCGGGTCAGTCGATTAATGACATTTTGCATGCCGGCCCTAATCTACAGGATGATTTATTCAACATCATAATAAAGTTTCGTCCTTTCCAACTCGCTCTGTCAGCTGATTGCCGCCAAATGTTTCTCAGTATCGGCGTTTGTGAATCTGACCGTAGATTTCAACGGATTTTTTTATCTATTTATTTCTATATATTTATTTAGGGGTACAGTTGAAAATCAGCGTCAGCATAGCGTCAATGCTGAACTGTGCCCTGTTCTAACACGTCACACTTTTGTCTGTTACTGTATTCTTATTTTCTTTAGTTTTAATTCTTATTTTGTGTATTAATTTAGTTGTATTATTTTTTTTCTTATTGTGCTTTTTATTGTGCGTGTTCAGAATAATAATATTTTTACTTTTACTTTTACTTTTTATCGTTTTGTCAATAAGGAACCTTTATCCGTGTATCAGTTCAATCGTGTTTGTTTTGGACTCAAGTCTAGCCCATATCACGCGTTACAAGTTGTTCGCCAGTTGATCGCTGATGAAGGCGATCACTTTCCCACCGCAGCAGCTGTTGCTACTTCCGCTTTGTATATGGATGACATTGCCTGTAGTGTCATATCAGTTCCGCTAGCAATTTTGCTTTGTGAAGAGCTTATTCAGCTTTTCAAGCGAGGCCAGTTTGATCTTGTCAAATGGACAAGCAACTCTAAGGAGGTACTCGCACGCATACCTGATTCTCATAAAGCTTCTCCAGACATTGAGTTTGAGAAGTCTGTACCGCATAAAGTTCTCGGTTTACGCTGGGACAAATCCTGCGATAGTTTTCGGTTTGACGTCTCACCGCCAGATGATACGAGGGTCAAACTGAAAGTTCTTAGAAAATCAAAAACTGATTACATTAGCCAGTTATTAGTTTTATTATATCTTTTCAAAATATTGTCCATTGACGTCAATATACCGCTGCATGCGATGGAACCACTGGGAAAAGCACTTTGCCCACTCGTCCTTAGGGGTCTCTTCAATGGCATCGCGATACGCAGCCACCGCTTCTTCAGCATTCATAAACCGCTTTCCTTTAAGTTTTTCTTTAATTTTTGGAAATAAATAAAAATCACAAGGCGCGAGGTCGGGGCTATACGGCGGGTGACCCAGTAATTCAACGTTTGATGTCGCCAAATAGTCGATCGTTCGCTTGGCGGTGTGCGACGAGGCGTTGTCGTGGTGAAGGAGGATCCTACTGCGAGGTCGTTTCTCTCGAACTTTTTCCAAGGCAAACAATTGGTAGTGTACCATTCTGCAGAAACTGTTTTTTGATCCTCTAACACAATTGTTGCGAAATGACCTATCCTTCCAAAGAACGAGGCCACCATTTTTTTTCCCGCACTTCGATCTCTCTTCACTTTAGTTGGCAACTCCTCGAAAGGAAACACCCACTGAGCAGATTGTCTTTTGGTTTCAGGATCATAACAGTAAATCCAGCTTTCGTCACCTGTTAGTATGTCGAACACAGCATTTGAGTCACCTCCGTTAAATCTTTCAATCATTTTACGGCACCAATCCACACGATGGAGTTTTTGAGCCTTAGTCAAATTATGAGGTATCCACCGGGCGCAAAGCTTCCTGACCGCTTAATGTTCGTGGAGGATTTTGTGCACTTGACTCATACCGATGCCTAAGCTTGTCCGAATCTGCTGATAGGTCACTCTTTTGTCAGTCTCTATCATACGCCGCACAACACAGATGTTATTTTCAGTCGTCGCCGTAGAAGGCCGTCCCTCACGTACATCATCAGTGAGATTAGTGCGACCACGTTTAAACTCATTAAACCAGTTGTAAACAGTCGCACGAGATGGGGCTTCATCGTGAAAGGCCAATCGTAGTCTATCATAACTTTCTTGTTGACTTAAATGACATCGAAAGTCATAAAAAATCATTGCACGAAAATTTTCTCGTGTTAAATTCATGTTGACGTGACACAGACAATTTTCAATTTGCCGCCAAATCGTAAAACAAATGAAATATATACTCAGTAATATTGGCAAAGAGTTCTTTTTTCAAATTTTAGAATATTTTTTTTATTATATTGTTTATAAGTGGCCAGTTCTAAGAACTTTCAGTTTGACCCTCGTAAGTGCACCAAACGCACTATGCTGTCCACAGTGGCTCGACTATGGGACATAATGGGTTTTGTGGCTCCCACAATTTTGTACGCCAAGCTCTTAATCAAAGAACTTTGGCTATCAAAGTGTGAGTAGGATGAAACACCCCCTGACCATATTGTCGCCGCTTGGGGCCAGTTTTGTATTGAGCTTACCGCGCTCAATCAAATTACTATTCCGTGTCATCTTGGGTTGGTAGATGGATGTACCATCAACTTAATAGGTTTCGCTGACGCCAGCGAGCGTGCTTACGGCGGAGTCGTATATTTGCAAGTCCGCATTGGTTCTAACTACTCGGTGCAGTTAGTTTGTTCCAAGTCCAAGTTCTCACCTATTAAAACCATTTCAGTTGCGAGACTGGAGTTGTGCGCGGCCCTTCTGCTGACTCAGTTGCTCCGCAAGGTTCAAGACACAGTTTTGCCCCACTACCCTATTAATAAAATATACGCATTTTCTGACTCCAAAGTAGTGCTCGCTTGGATTTATTCTTCTCCTCACCGCTGGCAGACTTTTGTCGCCAATCGCGTTAGTAAACTGATTGAACTTGTTCCCGCTACTTGTTTCAATCACGTCGCGGGTATTGAGAACCCCGCTGATTGCCTGTCTCGTGGTGTTACTCCACTTAATCTTCTGCATCATCCATTGTGGAATCGTGGACCTTCTTGGATTTCCCATGATCCGTCAGAGTGGCCCATGCAACCCTTTGACCACAGTGCAGAAAACGAAGATGTACCCGAACGGAAGTCTGTTTCTCATCCCGTGATTGCTGAGGTTGCGGAATCTCCGATCTATGCACTCGCACTACGCATATCGTCGTGGTCTAAGTTACTCCGCGCCATCGTTTAAAATTATTTATTTATTTATTTACAGGTACAGTGACAGATTACAGACTAGTTAGTACTTAGAGCTAATTTTACATTACAACATTTTTAAATCTGTACTCCAATTAGAACTGTACACATCATCTATATTATACAACTTCAAAAATAAGTTGACTTCAAAATAAATAATAAAAAAAGGAAATTATTAGTATTATTACATATAAAAATATCCAAAAACAAGTAAGTAAAAGAAAACAATAATAATAATGTGTTACAATGCATTCAATTTGCGCAAGGATTCTTTGAATCTACTGTGACTATCCACAAATATATCCACTTGAGAGCAAATATCATTATATTGTTTGCACATTCGAAATACCGGGTTGTTTTGGGACACATTATTATTGGTAGTGGGTATTCGAAACAGTTGCGGATTACGCACAGATCGAGTGGGTATCTTAAAATGCAATTGTCTTAAAAGATCACAATTAAATGAGCCTAAAAATATCTGTATGTTTCTTAGGCACCTACCTAAGGGGACTTTTGTTTCAAGTACTGATCTTGAAATTGCAGAATGTAAGTTACTACGAGCTGTACAGGCTGTTCATTTTAGTAACGACATTCAAAATTTGAATGTACCTTGTTCTCCCGCTATTCTTAGGCTCAAGCCGTTTCTCGATGAGCACGGCGTCATACGCGTTGGTGGTCGTCTGTCAAATTCGGATGAACCTTATAACTACAAGCATCCTTGCATTCTACCGCGTCATGATCATGTTGTCGACCTTTTTGTTGATTTTTATCACAAGAAGCATCTCCCTGCTGGTCCAGAGCTGCTTATGTCCTTACTTAGGCATAAATATTGGGTTTTAGCCGCTCGACGAATAATTCGTCACAGAATATAAAGCGTTTACACATACCGGTTGTGATTACGCAGGACCACTGCAATATACGACAGTGCGTGGTCGAGGTGTTAAAAGCCGTAAAGCTTGGCTATGTATTTTTACATGCTTAACGACGCGCGCTACGCATATTGAAGTTGCAACAGATTTAAGCACGGTGTCATTCCTTGCAGCCCTTAAACGATATATTTCACGGCGCGGCCCTATACAGTGTTTATATACGGATAACGGCACTTGTTTCGTGGGCGCAAGCTCTTATTTACGCGACCTTTATAAGTTTCTCAGGCAAGAATATCGTACTCGTCTTCAGGAAGAACTTCCCATAAATCATATTGACTGGAAGTTTATTCCGCCTGCATCACCACATTTCGGTGGATGTTGGGAAAGCACGGTCAAAGTAATTAAAACGCATCTCTTCAAAGTTATAGGTCAACAGATCCTGTCTTACGAAGAGCTTTTAACTGTCCTTGCGCAAGTCGAGGCACTGATCAACTTGCGTCCGCTCACGGCATTGAGTAGTGACCCTGCAGAACCATCCGCGTTAAGCCCTGCACATTTTCTGAACACAGTGCCATTATCGTCCTTTCCGGCTCCTGAAGCAGACTCTTCAAGCTTGCTCCAGAGACATACTCTGCTGGATAAACTCGTGCAGTCGTTCTGGCGGCGCTGGCGTGCGGAATATCTGCACCAGCTGGTGGAGTGCGCAAGTGGAATAGTCCTGCATCCCCTATACAGCAGGGTACGTTGTTCGTCATAATACATGATAATGCTCCGCCGCTTTCATGGCCGTTAGCCATCGTAGAGAAACTGCATACTTCCAAGGACGGTACCGTGATAACTGCGAAGGGCAGCTACGTGCGCCCTGTTGTACGTCTCTGTCCGCTTCCAACTCAGTGAGATCTAGCCTGAAGTTGGATCTACCTCTTAGTTTAAGTATTTAGTTTGTAGTTTTCGCTATTATTGCGTTTGTAATTTTCGCTAAAGTTAATTTAGATTAATTTTATTATCATATCTCTGTCTTAGCCTATTGATGGGTTATGCGGTAGTACACCCAACATAGCTAAGTTCAATTTTATTTTTTTTAAAGACAACCCTTTAGGGCCGGGGGGATATGGTAGCGCCATCTACCTTTCTATCGATAATTAATTACATCGACGTCAATCCTTCTTCGCTTGCTTGTCCAATGCGAGCGATCCTTTTGTTTCCTTCCCATTCTTCCAAGGGCACGCCTATCGTCTGATTCGTCGCATAGTGCAACGACGGGCACACAGTGAAGAAACAACGGCCCCGCTGACCAGCTGTGTCCTGATGCAGCAGACGTGTCGCGCCGAACACGTGAAACGCAAAAGCATACCGCCATATTTTTTACCGCTTCCATAATATAAACGGGAACAAAAGCGCCCGCGAGTGTAGTGGAGTGATTAGTGCAGCTTCAGGATTCCCGAAGACACCAGGAGGCCGCCATTTGTAAAGAAGAAGACTGATTTGCAAGGTACGTGCCCTCATCCTTCCGCCTCCCATGAACCCACTCACTTTTCCTTTCCTAGGCGATCAGAACCCGTCCCCTTACAGTCCACAATATTAATATTCTTTCCAAATCGCCTAGAACGTACATATTTCGGTGCATCGCCGAACCACAGAGGGTATCGGGTTCGAATCCACGGCGCGCACCAATGACTTTTCGGAGTTATGTGCGTATTGAATTGTTAATTATCGCTTGTCCCGTGCCTCGGAGAGCATGTTAAGCCGTCGGTCCCGGTTATCATAAAGATCTTTGACAGTCGTTACAGGGCATCAGTACCTTCTAAATAAACTGACACTAGTCTAAACCATGGAATATCGCTATCCCTTCGGGTTGCGGAGGTCAGACAGGTCACTCTGTAGAAAAGCTGATTTTCAGCCAAATCCGGTTAGACTAGAAACCGGACCCCAGATTGAAACTGGGATAACGCTAAGAGGATGATGACTCACATACAGGTATTATTTTCAAAGTAATCAAGTACCGACTGCCTCGTTGGTCTCGCGGCATAAATGTGCGCGTAGGATTGGGAGGTCTCGGGTTCGATCCCTGGGTCTGGCAAAGTGTTATTGGGTTCTTCCGTTAAGATATTCTCAGTAGCAGCTCGGATTCTGGGAATGTGCCCGGTACGGCAATTGGCTCGCACCCTATTACGTGGGACTAAAATAAATCTGGTGAAAAATGGCTGTAGCAATATACCTCTGCCTACCTCTTCGGATTTAGGCGTGAGACTATGTATGTGTATTGTATATAATCAAGTACCGTATTTCAACAGTCGTTTTATCTCTTCATACAGTATTATTGAATCACAAAATATTACCAAGATATAATCTGTTTTAGTAACGGTAGCTCGCTCGAGATTGCGGTCTGCGTTACAATTACGAGTCGGCCGATCACAAATATACCTACCCATACATATTTTATTAAATTATTTGATCTAAAAGCTATTCCCGGTTTTCAATTTACTTAACTAACAGACAACGTTGGCTTTAGATGCTAATAATGCAATGTATATTAGATAAGAACTTGTTGGTTTGCTATATGACTTATCCAATCAAAACCATTGCCTTCATCATCTCAGCCAGAAGACATTCACTGTTGCATCATGTTTTTTTTTTGGATTCTGGTTGTACTTTGTGTCACATGGTTGTTTGTTTGTAAAGTCCCTCTCAATTTTTTTATAGCCTCACACCTGTATCCCCGAAGGGGTAGGCAGAGATGTAATATTATAATATTACATCTCTGCCTACCCCTATTTCGCCATGATTTTTTTAGGTCCCCCGTAATAGGGGGCGAGCCTATTGCCGTACCGGGCACATTACCAGAATCCGTGCTGCTACTGAGAATTTCCTTACGGAAAAACCCAATAATACTTTGCCCGACCCAGGGATCGAACCCGAGACCTCCCAATTCCACGCGTAAATTTTTGCCGCGAGGGAGTCTTAACTTCCTAAGTCCCTCTCAAAACAGTTTATTCCTAGTGAGTACTTAGGTGTGAGATCAGTCCCGGTCTGTAAAAAAAATAAAATTTCACTGCTGAATCTAGGCCCCTCCCGAAGCTCTCCACATAGACCGATATAGCCACCCATATCCATCAGCTTCCCATAATCCGAATAAGATTCCTACCAGGTCTCAAATAGAAAACATGCCTGGAGATACTGTTTGAACTTTCTAAGTAATTTCACTACAAATCCTTTCACCGTTCGCTCGAGTATCCATTCGTTACAACTTAAATTTATTGAAACACCAACTCGTAGAGTCATTGAATTTCAAAGGTCAGACGGCGTATCACAAATAATACATTTATTTTTAGTCTCAGTTCTATTTGGATGTATGAAGATCTGCCATTGTCCTTTGTTCAGACTAAACTACACATTTTCGAAAAAACTTTGGGTAACATAGAGTATTATGTATTGTACACGTGTATAAATAGATAGTCACACAAATAACTAAAATTGACGTAGGTTCAGAATCTGAAATAACACATACATCTATGACTAGCAAAATTGTTAATGGTGTACCACAAGGGACAGTATTAGGCCCTCTGCTATTCTTAATTTATATAAATGACATGCCAAAAGCTACTAATCATCAGAGCATACTGCTTGCAGATGACAGTGCAATTTTATTTGTGCGACATGATGGTAATATGACAAAATATACATTCGAAACACAAATAAATAACACATTGAACGACGTAGCTGCTTGGCTAAAGAATAATAACCTAAATCTTTATTTTACTAAAAGTAATATTAATCAAAATTATCACTCTAGACAAAAAGACAATAAAATTCGTAATAATCCTAATACCTATATCGTATCTTGGACAAATAATTATCTTGAATTATACGTAACGTTATAATAATATACGGCACTATATGGCAACGAAAACGGATTGCTGCGCAGTGCGTGTGTCTTAAATGATGTGGATATCTTTTGCTATACGGTGAAGGAAAGCATCATGAGGAAACATGCATATTGGAAAGTTCTCCAAAATGTTCGCGAAAGACTTATGAAATCCGCCAACCGCACAGCGGGAAGAGCTATGTTCTAACCCTTCTCGATATAATCAAAGCCTTCTCGAAGCGAGAAAAAGCATGTGCCCAGGTATAGGGCATATATTTAGGTTTTGATTTGACTGACTTTCAATTGGATATTCCAATTGAAACTCAAAATAAAACCATGCATCTTACTAAAACACAAACGTAAATTTCCACATGATTACGCAACGCTAATCAGACCTGCTCCGCACTGCACCGGGAATATTAACTAGTTGCTTGTTTCTCTCTAAACGTTCGTTACTGCTCTGATTTACAATTAGCTTCGTGGACGGTGCTTATTCAGGGTTGTGAACTTGAGTAATTATGACGATAACACATAGAAATATACATACAAACTCGCTGTTGTACGTAATATCATGCTCGCAATAAAGTCATAATTCTCAACTAATCTCGACCCTTATTTTACCACCCTTTGAGCTGAAATATTCAAAATCTCTTCCTTCGTAGGTGCTAAAGGTGAGCATTGTTGTAAACAACCGTTATTGTAATGCATTATTGATACGCAATGTAAAATAAATTATTGCAAGTGTCATAATACTGCTGTCAATTATTCGTTAACGTTATTCATAATGACAACCAACAGTCACGGCGCGCCAACTGTTGTGTGCGAGCGAGGAAGCATTATGCCCAACTACCAATATGTGTAAAAGAGACAGCACTAAACGCTGCTCAAGAAGTCACGATTACTCGGTTATGTTTACAGTAACCGCGACAATTTAAGTAAGGAATTTACGATTATGGACCTTTAGTGCACGATTTAAAGTTCTTTTTATAATAATTATTATTTACTTGTTGTTGTTTTCAAATTATTTCGTTTCGTTATAGTCCTAAGCCTGTACAAACAAAACAGCAAATCGCGCGATAGCAGATTCATTGACAACAGGCTGTTGTCAACAGCAGAATAATTGACAGCAGTTTACAATAACGGTTGTTGAAAAATAAAACAACAGTATAATTCATTGTTGAAATATAGCCGTTATCGCCAACTCTAAGGTGATAAGGTTTTAAAAGGAACATACCAATTTTAATTGTTTATGTGCTTCAAGTCTCTGCGATGATATATCAGACAGGAAAAGCGATTTTAGGTACATGTATATGTAGTACATGACAACAGACACTGCCAAAACGCTTCTCGTTACTGACTACCGCATACTACCATATCCATGAATTTAAAATTATATAGTCACCTCGTAATATTTTCCTCGGCTGCCTCGTTGGTCTCGCGGCATAAATGTGCGCGTGGGATTGGGAGGTCTCGGGTTCGATTCCCGGGTCGGGCAAAGTGTTATTGTGTTTTTCCGTTAGGAGATTCTCAGTAGCAGCACGGAGTCTGGTAATGTGCCCGGTACGGCAATAGGCTCGCCCCCTATTACGTGGGACGTTAAAAATTCCTAGCGAAATGTGGATGTAATATATTACACCTCTGCCTACCCCTTCGGGGATACAGGCGTGAGTCTATAAATAAAATAAAAATAATATTTTCCAGCACACAAAAATATTATCTACGCCTCCCGCGATTTTAACACAATTTAACGAGAAATATATGTTGTACAAACATCCGATAATGACGCAGATTCTGAAGTTACAAACTAAACCAATTTAAACACCGCGTTTCATTTTCTTTAATGGTCTTTTTTTTCCTAAACGTTGTTAAAACAGGTTTTTCTTAGGTAAAAAAAATTCAAAGGCCTACATACAATGTCGAAAATATCGGGATTACTGCGGCACAATCCCAAAGGGGATATAAGTCATATTAAACGTAAAGCTCGCGAGTAAGTGTACTATGTCAGGGTCGAGTCTAGGAGGCTAAGGGGCTATAAGAAAGTCCAAAAGCAGTCCATTCATGACAAAATTGCCTTTTTGCCTATTCCTTGATGAAACCTGCCTTCTTCAGAGTTAAGCCCACTTCAAACCAACATAAGTTTCGTTTCCGCCCCTAAACAAAAAGCTTGCTACCGCCACTGTACAGACATCTAACAACTGACAACTCACCGTTGTCACTTTATATTGGATTTCTTAGTGAGCGTAGTGGCATAGAGCATAGATATTTATAAAGAGGCGCATTTGTTATGGGCGCTCTGTAGACAAACTTTCTGTGACCCAAATTACCGCTTGGCGGCGTAGCAGTCGTGCTGTGACAGCTGTCTCTATGAGTGCAAGAGAGATGAACTGACGACACCCGCCACACGCCAATTGGAATCGGCACACAAAATCCTTAAGAAAAGCGCTTCTATTATGTAAATCTGTATTCATTGGTAGTGGTGCATCAAATAGGGATTTCCCGAAATGCCCACGGAATCGGACAGAAACGGTGAAATTAAAAATCAATATGAATAAATTCAGCGTCTAGTGAAATAATACGGTTGCGAAAAATAGTAAAATGTCACGTTAATCGCTGGGTTGCGCGTTGCTGTTACCTTGCTGACATAATAAACGATGACATAATGAATGATAAGTCTTATCTCTTCTCCATTGGAGAACGTCTTTTAGTACAGAAGCTTTAATTTCCTTTAGCACGGTATAAAACGCACTCCGAAGCGCCTCTGTTGGTGTATTATACAGATTAGTCTCTATTTCTGTGGTGTAGTACAAAAGTCTTACCTCTTCTCCGTCGGAGAACGTGCAGTTATAGCGCTGCTTGGCGCGGGCGCGCACGGTTCCACGAACTCATCGAACCTGTCCCCGGTGGGTACCTTGAGGGACACATGACTAAGTCTTACCTCCTCGCCGTCGGAGAAGGTGTAGTTGTAGTGCTGCTTAGCGCGGGCGCGCATGGTTCCGCGCACTCATCAATCCTGTCCCCGGTGGGTACCTTGAGGGACACATGACTAAGTCTTACCTCCTCGCCGTCGGAGAAGGTGTAGTTGTAGTGCTGCTTAGCGCGGGCGCGCATGGTTCCGCAAACTCATCGAACCTGTCTCCGGTGGGTACCTTGAGGGACACATGGCTAAGTCTTACCTCCTCGCCGTCGGAGAAGGTGTAGTTGTAGTGCTGCTTAGCGCGGGCGCGCACGGTTCCGCGAACTCATCGAACCTGTCCCCGGTGGGTACCTTAAGGGACACATGACTAACACATAACTAACTGACTGCTGCCGCACGGTTGTTACGACCGTGAGCCGCACTGTTGCCGGACAGCAGCAGTACGACGTGAATCGTCTTGTTAGATACGCGGCTGCAGTCCGATCGAATTTTAGTGATTTCAATCAAAACCAGACTTCAGTAGTGGTAATGATTTCAATGGAAATCACTGGTGCCATGGACTCTGACTTAAAAGAAAATTTCGCTAATTTTTTTTACTATTTTAAAATGTCTATAGAATGTATCTAAAAATTATATTAAATAAAATGAACATAAAAAAGCCTTTTATTTCACACCTTTGCAAATATAACAGTTAATAGGTAGGTATTCTTTTTTTATTTTTAAATCCATGCAATAATACATATGAATTATATTCATAGTCTCACGCCTGTATCCCCGAAGGGGTAGACAGAGGTGTAATAATACACCCACATTTCACCAATGAATTTCTGAATTTTAGGTTCAATTTATATATGACTAACTACGGAATTCAATATTCTAATTATAGATAGATCTGTAGATTTTAGATTCGTTTTTGACAGTTTTTGACATAAGCTCGATACAAAATATGTCAAACACGAATCTTAAATCTACAGATCTATCTATAGTTCGAATATTGAAAATGGCCGTTAGTAAAAAATGGAATTCAACGTTCATCGCACTAGCCAACAACATTGTTGCCGTGCGGCCAATGGACGTGCGCCGTACTAGGCCTCCGTCACTAGTTAAATTCGCGCGATAAATACATACCATTTCGTGTACCGCTGTTGGTACAAACGACAGAGGGCCGCCGCATGCCCGGCAGCGTCTACGCACGGCACGTTTCACGCGCTTTCTTATAGAAATGCCGAAACCACGAAGTTATTGTGCAGTGGATGGGTGTCAAAGGCACAAAACAAATGAAAACTTGTTGTTTTTTAATTGCCGAAGGACAAACAATGATTTATGTAGTAAGTAATGGTATAAGATTTGATATTTAAGTAGGTACTTATATAAAATTTCATCTACAAATAGAATAGACACGTTTATTTTATTTAGAGCAAGGGTAAGAAATGAAATACTAGGTATGTAAATGTTCGTTAATTGATAAGTTTAGGTTATTACTAGAAATAAATATAAAAGTTGTTTTTATTAAGTAAAATCTACTTAATGTCAGAATCTTATGTACGCACTTACTGTATTGTCTGGTATTGTTCCCGATAAACAGAAATAGACAATAGGCTCCTGCTACGTACGATTATAATACATTTTATTTCTTTTTATAACATATTACATACTTATTGTTTAATTTTATTAAATATGTTAAATTCAAATTCAAAATCCTTTTTTCATTTAGGTCACAATGTGACGCTTGTGAACGTCAAAATAATAAATTTATAAAATAATTACTTATAGACTACATTTACATTTACTGCCACGTTCGCAAAGCAATAGGTAGAACCTTGAGAAAGAACGGGCAATAAAACTCACGGTCACTCTTTTTCATCGCCAGGTTTTGCATAATACACATAATTTACATTTTGTAAGGTGCTGCAACTGTTACACCTTCTATATCACTTGTATATATTTACTGTACATAATAATACTCAAGCATAATACTTTTGATGTTCATTTGGTTAGCCTCCTCAAAATAGACATGGTGAAACAGGAGCATCCACTTACATTATATATACCTAATAATGCAGGCAATCCGCGAAAGTGATCAGAACCATGATGGAAATGATGCAGTTAAATATTAAAATATAATACCAGCCCGCAAGACCGTCATCGACCAGTCATCGCAAGTAGCACCCGTTCACGAGTATGACGCATGTGCCAGCCATCATCCCTCTCGCCATATTAGAGGGACAGGGATGACCCGACACACGACGCCACCACAAGAAATGACATTTTAGTGAGCATGACGACAACGGTATACGAACCAGCAGTAAGAAACAATCTATTGGTATACTGACCATGACCGCCAATTACCTCCATTTTCCAGATCGTTATTATTAACATAAATTTGTGAAACGCGTGAAGGAATGCCAATGTAGAAAGAATTTTGTGAAGGTGACAAGTGAACAATGATATGATCAGGGATAAATAATGTTAAACTACATTCAACAAATCATAATAATATCCAAATCCTGCAAAAATCATGTCTTCACGAGGCACCTCCACTTAACATGTAAATAAAATAATTGTGGGTTAAACAAGCCTAAGCTTATCCCCACGGTGTCTTATCATTAAAAAAATCCTTAATAGTGTAATAACCTCTTTGTAAAAGAACGTTCCTAATTGTCCGTTTGTATTTGTGCATGGGTAAATTCATTATTTCAAGAGGCAATTTGTTGAAAAATCGTATACCAATCCCCGCAAATGAGTTCTGAACTTTATGTAGACGGTAGTTAGTTCCCACCAGTTTATGCTTATTCCTTGTGTTCACTTTGTGCAAATCACTATTTTTGCGGCATAGAATTAAGTTTTTCTTAATGTACATTAAGTTAGCATATATATATATATATATATATTGCGATGCAACTGTCATCACGTAAAGAATCTCTAGCACCTAACTTATAAATTGCACGTATGGCCCTCTTTTGAATGACAAAAATAGTCTGTATATCAGCAGCTGTACCCCATAGCATTATTCCGTAAGACATTACGCTGGGAAAATAACGAAAGTAAACTAGTCTAGCAGTATCTATATCTGTGAATTCCCTAACTTTTCTAACTGCAAACGCTGCAGAACTAAGTTTTACTCCGAGACAGGATATTTGGGCGCCCCACTGAAGCTTACTATCTAAAGTTAGACCTAAGAATACGGTTGATTCGACTAGTTAAATTGTTTCCTTATTTAAAATTATATTAGTAGGAACACTTTTGACATTAGGCAAAGAGAATTTAACACATTTCGTTTTGCTAGAATTTAGTACCAAATTATTTGGCGAAAACCAATCTAATACTTGTGCAAGAGTGTTATTGGTATCAAAGTTACTTGAATTGCGATCAACTTTAAAAATTAGTGACGTATCGTCGGAAAACAAAACAATATCACATAAATTTTGAACAAAGAGCGGCAAATCATTAATATATATTAAAAAAAGAAATGGATCGAGAATAGAGCCCTGTGGAACGCCCATTCCCACTGGCAAACCTAGAGACCTACTCCCATTAACATCTACATACTGAATTCTATCTCTAAGGTAGCTGGCAAAAAGATTGAGTGCGGTATCTTTAATACCATAAAGTTTCACTTTACGTAAAAGTGTATTATGTTCTACACAATCAAACGCCTTTGACAGGTCACAAAAAACACCAATAGCATCCTTCAAGTTTTCCCAAGCATAAAAAATATGCTTTAACAAAGTTACACCGGCATCAACGGTGGAGCGACCCTTAGTGAAGCCATACTGCTCACTGTGAAATAAATTATTTGTGTGAAAGTGGCTCTCTAATTGATGCAAAATAATCTTTTCAAAAATTTTACTAATAGCAGGCAAGATAGAAATTAGCCGAAAATTACTAGGGTCGCTCTTGGATCCCTTTTTGAATAAGGGTATCACTTTACTGTGTTTCATTAGATCAGGAAATACCCCTGTATCTACGCATCTGTTGAATATTGCAGCTAAGCTAGAAATAATGTGTTGAACAAGTTTAACCGAAATGCCCCATAAGTCAACAGATTTTTTATTGTTGTCTTGAATACCTTCAGTATGTCATTGGTTAACAATATATATTTACTAACTGACTCGTGTATATATAGGTATTTAGCAAATAAAAATATGGTTATTTCGCAACATTCGTTTTATTAACAAAATCATCATAAGTACAACGTTTGTACGTACAGTCACACAATCTACAACTCTTTGCGAGAGTACTTAGGGTACATTTCTCTTCACTGCGAACAACGGCTATTATTATTAAGATTTTGTAGTTGATTATAGCGTAGGTATTTACGATTTCTATGGGAGTGATGTATCTGTTACGAAGTAACTATTTAGTAATCTGTGGCCGCACTGATCTCGCACGACCTTGCGTCGACACATTTTGTATGAAAAATCATAATCGCCCGTGTGCAGTACGATACCCGGACTGCAGCAGTCCGGCACCAACCGTCTAAATTGAAAGCGCCCTAAGTCTTACCTCCTCGCCGTCGGAGAAAGTGTAGTTGTAGTGCTGCTTGGCACGGGCGCGCACGGTTCCGCGAACTCATCAAAGCTGTCCACGGTGGGTACCTTGAGGGATACATGGCTAAGTCTTACCTCCTCGCCGTCGGAGAAGGTGTATTTGTAGTGCTACTTGGCGCGGGTGCGCACAGTTCCGCGCACTCATCAATCCTGTCCCCGGTGGGTACCTTGAGGGACACATGACTAAGTCTTACCTCCTCGCCGTCGGAGAAGGTGTATTTGTAGTGCTGCTTGGCGCGGGTGCGCACGGTTCCGCGCACTCATCAAACCTGTCCCCGGTGGGTACCTTGAGGGACACTTAACTAAGTCTTACCTCCTCGCCGTCGGAGAAGGTGTATTTGTAGTGCTGCTTGGCGCGGGTGCGCACGGTTCCGCGCACTCATCAAACCTGTCCCCGGTGGGTACCTTGAGGGACACTTAACTAAGTCTTACCTCCTCGCCGTCGGAGAAGGTGTAGTTGTAGTGCTGCTTGGCGCGGGCGCGCACGGTGTCCGCAAACTCATCGAACCTGTCCCCGGTGGGTAGCTTGAGGGACACCCGCAGTAGAGCCTCGTATGCGGCGCGGGCCGCTGTGTCGCGGTCGTCGTCCGCTGCCCACCCCGTCTCGCCCCAGTAGCCGCCCTGAGGGAAAACAACATCAATAAACACTATGTAGCGGCTGCAGACACTACAAATTTTATACCTACAACTATTGTCTTAGCGCGGCGCAACAGTCGCCTCCTGCGCACTCATATGGTTAGGCTGTAATACTCAGCTATGTTGTATGTCTATATATATTATGGTCAACTGGTAACAGTTTAATATTATATATAACATGCAGTTTTTCGAATTATTTATTTCATCATACACAAATCGTCTTAACATTGAATCCTACAATAAATTGTCAAAGCTCGGCAACATCCCGGTATAGCATGAATGACTTGCCCGGCCAACACTGACCCTGACTTGACGAAACTGAACGACCCTGTTATATCCCCCGGCCGGGTCCGGACTAATTACTAACTGACGTTAGTCAGTTATGATATGGCAGACAACACACAGTCGAAACTGTTGGACGCAAAAAGCTGTCATGTTCGTTGGAGAGCACCACTAAGAGCGGATTTTTGGTAATTCCTTCCCCAAGCCCAATAGGTAACAATGTGTATGTTACAATGCTGTTCAAGTCATGCATCTATAGTTGAAACAGCTATCAACAGTCATAATCTATGAGAATCAATCTAGGAACATTCTACATTTTCTTGGAGTTGACTATCCTGTTGATGTATAGGAGTTTGATTTCCATCCACTGTAAATTGTTGTGTGATCAGATTGATGATTTATGTTCTGTGTCATGTAATTTAGCTATAACATGTATTTTAAGAAATATAGTATATTATTATGTATCAATGAATATATTATGATCACAGAGTGTGACTTCCCAGGCAGCGATAGCCTAGTGGAGATACCAACAGACCGCCATGCAGAGGGTATCGGATTCGAATCCACGGCGCGCACCAACGACTTTTCGGAATTATGTGCGTATTGAATTGTTAATTATCGCTTGGCCCGTGCCTCGGAGAGCACCTTAAGCCGTCGGTCCCGGTTGTCATGAAAATCTTTGACAGTCGTTATAGGGCGTCACTACCTTCTAAACAAACTGACACTAGTCTAAACCATAGAATATCACTATTCCTTCGGGTTGCGGAGGTCAGACAGGCTGTCGCTCCGTGCAAAAGCTAATATTCAGCCAAATCCGGTTAGACGGGAAAGCGGACCCCGAGTTGAAAACTGGGATAACGCTAGGAGGATGATGAGAGTGTGAGTTCCCAGAAGAATTTAAAGACGATTCTTCTACAATTCAATTCGTCGCTTTCAATAACCTAGATTCAATTATTCCAGAAAGTTCCAGGCTTACACAAGTTTCATATTTCTAGTCAATTCCTTACCGGCTGCCTGCGTTAAATTATACAATTTGAATACAAAGGGACCTACTTTGTTGTAATACCACAAACTCGACAACTGTATTATGATATTCACACAATATTGGGAATCAGATTACCGTTCTAATCATCATCATCAGCCTTTAAAAGTCCACTGCTGGACTAGGCCTCTCCTTTGAAAGGAGGAATTGGCCTACTATACCACGCTGGCCAAACGGGTTGGTATAGGGTTTGTATCAAGTTTTCCTTCTCTTACAGTGCTGTTCTCTGCATAATACGCTCCCTCTGTCGGCTCTTACGACACCCGTACTTACCGTTCTAAATAACTGCTAAAATATTAGCTTACAAAATGTCGATGATGTCATGTAAATTTGTTGTCACAACCGATTTGCAAGTGTCGGTTTTGGTCGGACGGTTAAGGTCGCGGTTTGACTATCTACGGAATTCAATATTCGAATTATAGATAGATCTGTAGATTTTAGATTCATTTTTGACAGTTTTTGACATAAGCTCCATACAAAATATGTCAAACACGAATGTAAAATCTACAGATCTAGTTATCTATAGTTCGAATATTGAAAATGGCCATAAATGGTCGCAATTCTCTCTGACCTCCTGCCCCTTATCTTTTAATTTAAATTTATCGGATAGGCAGAGGTAACGGAGAACTGCCACTTCTTTTGAAAGCCTTACTGCTACTACATTGCGTCAACCTTCTTCGAAATTTCGAAATTTAATGTACAACTAATCTCACACGGATGATAAGAAATCGATTTGAATGTATGTGTGTAGTATATGCACGTAATGTTGTTCACGCACGTATGTGTGTGTGTGTAACAACATTTGTTCATTCATTTTTCCTAATATATTTCCCATTCACTCGTTATTTCGTTATTATTGGATGACCATTTAGAAACAAATACCCCACGATATTTTCTCGTTTACTAAAATGCCGGAGCCCGAATTTCCTTAGTGCAGTGAACCTGTTTCATTACCTTCTCCGCAGAGTGCGAGGCGACAGGACACCGAACACTTATTAACTACAGTAATAATCTTCACTGCTGAGGTGATGGGTCAGGCATGTAAACTGAACTGAGTATGAATAATGTAAAACAGGGATAAATTACTTTTCATTACTTTCGGCATTTGTTGCACCAGACGTGGTCAGCGATCATAGCTGGTATCGGCATGCAGAAACGTCGCAGGAAATAGTAAACTATCATCGTTTGTTTTTTATACCGTTATTCTTCACTATATTTACTAAAATTGCATCTTTTGACAAATGCAATCTGAAACTGCATCTTAGGTTTAAGCATATACGAGTAATTATCCTATGCAGCTGCGATGTGATGATATTTACTACATTGACGACCGGTTGGCGCAGCGGGAGTGCAAGCGACTGCTACGCCGAAGGTCGCGGGTTCGATTCCCGCTCAAGTCAAACATTTTTGTGCATGAACATGGATGTTTGTCTTGGTGTTTCTACGTATAATATGTATGTATTTACAAAAAAAAGTATATAATGTATGTTTTTCCATTGTCTAGTACCCATAGTACAAGCTCTGCTTAGTTTGGGACTAGACGGTGTTGTGTGAATGTGGTAGAATATTATTATATTGTATTACAAGCGCCGTTTCCATCGGCTTATACTAAACTTCAGCAAGACTGTTACTATGTCACTGCTCGCACAGTGTGAGCGGCTTATGTCGATCTACTATCTATATCAGCTTATTGGTAAAGGAGCAACTTATGAAGTCCCTAAACAGCAGTAGATAGAGGCATCTTGCTACTATAATAAATGTGAAAGTTGAGAGCATGGAAGGGTAGATTATGGATGTTTGTTACTCATTCACGCAAAAACTACTAAACATTTTGATTTAACATTTCAGTAATATAGGATATTAATTAGAATAGCACATATGCTATGTTTTGTTACGATAACCGATCCCACGCGGGCTGATACCTGGATTAAATCTTGTTTATCAAAGTCAACGTCTTCTCCTTTTAATCTAAATGCTCGCCAAATTCAAGTTTCAGCGCTTAAATAAAAAGTTTTGAGTTTAGTAAGCGAATGAGTGTGTAATTGACTATTACATATAAATATAGCCTTTAATGTAATGTTCTATTAGTAAAAAAACACGATAAAGAATTATAATTTTCTGTCCTCACATTCAGTCATCTCTTCACAAAAGTACAGGCTCTCACATTGGTAAAAAAGAAGCACCACTATACATTGCGTGCTACAAAGCTCCTTCCATAAATAATAAAAGATTGACACTTATTTCTAAAAGCTATACACAGAAAACTGGTCACTTGCTGTGTATCAAGTTCCAATCTGTTGGCACTTGGAGGCCACGGTCGCAGCTCGATAGCTTAAAGGTCAGCCGATGTGTTCGCACTACAACGTGATTGGAGCTACGCAAACTCAAGTAAGTTTTACTATTAGGGGTTAAAGTATGAAATAGCCGATTTGTACTGAAAATCAAAATTGTTTCTTTTTTAACTTTTAACATATTTATTTAATCAAAATAGTTACGATTATTATCTATACATGCCATCTAATAGGAAGGTCATTTATGCCTTTGTGATAGAAGTCTGAGGATCTAGACTGCACAAACTGTGTGAATGCATTTTGTACTGCCTCCTCGGAAGAAAACTTCTTGTCACGTAGATGATTGTCCAAATCACCAAAAAAATGGTAGTCCGTTGGAGCATGGTCTGGCGAATACGGAGGATGACAAATGGTTTCTAACTGCAGTTCCTGAAGGGTCAAAACGGTTTCTCGTGCTGTATGAGGTCTCGCGTTGTCATAGAGCAATAATGGTGAAGATCGAATCATGAGTCGGGGCTGTTTTACTGCTAGTTTTACCAACATTGTTTGGAGTTCGGTACAATAGACATCTGCCGTTATTGCTTGACCAGATCGGAGAAAACTATAGTGAATAACACCATGCTGAGACCACCAAACAGTTACCATTACCGTTTTATTGGTAAGCTTTGCTTTAGGACACGGTTGTGGCGTTTGACCTGGGATCAGCCACTGCATTTTCTTTTACGGTTATCATAAAGAATCCACTTTTTATCACATGTCACAATTCGATCCAACATTTCTTCATTTCTGTACCGATTTAACAAGGCAACACAAGTTTCAACATGCGTTTCTTTCTGCAGATCAGTCAAATCATGAGGCCCTCATTTTTCGTATCGCAAATGAGTCAATATTGTGGGTAAGGTAAGGTAACGTTAAACCATGCCGCTAATTCCTGGGTAGTTTGACTAGGATCGGCTTCCACCATCTCTGTTAATTCATCGTTATTCACCGGTGTGAGCGGTCTTCCTCGTGGCTCGTTTTTCAAGTCGAAGTTGCCATCGCGAAAGCGTTTAAACCAAAATCACACGGTGTGTTCATTAGCAGACCCCTCTTCAAACGCAACATTGATGTTGCGGGCTGTTTCGCCCGCGTTACTTCCACGTCGGAACTCGTATTCAAAAATCACTCGAATTTACGCAGTATCCATCTTTCTTGTCTAAGTTGAATAACAAAAACAATTCTTCTTCTCTCTTAACGTTATCCCAGTTTCAGTCTGGGGTCCGCTTTCTAGTCTAACCGGATTTGGCTGAATATTAGCTTTTCCACGGAGCGACTGCCTGTCTGACCTCCGAAACCCGAAGGGATAGCGATATTCCATGGTTTAGACGAGTGTCAGATTATTTAGAAGGTACTGACGCCCTGTAACGACTGTCAAAGATCTTCATGACAACCGGGACCGACGGCTTAACGTGCTCTCCGAGGCACGGGACAAGCGATAATTAACAATTCAATACGCACATAACTCCGAAAAGTCATTGGTGCGCGCCGTGGATTCGAACCTGATACCCTCTGCATGGCAGTCTGTTGGTATATCCACTCGGCTATCGCTGCCTTTTTTTACTACTGAATAACAAAAACAATTAAAAGACGATATTCAAATGTTTCATATTTTTAAAAGAAGAACATTATAGAAACCATGTGAAAAAAGTTACATTCAAAAACCTCAAACCATGAAGATTCTATATCAATTCAAAGTACCTATTACCATAAAACGGCAATTTCATACTTCAACCTCTATTATATTACTACCTCAGATCAAGTAAAAATACTGTGTGTCATCTGAGATTACTACGAACGATGTTTGTTGATCAAACATGTAATATAGGTAAAATACGTAGTATAGGTTACTAACGTACTTTTATACATATACGCAAAGGTTTGTGGGATGGATGCAGGCATGAATGTATGGATGTTTGTAATTCTTTCTCGTAAAAACTACCAAATGGATTTTGATGAAAATTTGCCATAATACAGCTTATAATAATATGTCAAAATAGCACATAGATTAGTTTTGTACCGATAACCGATCCCACGCAGGCGAAGCCGCAAGCAGAGGCTAGTAACTTATAAACTTTGCAATGGCCAGTTCAGCCTGACTTATCACCGAGACGTCCTTTGAAGAATAAGCTTTGAACTGCTCGAAATCTTTGATTCAAAATACTCGTAAATGTGAAAAAAAGATACCTACCTATCATTTTGCTGCACATAATTGCATAAGTTGACAAAAAATGCTATGCAATAGCTTTACCGCGGCAGTATGAGAGATATGTAAAATTGTTTACCGAAGTTTCTCTTCCACCGAAGGGTAGGACGAAGTTATCTCTATAAATATGTATATCTCTCAAGTTTTAGATCGAGTTTCCAGTCCTCAACGGAAAAAGGTTACAGCAACGGCCTTGTCACTGTATTTAGTTTACCGAATATGGCAAATGTTTATCCATTAATTTTGACTGTAAATTAAATACCAACAATCAATAGTATCTTTCCGTGTGGTGACGGATTAAGAATACGGAATGTCACCACCCCATATCCCATGGGTGTCGTAAGAGCCAACAGAGGGAGCATACTATGCAGAGAACAGTACTGTAAGAGAAGGAAAACTTGATGCAAACCCTATACCAACCCGTTTGGCCAGCGTGGTATAGTAGGCCAATTCCTCCTTTGAAAGGAGAGGCTTAGTCCAGCAGCGGACGCTTAAAGGCTGATGATGAATAGTATCTTAGGGAAGAGACGGAAAACTCGACATCAAACCGCAAACCTATACTAACCCGTCTGGCCAGCGCGGTTTACGCGGATTTTATGCGGTTTTTTTAATAGATAGAATGGTGCAAGAGGAAGGTTCATATATATAACTAGCTGTTTCCCGCGGTTTCACCCGCGTCTTGAACTACTTCACGTACCCTGTTAATTTATAGCCTAAGTTTACCAAGGGGTACACCAGCTATCTGCCTGTGAACGTCCCGTCAAAATCGGTCCAGCCGTTCCAGAGATTAGCGAGAACAAACAGACAAACATTAAAAAAAAATCATTTTAGTATATGTACCGTGTATACATCCATATGCATTTAGTAAAAAGCGGTAGTTTTAATATTACAAACAGACACTAATTTTATTTATATGTATAGATTGACGCGGGCGAAGCCGCTGGTGACGACGTCTAGTGATTAATAAGATACAAATGTGGAGGATTCTTATTATATAACAAAAAAATGGATTAATAATACGGGTATTGTACTTATGCATAATATACAAGTAAATAAAACTGCAATGTCTGTTTGTGTAAAATAAAAGTAACAACCTTTTGCCAAATGCATACGGAAACAATTAGACCAACTGTATATCAGTCTGTTTGTCTGTATTTTATAAATCTAATCAAACCGAGTAAACAGCGATCTACTGGAAGACAATTTTAGGAAAATATAACCTTGAATATCCACCCTTTTCTATGTATAATAAAATTTACTTTTATATAATTCAACCTGTTATACCCCATTTTATATTACCATCAACAAGGTTTTTGCTTTTTAAAAGGTCATTGGACACATCAGTTGAACATTCTAACATGGAATATAAAAAACGTTAATATGAAACTTGATCGCGCGTGCCGATACACGAAAATGAAAAATCTAAACTCGCGTCAATGTGATTTTATTAAAAAAGTAAGCAAATAATTCTATTAAATACTAGAGTACGCCAGCAGCTACGCCTGCATTTCTTTTTAATTTACCCGTTTTGGCCGATCCCGTGAGAATTTCGAAAAATCCCTTCTTAGTGCACCCGGTCCCCAAGGAACATACATGCCAAATTTCAGCTTCCTGCGCCCAATAGTTTCCGCTGTAGCGTGTCTGTCAGTCAGATTTTATATATTATGATTTGACAGAGTCATGGTCGTCTATACAGATTTTAAGCAAATATCAAACGAATACACAATTAATTATCCCGAAGTAAATGGATAGAAACGCGGTGATCCTCCAGAATGGCGTGACTACCGTTCCGTTCGCCGCTTCGTTCCAAAGTGCCTCAACGGTCCGTCATTACACTTTACGTCATAACCACAGTGTGTCATAACGGTCCTCACCAGTCAACCGTATACAGAGTTAAATAATACTAACACTTAGACCATATATATTGTTATAGACGGAGGGATCCCATCACTCAAAGGTCTGATATAGGTCACCGGTGTGTGACCGTGAGCCCCATTACCCGTCAAAATTTAATAGAACTTCATTTGAAACTTTGATACTTCGTTCATAGACATTTTGATTTATTCGTATAAAGATTGTGACGCATAAACATAGTGACGTTATAACTTTATCGATACTTTTATTTTACAGACTAGCTTCGGCCCACGTATTCGCCGATGTGGGTGACAGTTATTACATAAAAAAGGTAGCCTTTGCACTATTGTGATGTAGAAGCTAAACTGCAATATATCTTTGAAAAATAAGTAAGTATACTTGAATATAATTATATATCTCAAGAAAAGTGTTTTCATCGATCATCACAAACTTTCGTGTTTATAAAAGTTCAATAAAACTATCTGCTGCTAACAACTAAGTTTAAAGCTTGTGTAATTAAATACAAGACTTCACATGTAGGAAGATACTATTAACTGTACTAAGTACTGAGTAGTCATTGACTACTTTTTTGCAGTGGCGACAGATTGCCGGACTAATAGTATGTCAATCTTAAAACGATAAATTACCATGATCTTAATCGTGTGAGTCGTTATCATGATTATATAACCGTAGCCATGATAAACTTGTCGTCATGCAAATGACAAGTACAAATGCAAATGACAACTACACTGCTGTGAAGAACCATTAAAATATTTGTTAATAATAAAAACTGTAGAATTATGTATATCAATTGCTTTATTCGCCTTAAAAAGGTAATAAAAAAATATATTTTTTATCGTAACTTATTTACTAGTGTTTAAATATAAGCTGTATTTATTCACATATTTTAATTTATCTGAGGATTTATCAACATTCAATTGATATTATTCTGAGTAAACCAAATCTAAGGATTTATTGCAAACATTATCGATATTTTATCGAAATTCATTTTGAGTAAGCACATCACTGGTCTAGTTAATATTTACGACAATTTCGAAGATTCGAAATGACATTTGTATATTTATCTTTCTCTTACATGAGAAAAAAATCATAAGTCAGAGTGAAGTAAATATATTGGGTAAGGTTGTTATTTTAATGCGGTCTCTACTTACTTCCTTACTTTATGTACTAACACACTATTAATTGTTAGTCACGCCATCTAGGATTTCACCCAGGTACTAAACCTGACGTTTCCTCACTAACAATTCACCAAATCAACCTCCGTAAACGAATTTTATCTGTCCAACTGACACCTTGCTTCGACATATTTATATTGGTAAATCCAATGGTAAATCCACTTTTACTTCAAAAACTAACAAACAAGGTAATACCTACAATGTTTTTACTATGAATTATAAAGCGCCAAGTGAAACGGCAAGCAGTTATTTATAAGTAAGTTTGTATATCTGTTATAACATTAAATATGAATATTTCTTACTTTTCAAAAGGCACTACACACTACTTGGTTAAGGCACTAGTGTAAACCAAGAAATATCGCTATCTCTGTGGGTTATGGAGATCAAACAGGCAGTTGCTCCGTGAAAAGTTAATATTCAGTAAAAACCAAGACTAGCAAGTAGACCGCGGGCTGCAAGTAGGATAACGCTAGGAGGATGATGATTAAATACTTTCAACTACGATGTGTTCAGATCGTAAGTTATAGGTAGCTGTAGGTAGTCAAATTGAAACGGTGGTTAAAAGTTTTTTTAAATCTTTATTACCTAACCTTTTGCAGACGTGTGCTCAGCGTGAGCTACTAGCTACAAAATGACCTGGACTGGGTTAGGGACTGGACCTCAAAGTGCAAAGCAGATATGAAGTATCTGTCTGTCGTCATGTGTCGTTAGCGAAGAGACTGAGTCAATTGTTTAATGGGCGGTGAGGATGAAATGTATCACATAATTTGTTATAATTTATGGGTTGGAACTAAGAGTCCATAACTAGATACATACCTGAAATATCTCAACGTCGAGGAAGGCCCAGTCACCGTGTGTCATGCCGAGGGCGTGTGCCGCCAGTAAGAACTCGCGCACCAGCGACCCGCGGACGCTCAGGATAACCACTAAGTAACAGAAAAAAGCTTTAGCTGACTGTCGCGTTAGCTTAGGAAAGAAGACGTTGGTTTGATTCCTAGGACAGGTCTTTGTGGATTATCATCATCAGCCCTTAACAGTCCACTGCTGGACTAGGCCTCTCCTTTGAAAGGAGGAATTGGTCTACTATACCACGCTGGCCAAACAGGTTGGTATAGGGTTTGTATCAAGTTTTCCTTCTCTAACAGTGCTGTTCTCTGCATAATATGCTCCCTCTGTCGGCTCTTACGACACCCATGGGATGATATGGGATGGTGACATTCCGTATTCTTAATCCGTCACCACACGGACTTTGTGGATTAACTCTATGGTTTATATTTATGTTTGTTTATCAGTCGCTCCATTGTCAGAGCGCAGGCTCTGTTTGTTGATAGCTGTTTATAATAATTTATTAAATTCGCATAAAATTTGCAGAGGCAGGCACAATAAGCTTGTATTTTAGGAGTCAGTGTCGTATAATTTAAATCCGACAAAATGCAGCAATTTTTTGTTCAGGTATAGTATGTATGGATCCTGGGGATCAAATACATAGCTCTCGATACGATGTTTAGCGGCTAGAGCCATCATACCATGTCACCATTGCTATCGAACTTACAAATCTTGAGTACGCTATGCCTAACCAACTGAATATAAGACGAAGATCAATTCAATTACAGAAATCTTTCCAACCCACATAATCTTCCAACAGCTAGATATCCAACATACAAAACAAACCTAGATAAAAATAGCCCAGTGCAATGGCTGGAAGCGGAAGCAGAAAATAATCTACCTATAAGAGCAATATCTGTCAGCTTTCCAATTATCCGGATACGTTGTGTGCCGGCCGCTTCCAATATAACAGAGAACGCCTTTATTCTGGTTGGCATATTGCAAACTATCAGTTAACCAAGCTGAAAGTACACAGTTTGTTTAATTCCGTTAAGAAACGAGTCGTGACGTAATAGAAAAGCCTTGTTTTGCTTGAAAGGAAAACAAAATAGATTTTGTTGTTTACAATTTGCAGTTGGATTTTCCCTAAAGGCTCGAAACAGATATGAATTGAATGAGAGTTTGGAGGCTTTTGTCTGGCGATGGACTAAAATTTTCACAGAATATGTAGTTGTATATTACATAAAAAGCAACTTAATTATGTCCTAAAATTAAAATAAGCCTATTTAATATATACAATACGAAAAATAAAATAAAAATTAAATTTAGAAGGCGTCATGGAAGTCATCCGCATCGCAGTCAATCGGAAGCGTGCCCAGAAGACTGGCGGCATTGCCTCGTTGTATAGCAATGCTTATCTTTTGTGCTAAATACGTGCCAGCCCTCTGGTCACCCGAGGCGTCGATCAGTCTCTTTGCGAGATCCCTAAAAAGGGATCTCGCACTTGGACCCCATGGCCCCAAGGTTTCGACCCCAAACGGCTCAAATACATAATCTCCTACAAGATTTACGTATTTGCGTCGTTTGAGGGTCTCTGCTGAAGCAGCAGCAGCGCCCGCACAACCTGCTGTGCTGGAAAGATTGGATGGCGCAAGGGTATCGACACATGTCGCGTCCCATACCAAAGGCCTACCCAGCTTCCACGGCAGTAAAGACATCCCGCCCGGTCTCTTGCCATCGTCGCGTGCCAAGCCCTGAGGTTCAAGTTGGGCTGGAACGCCAGCGGTGACAAGAGCACGGCGCAGAATGTCGTTGAGGTTGGCGTGTCGTGAAATACAACCCGCGCTCCTGCTGCAAGACAGACCATGGTGACCAAGGCTATCGACAGCCTCTCCGCAGTGACAGCGATGCGGAGAGACACATGACGCGCCTAAACGGAGGCAAGTAGCGAAGCGGAAGGTTGTATCGTCCAACATGGTACCTATATTGGACGATGGCAGTGCCTGAAGCCAGAGGCCCGATTCCCATTCTCCCACAGCCAACAGGCGAGCACGCTCCGCAGCGTTGGCCGATGTATTGAGGAGTTTTTCTCGTACCACGCTGCAAAGCGGCCCATCCCATTGCCTCTGGGAGAACAAGTTTCGGAGTAACTCAGTTCCTGGACAAGAATTTCTCCAAGCGTTCATGGCATCGGCCTTACACGGAACCTCAGAATCAACCAGTGTAGGTGCTAAGATTTTCCTGGTCAATTCTGCAGTACTGTGGACCGATGACAAGAACGCTGGCAGGCTTACGTCAGAAATTTTGCGAACGCCGAGGCCGCCTAAGCGCACAGGTAAGGACGCCTGTTGCCACACTCGGTCGTTACAGAGGCTATGTTTATAAAAAAGCTTTCGGTAATATGTTTTGAATAGTACCAGAGCAACACAAATGAATAGAAGGCAGTCGCCTATAAAATCCAAATTAGGCACTGAATGCTCATATGGAAAACTCATTACAATTTTAAAAGCAGTACTGTGTAATTAGATCATTAAATATCTTACTAAAATAAATATTTAGTTAAATGAAAAAAGTTTTTTTTTTACAAAGTTTAGCAATTATTTGAATTTACACAACGCAGTACGAACACACTATACTAACACAGATTACCAAATATTATTCAGTAACAAACAGTATTCAAAATTTTCTTAGTAAATTATGTTATGTCTAAACGTACCTACTTTTTATTAATAATATCATACATTGTAGGGAAGGGGGTGTATGGGCACTTCAAAAAAAATATATAATTTTCTCCAGTCGCCCCTTGAAATGGGACGTCCGGGCTTTCAAAAACGGGGCGAATTTACAACTTTTATTCATGGAGCGAATTTTAAGGGGCGTATGAGCTCGAAACCCTCCATCTCTCTTTTTAATAATCACGTTGGGTAAACTATAGTAATGTTGGCACCCCCCCAATGATTGGCACTCTGCTGAATTATCCTGAATATTAGGAAAATATTATATTATTATGTCACAGAAATACATTCGTAAGCAGGATTAACCTATTTCTTATACACAGAAAAAATATTTTTATCTTAACTATGAACCATTTTTCTTTAAGAACTGTTTTAAAAAAATGTTAGGAAAATTGCCTAAAAAATTAATGAAATGTTTAGGTTAGGTTGTTACTTTCCGAAGCGAAAAAATTTGTTTTTAATTAATTTTACACAAAAGTACCTATTTATTTGTATCTGTTATCTTCATTAAAGCTTTATAAACGTTAGTTTTGCGCTATTAAATAGATGGATCGTCTTTTCCGGTAGTGCCAATGACTATACTTAAAAATAGTTCAACAACATAGTCATTGGCACATTTTAGAATCATATTTTTTTCAGATTTTTGTTAGTTTTACGTCAAATTCGCATACAAACAACTTAAGATTGTATATTTCTTCACATTTTACACCCAACTTACTATGGTACAGTCAGACAGAGATGGCAACCTTACTCTAAAAAGTACCCAGAAATCAGGACAGATATCGCTTAAAATAAAGAACTTAGTATAGACAAAAATATTACGAACAAAATGCTTGTGAAAAACTGAAACAGGGCTCATTTGCTACAATGTATTTATGAGACAAGATGAGCTACATTAGACAAATATGCCGAAAGAATGATATAGGTAAAACTTGGTAAATTAACTAAACTTCTTTCAAATATAGACTTATGTTAGAAATATTAGAAGGTTACATGAACATTCATAAATATATATTTTGATTACATAGATTACATGTATAAAGATCCGGATATCAAGTCTTAAGACTGTCTGGGTATCACGGCCATAGGCCGTGATACAGTGCCAATGATTGTACCTTTTGGGTACTGCCAATAACTATACCAGGGCGCCAATGATTGTACTTTTCTTAAGAAATAAGTTTGAGCACATTTTTATGCTAATAAAGCGGCTTTATTAAATACGATGTTTTATTTTTATTAATGCCCATGTAAACACAATTCCGACAAAACCATAGAAAATATTATTGAATTTGTATTTTCCTGAGAATTTGTTACTTGGTAGTAGAAACCGGCTTAGGGTAACAATCATTATACTGTTTACCCTAATAATTACGCAATTGAGATTAAAATTTCCATTCACTATAAACTATCTCTAAAACCCTACGTGAAACGTACACTTCCATACAGTTAAATTCGTATTGATTTTAGTTGGAGAGTGAATTTAATTATCATGTACCAACAAACGACGATGCTTGTTTACAAATAATAGCTCTTGATACGCAGAAAATCTGTTTACTAGATGCATTTGTGATTATCTGTGATATTGTTATAACGGAGAAACATGTTCATCAATTGCTGCGTATATAATAATAATAATAATAAATTTATTTATCAACAAGTAATGATACAGCTTGTACAAAACAAGAATATAGTTGATAGACAGAATCACATTAACTATAATAAAGCTGCTAATATCATACACGAAAATAGCACTGTGCCTTAAACTAGGTTATACCTGTATCTTAAGGAACAGTTTTAAAATATACATACCTACTTTACATTTATGACATATAGCGAGTGTGAAGCAAATGTAGTACAACTAAAGATTACTTATTTTGTTACAAGACTTACAAGTCTCAGAAAATAAGTATAAAAGTGAAAAAAATTCTAATTAAATTTAGATTGAGTTTACATTTAATTTAATGTATGAGGGTGTGTGTTTATGTATGTATGTGGATGAATGTGGGTGTGTTTATGTATGTGTGTGTGCGTGCACATGCATGCTCGCACATATGTATGTTTGTGTATAAATCTGGTATATATAAATATAGTGTAGATTTAAGCGGCTGTCTCACCGTTTACAATCAAACCCAATACTTGGAGTATTGGGTTTGATCCTCATGCAGGACCACACTTTGTGTGATCTACAAATTGGCGTTCCGAGTCAGGGTGCACTTTGTGTCTGTCGGTTCAATATTAGCGTATTACAGGCAGCGATAGCCGAGTGGAGATACCAACAGACTGCCATGCAGAGGGTATCGGGTTCGAATCCACGGCGCGCACCAATGTCTTTTCGGAGGTATGTGCGTATTGAATTGGTAATTGTCGCTTGTCCCGTGCCTCGGCGAGCACTTTAAGCCGTTGGTCCCGGTTGTCATGAAGATCTTTGACAGTCGTTACAGGGCGTACCTTCTAATAAACTGACACTGGTCTTAACTATGGAATATCGCTATCCCTTCGGGTTGCGGAGGTCAGACAGGCAGTCGCTCTGTGGAAAAGCTAATATTTAGCTTAATCCAGTTAGACTAGTAAGCGGACCCCAGATTGAAACTGGGATAACGCTAAGAGAATGATGGTTGAATATAAGTGTAGGAGGAGTGCATTCAATTATAGAAAGGCCGTGGTCTTTATAAAATTGCAATGTAATGAACCAAATTACAATATAATGAAAGTAAATCAAACAAATTACGGACGGTATAATGTTTACCTCTAGCGTACATGCTGACGTCCCGCAGTAAGGCTTCGCAGGACTCCCTCTCGTTGCCGTCCAGCTCCCGCACCGCCTTCAGCACGCCCTCCTTGCGCAGACCCCACTCCAGGCTCTTACCTGACAGTTACAAAATAAATTAGATACATCTTACATAAAGTTGATCTTCAAAACTCTCTTTATAAGCAAATACAATTACTTAAAAGCGTGGTAATTTTCGTTTGGTTGAGGGACATGAATAAGATTAGTCCTAACTCTTAGCAGCAATCATTTCCAGCTTATTTTTTTGTATTTTAGACACATTTCAAAGATAAATAATAACAACTGAGAGTGGTTGATAGAAACAGAGAAAGAAAATCTAGAGCTTTTCTCCGTTGTCAAAAGCAATGCTTAGACCAGATAGCCAAGCAACTGACGATCCCCATAAGTGCTGCTCTGTTAGGCAACGGAATACGACCGATGGAGACAGCTAGTCACGATGCTCAGCAGTGAAAGAAACTACTGACGAGAAAGAGAGAGAAATAGCGTGAAATAATCCTGCGGCAGTTTTTTACCCAACATTCAAAATCGTTGCTGTAGTTTTATTACAATACATTACATCAAATTATCACATAGTTATGTATCTTATTACCCTATTAGACTTTCCTATTAGAACATACATACATAGACTCACGCCTGTTTCCCGGAGGGGTAGGCAGAGACTACGGAACGCCATTTACAACGATCCTGATATACCTCTCTTGCTTCATTCACTCCCATCAAGTTTCTCATGCATGCTCTTCTGTTTAGGGTACTTCTGACCTGTCCTTTTTTTAGGATGTCTCCAATCTGGTCAGAGAACGTCCGCCTAGGTTTTCCCTTTCGTCCTGTCTCATTCACACTTGCCATATATATCTTTTTCGTCAGTCTTTCGTCATCCATCCTCTCCATGTGCCCAAACCATCTTAACATGCCTTTCTCGATGCAAGCATCGTCTTTTACCCCACACCACTCTTTCCTATTAGTAGTAAATATAATGTTACAAAAAAATACTCTCATAAACTAAAATTATAATTATATTAGGCATAGTACAAATTCGTCATTAACCTTTTGTTATTAAGAATGAATGAGAACCTAACTAATGGAAACATTATACAAGCTAAGAGATAATTTATCTCACACACAATCCGTGCGTCTAATAACGTGTGATCTGTGCTTACGGGGGACAGATTAATGTCTGATGTAAGCTGAGACAATTATATATCGCTAACAGGACGAAGGTACAGCTGTATTTATAATTTATAAGATAGACTAGCTTTTGCCCGCGCCTTCACTCACGTTTTTTCGGGGTTCTCTGTTCTCTGTAGTATATCATCTTTATTCGGTATAACATAAATCTCCTTTATTGGGCGGATACTACAATAATTGTCTTTTTAAATGTTTAAGAAATATAACTGCAAAAAATATTTACACATACAAACTACTTAGTACTAAGACTTAGTAGTACTCAAAATGTTATCCGGTATCAACAGTACATATATATCGAGGGGTATCAATGACGTTTCGATAAAGTGGCCAATATGGCGACTGTGATTTGTCTGTCAGAACCATTAGAATTTAAGAAAATACTCGACAATCCCAATTTTGCGGATATTTGTTGTCGACTCGAAATCTTTATTTTTAATGTCTTATTATTCAGGTAAGGTTTCGATGTAGGTACTCCTTGACGAAATTATTAATATAAGATTTGACACTGCGATAGCAGCGCAGTCCGTCGGTTCCAATGTGAAACATTCCAAAATCCACAACTACTTACAAATAAAAAATTAAGTAAAAAAACATTTTCCAGTGGACTAAATTGTGAATCTAAACCATTCTCAAGTCCCCTTGAACACACACAAAAAAAATTATCAAGATCGGTTCAGTCGTCTAGGAGGAGTTCAGTGACATACACACGCACTCAAGAAATATATATATTAAGATATGGTATAGAGAGCAAACTTGTTACCAAATGAATAATAGAAAAAATTGAGCAATAATGTTTTTAAGTAAAATGTCGCTTTGTTGCTATGATGTTTCATGCAAAATATTGAGGTAACATGTTGTAGTAAATGTGGATACAAATTTCTATTTTTATATTATATACCGTAATGTGTGCCTTATAAATGTAATTTGACTTATTTGGGAAATGTAGAGCTTGATCTATTTGTCATATGTTGGCATACTACACATACTAAGGCAAAGATAAATGCCATGTTTGGCTTTATAGATCCTTTTTATCTTTTTAATTGTTTGAATTCTTTCCCTGTTTATCGTTTTAATGAAAATTATCTCAAACAAAATACATCTTTTAACTTACTGACAGTCAGTGAGAAGAAGTCAGACTTATCGAGTAGCAGCGCGACGTGTGGCGAGCCGAAGCGCTCGAATAAGCTGGTGAAGATACACAGTATATATGCGGTGAAACTTACCGATAGTTAGTGAGAACAAGTCAGACTTTTCGAGTAGCAGCGCGACGTGTGCCCAGCCGAAGCGCTCGAACACGCTGGTGAAGCCATCCACCAATTGCTTTACACACTAAATATGTGGGGAAACTTACCGACAGTCAGTGAGAACAAGTCAGACTTGTCGAGTAGCAGCGCCACGTGTGCCCAGTCGAAGCGCTCGAACACGCTGGTGAAGACACACTAGTGACTACACACAATAAACATGCGGTGTAACTTACCGACAGTCAGTGAGAACAAATCAGACTTGTCGAGTAGCAGCGCCACGTGTGCCCAGCCGAAGCGCTCGAACACGCTGGTGAAGACTCGCGGCAGTCGGCACTGACAGTACGACATCCGAGTCAGTGTGGGGTACTTGCCCTTGTCGTTGAATAACGTCTGGGGCTGTAACAAATATAATTATATTATTATTTATTGTTTAATGGTATATCTAGCAGCAAAGATAGTTTTTTTATGTATAACAAAAGCTATATTTAATTCCAGTGCATTGTACCTAAACATATTAAATTTTAAAAAAATTGCGGCGGTCATCTTCTAGTAACATATAACCAGCCGATGGTGAAACGTTTTCCTAATGTTTCGCCCGTCCAGGCTGACACTAAACACTTTGAAGTCTTAATATGTATAGAATTTCGCGAGTTAACGGAAGTGTCAAAACAATCGGTAGCAGGCGTTATTGAATGTTGTGCCATTGAAATACTGCAACATAGTATTATCTTAATTTGCATATATAGGGTTCCAAAATGCATTTATGATATATTCTACGAAAAGCTGGATATGATACTGACAAAATTTAATCGTTCATCAAGTAAAAGATTAGTTTTATGCGGTGATTATAATATCAATGTCCTAAAAAGAAATAAAATTACACTAGAACTAGAATACTTTCTCCTCAACTATAATTTCAAATTAGAATTATACGAGCCTACAAGATTATCAAGTGGCACGTGTATAGATAATTTTGCACATCATTACCGAAGGACCTGTAAGGGTCAAATAATAGATCTTGCACTTTCTGACCATACGTCACCAGTCCTCACAGTACCCGTTAACAAAACATGCAGTCTAAAGTATTGGAAATCAAAACAGCAAGACGTTTCAAAGGAGAACTTACTAAGATTAAAAAATCATCTGCTATGTTTGTCGTTCAGCCGAGTATTCGATGCCACAGATGCAAATGTGGCCTATGACACTTTCATTGATGAATTTTGTTTACTTTATAAGCTGTGCTTTCCATATAAAATTTTAGTTATGAAAACTAACAAAAGAACTAAACGGATATCCCGTGGCATAAGGCTGTGTAGTAAAAAGCAAAGACAATTACTATGGAACTACAGGCCAAAACCAAGTGCCAAAAATAAATCTGAATTTAAAAAATATACTAAGTTATACAAAAAAATTATGAGATTAACTCAAAAAGCACAAAATAACAACTTCATAAGAACTTCTCAAAATAAAGCAAAAGCCACTTGGAAAATAATAAATAAATATAAGCGAAATTTGCCACAAGAACAAATATTGACTATAAATAATAATAATACCATTGTTACAGAATAAATGAATTTAATAATTATTTTATCGATGACATTAATAATAATATTAGATCTGACATTCATTCAAATAATAATAATACTTTTAATCATTTGACATTACAATCCCTATTTCTTTCACCTGTTTTAAATTATGATGTTATACGTGTAATTAAGAGCCTTAAAAATACGACTACAACTGGCTATGATGGGGCGTGTACTAAAGTTATAAAATTTGTTAAAGACATAATAGCACCACCACTGACACACATAATTAATTTAAGTATTACTGATGGCATATATCCAGACTCTTTAAAAAAGGTAATTGTTAACCTCTGGAACGCAGGCGGGACATACGTATGTCCCAGGAAAATTTGTTCCGTCCAGCGCTTGCGGGAAACACGTATGTCCCGCAACGACAGCGCCATGTTTCACTACTTGAAATGACGTTAAAATAATTCCACCAATAAGATTATGTTCCACTATTGCAAAGTATGAATATGCCTCTTCACAAAAAAAAATGTCAAAACTGATATAAAAAACTATAGGCCCATTGCCAAAATACCAATATTCTCTAAAGTTCTTGAGAAAATTATTTATAATTCTTTATATGAATTTTTTAAGAAACATGAAATGTTCTGTAAAGAACAAAAAGGGTTTCTTAAAAACACTACTATAAACATGGCTATCTTCGATCTTCTATTTAATGTCATGAATGCCGTTGATAAAAAGACTCCTGTTTGTGCTATATATGCTGACATGTCGAAAGCATTTGATTTTGTAAATCACAAAACGTTGCTTAAGAAATTGCGTGGATATGGTATAAGGGGAAATGCCGAAAAGCTTCTTGAATCATATCTAAGTAATCGTATCCAGTACACAGAGATATCTAGGGTTTGTACAACAAGTAAATTGGAAAAAAAATACATATCAGGACCTCGTTATATTCAATTTGGTGTGCCACAAGGTAGTGTGCTAGGCCCTTAACTGTTCTTGATTTATATTAATGATCTTCCCAAGTGTACAAAACAAGATATGGTTCTCTTTGCGGATGACAGTACATTCGTAGTAAAATGTTCTCGGTTAGACGAATATCAAAATGACATTAATAATTCTTTGACTAATATAGTAGATTGGCTTGACAGAAATAATTTAACAATTAATTTAAACAAAACTAAAGTATTGCAATTCCACCAAAAATGTGAAGTTCCTAACATAACTATTTCTTATAACAACCACGAAATATAACAAATAAGTGAAGCAAAATTTTTGGGTATCATTATTGATGATAGGCTTACGTGGAAACCCCATATTCAGGAACTATGCAAACGATTAGGTGCGTCTGCTTTGACGCTCCTTCATCTTTCACACAAAGTTGGCAGTGACACATTATTAACGGCTTATCATGCACTAGTGGCACAAGTTTTGAGATTTTGAGTTATTTTCTGGGGTCACTCAACAGATCGTGATGTTGTATTTAAGATGCAAAAGAGATGTATAAGGTCTATGTGTGGACTAAAACCAACAGATAGTTGTACAACGTATTTTAAATCTCTGAAGTTACTAACATTACCTTCGTTATATATACTCGAGATAACACTTTTCGTAAAAAGCAATAAACCTTTATTTACAAAGGTATCTGAAGTACGAAAAGCCCCAATGCGAGCTCAATATGAAAATAAACTTTGCCAAACAAAGTGTAAAACCGCTTTGATGCAGAAAAGCTTCTTTGGTATCGCACCGAAAATATTTAATAAAATACCCGACTCTTTAAAAAGTCTGCCTGTATTACAATTTAAAAGCCATTTAAATAAGCTCCTAATAGACAAGTGCTACTATACAATTGACGAGTTTCTTAACGATGAAAAAAAATTTTTTTTTAAATGTATTATATTATAATGGATGTATAATTTTCTTTGTTTCTTCATCATATTCTATTATTGTGACAATTTATAAATGAACAGATCATAATTTATACTGTTAAGCGGACATTAATAATTTATTGTAATATTTGAATTATTAATAATATTTGTATGTTCTGATGACAAAACATAGCGCACACTTAGTTCTAAGACCATCTGTATTATTATTACCTATGTTTTACAAATAAAATTCTGATTTCTGATTTCTTTCTTAACAAAATTATATATTATTATGCTCTAAATATATTATCTTGCTGCGCAGGCACGCCTTGCATCTCTGAGAGCTATTGTACTTAATAGTTCTAAAGGCAAGAACTTCTAGAAACTGTCACTCAACTAGTTTATACAAAGTTACATTAACTGTTGACTGCATTTTACTTAATGCAAACGTCCATGGCTTTCCAAACAAACTTCTTACTCCTCTTTGTCCCCGTAGGGGTAGAATGGTAAAACGAATTTAGGATCCTACGTCATAAAAATACTACATGTCCAAATTTCTATGTTCATGGCTTCAGTAAGGCTCTGCAATTTGTGACTGAGATGAGATGTATTTTATTTTCAATATGGCTAATCTTATGGATAGACTGCATTACACAAATACACAGGTCTCGCAAGGTTTTAGCCAAAAAGTCATTTGTTGTTCCTTTTTTTAAATGTAAAAGGCGGCAAACGAGCAAGCGGATTGCCTGATTGTAAGCGATTCCCGCCGAACATTGACACTCGCAACACCAAAGGAAAGAGTCACAAGTGCGTTGCCGCCCTTTGGGATGCCAAAAGGAAAAGAAGGAGGAGTGGAATGATGGAGAAGGAAAAAGGGATGGAGCTACCAGAAATTTCACTCACCAAACGAAGAGCAACAGTGTAGATTTTTTTTACAGTCTCACGCCTGTATCCCCGAAGGGGTAGGCACAGGTGTAATATTACGCCCATATTTCGCCATAAAATTTTTAGGTCCCACGTAATAGGGGGCGAGCCTATTGCTGTACCGGGCACATTACCAGACTCCGTGCTGCTACTGAGAATTTCCTAACGAAAAAACCCAATAACACTTTTGCCCGACCCGGGAATCGAAACCGAGACCTCCCAATCCCACGCGCACATTTATGCCGCGAGACCACTGAGGCAGTATACAGTGTAGATAATGTTACTTAACGACGATATACTGAGAGAGGGTGTTCCTCGGCCGGCCCATCCGTGCTGAAATCAATAAGGCTCTAATAACTTCATGTGACATAGTGGTAACTTACCCTGCTACCTTTGCGAAGGTTTCTGAGTCGATGCATGCGGCTGACGACACTCGCCGGCGCAGCCAGCTCGCCTTCCGACGGAGGCTGGAACAATACATCCCACTTTAATTATTTGCTTCTAAATATTTAAATTTAAAAATTAGGGCAGTATATTCCAAAGAAAGAGAATTTTCGAAATCGGTTTAATCATCACTGAGTTCTGAGGTGATAATCATTATAAATTACAACCAGATTGAAAACCTCTTTTCTTCAGTCGGTATTAATAACAGTAGATTCATATCGAAAGTAGAGAAAGTAGTAATCAAATAAGACACAGACAGTGTCAATACATATAAGTTTTGTACTAAACATTCTAAATCCTTATCTCTAAAAAAGAAGATTAAGGCTACCTACCTAGTTTTGATACTTGCAGTATCAAGTGCGAAAATAATATAAAAACTGAGAGCTGGATATATCAAAGTAAATGAGTCATTTACTTGGATATAAACGACCTCAGTTCTTTTCTTAGTTAGTTAGGAGCTTCAAAAGATAAATATAACTTCAACGCAGAGTAGGTGCCCACGTCTTAGATAACTAGTTCATTTAATCTCATCGGATTACTTATAGTAAGTAGCTTCTTTGCATTTTATTAATGTGAAATTAATTGCACTAAGTGCGGTTTGTTATTCAACAAAAAATCTAAGTGAATTATTTTATTACGCTTTCATTAATATTTCGCATGGAGTATGAAATTGTTGTCCGTGTGGTGACGGATTGAGAATACGGAATGTCACCATCCCACATCATCCCATGGCTGTCGTAAGAGCCGACAAAGGGAGGATATTATGCAGAGAACAACACTGTAAGAGAATACAAACCCTATAGCAACCCGTTTGGCCAGCGTGGTATAGTAGGCCAATTCCTCCTTCCAAAGGAGAGGCTTAAGTGCAGCAGTAACAGTCCACCAGTAGTAACAGTCCACGTTAAAGGCCGACGATGATGACATTTTTAGAAAGCTTAGTGGAAAGAACGACGGACTGCTACGCAGAGGATCTCGGGTTCAAATTGAATGGTGCTGATACACCTGAGCATTCACTTGTAAAAGAACAGCGAGCATTCGCAGTTTCTTTTGTCGAACTGAACAACGAACAGAGCCGGACATTGCTACGAACATTTGCACTTCTATTAGATTTTCATTGTTTTTCTACTTTGTAACATTCGCGAGAATGCTCGTTAGAAGTGAATGTTCAAATGTATCAGCACCAGAAGGCGCGCACCAATGACCTTTTGAATATATGTGCGTATTAAGAAAGGTATGTTAAGATGGTTTGGACACATGGAGAGGATGGATGACGAAAGACTGACCAAGAAGTTATACAAGTCAAGTCTGAATGGGACAGGAGAAAGGGGAAGACCTAGACGGACGTTCTCTGACCAGATTGGAGACATCCTGAAAAAAGGACAGGTTAGAAGTACGCTTAACCGAAGAGCATGCATGAGAAATTTGATGGGAGTGAATGAAGCAAAAGATCTCTCTTGCTTCATTCACTCCCATCAAATTTCAGACATATCTATGTCAGAATCGTTACAAATGGCGTTCCGTAGTCTCTGCCTACCCCTCCGGGAATAAGGCGTGAGTCTATGTATGTAAATAGTTAATTATCTCTTGCCGAACGGACATGTCGGAGAGTTTTCCATAACGTTTTCGGAAAGATATGTCAAGTCTACCAACCTCTGCACTTGATCACATAGTGGACTATGGGCTAACACTTCTCACGATGAGAAGAGGCCTGTGCGGTCTGTGCCCAGCAGTGAGACAGGTTAAAAACAAAGCTGGTAATGATTCTTTGCATAGAAAAACGCTGAAATCTCAACTTCGCGTCTCTTTTATACCTACAAGTGCTGACAAAGACTGCTATATTTACGTCAGCCATTAATTACAATAAAAGCCGTTAGTAGGTACAAACTATTTAGAACTCTATTATATACACATGTTGGTTGTATTTACAATGATTTGAAATACTCGGTACGACTGCAACGGGCCATTTGAATAATGAAACGAATACACGGCAGGCTTTTACTAAAAATAATTCAGTATAATTTTTATCTAGAGAGTACGCAAATAGTGCCGACGTATGCGTGTTTGATGAAATTCTTGTACGCATTTTCATGGATCTTAGAATACCGGTGTTATCGACAATTATAGCGTATTATAATTGAAAATAAAATTTCTTTTTGTTTATTTTTGTATTTTTATATTTTGTATAATATGGGTTTTCCAATTGAAACTAAAAATATGCATGTATCCATTATAATAATTCCCCTTTTTCAATAGCAAACATTTGCTAAAATTCTCAGTTTCGCGCGCATTGAAATGAAACGTCCTTTCACTTTTTAATTTGACATCAAATTGGATCAGAAGAAGGTTTCAGAGCTATCTATGATTCGTAAAAATACAATGCTATTTGAAATAGTGGATAAAATGTACTAGATCAGTGAAAAAAATGTCATAGATTGAAGGACGGAATCTGGACATGAATTCATGTCGTCGGTAAACAAGGGGACTTTTTTGTAGGACATGAATTCATGTCCTCGGTAATCGAAAGGTTAATATATAAAATCCTTGCGTTACTGACTGACTGACAGACACGCTACAGCCGAAACTATTGGCCGCAGGAAGCTGAAATTTGGCATGTATGTTCTTTGGGGACCGTAGGGGTGCACTAAGAAGGGATTTACCGAAATTCCCACGGGATCGGCCAAAACGGGTAAATTAAAAAAAATGCAGGCGTAGCTGCTGGCGGCGACTAGTTAAATATAATCCAAAAGCTTTTACAGATATTAAAATCGGTGAAAACAAATAAATTAGCAAAAACAATGTCATACGAAAATGGCTTATCGCTGCTTGAAATAAAACTCCGAACTCCGAAAAAATTGAGTAATAAACTCGTATGTTTCCAACATTCATTTATGTCTGGATATTATCATGTTCCAGTAAATGAATCTTAAGCCTTAATTAGATTGATTTTTGCCTTTGTACGGCAAATTTATGTTATAGGTACTTGAACATTATTGTGATAATTATCTCTACATATAAATATTTTGCGCTACGGACTGTCCATGAGCGATAGCTGAGTGGAGAGACCGACAGACTGCTACGCAAAGGGTCTCGGGATCGAATCCACGGCACGCACCAATGACTTCAGAGTTAAGTGCGTATTAATTTGTTAATAATTATCGCTTGCTTATCGGTGAAGGAAAACATCGAGAGGAAACCTGCATGTCTGAGAGTTTTCCATAATGTTCTCGAACGACATGTGAAGTCTGGCAACCCGCACTTGGCCAGCGTGGTGGACTATGGCCTTACCCTTCTCATAGTGAGAAGAGGCCCGTGCCACAGCAGTGGGACAGTATAAAGGGCTGATGATGATGTACTGACTGACTGACAGACAACGTACAGCCAAAACTACTGGACGCAAGAAGCTGAATTTTGGCATGTGTATTCCCTGGGGACCGTACTATGAAGGTAGTAAGAAGATATTCCACGAAATTCCCAGGAGAACAGGCAGCAACGATTAAATTAAAAAATAATGTTTAAGTATACAGCTATCATTAGCTCAAAGATTTACGACCGATATAGAGACATTGAGGACAAACAAACAAATTATAATTTTTCTATATAAAAACCTAACTTGAATGCAATATCTGGCACGTGTGGAGACTCTTTCATCATTACTGTCCATTCATTTCGTGCGTCCAACTACTCGGTCCCTTTTATGTACTACATCAAAAAGTGGCAGATTATATGGCGCAAGTTTGTATGCGTCTGGTCAACGTATGATGGCTGTATTATGATAATAAAGGCTGTGTCAATTACGATTGTGGGTCAGCGAATTGATGCTGATTATAGTTGTTAAGTTTGTAGACTTTTTTTCGGGTGGCATAGTCAAAGTCAAAGTCAAAATTACTAATTTATTATAATTAATATTACAAAGTGACGCTTATGAATGTCAAAAATTTAAGTTAATTGCTAGATGATTCTACATTTACATTTACTGTCACGTTCACAATGCAATAGGTAGAACCACGAGAAAGAACGGTCAATAAAACTCTAGGCCACTCTTTTTAACTGCCAGTATAATGGTTTACATGTTATCATTGTCAGGAGCTGCAACTGTTTCACATTGTGAGTGATCTACTAATGCATAGAACCTATACTAATGTTCGAGAGGAGATAAAATTGTCTGGTCGTCTACTACCCTCTCATGGCTACGATAATACACAGAGTTTTATGACATTTGGATAAGAACTTTAGACTCTTAAATACCCGTATCATGGTGTAGTACTAGCTTAGTGGAGACAACAGACTGCAACACAAAACTATCAAACATCTTATATTGTAATTGTTAAATTGCCTCGCCGAGCAGGTTGAGCAGTCGCAGCAGTCGGTCCCGGCTGTCATAAAGATGTTTGACAATCGTTACAGCGAGTCAGTACCCTCAAATAAACTGATACTGGACTAAAACATGAAATATCGCAATCTCTTAGGGTTGCGGAGGCCCGACGACAGTCGCGCTGGAAAAGCTGATATTCTGTCATATCTGGTTACACTAGTAACGCTTGGATGATGGTAATTTTCCTAGTCGTGCTCTTCACTCGAGGATTTGTACTGATTACCTCCGAGCACACCAGTCAGGGCCAATAACCACTAGACTAATCGCCCAGACATAAAATGATAATCCCCTTCTCACAAACCAGCTCTTTGTTACGAATGAAGCTTCAGAAGCAGTTTGTTTTTCGTGTGAGTGTGTGGCCAACTCTGGTGTCGGAGTTTTCAGACCGCCTGAAGGCCTCCATCATTGCCTAACGACCCTTATCCTTAGGCAAGAACCGGGACCGACAGCTTTACGTGCCCTCCGAAGCACGGTAGCGCTCAGATGAAAATGCCACACAGGATCACCCATCCAAGTGGCGTTACGAATAAAGCTTATGAAAGTATAAAACGGTGGTATTTTCTATAAAGAGGTTATTGAAGTCACATACTTACAAATATTTAAATATGTAACGTACTTCAATGCAATATCTCCCGACACGTGTCTGTGAACCTTTCAACATTACTGTCCATGCAATCCACGCGGCTACACGGGTTTCCTTTCATAGAATACATCAAAGAGTAACAGATTATATGGCGCGGGCTCGTATGTGTCCTTTGGTCAATGCTTGAGGGTTATTTTATGATGATAGGTGAGTGGATTATTGGTTTTGCGTGATGATAGCAGGTTCGTTCGCTGTAGTGAAGCGCGTGTGATTATTTAATATATTTGAAAGGCACATTATTATGATAGACTTATTTGAGCCAGAGGTGGATGAAGAGGAGATAAGTTGGAAGCGCTATCAACTTGAAGCTGATGTAACCAAAACAAGAAAATTGCTAAGGCTAAAATTATTTTGTATTTTTTCCAAAGGCAGCAATAGCCTAGTGAAGATACCAACAGACTGCCATGTAGAGGGTATCGGGTTCGATTCCACGGCGCGCACCACTGACCTTTCGGAGTTCCGTCGCTTGTCCCGTGCCTCGGAGAGCACGTTAAGCCATCGGTCCCGGTTGTCATGAAGATCTTTGACAGTCGTTATAGGGCGTCAGTACCTTCTAAATAAACTGAAAGTAGTCTAAACCATGTAATATCGCTATCCCTTCAGGTTGCGGAGGTCAGATAGGCAGTCGCTCCGTGGAAAAGCTAATATTCAGCCAAATCCGGTTGGACGTCCGGGGTCCCCTTACTAAGCGGACCCCAGGCTGAAACTGGGATAACGCTAGGAGAATGGGAGGTTTTTATTTTACCAATTTAACCTTTTAGTCCCTAAACGGTTAAATTGGAAGAACGAAAACCATGAAAGGAGATTTTTTTTTGTTATCTGATTTCCAAACATGTAGTATGTATACTTTTATTTTTTATTTATTTATTTTGTACATGGAAAACTTACAACTAAAAATATTTTATAATATAAGTAAGATTTTTGCTTTGAGTCCTAATTTAATTTTAATACCAGACTCGCAGCGATATCCGAGTGGGGAGACCGATGGACTGCTACGCAGAGGGTCGCGGGTTCGAATCCACTGCACGCACTAATGACTTTTCGAAGTTAAGTGCGTATTAAATTGGTAATTATCGCTTGCTTGTCGGTGAAGGAAAACATTGTGAGGAAACCTGCATGTCTGAGAGTTCTCCATAATGTTCTCGAAAGACATGTGAAGTCTGCAAACCCGCACTTGGCCAGCGTGGTGGACTGTGGCCTTACAGCAGTGGAGCAGTGTAAAGGGCTGATGATGACCATACCCGGTGCCCGCAGCTTTGCTCGCGCGTTAACTTTGTCTGCCTGATCCCGTGGGAGTTTTGGTAAACGCTTTCTTAGAGCACCCCTTTTTTTTAACTTGGAGGAAATCCTCATTGGACTATACTCCGCCAGAGGTAGACGGAGGGGTGTGCCGGACTCTTACTGGCTAAAACCACCACGGTCATAGTTCTCGCACCTGTTTGGAGGGCTACGGGATAGTGCACCCATACGGTTCCCAAGGAACATACATGCGAATTTCAGCTAATTGCGCCGATAAGTTTTGGTTGTAGCCTGTGTGTTAGTCATTTAGTTATGCAAGAAGTTTACATACAGGAACAGATAGGGCAGATGGCAAACGATTATTAAAAATGTAATACGTACAATTTCGGAAAAACGCCCTGCCTAGCAGTCGGTTAGGCAATTACTAATTTAACAATTCACAAATATGTACAGGTATACACCAACATTAACACAAGTCAAGTCAAGTCAAAGTCAAAGTCAAAATCATTTATTCATATAGGCCACAAAGTGATACTTATGAACGTCAAAATTTAAGTTAATTACTTAATGATTCTACATTTACATTTACTGCCACGTTCGCAATGCAATAGGTAGAACCACGAGAAAGAACGGGCAATAAAACTCATGGCCACTCTTTTCAAATAAATATAATGGCTGAACATTTTATTTTTGTAAGGAGCTGCAACTGTTTCACATTGTAGACATCTACTAGTAAAATTTTTAGTAACTATTGATATCATACTCAAGCAGTAAATGATGTTCATTTGGTAAGCCTCCCAAAGTAAATATGGTGAATTATCTTATCAAACAGGAGCATCCACTTACGTCTTTTTAATGAAACACTGAATACATAAGTTCACACTCATATGCATACATGGACTAAATAATAAGGATTAAGCCGTCGTGTGACCCTTGCGAAATCCAACCACAATCACAAGGCAATCTATATGTGTCACAAACGTTAATACATTCGTACCTAAGGTCCGGATCGTTTATCTTGAAACCAAACTGACCACAATTTAACCACTAACGTAAAGGATCGAACAGATACGCTTACGTATGAAGATGTGATTTATAACTATCTTTACTTTGTATTTTATTTGGCCAATGGCGGCAGACGGCTCCCAATCGGTCAGCCGAGAAGCGTTGGGTTGCCAGCAGACATAACAATCTGCCATTTCTTTAAATTATTTGCTTTCCTGCTTTATTTGTGTTTTGTTTTTTATTTTATTATTAAAATTTAGTCTCTTTTTCTACTGTTTTTTATATTTTGTTTTGTACCTATTTTTGTCAAATATTTTTAGTGCGTGCTATTTGTGGCAAAATAAATATTTCATTTCATTTTTTATTTTATAAATTTCACGATTTGTGTACATTACATTATGATACTCCATGTTGCCCTCGCCTTTGCCCGCTCTATATTGAATTCAATTTTATATCAAACTAACTTAAAACCCCTACTGCATCTTCTGAATGTCAGAGAGTTTGTAGGTAGTAGAGCCTTGCTGAATTCAGCATGAATGGTTATTCATGCTGAATTCAGTACCATCTTAAATTAAGTATCGTATGACCCGGCAACAAATATCATATTTTATAATCGTAAACCTTAATCTAAACGACCAATGAAAAACGACGGAATGACCGACACCCACACATATGTATGTAGATGTGAATTATCTTAAACTTTCATGACTCATCATCATCCTCTTAACGTTATTCCAATTTTAATCTGAAGTCCGCTTACTTGTCGAACCGAATTTGGCTAAATATTTACTTTTCCACGGAGCGACTGCCTTGTCTGTCCTCCGCAACCCGAAGGGATAGCGATATTCCATGGTTTAGACTAGTGTCAGTTTATTTTAGAAAGTACCGACGCCCTGTAACGATTGTCAAAGATCTTCATGACAACCGGGACCGACGGCTTAACGTGCTCTCCGAGGCACGGGACAAGCGATAATTAACAATTCAATACGCACATAACTCCGAAAAGTCATTGGTGCGCGCCGTGGATGCGAACCCGATACCCTCTGCATGGCAGTCTGTTGGTATCTCCACTAGGCTGGAAACTTTCATGACTGGCGGACATAATTTACGAAATAATACCGCTTATTCAAGCGTTAATTTAAAACCGTTGTCAGTCTTTACAAGTTTATTTAAATGGTGTCTAACTTTAGACTAGTAAATTATAGTAGTATTGATAGGTTTGTGTGGGCAGTCGATTATTTACATATATCATAACCATTATTCAAGCTTTATTCGGGTTTCCCTCCTACCATACCTGACCGCATATGAGTTGACAACTTCGTTCTCCCAAAGCCACAGACTTTATACAGATATACTTTATACACAGCTGGAATACCAATAATTGAAATAATTAGGATTTTGTTGTTAGCATAGTTACTTCATTCACGGTAGTAGAAGTCTTGCTGCCTTCAGCATGAATGGGCCGGATCGACCGGGGAAGTACTACCCTCTCACAGAAAATCGACGTAAAGTATCAGTACCTAAGCTGTTGCGTTTCGTTCGGTGGGTGAGAGTGCCGGCGCACGGTGGGCTGAAAAATCAAAATGTGGACTTAGGGGCTAAGAAACTTGTTTTTGGAGTCTACTAATAAAAACAATACTTTTTTATTCTTCACTTTTTTTGATAAAGTACATACTTACCGAGATAAAATTGTTTGAAGTTTGTATGAAACTAGTGGAAAATAAAAAGAACTAAATCGATTTATTAATATTACCACTGTTAACAAGTCAATACAACAATGAAATCGGGCAAGTGCGAGTCGGACTCGCGCACGAAGGGTTCCGTACCATCATGTATAAAAGAAAATCACGTGCGTTGTATGTATACTTAAATACTTTTTAAGTTTCTACCTGTTTATTAAGATCGAGTAAAAAATTGCTTTATAATTACGTTTGTTGTATGGGAATTTAGAGATACCCTTTAATATTTAGAGATAAAGATAATTTATTTGTTGAGGTTTGTAGGAATTGATTTACTTTTTTTAATTTAATTATTTATTTGAAAGGTAATATACAATATAATATATATATATATATATAATACATATTCTGTAATATATATATAATACATATTCTGTGAAAATTTAAAGCATCTACCTGTTACAGTTAGTAATTTTGAGCCAAAAATTCGTTTTTTGTATGGGTAAAAAAATTAAATATGAAGGGGGGTCCTTCATATTTTATTATTTTATTTGTTGTTATAGCGGCAACCGAAATACATAATTTGTGAAAATTTCAGCTTTCTAGCTAGACACACAGACACAGACAGACAGACAGCGGAGGCTTAGTAATAGGGTCCCGTTTTTTACCTTTTAGGTACGGTACCCTAAAAACGAAACAAAAAAATATCCAAACCACCCATTACAGGTCACGACATATTATGCTTTCTCGGAATTTTGACAAAATCAGGGTAGTCTAATTAATTTTTAAAGTTTCAGATATATGACTAATTATGTTTTTTTTCAAGTGTGACAAGTGGATTAGGCGTACTGGGGATACCACATAAAAAAAACACGCCTAATCTTTAACCTCATTGGGTGGTGTGGAAGAAAAGATAAAAGAAATGATTTCCGCCAAAACGCAAAAAAAACGCAGTTCGCGATATAGTGCATAAAAAGCCAAAAAATATCTTCTATCATAAACTTTCATTGTTTTCTTGAGATAGTTTGAGAATTACGAACAATTCTCATTTTATTGTTTTCTACCATACAAAAAATCTTTAATCAAATCAAATCAAATCAACATTTATTTGCGAATATGGGTAACAATAATAGAGATGTTATACAAATGTCATGAGTTTCTCCATACTCCACCATTAGGCATGCAAATGTTTCATACAGTAATATTTCCTAAATTATATGTTATTGACAATGAATTACATAATATTATTATAATTACAGATAGATGTCATAAATTAGTATAGTCAATGTTATATTTTCAATATGGCATATTATGATAAATGATAAGAATTGATTAAATTAAATTTCCGATTGTAATAATAATATAAAGGAAAACAAAAACAGTCATATGAGTTGAGTGGTCAATGTTCTACAATGTCAATAGTTATTATAATATGCGTAACAGAGAGTAACAGACAATCAAATTTATATTACTTACAATTTGTCATCAATAAATTCGTTGATGGAGTAGTAACATTTACTGACCAAAAATTCCTTAAGTCTACGCTTAAACATATGAGACATCTCAACGGCTTTAATATCCTTCGGCAGCTTGTTATACACCTGGATACCCATACCATATATACTTTTACGAAATTGTGCCGTCCTACATTTCTTTATACATAGCAAATTCTTGTGTCTTGTGCTTTTTACCGTTTCGTAGTCTTTTATGTTACGTTTTATTGTTAGTGCTGCTTCGTAAATAAACATAGCTGGTAGTGTTAATATTTTTAATCTACGAAATGAAGGTTTACACGAATCTGTCTGTTTCAGTCCACATATACTCCTTACACACTTTTTTTGAGCTATAAAGACCAGCTCCCGGTTTGTGGAGTTACCCCAGAATAGAACTCCATATTTAAGTGTTGAGCTCACATTAGCATGATATTATGCAGTTAATAGGGTTTCCTCGTTAGCTACTTTTCTGAGCATGTACAAGGCATATGAAAACGAGTATAGTTTATTGCAGATGCTATCAATTTGTGTTTTCCAATGAAGCTGAGCATCATTATGAATGCCTAAAAATTTTGTGCATTTAACCTCTTTTATTTCATCATTCTTGTAAACCAGTGATAGCTCACTATGGTTTGTATTTTTACTTTTGAATGTCATGTAATTAGTTTTGTCAATGTTAATTTTTAAATTATTTAGGTTTAACCAGTCAATTAATTTAGTCAATGAATTATTTATATTTATTTCATAATTTATGTCACCTTTATCGCCAATGAAAACTGCTGTACTGTCATCTGCAAATAATATTATGTCTTGGCTTATGGCCTTCGGGAGATCATTGATGTAGATCAGAAAGAGTAGTGGTCCAAGTATACTGCCCTGGGGCACGCCATATTTGACTATTTTGGGTTCTGACATATATTTTATTTCTGTTTTCGTATCCCTACATATTCTGTTAATTGCTGTTTGTTGCAATCGATTCGATAAATATGATTTTATTAATGCTAATGAATTACCTCTGACTCCATACTTTTCTAATTTTATTAGTAGTATATTATGTTTCACATAGTCAAAAGCTGAAAATTAAATAACTCAAAAACCACGCGTTTAATCAAAAAATTGTATTAATATTTTTGACTTGTATTTGATCATAGAATACAAAAATGGAATTAGTTTATTTATATTCCACTTTCGTTTTTTCGAAATCCCTAAGTCCACTAGCGAACTTTTCCAGCCAACCGTGCGGCGACCCTATCCCCTATTCCTTCTCCCTCATCCTATCTCTTTTCCCAACCCAAAGGGGCAAACGCACTTGTGAGTCCTGTGGTGTTGCTTGTGTCCATGGGCGGCAGTAATTGCTTACCATTAGGCAATCCGACTGCTCGTTTGCCGCCTATTACCATTAAAAAAATATTCTAGATAATTCCCATTATAATATTTTGCTTAACTGACAAAACATATACGAGACAGCACAGCCCTCAAATAAAAACCGATCCCAAATGATTCCAAAGACAAATCAGTACACAAATAACAGAGTGATCTTCTAAAACAGAACCTTTATCTCCAATCAATAGACACCACAGTAGTACTGAAACAAACAGCGATTTATCCATGGACGTCTCCCCAGCGTGATATATCGTCAGAACACGACGCATCGGCGACGGCTCATTACATTCCAATCCAATCCGCTGCCAATGCCAAGTTCAGCTTTCAAACTGATTTGTTTGTACCCTTGAACAAAGGGTTGTGTTGTACTGGGTGTTTGACGTGGTTTTGCTTGTGTTAAGTTGGGAATATTACTGGGAGGGGTAAATTTTAGGTTCTGACGTTCTTGTATAAAAATTATAACACAACGGTATAAGTAAACCTAAGCTTGCGTTTACATCTTTCTTCTATTCTTGTCCAACATTTTTATTTTGACTTGATATTTGTTAATGTATGATACTACTGACTACAGTAGTCTGTGTGTACAGGTGGGTGCTTCGTCAAAATAAAATTGCTAGTCAATGATGTTACAAAAGTAAAAAGAAGTAGATATGTTATAGGCGTACCAAAATCAGGACGCTATACATAAGCCAGTTGGCAAGTCGGACATATATGTGTGTGAATTCGCGAGCCGGCGTCAAAGTGAAACTGACACATCTTGTCAACCGAAAATAAAATCTAATATATAAAATTCTCGTGTCACAGTTTTCGTTCCCATACTCCTCCGAAACGGCTTGACCGATTTTGATGAAATTTTTTGTGCTTATCCGGTATCTATGAGAATAGGCCAACATCTAATTTTCAAAAAAAAAAAAAATTTTGCAAAACAACGTTTGCCGGGTCAGCTAGTAATATATATAGTTATCGATGTGTGCGATAGTGTACCATTTTTACGGATTGATTACTACGTAGGTAACGTATCTACCTCTTTCTTGATATATCATTGTTGCCAGTTACAAAGCACGATTGAATCAATTTAAGCTGTATAATGTAGGTGAACTGCACGGTTGGTGTAGTGATTTAAGCGGCCGCCTCGCCGCTTGACACTGCGCCGAGTGTTGTGGGTTCGATTCCCACAAGAGACAACACTTTGTGTAGGTAATTTACAAATTGTTGTTTCGAGTCAGGGTGTTCATTGTGTCCGTTAGTTGTATGTTTGTAAAGTCCCCCGCGTCACAGGGTTTAGTCCTAATGCGTTGTTGTCTTTTTAAAAAAGAAAAAAAAGGTACTGAATTTTGATAACAGCTACCATCAAAATATATCAAAACTTTAAAAACGAAATACGAACACACATATCTATAATCTACATTTACATACATAGAGCTATATGTGGACGTTTTGTTTGTATAAACGATAGTATGTCATTCAATCACTGACCGCCGCCTTGTTGTCAGTCGCTCGGGATTATCCGTGTTATGAAATACCAAGTTGCTTCAAACTACAGTTGACTATTTAACTCGCCATCCAAAGACATTCTAGCAGTTTATCATTGATCAAAGTACACGGATCGCTCGAGCAATCTTAATATAAATATACGATAAAGTGAGGATGGATGGATAGAGATATATACGATTCTTACTCTTTTGTGAAAAAACAACTGAACGGATTTCAATGAAACTCTGCAAGATGATAGCATACATACGCGAATAGCACATAGGACACCTTTTGTTACCGTATCCACGAAGCGATTCAAATGCGCGATTTCACAACTGCTGGAGCGGTTCATGTAAGTAATGTCAATAATAGAAAAGATCAGGAAGCAGCTCCAATAGAAGAAAAGTGGCACGGACCCGATGCTATAAGAAAATATGAAGACTTAATCATCATCATCATCAGCCTCTAACAGTCCACTGCTGGACTAGGCCTCTTCTTTGAAAGGAGGAATTGGCCTACTATACCACGCTGGCCAAACGGGTTGGTATAGGGTTTGTATCAAGTTTTCCTTCTCTTACAGTGCTGTTCTCTGCATAATATGACGACATGGGGTGGTGACATTTCGTATTCTTAATCCGTCACCACACGGACGACACAAGACTTAATCATTGTGTATTAATAAAGTAACTTATATTCAGAGATGTCTCCGTGATCAATAGGTTCAACATTGTAAATGATCACCAATGCCGACGACTTAATAAAATACATACATACATACATATCGTCACGCCTTTTATCCCCGAAGGGGTGGCAGAGGTGTATTTCTACACCCACTTTTCGCCAGATATACTTTAGTCCCACGTAATAGGGGGCGAGCCTATTGCCGTACCGGGTACATTTCCAGACTTCGTGCTGCTACGGAGAATTTCGTGAAAGAAAAACCCAATAACACAGCCCGACCCAGGAATCGAACCCGGGACCTCCCGATCCCACGCGCACATTTATGCCGCGAGACCAACGAGGCAGTCGTATAGGGTTTGATGTCGAGTTTTCCGTCTCTACGCAAAGATGGTATTTGCATCGTGTTATCCCTTAGTCGCCTTTTACGACACCCACTGGAAGATAGGGGGTGGTGACACTTGTATTCTATGCCGTCAACCACACGGCACTTAATAAAACTTACTAAATAAACCATATTACTTAATATCAAAATAAAAGTTCGAACTCGTCTGCGTATATCATGGGCCCTATAAAGTCTACGTTTCATCAGTATTCATGATTGCATTGAATAAGTCTGCTAACCAGCACTTGGCCAGCGTAGTGGACTATAACCAAACCCTGCTTGCTCCTTATGATAAGAGGCCCTTGCCCAGCCGCAAGACAGAATATGAACAAGGCAGATAATGATGGGAGATAAAACGAATTTTCAACCGACAAAACTAAACCGCTGCCTCCGTGGTCCAGTGGATAGCGTATGTGACTGCTGGTCGGAGGTCCCGGGTTCGATTCCCGGGTCGGGCAAAAGTGTTTTTGGGTTTTTCCGAATTCTCAGTAGCAGCACGGAGTCTGGTGATGTGTCCGGTAACGGCAATAGGCTCGTCCCCTATTACGTGGGACCTAAAAATTAATGGCGAAATGTGGGTGTAATATTTACACTACTGCCTACCCCTTCGGGGATACAGGCGTGAGTATATAAAAAAAAACTAAACCAGACAGTTATCTAATCTAAATCCGACATCTAACAAACGAAAACACGCTCACATTTAAAAACGAATTCAGAAACAAAGAGGTTACGTAAAATGTCAGGGTCAAAGGACAGCATTTAGGGGATCAAAGGATTAAGGATAGGGACAGACGGACAGATAGAACGTTGCCAAGGAAATCTGTTTTTTTTTGCGAAGGTAAGGAGATTTTCGGCTTTGTTTCCTTAAAGACACAATGTGTCCTTAGTGGAATTAGCTCCTTACTGTGTCAATATTTCCTTTTTCCAAGGATTAGTATCACAACTGATCAAAGTCTACGATATCCCTAGACACTTTGAGTCTAGTGCGAAACGAGAACTCTTATTTTTTTATTCGAATTTTATTTTATTCTAGCCTTAGTCGTGAAAAGTTTTTATATGATAGGTACACAAATACTTAGACAAATGTTAGGTGTATTTGGATATGTATCGGCATCGGTGATATGATCATTTAACCACTTTGCTATACATCCAGTTACAGACGAATCGTATCATAATATCAGTATAATAGGCTTGTGTCCTAAAATTTAATTAGCGATTGATTCTTTCCTTTATTAGATGTTAAACTGAAATACCAGATTTTTTTTCAAAAATCGATCAGCAATATTATTAATTACGGCTTTTTAAAAACCTTTTTAAATTTGACACGAAAACGCTGGTAAACCATCATGGCGGTTGAGTGATATCACAAAGTCCAAAACAAAACAAACCGTGAATGAAGTCTGGTCTGATGTACCCGCTTATTTTTATTTTGTTAAATTCGATTTGACAGGTAGCAAGTTTGACGTTTTAGTTGTATTTACTACTAAAACGTCAACAACATGAATGGCGGACGTACTGTTTGACGTAATGCTCTCTGATTGGTGTTCACTGTCACAAGAATAAATACATTATTTTAGTTTTAGAATCCTAAAAATAAAATTAATCTTACCTTTTTATAATAAATAATAAACTTTATTGACATTTGAAAATCATAATGAATCTATAGATACTACAATCAAACCGATTTGTTCTTATTGTATACAAGCCTATTAAAAAGATTTTGTCATTTTGTATTATATTATCTACTAGACTTTTCCGCGGCTCCGCCTACGTCATTCACACCTAAACCTTCCTCAGAAATCACACTAACTATAGATGAGAACTGTACAAAAATCCGTGCGGAAAGTTTTGAGTTTATCACGTTCATGAACACAGGACATAAAGGGGACTATCTATACTAATATAATAAAGCGGAAGAGTTTGTTTGTTTGTTTGTTTGTTTGAACGCGCTAATCTCAGGAACTACCTGTCGGATCTGAAAAATTCTTTTTGTATACGATAGCCCAGTTATTCCGGAAGGCTATAGGCTATATAACATAACGCTTCGACCCTTTGGGGCCGGGCAAAAGGCTAAAAAGGCTAAAACATAATGTCAGCTAATCTCAGGAACTAGCAGTCGGATTTAAAAAATTGTTATTGCCTATGATAGCCCAATTGTTCCGAAAGGCTATAGGCTATATAAAATTACGCCACGACTTTTAGGGGCCAGTCAAAAATAATAAAATGGTCAAACGAGAAGGGGGAGGGCTGGGTCAAAGGCAAAAAAAGGCTAAACGAATAGGATACAATCTATATGGGTATCGTTTTCGAGATTTTCAGGACGCTGATTAATAAAATGAAATTTATTTAGTGATCCAAGATGGCGGACGGAAAATCAAAAATGGCGGATGAGAAAATTTTAAATATCAATATGGGTATCGCCTTCGATATTTTAAGGGGTGGAGAATCGAAATACAACATCTATTTCGTGATCAAAGATGGCGGATGGGCAATCAAAGATGGCGGATGGGAAAATTTTAAAAAATCAATATTGGTATCGTCTCCGATGTTTAAAGGGATGGGGAATCCAAATACAACATCTATTTCGTGATTCAAGATGGCGGATGGGAAATCAAAAATGGCGGATGGGAAAAATTTTAAAAATCAATATGGGTATCGTCTCTGATGATTTAAGGGATGGTGAATCAAAATACAACATCTATTTCGTGATCAAACCTGGCGGATAGAGAATAAAAGATGGCGGACGGGTTTTTTTTTAAAGTCGATATGGGTATCGTCGCCGAAATTTAAAGGGATGGGGAATCCAAATCCGACATCTATTTCGCGATCAAAGATGGCGGATGAGAAATCAAAGATGGCGGATGAGAAAGTTTTAAAAAATCAATATGGTTATCGTCTCCGATGTTTTAAGGGATGGCGAATCTAAATACAACATCTATTTCGTGATCAAAGATGGCGGATAAGAAATCAAAGATGGCGGACGGGATTTTTTAAAGTCGATATGGGTATCGTCTCCGATATTTTAAGGAATGAGGAATTCAAAAACACCATCTATTTCGTGATCAAAGATGGCGGATGGGAAAATTAAAAAAATCAATATTGGTATCGTCTCCTATGTTTAAAGGGATGGGCAATCCAAATACAACATCTAATTCGTGATTCAAGATGGTGGATGGGATATCAAAAATGGCGGATGGGAAAATTTTTTAAACTCAATATGGGTATCGTCTCTGATGATTTAAGGGATGGTGAATCCAAATACGACATCTATTTCGTGATCAAAGATGGCGGATAGGAAATCAAATATGGCGGACGGGATTTTTTAAAGTCGATATGGGTATCGTCTCCGATATTTTAAGGAATGGGGAATTCAAAAAACACACCATCTTTGATCACGAAATAGATGGTCTATTTCGTGATCAAAGATGGCGGATGGGATTTTTTTTAAAATCAATATGGGTATCGTCTCCGATGTTTGAAGGGATGGGGAATCCAAATACAACATCTATTATGTGATTCAAGATGGCGGATGGGAAATCAAAGATGGCGGATGGGCAAATTTAAAATATCAATATGGGTGTCGTCTCTGATTATTTAAGGGATGGTGAGACCAAATACAACATCTATTTCGTGATCAAAGATGGCGGATAGGAAATCAAAGATGGCGGACGGGAGTTTTTTTTAAGTCGATATGGGTATCGTCTCCGATATTTTAAGGAATGGGGAATTCAATATTATATAAAAATGTATTTTTGTTTTTGCATCATTTATAGACCCTGGAATGATAAGAGATTAAGCGCTAAGTCAATGGTAACTTTGGAAAAGGGGCTTGGAAAAAAGGGAATTAAATTAAAACTCTTAAAAAGGCGATGCGGAGTTCGCTGGTTCAGCTAGTAAATATATAAAGCTGAAGAGTTTGTTTGGTTGAACGCGCTAATCTCAGGAACAACTGGTCCGATTTGAAAAAATCTTTTAGCGTAAGATAGCCCATTTATCGAGGAAGGTTATAGGCTATATTACATCACGCTGTGAGCGTCGGGAGCAGAGCAGTAGCCCTTAAAAGCGCGGGTGTAACCGCGGGCATCGTCTAGTAATAAATATACATAGATATACGGCCAAAAACACGTCCGCGACCTTTTCCGGTTGTCTCTCTAATCCAAGTTGCCCTTAATTTAAGCGTACGTATCTACCTATTAATTAAGGTGGCCCTCAACTGCCGACTGATCGAGCCTTAACTACAGTAATCACTGAACAATATGGTTGTGCTCTTAACCTTTATCCCACCTTAACTCTCCCCCTATTCTGCCGTCCCCGTAGACAAATCATTAGGATGTATAATTACAATAATGGTTCAGGCCACCTAATCGTTTCAATTTAATCGGGATCGGCACGCGAAATCGTTTGCGAGATGGCTTTTAAATTCTGGTTTAATATAGATAGTACGAGTGTTTGTCCAATTGTTCCGATAGATAGTGCGGACAATATAAGGTCAAGGGGTATCAACCCCTTGACCTTAAATTGTCCGCAACTAAATCAGAGACAGAAAAAAGAGCAAATTGCACGTCCTGGGTGTCAACCCAGGACGTGCAATTTGCTCTTTTTTCTGTCTCTGATTTAGTATTTCTCAAGGGCAGCACAAAGATTAAAAGCTGCAGTCGGCAGTAATCTCTATACAAGACTAGTTAGTCTAAGATCCTTAGAAGACCTACCTTCACAGATTTAGTTATTGGATGTAAAGTATTATATATCAAATTTTGCATGTTAAAAAATATATCGCGAATGGCCTGGAAAAAAAACCGGTCCAGGCTAAAAAAAATATCAACTGCTTTTGCTGACAGGCTCTTCGTAGGCAACCCAATATCATCGTGTTCACAGTGATGTAACCGTCATTCTAATATAAGATTTATCTATTAAAAAAATTTATTGAAGTGTATAGTGGCAATCCTCCAAATACGCCAGGAAAATATTGACAACCCAATGTTTACGTACCTTTTAGGGTTCATACATTCGGTTAGTACTAAATCTATACTATTATAATAAAGCGGAAGAGTTTGTTTGTTTGTTTGTTTGAACGCGCTAATCTCAGGGACTACCGGTCGGATTTGAAAAATTCTTTTTTTTTCTTTTTTTAAAACGAAATACGAACACACACATCTACAATCTACATTTACATACATAGCTATATGTGGGCGTTTTGTTTGTATAAGGGCGATTTCAGATTAGCGTTTTGTACGCGCGTATAGGCTCGTTTTTAGAAGCGCATGTAGGCGCGTATAGGCTCGCCTTTTTCTCACGCGTAACTGGTACGAGCGTTGACGCGCTTCTACGCTCGTATAAGCGCGAGCCGTCAGAATCCATTTTCACACTGACAAGATGTCATTACTGTTTTGAGCGAACACGCTGACATATGCAAGTTTACGCGAGTCGAGGTTTTTTGAAGCGCATAATGTAAAGCGCGTGTAAGCGCATATGTTGAAACGACCGTATACGCGCAGGAAAATACGCTAATCTGAAACCGCCCTAAGCGATAGTATCTTTCAATCACTGACCGCCGCCTTGTTTTCAGTCGGGATTATCCGTGTTATGAAATACCAAGTTGCTTCAAACTATAGTTAACTATTTAACTCGCCATCCAATGACATTCTAGCAGTTTATCGTTGATCAAAGTACACGGATCGCTCGAGCAATCTTAATATATATAAACGATAAAATGAGGATGGATGGATAGAGATATGTACGATTCTTACTCTTTTGTGCAAAAACAACTGAACGGATTTCAATGAAGCTCTGCAAGATAATAGCATACACATCTGAATAGCACATAGGACACCTTTTGTTACCTTATCAACGTAGGGGCACGGGCGAAATCAAATGCGCGATTTCACAACTGCTGGAGCGGTTCATGTAAGTAATGTCAATAATTGAAATGATCAGGAAGCAGCTCCAATAGAAGAAAAGAGGCACAGCCCCGATGCTATAAGAAAATATGAAGACTTATTTTTACTCAAATTATAGTCTCACGCCTGAATTCCCGAAGCGGTAGGCATATATTGCTACACCCTCTTTTCACCAGATTTATATTTAGTTCCACGTAAGAGGGTGAGGGTCCGTACCGGGCACATTAGCAGACCCCGTGCTGCTACTGAGAATTTCCTAACGGATAAACCCACTTTGCCCGATCCGGGAATACCCGAGACCTCCCAATCCCACGCGCACATTTATGCTGTGAGACCAACGAGGCAGTCAGACAAAGACTTAATAATTGTGTGTTAATAAAGTAAAATATATTCAGAGATGTCTCCGTGATCAATAGGTTCAACATTGTAAATGATCACCGATTCCGACGACTTAATAAAAACTTACTTAGTAAACAATTTAACTTAATATCAATGGGCCCTATAAAGTCTACGCTTCAGCAGAATTCATGATTGCAATGAATTTCTGCACTTGAAGTCTGCTAACCAGCACTTGGCCTGCGTAGTGGACTATAACCAAGCCCTGCTTGTTCATAATGATAAGAGGCCCTTGCTCAGCCGTAGGACAGATTATGAACATGAATTAGAATTAGAATTAGAATTCGTTTATTTGCCAGAATGTAGTACATACAATAGATGTTAGTAATTACATTAATGGTTCTGTACATTCTACCATAACAATGGTGTGCAAAAGGCTCTTATTATATAATTTTAGATTAAACAATTTATTAGTATATAAGTAACATAATTAATTATAGATTGACAATAATTACTTAGGTATAACACTAAACAAATACAAAATTGCCGATATTGGAGTTGCTAATATAGAAAACAGAAATTATTGATTAAATTGTGTCAACGATGAACATCATAAACTATAATAATAACAATAAGGCTTTATTTCATTCCATATAGGCCTGTTTCCATTACGATATGTGCTGATTAATAAAATGGATACTTAAAATTAAATTAATTTAACATTAAATCAAAAATTAAACCAAATTTAAATTAAATTAAATTCAAACTAAATTCAAACTAAATTATAATTAAATTAAAATCAAACTAAACTAAAACTATAATACGTCACAATAATATTATATTAAACTGTATATTATTATTTGAATGTCATATATTCGTTGAGGTCATAAAAACATTTATCCAGAAGCCATTTCGTGAGTCTAGTCTTAAATATTGTCAAGGGAAGCTCTTTGAATACATTTGGTAATTTGTTATAAATTTTGATAGCATTTACATACGAATTCCTTTTAAAAATTTCTAGATTACAGTGGGGTTGGTACAATTTATGCTTATTTCTAGGGATTACATTTCTTTTTGACACTTGTGATTGAAGTTCATAGTATTCCGAATGTTGTTTAACAAATATGCAAACTTCTTTAATGTACATACAAGCTAGTGGTAAAATACGTAATTTTTTAAATATGGGTTTACAGCTATCCATAAACCATGCCCCGATAATAGCTCTTACGCATTTTTTTTGTACACGGAATACTTTTTCAAATTCGACCGAATTTCCCCACAACAAGAGACCATACGCAAGAACAGATGAGACAGATCAGATAATGATGGCAGATAAAACGAACTTTCAACCGACAAAACTAAACCCGACAGTTACCTAATCTAAATCCGACATCTAACAAATGAAAACACGTTCACATTTAAAAACGAATTCGGAAACAACGAGGTTACGTAAAATGTCAGGGTCAAAGGACAGCATTTAGGAGATTAAAGGATTAAGGATAGGGACAGACGGACAGACAGAACGTTGCCAAGGAAATCTGTTTTTTTTGCGAAGGTAAGGAGATTTTTGTCTTTGTTTCCTTAAAGAAACAATGTGTCCTTAGTGGAATTAGCTCCTTACTGTGTCAATATTTCCTTTTTTCAAGGATAAGTATCACGACTGATCAAAGTCTACGATATCCCTAGACACTTTGAGTCTTAGTGCGAAACGAGACATCTAATTTTTTTATTCGAATTTTATTTTATTGTAGCCTTAGTCGTGAAAAGTTTTTATATGATAGGTACACAAACACTTAGACAAATGTTATATTTGGATATGTATCGGCTTCCGTGATAAATATGATCATTTAACGACTTTGCTATACATCCAGTTAAAGACGAATCGTATCAAAATATATAATTAAAAGATTTTGTTATTTTGTATTATATTATCTACAAGACTGTTCCGCGGCTCCGCCTACGTTATTTACACACCTAAACTTTTCTTGGAAATCGCACGACCTATTGGTGAGAACTGTACAAAAATCCGTGCGGAAGGTTTTGAGTTTATCGTGTTCATGAACACAGGGCATAAAGGCTTCATTTTATCTTATACTAATAAATAAAGCTGAAGAATTTGTTTGTTTGTATGGTTGAACGCGCTAATCTCAGGAACTACTGGCCCGATTTGAAAAAATATTTTAGCGTTAGATAGCCCATTTATCGAGAAACGCTACATGCTATATAACATCACGCTATGAGCAACGGGAGCAGAGCAGTAGCCTTAAATAACGAGGGTGTAACCGCGGGCATTGTCTAGTAATAAATATAGATACACGGCCAAAATCACGTCCGCGACCTTTTCCGGTTATCTCTCTAATCTAAGTTGTCCTTAATTTAAGCGTACGTATCTACCTATTAATATATAATAGATCGCAGGTTATCTTGGCATTATCACATAGACCTAGTAAGTCAACGCAATCGAAAATAAATTTGGATATTTAAGCAATTAAGGCATGTAGCTAATAAACATTTACTCAGCCAAATATACGTGCCTCTTGCCCAATCTATTATTACTTACTACATTCCTATTTGGGGTGGTGCCACTAAAGTATTTTTTTTAGAAATAGAAAGTTCTCAACGAGCCCTTTTGAAAACCATGTTCTTTAAACCATACAGATTTGCTACAGATAAACTATATAAATTATGCGATCTTTTAACAGTAAGAAAATTATATATACTAAATTCCACACTAAAAATGCATAAAATTACGACATTGGATGCCACTATTTTATCAAAACGAAGATATGCTGCGGTAGAAATCAACAGAGTAAAAACTTCATTTGCAAGACACCAATTTGTTACACAAGCTTCCTTTCTATATAATGCAGTAAACATGAAACTTAAAATCTACACAAAAACGCAATATGATTGTAAAAAAATCGTTACCTCTTGGCTAAAGAATCTCACATATACAGAAACGGAGATACTCCTTCACCCATTTCAATAGAATTACCTTCAAATTATTTATTAGACTAAAAATCTAAGAATAAAGAGTATGTTTATTGTACAACACACACTGACACACAAATCCAGTACCTACACAAACTTACTTACGTTAGCGCGTACACACACCCGAAGTCACTTGCACACTTACTCCAACTCTCTCAAACACAAACACGCTCACCCACGCACATACACACACACACACACACTCACACGAACACATTTTTAATTTCTTTTTTATAACTATAATAATTTATGTTTTTTGTTTTTAAATTTTTCTTTATCTGTTTTGTTTAATACTTTAACTTTGATCTGTAATCTGTATTTAAGTCAAACTTTTACTTAATACCAGCCTATGTTTAACATCTTACCAGTTATGGAAGAGTGTGGTCTTCTGACACAAGTATCTTAATACTTAAAAGAAGGCCTCAATAACCTTTGTAAAAGGTTTTATTGAAAATAAAAGTATTATTATTATCATTTATACTCATCTTTAATATAATCTCATAACAATAGTACATTTTAAATATTATATCTGGGCGATTTTTACAGGATGCTGAGATTGACTTCGAAATCAGACAGCAAGGCATAGACTTTTCCTTTGTTCCACCTTACACCCCCCATTTCAACGGCATCGCTGAAAGTGCAATTAAGTCCACCAAGCATCATTTAAGGCGATTACTAGGTTTAACTCACTTCACTTATGAGGAAATGTCCACATGTCTAACTCAGATTGAGGCAATTTTAAATTCTCGTCCCCTCACCCCTTTATCCTCTCATCCACTAGATTTAACCGTTTTCACTCCTTCCCATTTTTTAATTGGCAGGCCACTCACATCTGTTCCGCATCCACAGGTTTCTGATGTCGCCATCGGGAGACTAGACGCTACCACCAAATCGAGCATATTAGACAGCATTTTTGAAACCGCTTTCATTTAGTGTACATTTCTTTACTGCAGACCAAAACCAAATGGACCGCTTCCACAGGCTGGTTATCCGTGGGGACACTCGTTCTAATCAAGGTGCGAGGACAACCACCACTGGTGTGGCCACTGGGGCGAGTTATAGAAACTATACCTGGCAGCGATGGAGAGACACGCGTGGTCAAGTTGAAGACGAACAAGGGGACAATACTGCGGGCGTTCAATAACGTCTGTCCGCTTCCCATTACTTGAAGACTTCAACCCCGGGCAGGATGTTCGGGCCTTTTCGGCCCTCTTCGGCTGCTCGAGCCTGCGGGGTGCGTGGAGGTGCGGGGCCGACAAATCACCGGCCGCATCCGCGCTCCCCACTTGACGATTGAACTCCTTGCAAGACGTGCGCGCACTAATTGTTCACATACCTAGTACTATAACTACCAATTATAATATTGTTAATTACTTCTAAATTACTTCAAGATTATACCAGTTTCATACAGTCCACTGGATTTTATTTACAGACCTTGGTTAGGTCCGTAACATTGTTACATTTTTAAATATATCAAGTATAAAATACATTTATAAATATAAAAAATATTATGGGGACCCACCAGTATCGGGAACAGGGTCCAAGCTACTAATGGTTAGGGCCCCAGAGACAGGAACCGCCTCACTATGCGTGCCGTGTCCAAAAGTACCGCCTTCTGAATCAGACCCTTGACCCAAGGATCCAACGCGAGCCTCTTAAGATGGTGGTCGAGGCTCTTGGCTATAAGACCATTCACTGTGACGATTATCGGCACAATAATTGCTGAATCGACATTCCACATGTCGACAATCTCGTGAGCCAAGTCCAGATATTTAAGCTGCTTATCTTTCTCAGCCTTCACGAGATTCTCGTCATGAGGAATGGCGACATCAACAATTATTGCGCGACGCTCTGATCGATCTACCACCACAATATCAAGTTTGTTGGCTACAACAGTCCTGTCTGTGATGATAGATTATCATTTCCTTTATTCAGCATTAATCAAATTTTAGTATTAAGAAATGTAAATTATGTGTATTATGCAAAACCTGGCGTTGAAAAAGAGTGACCGTGAGTTTAATTGCCCGTTATTTCTCATGGTTTTACGCCCTTGCTTTGCGAACGTGGCAGTAAATGTAAATGTAGAATCTTTAAGTAATTATTTTATAAATGTATTATTTTGACGTTCATAAGCGTCACATTCTGACCCAAATGAGTAAAGGATTTTGAATTTGAATATCTGAACGTGAAAACACTTAACGACCATTTAACCACTATGGCATAGATCCAGTTAAAGACGTGTTGCATCAAAATACATAATTAAAAAGATGTTCTTATTCTTATATTCTCTACTAGACTTCCTGTTACCCGCTTCAATAACACACCTAAAGCTCCTTAGAAATCACACTATCTATTTATCAAAGCCGTACAAAAATCCGTTCAGGCGTTTTTGAGATTATCGCGTTAATAAAGACAGACAGGACGAAAAGGAGACATTTTATAACAAGTATAGATAACCGTCCAACCACCCGTCTCTCTAATCCAAGTTGCCCTTCATTTAAGCGTACGTATCTACCTATTAATTAAGGTGGCTCTCAACTGCCGACCGAGCCTTAACTACAGTAATCACTGAACAAGATGGTTGTGCCCTTAACCTTTATCCCCCCTTTATGTTTCCCCTTACCCTGCCGTCCCCGGAGACAAATCATTAGGATGTATAATTACAATAATGGTTCAGGCCACCCAATCGTTTCAATTTAATCGGGATCGGCACGCGAAGTCGTTTGCGAGATGGCTTCTAAATTCTTGTTTAATATAGTTAGTATGAGTGTTTGTCCGATTTCTTCGGTGGTTTGTGTGGACAATATAAGGTCAGGGGTTGATACCCATTACGTGCAATTTATTCTTTTTTCTGTCTCTGATTTATATTTCTCAATAGCAGCATAAATAGGTAGTAGAGCCTTACTGATTTCAGCATGAATGGGCCGGCTCGACCGGGGAAGTACTACCCTCTCACAGAAAATTGACGTAAAGTAACAGTACCTAAACTGTTGCGTTTCGTTCGGTGAGTGAGAGTGCGGGAGGCCCTATCCCCTATTCCTTGTCCCTCCCTCATCCCACTCCTCCTCCTATCCTTTTTTCCAACCCCAAGGGGCGGCAACGCACTTGCGACTCCTGTGGTGTTGCTTGTGTCCATGGGCGGCGGTAATTGCTTACCATCAGGTGTTCAGTCTGATCGTTTGCCGCCTATTAATATTAAAAAAACCCAGTGGGTAGCAGTAAACTTTATATACCTAATACTAGAGGATGCCCGCACCATTTCTGCTGATTCCAATCCCGTGCGAATTTCTAATAATGGCTTGTTTTTAGTGAACCCCTACGGTCCCTAAGGAACATTCATGCCAAATTTCATCTTCTTGCGCCTAATCCTTTTGACTCTGCATTGTCTGTCGGTCACTCAGTAATGCAAGAATATAATATTTAGTCATAACTGTACATGTATCCACTTATCGTTCTCAATTGAAATGGCTCCCCATTCGTCAACGCCGTAAAGACATAAAGACATAAAGACATATTTATTTCTGCATTTTGGTTGTTTACAACACTTATACATGTCAATACCCTATTCTAGATGAAGCCGGCTTTTCCTAGCTAAATGACTTCTTGAGAAGAAAGGCCGAAACAAACTCAGAGTCATTGTTTTTTTTTTGTCACTTCAATTTCTTTAGTCTTTTCTTCATCTTTTGAAGTCCAGACAAAAAAGGGTTTAGTATGCAAGTACAATGCAGGAAATTATCTGACGCTTTTGACTGACTCGGCCCACTGATGGCCCGCATTCAACAGCAATCGTACGGCTCAACCTTAATTGAGGGAGCCAGCACGATCTGTATCACTATGCCTCCACGCCATCAGAAGGTGTATGCATAAGCATGTCAGCCTAAGCCATCAGACAGGTTGCCACAACTATTTGTTTATATGTTTAATAATGCCCACATCGTACTCACAACTTTACATGCTAATACACAGTAAAATACATGTTGCAAACAATAAGTAAAAATAATAAAAATTTAAACAATAAAATGTCATAAATTTAAAATGTCGGAAAATATTATTAAATGTCAAAAAATATTATTGAATGTCAATTTATGAATAATAATATATTACTTAAGTAATTTTAAATGTCAAAATAAAATAAATAAAATAACAATGTCAAAACCAAATAAATAAAATTACAAATGTCAAATTAAAAATGTCAAAATGTAAAAATATAAGTATTACAAATGTAAATAAAAATATCATGTCACTAATTTCAAAATGTCAAAATTCATAATTTTTAAACTCAATTCCAGGCATTTTTGTCTGCTAAATAATCTTTAACTGTGTAATAAGCTTTTGAACACAAGCTCTGTTTAATAAATACTTTGAATTTATTAATACTTAGTTCCTGAATATTGCCTGGAATTTTGTTGTAAAAACGTATGCTTTGACACTTGTATGAGTTACTTATTTTTTGTAGTCTAGTTGAAGGTAGAACAAGTTTGTTTTTATTTCGTGTGTTTAAATTATGAATGTCGCTGAATTTAGAAAACATATTTATATTTTTCCTGACATATAACAAGTTCTCATAAATGTATTGAGATGCGACAGTCATTATCTTGATTTCTTTAAATTTTTCCCTCAGTGAATGCCTTGAACCAAGACTGTAGATTGCACGAAGAGCCCGCTTCTGCAGTACAAACACAGTTTGAAAGTCAGCTGCGTTGCCCCATAATAAAATGCCATATGACATTATGCTGTGGAAATAACTAAAATATACTAATCTGGCCGTATCTATGTCAGTTAGCTGACGAATTTTGTAAACCGCGTATGCTGCAGAGCTAAGTCTATTCGACAACTGACCTATATGTGGGCCCCACTGTAGCTTAGAATCTAAGGTTATGCCTAAGAATACGGTGTTATCTATAAGATCCAACTCTTCTCCATTCAAACATATGTTAGGTTTAACTTGTTTTACATTCGGTCTTGAAAATCGTATACATTTTGTTTTTCTTTCATTTAACAGTAAATTGTTAGCTGAAAACCATTGAACTACTTTAGAGAGAGCGTTATTTACATCGTCATTATTTGATTGTTGTCGTCTTAGTTTAAAAATAAGTGATGTATCATCAGCAAATAACACTATCTCTTCATTATTTTGCATAATGTATGGCAAATCATTAATATATACAAGGAAAAGGAATGGACCAAGAATTGAACCTTGCGGCACTCCCATTGTGACCACTGAACCCATAGAAACTTTTCCATTTACCTCAACTCTCTGTATCCTATTACTCAAATATGATGTTAGGAGATCCAAAGCAGTGTTCTTAACTCCATAGTAATGTAATTTCCTGATCAATGTTTCATGAAACACGCAATCAAAAGCCTTAGATAAGTCACAAAAGGCTCCCAGAGCATCATGCGACTCCTCCCAGGCATCAAAAATACTATCTAAAAGCTCAACTCCAGCATCGGTAGTTGAGCGACCCCTAGTAAAACCAAATTGTTTCGCATGTAACAACTTATTGTTATTAAAATGAATTTGAAGCTGACCTAGAATTAATTTTTCAAAAATTTTACTAAACGTGGGTAGCACAGATATTGGCCTATAATTTGTGGGGTCAGATGTGCTACCTGATTTAAATAACGGAATTACTTTACTACTTTTCATTTGATCAGGAAACACACCACAGTCAATGCATCTATTGAAAATCATTGCCAGTTCCGGTGCTACTGTGTTGATTATAGATTTCGTAATCACAACAGAATTGCCCCAAAGATCACTAGTCTTCTTCAAATTAAGGGTATTAAAAGTTTTTACAATATCTCTGTCAGTGACATAACTAAAACTAAATTCAATGTTACACCTATTGACATTTTGTTTCAATAGAGATTCGGCGTCATTAGGGGACGAGTTGAGGGATTTAGTGGTTGAGACTGGAATGTCTGTGAAGACATTTTCAAATGCTGTGGCAACCTCAAAATCTGACTTTAATATCTTTTTATTTAATTGAAGAGTGTAATCGTGACTTTTAATCTTGACCCTTCCAGTCTCATTGTTTATAATATCCCACGTTGCTTTTATTTTATTGTCACTGTTTTTAATTTTTGATTTTAAATAAAGTGTCTTAGCTTCACGACAAATCTTTTTAAATAACTTGGAATAATTTCTTACATATTGACAAAATTGTTCATCATTTTTATTAATTACTTTCTGTTCATATAATTCGTAAAGCTTATTTCTACTTTTATAAATTCCAGTGGTTGCCCATTCACTGAAGGATGTAGTACCAGCAACTGAGATCCTCTTAGGGACAAAGATAGTATTGAATATAGTACAGTACATGTCAAAGAAAGAATTGTACAACTTATTAGGATCGTTATTATAGCATAAGTATGGTAATGTACTTGTGAGTTTATCCTTAAGTCCCTCCAGACGACGCAAAGTTTTTGGCACCACACTCAATTCCTTTCTACCTACTTTTTTAGACTGCATAGCAAATGTTATAGATTGTCCACAATGATCTGATGTTAATTTGTTAATTATTTGCTTTCTAACTGGTACAATATCTGTAAATATATTGTCTATACAAGTAGATGTCGTGGAAGTTATCCTGGTGGGTTCCAAAAATAAGCATGCAAGATTATATGACTTGAACAAATTCTTAATTTTGTGGCAGTTCAGGGAATCTTCTAGTAAATTAATATTAAAATCGCCACCTACTATTATAGATTTATTTTGTTGGCATAGCTTCCGTAACACATCATCCATGACACTTTCAAAGTTGTCATAGCAGGATGATGGTGGCCTATACACACTCAAAACAAGAAGTTGGTCCAACTCCACACAGGCTATTTCAACTGTCCGTTCAACAGAGAAACTAACAATGTCACTACGATTCTTAAATTTAAGCAGCTTGTTAACTAAAATCAACGATCCACCATGTATTGCATTTTGTCTGCTGAACGAACTACCAACTAGATGGTTATTAAAATTGCACATGAACTGGTGATCTTTAAGCCAATGTTCTGTTATACACAAAATATCGACGCATTCACCGTTCATGAACAACTCCACTTCTAAATCTTTATTTGACATACCTTGTATATTTTAATGTGCCAGTTTTAATACTTGTGAATTTCTAAATGAATTATTAGTTGGATTGGGCTTATTCGTACATACCAGCCCATTATAAATGAAAGTGTCATTGCAAGAGGTATTCTCTATTGTCGAATTATTTAATTTAAATTAATAGAAATGTCAGACTGTGTAGCCAAAATACTGGCTGAATCATTATAAATGTCATTTTGTTGCTGTATAGGGGCAACACATTTATTAGCCAAATTCTTGGCTGAAATGTCAATACAAAATGCTAGCGCCTCAGCTAGTTGTCTCTTATAATAAGAATTCAGATAGCAAGTATCTTGCGTCAAATGTAAAGCTTTACTAACATAATTGTTAGAGTCAAAAACATGAAATTGATCGTTATTGTATGACCAACTACACAAATTTAAATTAAGACTATGTCTAATATTATTTTCTTTCTGTGGCAACCCTTTACTGAAAGGTAAAGTGAGCATAATAATTTGATTTAAATTTAATTCACATAATTTACTGTAATAATAGAATAAAAGTCTTTTATTTAAAGATCCTCTTTTACCAAGTAGGATCAATAAAGTTGTATCCTGGTCAAAATTGAAGTTTATAATTTTAACTAAAATAGCAATGGAACTTAACCCAGGCAAACAGTAGTTCATCACTAACCCATCACTATATGTATTCGCCAACAACTGACCCATACCTTTTCCAATCTCGTCACTAAATATTATCACTTTATTTTTGTTTTGTAATATAGTGTTACTGCATAGTTTGTTATTTTTTAATTTATTTAGAGTATGTTTAATATTTGAATTTGTATTGTTTAGAGAACTATTTGGCAAAACCGGGTCACATGTTGGCAATGAGCAAGCTGGCGAGTGTTGGTGGTTGAACGGGATATCATTGTTCAATGGTATTGAGCATTTGTTACTGTTATTTGATGCCACCAACTCATTCATTGCCAATATGTACTCTTTCATTTGTAGTTCAGAGCTTTTATATTTATTTGTCATTGATACTAATTTGTCACTAAGATTATTTAATTCTACCTGCAAATTATTTATTTCTTTAATTTATGTTTCAAATTATTTTGGTGATATTTCTGTGTGTATATTTTTAATTTTTCAAGAGCAAGTAATCTTTCCCTATTTAACTTAACATTTTTTATGAAAAATTTTTGTCTGTGAACTAATTTTTGGGTCTTTTTTATGAATTTGTTTATTTTGACATATTTCTTAATTCTATTCCTACTACCCCTAATCAATTTTATTGAATTATTTGATTCTTTGCACACTGAGAGACTATTTGGAAATGATGCTTTAGAATGATTTATATCAGTAATCATGCTTGGAGCATGAACCACCAGCTCATCGAACAGACTTTGATTTGCCGTTGTAGTGATTTGATCTTGGGTGAATTCTAGATGAGTTATTCTACTGTTTGCCTCGTGTAACTGTTTGTCTAAGAACTGTATACGGTCAAGTGCTTGTTCATACTGCAAGCTACACTCGGCAAACCCGTCCACAATGAGCTGGAGTCCATCCCGAGCACTCATGGCATCAGAGAATTGAGTATGTAGCTGAGCCATTTCACATTTTAATATCTTATTTTTTTCCAGTAAGTTCAACATTTCTTTCTCGTTATCTTCTCTTTCCTCTATCAGTTTGTTACACAACTCCTTAGAGGTCTTTAATTCAATTAAAGCCAGTTGGAGTTTAGACTCTTCCTGGCGAGCCAAAGCTTTACGAGTCATAATCATAGTGAAAAGAGAGAAATACAAGTACAAAGAAAGTTTTGTTCAAAAGTAAAGGAGAAGATTGAAATACGTAGTAATAGAGTTTAAAGCTAAATATTATTGTAAGAAAGAACAGCTGATCTCGTTGAAAGTTGTGTAACCAACTAACAAGGTTTAGGTTATGTTTATGTATTTTTACTAGTACTTTACGTAGTTTGCGTGCTCTCACAACTCTCTATACCATTCTTACGTCTCCTACTCCCTCTGAGTATTTAACGCCCCTCTTCCAGTATTTATCTTCTAATCATGCTCGTAACCTTCGGTCTTCTAATAAACTTCTCCTCATGGTTCCAACTCACAGCTCTAACTTTTTCCCTCTCCCTCTTCTTTTTCTGTTCAATCAATCCTTCTCTGGAATGGCTTTCCTCTTGAGATCAGGATGGCCAGGACCAAGTGCACCTTCAAGTTCAAAGTTAAAGAATTCTTATTGGCTGAAGCAGCAAGTGTATCATAATTAATTTATATTTCATTTTGGCTTATAGTATGTATGTAGATATATATGTTTATGTATGAATAATAATTATATTATATATAGATGTACTAGTATGTAGTAATAATATGTATTAATTGAAATTATGTTTATATATCTTAATTGACATATATGTATGTATCTTATATATTTACTATAATCTATATATATTTATGTAAGTTCAAATAATGTTCACCTCATTATATTACTTATATAGCACCTACTTCTTTTTATCTGCACCACTCAAAGGTAGACTGGGAGATAATGCCCACGGCGCAGCATTAAGTCCGCCTGTATACGCTCTGTATATGAAGGAATAAATAAATAGATGTATGAAATTTTTTTTTTACTCTCACGCCTGTATCCCCGAAGGGGTAGGCAGGGGTGTGATATAACACCCACATTTCGCCATGAATTTTAGGTCCCACGTAATAGGGGGCGAGCCTATTGCCGTACCGGGCACATTACCAGACTCCGAGCTGCTACTGAGAATTCCCTAACGGAAAAACCCAATAACACTTTGCCCGACCCGGGAATCGAACCCGAGACCTCCCAATCCCACGCGCACATTTATGCCGCGAGACCAACAAGGCAGTCTGTATTATATGTATGTATGAAATACTTGCGATATTCTACGTATCCTGTATGTATTGTACAAGAATGATAACATATTGTTAACATACTGTGTTGAAACAATTTGGGACGAAAATTGTTTGAGTTTCGGCACCAGTAAAGTAAATCATAGAATTCGCGTGTGAATCTACACAATGTTGACATTGTGCGATCCAAAAAAAAATTTTTAAAAGTTTTCAATGAAAGCTTTAAATTCATATGTAGGTACATGTCATAAAACATTATACATTATACAACATCCTATGAATATTATAAACGTGACAGCTTGTGATGACTGCCTCCGTGGTCCAGTGGATAGCGTATGCGACTGCTGATCGGAGGTCCTGGGTTCGATTCCCGGGTCTGACAAAGTGTTACTAGGTTTTCCCAAATTCAGTAGCAGCACGGAGTCTGGTGATGTGCCCGGTAACGGTAATAGGCTCGCCCCCTATTACGTGGAACCTAAAAATTCATGGCGAAATGTGGGTGTAATATTACACCTCTGCCTATCCCTTTGGGGATACAAGCGTGAGTCTTTGAGAGTCTATAGTGAAAGCTTGTGAGGTTTGATGGTTGGATACATGTTATACTTTCACGCAAAAACCACTAAACGAATTTCGACGCAACTTGGCAGTAAATATAGCTTGTATACAGGGTGGCGCTACCATAGGGGCACTTTTTAAACAGAGGCATAGCGTACAACATTCTGAAGCCTCGTACCAAAAATCAATTAAATCGGTGCAGTAGTTTAGCCATAATATCGATTTTAAGTTCCGCAATTTTTGCACATGCTTTGAATTCCACACAGCTGATACAAAACGGTCAACGACCCTACATTGCACGCCCCGACTCGATTTAATTGATTTTTGGTACAAGGCTTCAGAATGTTGTACGCTATGCCTCTGTTCAAAAAGTGCCCCTATGGTAGCGCCACCCTGTATAAGAGTACATGGTCTATCTTTTACTGCAATTATCGATACCCAAGTGCGCAAGGCTGTTATGGCAGAGTTTTATTTCTACTGTCATAATTATCTATTAGATTGATTTTACGACGTTCAATGAGGCACGAGGTCTAATACGTCCGTATCTGTCTTCCTTGCGATCATCTTCTAGCGTTATCCCAGTTTCTACCCACGGTCCACTTTCTAGTAAACGTTGGCTGAATATTAGCTTTTCCACGGAGCAACTGCCTGTCTGACCTCCGCAACCCGAAGGGATAGCGATATTCCATGGTTTAGACTAGTGTCAGTTTATTTTAAAGATACTGTACACTATAACGACTGTCAAAGACCTTCATGACAACCGGGACCTACGGCTTAACGTGCTCTCCGAGGCACGGGACAAGCGGTAATTAGATAATCTAGAAACATACTGCAAACATAACAAACTAGATCTCAATCCAAATAAATGTTCAGTCGTAACATACACTCGTAAACGACTAGCATTGGTTACAGATTACACACTAGGGGGCCAAATTTTACCTCGATGTACCTCTGTGCGAGATCTGGGTGTGTACCATGACTCCAAACTGTTTTTTGATGATCATATTGAGTCAATAATCAAAAAAGCCTCGAAAGCCTTAGGTTTTGTGATAAGTATGTCAAAATGTTTCACTGAAGCGAAAACCTTAAAAATACTGTACTGCACCTTTGTCCGTAGTAATCTTGAGTATGCGTCACAGGTTTGGAACCCTTGTTACCAAACAGTATACAAATACTACGTAAGATTGTTACTTTAAATACATCGATCGCATTGAAATGGTTCAGAAACGTTTTATTAAATATTTATGTTATCACCAAAAGATACCCTATCATACATACATACATACATACATACATACATAACGTCACGCCTTTTATACCCGAAGGGGTAGGCAGAGGTGTATTTCTACACCCACTTTTCGCCAGATATACTTTAGTCCCACGTAATAAGGGGCGAGCCTATTGCCTTACCGGGCACATTTCCAGACTCCGTGCTGCTAGTGAGAATTTCGTAACAGAAAAACTCAATAACACTGCCCGACCCAGGAATCGAACCCGGGACCTCCCGATCCCACGCGCACATTTATGCCGCGAGACCAACGAGGCAGTCATATAGGGTTTGATGTCGAGTTTTCCGTCTCTACGCAAAGATGGTATTTGCATCGTGTTATCCCTTAGTCGCCTCTTACAACACCCACGGGAAGATATATTATTCTATGCCGTCAACCACACGGTTTACCCTATCATTCAAACAATTATCTGGGTCTATGTAGAAAATTTCATATTCTTCCCTTGGAAAAACGTCGTGAGATTGCAGACTGTCTGTTACTCCTAAAAGTTATTCATAGCGAAATTGACTGCTTGGATCTCCTCGGCAAGTTTGCTTTCAATGTACCACCTAAGTCGACGCGGTTTAATCCACCATTGAATGTACCATCCGCCTCTACTACTTACCGGCAGAATACTTACATTATTAGAGCAAGTCGTAACTTCAATAGAATAAGTAAAAATTATAATTTTGGTTTATTCAATACTAGCGTTGCATTGGCAAAAAGATGCTTAAGCCTTGAATTCTTTCAAACCAAGTAAATAGTTATTTTTAAGTTATCTTTAAGTATACTTCGTTTAGGCTCTTATTGTTTGCCGTTTATAAGAAAACCAATATCATTATCAAGATGCATGTATGTAATAGGTATGTAAACAAAAATGACAATAGTATTTTAAGTAGGTAGCAATTTTGTTCACACATTGTTTTTTATTGTTTTTAGATGTGAGGACTTGTTATTGGCTATCAAGCTACTATATTACTTTGTATACTGTTACATTAGCTGTCAGTCCTCCATGTTTTTTAAATAAATAAATAAATTCAATACACATAATACTCCGAAAAGTCAGTGGTGCGCGCCGTGGATTTGAACCCGATACCTTCTACGTGAAAGTCTGTCTGTTGGTATCTCCAGTAAGCTATCTGTCTTCCTTGCGATGCGGCTACGAAAAGGATAGTCTTCTCTGCTTCTCTGCCTTGCGTAGGCCATAACTTAAGTGAGATTTACTTTAGGAAAGAAACGGATAATATGGATATATGGCGAAGATTCATAAGGTGACAGTAACTCATTAGACTTTATATTGAAGTATGTGCCTTGTAACCACTTGTATACAAATAACAATGTTTGGGTTTTGTATGTCAATGCTTGCAACCTAAAATTTGGCTTTGACAATAGCGCTATTATTTTCCGTATCCACCAAAGAAATATAACGTCTAAACGTCCAACCTCTCTGGTATCCACTTTTTCACAGATGTTAATAAAAACACCAGAGGCAAACAAAATATGCTTGATCACTTTTTTAAATAACGTAACGTTTTAAATACCAGACCAAATGATTGATGAGGCCATACATTAAAACCTTCACAGAATAGATTATAAAGTTTTGATTAGAACAAGGTCTATATTTACAAATAATTTGAAATGAACTATCTATGTACACCTTTTCTCTTAAATTATTTGCTAAATAAGTCCTAATCAAATTTAATTAATTATTTAACAGCAAATCAAGAATGTATTCGTAGTCTGATTTAAAAAATAATGTCAAACTGTTTTTTACATACATACATAGACTCACGCCTGTTTCCCGGAGGGGTAGGCAGAGACTCCGGAACGCCATTTGCAACGATCCTGTCATAACTTTCTTGCTTCATTCACTCCCATCAAGTTTCCCATGCATGCTCTTCTGTTTAGGGTACTTCTGATCTGTCCTTTTTTTTAGTGCAATGAAATAGAAAAGCTGCAAAAACACCGGTACCATCAATGCTAGAGATTTCGTAGTGGAACAAAGAACGAAACAAGATTATCCGACAGAAGACCAAAGTTACGGACCTAGTTTATTTTAGAGGTGTCTCAAACTGAATTGGCAGTGGGCTCGCACATCTGTCGCAGAACCGAGAGGTGGTGGAGTGTAGGCAAATTCCTCCTCGCCTCCATGCCAGGTGGCCACGCGAGCTGAGAAAAAAGGGTTCGGTGAATAAGAAGGGTTCTTTTGGTCGTGGCTAGATGGCGAAAAGGGAAGATCGGGTCTTGAAGCGTACCCTGGGGGAAACCTACATCCAAGAGTGGACTACTACATGCTGATGTGATATAACATCATACTTCAGTTATATAACGTGTCATAATTTTCTTTTTTTATATTATGGCCTATCAAAGTATCATCTATACTCATATTATAAAGCTGAAGACTTTGTTTGTTTGCTTGAACCCGCTAATCTATGAAACTACTGGCCCGATTTGAACAATTTTGTCAGTGTTAGATAGCCCATTTAGCGCACGCCATAGGCTATGTAAAATCACTCTATGAACCACGGGATCGGAGCAGTAGCCTTAAATAAGGGCTCATCTAGTCCCATAAAATCGGATTGTAATGAAACTCGACCTTTCACTATATTCAATCACATCCATTCTAAAATTAATATCCTAAGTGTTTTACGTGTTAATTAGCGTAATATTTGAACCGAAGCTAATGTTATTAATTAAAGTAACAAGTAAACTTTTGAACCTGGTTTTGGATGACACAGGTTAATTGAAACAGAGCTAGAGTTTAATTTAGACGAATATGTATGTATTTGTAGCGACTACATACCTGCACGTATCGACTGTATATTTCTACGTAGGTAGATTAAGCACACTGTTCACCGATAAGTTAAGATTGTAAATGCCACTAATAAATGGAACTAAATGTTTGTTATTGGACATTAATTGTCTCTGTTTATTGCCTATATTTCATATAGTAATAAAGATACTAGTGTTATATTACACCTCTGCCTACCCCTTTGGGGATACAGGCGTGAGACTATAAATAGAAATAAATAAATACTAGTGTTATCGATTCGAAATTATCAATTCGGCAACATTTACTAGCAAAAATTACTTATTTATGTTTATCCATTATCTCGTGCCCACAGTACAAGCTCATATTAGTTTGGGGCTAGAAGGTGTGTGTATTTCGTAAAATATTATTGAATCTGTACTCTTACACGGTAGAACAGATACCGTCACGCACCAAACGGTTCGGCGCCTCTTATCTCTGCCGTACCATTAAGATGTGGAACCCTTTACCAGTCCACGTGTTTCCCTCTACCTATGATCTCAGGTCCTTTAAGCGGGGCGTGAAAAAGCTTTACTCAAGGCCGTCAAGGTGAGGGCCATCATGCCATAATGCCGTGCTGGCTGCTGGGATGATGTCCATCACTATGGGACTTCACTGACTGTTTAACATCAGGCAGCAAGAGTCAATTTGTTCGGCAGAAAAAAAAAATTGTACAAATTCTGTGTGAATGCATCAGCATTCACCATATCAGCCAAGCGACGTCCACTGCTGGACATAGGCCTCCCCCAAGGTTCTCCACACAGACCGGTCTTGAGCCGCCCGCATGCAACCGCCTACCGCGATCTTGACGAGATCGTCGGTCCACCTTGCGTGGGCAGCACCAGCATTCACATATGCATTTATGGCCTTACACATCAATTAATTTTTTGTAATTAATTATTATGTAAGGCCATAAATGCACATATAAAGACCTTTGGGTAATAGGGTAAATACTACAAATATTGACTTCTATACTAAAAACACATAATTTATACAAGAAATGGGCACTAAACCCTTGACTTGTCGAATACAAATCCATAAAATTTACCACACGTCCCACATATTCTATTAATTAATATTAAAATCTGGAACTGAACCAACGGCAATCTGGAACAGCTTGTGATAAATAATATCTGCACTAATAAAGCACGTCAACCGCAAACGACGCCTATGACGCTACGTGACTTCGTAGCACTTGCTACACGCTTAGCCAACCGACGCACGTCATACATTTTATTATACTCGTTAATTGTATTAAAACAAATGTCAGAGAAATTATTTTTGACAGTTGGGTCTAAAAGGCTTAACCTCAATTATTTTTAGGATTTAAAGTTTGGTATAATATGATTTATGTGATGTAATATTATGTTCAAGCGAAAAGGATAGGCCATAAAGTACTATTTTAAAAGTAGGTACCTATGCCTATAATTTCCTTTATTGCCTATATTTTATAGGCTTTCTAACTGTTACGTGCCACTTGTCTTTCGTTTTTAAAGTGACCTATTCCCTTGCAAGTCATGTTACATGTGAAGTAGATTTAGTCAAAGTCAAAATCAGTTATTCATTTAGGCCACAAATTGACTCTTATGAACGTTAAAAATTAAAGTTCATTATTAGATGATTCTACATTAACATTTACTGCCACGTTCGTAATGCAATAGGTAGAGCCACGAGAAAGAACAGACAATAAAACTCATGGCCACTCTTTTTAATCGTTTTGCATGTTAACTTTGTAAGGAGCTGCAACTATTTCACATTGTAAGTTATCTACTAATGCAAAAATAAATAATTATTGATATCATACTCAAGCAATAAATTATGTTCATTTGGTATTTATTTAGACTTGATTTAACAGTCAGCCTTAAAACGTTCGAAACACAGAATTGCTTGTCAAACATTGAATAACTATTATTTACGTGATAATAACGTAACCTATCATTCTTTAAGGTATTAACTTACTTAAAACTTTAAATCCATGAATTTAATATTTGTTTAATTCAGGTAGGGTACATAGGGCTCCCACCAAGAACTTAGGGTCCCAAGCCAACCTCACCTGCAAGTGGTGCACCTGCCGATCAACGGACGAGGCTCTGGCAAACAAAAAATATATATATATATATATATATATATATATATATATATATGTATATATATATATATATATATATATATATATAATGATAGATATTAGCACAAAAATAGAATGTAGCTTTATTATTTGTGCATTGCCTTATTCATATGCTCTCACAGATGACCAAAACAGGCAGATAGGCAAATTAAATGTATTATTGTACAATAGGACATGTCATAGTGACAGTATTTTATTTTTTGACACTAATATTTTTATTAGTAATTTCCTTTTAACAAAAGATACTATGTATCTTTCTTATGTACATAGGCGACAACTTGCTAAATTATTAGCATTTAATTTATATACTGACAGGAGTACTACTAGAGTACTTAGGAATTTGGTAGATAATAGTTATACCAATAGTAGTATTGACACATATATTAGTTTAAAATATTAGATGAGACAACAGATAGGCATTCATGTGTTTTAAACTTAGTTCATCAAAACATACAAGGCCTATCTGGCAAAGAATTAGAAATAGATTTATTTTTAAATAAACATAAGATTGATAGCTTATGTATTACGGAACATTGGTTGCGAGGTGACCAATTAATATTTAACAATCAACATTACTCAGTTATAAGTGCATTCGTAAGAAAGAAGGCTATTCGTGGTGGCTCTCTAATATATGTATGTATGTAATAGTTTGAAATGTAAAGAACGTAAGGATAGTAGCGTAAAATTGGGGCTTCTGCATCACTTGCTCTCGCGTCGCCGCTCGAGCTGCGTGATACAGAAGCCCCAATTTTACAATCGAGGTCGATTCATGTTAATGTGTTCTGCATAACTCAGAGTGCCCAGTAATACCATACTGTTATAGTTAACATAATTTTTTAAGTTTAGCAATTATTTAGTGATCAATGGTAGCGTTACTTTTAGTGAGTTTTTATTATGAATGTGTGTACCTAATGAATTCCTCACTCCATGTAATATCAATGTAATCATGTTATCAATTTAAAAAATAAATGGATATGTTAATGAGTCTAGGAAACTATTAAGTAAAATAAAACAATGCATATTATCAATTTAAAAAAAGTTTATTATCAATGCACCATTTTTTTAAACACAAAACATTTTTTAAAGCACATATTGAGTCATGATAAATACAATTGTACAAATCTTCAGAACACTTATAGCGATCATATAAACATAACAAATTAGGACAACATTTATCTTCTAAATTAATTAAATTATTAGTATTTAAAATATCCTTCAACCACATATATAACGTAAAAAAAAAAAAAAAAAAAAATGACAATAATATTTTAAGTAGGTAGCAATTTTGTTCACACATTGTTTTTTATTATGTTTTTAGATGTGAGGACTTGTAATTGGCTATCAAGCTACTATATTACTTTGTATACTGTTACATTAGCTGTAAGTCCTCCATGCTTTTTAAATAAATAAAAAAAAAAAAAAGAAAAAACATTTTTTCAAGACCTTTAACGTAAATACACTTATCTTTTAAAACATCTGCAATTAAATATTTATAATTTGAGTAAGGTATAAATCCTTCACCCCAGTATATTTTTCTGTTACGTTCAATCCAGCAAACCTGCCGTCTTTCTGATTTAGTCAAATCGTAAAAAGGAAATGGTGGTTTGATTAAAAACACTTGTAGGTTTTTATTACACCATACAGCTATTTCTTTTAGTATAAATTCATTTGCTTCTGTTTTAAAGCCTTGAACGTCAACAATGGCCGTCATGATAGCCTACGCACGATGTTGCTTAGAGGTTTGTATTCCACAATTCGGTACTGAGCTACTAAATTCAGCCACAACATTTACTTAATTTTTACATAAATATAAAGCATGCATACAAACATTGACTCATAACAATTACACATTTTTAAAAAGATAACATTTATTTATTTTTAGAAATACAACTAAACTTAAATAAAAACATTATCTTAAGACTACTCAGTATCACACAATTTCTTACTTATTTTTTTATTAATGTCTCTGTGATATCCATTACATCATCATAAGGCTCCTCAACCACATATTGTGCACTTAAGCCAGACTCGTTTTTTTTATTTTTGTCTACATAATCTAATTCACGAATATCTATCTTAATTAGAAGACGTCCTTGCTTAGGACGATTTCTTCGAACAATGTACGAATTTGCCGATGACGTTAATAAACTTTGGCGCTTTTTAGACGGTGACAATTTTTTTGACTTTGTAGAAAAGTTTGGTTCAATGTATGTTATGCCATCGTCTTGAGTGGAGAAATATGGGCTAGTAACCTGTAAAAAAATAAATCACACATAAATATATAATAATGTGGACGCGCACAATAAATGTTTATAAACATAAATACATTTTATGTAGTGCTTACCTGATCAGAGGATTTGTTCCGATGCTTTTCAAAACATTCATAATTTCCTTGAGAGTAAAAAAATGGCTTGTTTTTTAACTGTCTACCATTCTCTGCCAAAGCATTGTCCTGCAATATAATAACATAAAAAATATAAATGAAAAGTTCATAACTATATGAATTTAACTATGAGGAATAAAATAATATTTACTAACCTCTTGTATTTCTGTCTGGTCAACTTCGTCCAAAGGACTTGGGATTTGAGAATCAACATTATCAAATACAAATCTGTTAAGTCCTCCAATGTTGAGAATGCTGGGGCTGTATGACATGATTCTGAAAATAAAACTAAAGTAAGATATCTAATTATTCATATTATAATATAATATTGTAATAACTAATAACATTAAAAACGTACTTACCAATAAAACTTGATTTCTCTGCTAGCAACAGGTCCTGTTTCGGCTGACTATGACAGCATAATGAAATAAGGAATGCAATTTTAAATCTGTATGTTATTCAATACCAAATGAAATCAATTATTAAAAATATAATATTGTAATACGAGAATACAAAATTCCTAACTTTCTAGACCTGTTCAAACATGTTAAATGCTGTTATTTATACTTTATGATATGTATATCTAATTTAGTGTTAAAGTTATAGCTACCTATAAATATGCGTGTTAGACATTCATTACAGTGATTGTCAAAATGAAGTTGATCAAGCAACCCATATCTTTGAAAATTAATAATATAGATTTAAATGAAACTTCTCACCAGATCAGACATAGTCCTTTATTACCGAATACGATTCGATGTATAATGTGCGGTCCATCGAACTGTGGTAAAACAAACGTTATGATTAGTTTGTTGTTACATGAAAATGGTCTAAAATTTAAAAATCTTTATCTTTATTCCAAAACTTCATTTCAACCAAAGTATCGTTTCTTGAGTGAAATATTAGGAAGAGTCTCGCAGATTAACTTCTACAAATTTAGCGATGATAAAGAGGTAATTTCTCCGAGTGAAGCTTTAACAAATTCTGTGTTTATTTTTGATGATATTGCGTGTGAAAATCAAGTTAATATTCGCAATTATTTTTGTATGGGTAAACATAAACAAATAGATTGTTTCTATTTATCTCAAACCTATTCCAAAATTCCAAAACAACTGTTGCGTGACAATGTGAATTTTCTTATTATATTTAAACAAGATGATGTGAATTTAAAACATAATTATGAAGAGCATGTTACTTCTGATTTACAGTGGAAAGAGTTTAGAAATATTTGTCAAACTGTTTGGAGTAAACCTTATAATTTTCTACTTATTAATAAAGAATCGTCATTAAATAATGGAAGGTACAGACAGAACTTTGATATGTTTTTTAAATTTGACTGACTGTTTATATGTATATATATAAGTAATTAACATGGCAAATCAAATTCAGTATAATTTGTTCTTTAGCTGAATACAGTTGTTAATAAGTATAACATGGAGAAAAATATTAAAATAGAATTAATGAAGTCTGTAGACTCCATAAAGAATAAAATAAAACAAATGAAAAACCAGGAACACTCTACGAACTTATCACTTGAAAAAATGTTAAAACCTGTCACAGATCCCCTTAAAACTCTAGTTGATTCAAATAAAACATTATAAAAAATACAAAATTTTGAGAATACATACTCTAATTTTGAAGACGTGGAATTAGGTGACATTAATACTAGCTCATCTACTAAGTTTGAAGAATGCTATGACCCAGAACTGAATTCTGTACTGAACGTTAAAAAGCCTCCCCAGACGGAATTACCGGATGATTTAGAAATATCATTAGAGGGTCGTGATATCCATGATATTTATGACCTAAACATACCATTTGGAATAAGGAGTGAAAACAAAAAAATATTAATGGGTAATTCAATAGTTTCGTTTTCTAAAATAGATAGTGCAAATAATGATAATACCATTTTAATTAAAGTTGGTGACAAAAGCTTCAATTTAACCCCTGGTTTAAAAGAACTTTTACTTCGAAGAAAACCTGATTTGAAACAAATATCGAGCAAAGATAAACTTGTCTATAAAGATATGTTGCATTATACAAATGCACATAAGAGAGATTTCAATCCTAATGGGCAAATTAGAGGCGATAAAGGTATAAAATATCGTGAAATAATCAAACCATTGTTTTCTGAATCGTCAAACAATAATATTGTCACTAAATTTGGAGGAAGCTTACCAACGTTAAAGAAATACAAAAATAGCACTGACTTGGTATATTGGGACGATCCTAACGAACTGGTTGAAAGATTGAAACTATTAATTGCTTCCCGAGATGCTGGTAATACAAATCATGATAATGAAATTTTATCAATAATCGAAGAGTTAAAAGAAGCTGACATAATTAAATAATAAATAGTCCTAATAATATGCTCTTTATTCAGTATTATAGCAGAATTCGAGACAAACATACCTACTGAGTTGTGAACATGAGCAAAGCTGACGTGGTAAACGAAATTCATAAAAATGCGAGAGTGAACTATCCGCGAAGACATGTTGTAATGAGAGATATAGATGACTTGTGGCAAGCAGACTTAATTGATTTGCAATCAATTTCAAAAGAAAATAAAAATTATAGATATATTCTTACCGTTATTGATTCATTTTCGAAATATGCTTGGGCCTTTCCTATGAGAAGTAAAAGCAAAGAAGATGTGTATAACTCTTTCAAAACTTTGTTGGATAAAGGGCGTGTTCCTAAAAATCTGCAAACCGATAATGGAACAGAATTTTATAATAACAAATTTCAGAAGCTTATGAAATCGTTTCATATTAACCATTATTCAACCTTCTCAACAAAAAAAGCTTCAATAGTCGAAAGATTTATCAGAACATTGAAATCTAAAATCTATAAGGAATTTAGTTTAAAAGGCAATTACAATTGGGTAAATAATACCCTCAATGATGTTATTTACAAATACAATCACACTCACCATCGCACTATTAATGAAATCCCTGCTAATGTGAACAATATGAATAAAAAACTGATATTAGAAAGGTATTTAAAGTTGCCAAAAAATGATAATTTAAAAAGCAAGTACAAAGTAGGTGATTATGTGCGTATCAGTAAATACAAAGGTACATTTGAAAAAGGTTATACTCCCAACTGGTCAACAGAAATATTTAAAATTCGTAAAATACAAAATACAACTCCTATAACTTACTTAATTGAAGACACTATCAGAGGTCTGCCTATTTTAGGAGCATTTTATACACAAGAACTTCAAAAAACAAAACATCCCAATATATATCTAGTCGAGAAAGTTCTTAGAAGAAAAGGTAACAGGGTTTTAGTAAAATGGTTAGGTTTGTCTTCAGCTGAAAGCAGTTGGATTGATAAATCGAATGTAATATTATAAATAAAATAACGTTAACAAACTCGAATCACATAACTATTTATTAAAGTATTCAAACCGGAATCATCAGTCTTATAATGTGTTTTGGAGAGAGTAGTCTTCTCAATTGGCTTATTAATAATTTACCATTTGAATTACACTTACCAGGATATAATTACTGTGGCCCAGGTACTAAATTAATAAAAAGACTAACAAAAGGAGATAACGGCGTAAATAAGTTGGACGAATACTGCAAAGATCACGATATTGCATATCACAAGTCATCAAACTTAAAGGATCGACATAAGGCTGATTTAATTTTGTTAAAAATGGCGAAAGAGCGAGCGGTTGCTTCCGATGCCAGTATAGCTGAAAAACTCGCGGCACGCTTAGTAAGTAAGGCTATGTCAGCAAAAATTAAAACTGGTTGTGGTTTGGACAAAAAGCCTTCTCCAAAAATTACACCTGGAAAAGGGTTAAAAAGTAAATTAAAATCTGTTATAACAAAAGCAAAAAGGCATATCAAAAAATTAAAACCTAAGAGCAAGAAAATGGCAATAGAATTAGCTATTGCCGCTACTACAGAATTGGCTGATGATTCATCGATTAAGCTCCCTCGCGTTATTCCTATTCCAAAAACTGGGGGATTATTACCTTTGATTCCTATTTTTGCGGGATTATCAGCTGCGGGAGCTTTAGCAGGCGGTGCAGCTGGTATTGCTAAAACCATAAATGAATTCAAAATGGCTAAAAAGCTGTATGAAGAATCGAGAAGACATAATGAAAAAATGGAAGCTCTATGTATTGGGAAAGGACTACACCTTAAACCACATAAAGGCGGACTTGGAATTTTCGTATCAAAAGAAAAAAACTAAGATATCGGCTACCCAAACGGGCCTTAACTAACTTTGACATTTTAAAGTACGGGAATAGAATTCCTTATTTTAGAGGTGTCTTTATGAGAGATGAGCTCCCTAAATGACCTTATAAAAAAGAATGTGGAGTTATTAATTTGGATAGTTCAAAAAATCCTGGTTCTCATTGGGTAGCCTATGCAAAATATAATGATTATGTTGAGTATTTTGACAGTTATGGAAATCTTAAACCTCCGAAGGAATTTATAAAATATGTAGGTTCTAACATTTAATATAATTATGAAAATATACAACGTGATCACCCCTTCAATTGTGGACATTTATGTTTAAATTTCTTAAAGAATTTTTGGTATAATCATGAAATAAAATAAAAAGGATCATCTAAAAGAGTTCAGTATGCAAGCATGTCTACTACGGTTACCATCTCTGGAAATAAATCGGAACTGATTTCGTATTTTCAACCACCTCTTCATTTATCTGATCAGTACGAGTGCGGTTTACTATACTTTTCAGTATTAAAAACAAGACCGAATGTGCCCGTTAATAACAGCAGTTTAACAGCTGTTATCAGAATTGAATGTGATCTTGTACACGGTTCATACTGCAACGGATTACCGACTCATTTTATTCATGAATTTATATCTGATACTGCTCCAAGTCACGGCTACATAGAAATACCTCAGAACGTTAATTACTTTCCAGTTAACAAAAATATAATTTCATCTATATCTGTTAGGATTGTAGATCAGTTTGGTTACCGTATTGACTTTGGTGAAGAAAATATTCAATTACGTCTTCATTTAAGAAAAGCAAAATGATAGTATATTATAAAAACCCTTCAGTGAAAATAAAACGTCCTATTCCGTCAACGACCATAAAGGTGCACAGACGTAAGAAAATCGTGAAGAAATTTACTGAATCAAATAAAGATTTTCTTAAAGCTAAAAAAAGGTTTAAAGTATGAGTATACTACAGATTACCGATTTACCACACTTTGATAGTTCGATCGAAAGTTATGAAATCCATTCATACAATCCCTACAATAACAGTTTTAGAGAAAACGATGAAATCAGAATCCCCATAGACCAGCAAGATATATACGTGCTACCATCAGCCAGTTCCATCTACATCGAAGGTCAAGCAAAGCTGTTCGGTAAGGATGGGCATCAGATCAAGAAAGCTGTTACGTTTACTAATAACCCTGTTATGTACTTGTTCCAAGACATCAGGTATGAAATGAATGGAATTGAAATAGATCGTATAAAAAATTCTGGAATAACATCAACAATAAGGTCATACATCTCATTTAATGAAGCAGAAAGTAAAGTTTCTGCATTATGGGGTTGGAATTTAAACGGTTTCCAAAGTGATGGACATTTTAGCGTTGTGGTGCCCTTAAATAAGATTTTAGGGTTTGCAGAGGATTACAATAAAATTGTGATAAATTGTAAACACGAACTTATATTGAATAGGAGTAATTCTAACTTAAATAGTATTATTCTTACTGATGAAGTCGTTCAGCTTCAAATAGATATACAGAGAATTCAATGGAGAGTACCACATATAAAAGTTTCCGATCGAGAACGTTTAATACTTTTAAAGCACTTAGAAAGAGATAAACCTATTCAGATGGCCTTTAGAAATTGGGATTTATATGAGTATCCTTTACTACCCAAAACCACAAAGCATTCTTGGTCAGTAAAGACTGCTTCTCAATTAGAAAAGCCTCGGTATGTCATTTCTTGCTTGCAAACTAATAGAAAAATAATAGAACTAAAGACAGTTCGGTATTTGATCATTGTGAGGTGACAAATGTTACGCTCTTTTTAAATTCGCAATATTATCCTTATGAGCCTTTATCTTTAAAGTTTTGGGAGAACAAATATAGTATATTATATGAAATGTATGTGAAATTTCGCCAGTCGTATTACAACTCTCCGGTAGAACCGTTGCTTGATCTGCAGGATTTCAAAGAAAAGGCCCCAGTCTTCATCTTAGACTGCTCGAGGCAAAACGATAGTTTAAAAACTGGTCCAGTGGATGTAAGATTGGAATTTGAATGTTCAACACAAATACCAGATAAGACAACTGCATACTGTTTGATTATAAACGACCGACTTGTGGAATACAAACCTCTGAGCAACATCGTGCGTAGATTATCATGACTGCTATTGTAGACATCCAAGGCTTTAAAACAGAAGCAAATGAATTTATAATAAAAGAAATTGCTATATGGTGTAATCAAAGCCTGCAAGTATTTTTAATCAAACCGCCATTTCCTTTTTACGATTTGACTAAATCGGAAAGACAACAAGTTTGCTGGATTGAGCGTAATAGAAAAATATACTGGAGCGAAGGATTTATACCTTACTCAAATTATCAATATTTAGTTTTAGATATCTTAAAAGATAAGTGTGTTTTCGTTAAAGGTCTTGAAAAAGTGTCATGGTTGAAAAATATTTTAAATAGTGTTAATGTAATTAATTTAGATGATAAAGGTTGTCCTAATTTGTTAACCCTATATGATCGCTATAAATATTCCGGAGATTTGTACAATTGTATCTATCATGACTCAATATATGCATTAAAAAATGTTATGTGCTTAAAAAAATGGTGCTTTGATAATAAACTTTTTAAAAAAGATACAATATGGATTGTTTCATTTTACTTAATCGTTTCCTATACTAACTAACATACCCATTTAGTTTTAATTTATACTATGATTGGAATATTACATGAATTGATACACATTCATAAGCACAATAAAAAACTCAGCAAAGAGAACAGTTACATTGGTCACTAAGACAAGGAGTTAAATTCCTAACCTGAAAACCTTAGAATAGGTGTTATTATTCTAAGCTGAAAACATAATGTTAATAATCTATATCGTGAATAAAACGGATCGCAGATAGCAAAAGTAGGTGTTATTGGAGGCGTCTGCGTCGCGAAACGAGCGAAGCGAGTTGAGTGACGCAGAAGTCAGAACACATTTATATTAATCGATCGAACACTACACGTGCAGTCAATCTGCTTTATCTCGATACGTCCGCATCACCTGGAATCCGAGTGACCGTGGGTTCAAGTTCCATGTAGACGAAGTCAGAGGCAAAAGCTAGTTGTGGATAAAACAATTATATAATTCATAAGTACATACATTCATAGTCTTATGCCTGTAACCCTGAAGAGGTAGGCAAAGGTGTATTACTACACCCACTTTTCGCCAGATATATTTAAGTCCCACGTAATAGGGAGGCGAGCCTATTGCCGTACCGGGCACATTTCTAGACTTCATGCTGTTACTGAGAATTTCCTAACAGAAAAACCCAATAACACTTTGGCCGACCCGGGAATCGAACCCGGGAGCCACCCGATCCTATTTTCAACATTGTTAAGACTTTGCATTCATTCATTAAAATTATCAACGAGCTGTGCAAAGATAACAGTATGTACATATAAATTATTATGAATGCATCGCTGTGCCCGAGCCGCACTGAGCGCGTCGAACGAACTTGAGAATGTTGTTTATATTATGTCATCCCAAGTAAAAACATTGTTACTATGCTACCAGTATTACGATGCATCGATGAATGAAATAATATTATACTTCTAATGCCAACCGTCCGTATCGCAGATCATGTTAGTAGTGTGATTTTTGGGGCGCTCTGCATTGCGAACGGAGCGAAGCGAGGTAAGTGATGCAGTAAGCAAATGAATTTATACTAAAATAAATAGCTGTATGGTGTAATAAAAACCTACAAGTGTTTTTAATCAAATCACCATTTCCTTTTTACGATTTGACTAAATCAGAAAGACGGCAGGTTTGCTGGATTGAATGCCTGTAGTAGATGAAAATGAAATGCATAATTATTATTATTAAAAGAGTAATTAAATAATCTTATAAGAAATAAGTGATTCCTAATCTAACATTTATTGTATTTTAAAGTGCTATTTTTTTTAAGACTAAAATATATAAATCATCCATCAAGAATCCTAATTGTCTACTACTTAAATATATTATATATTAGAAGATTTTACTATCGTAATTATAAAAAATAAACGTTTGTACTGAGTTATTGATTATCTTGGATAATTCTATACACGTCATGTTAAGACAAAGTGGTCCAATATTTTATCACATCTTTGACGACACGTTTGGCGCATTGGCTAAGAGTATGACTCGCATCACAATGTAAATAGTAGGTTTAATAGACGCAGCAACGAATGCACCAACGTGTTGCGGGTTCGATTCCCGCACGAAACAAATGAGTATTGTTCCCGTTTGGATTTTGTTTTTATGTTTTTTTTACTTTATTTTTTTTGTATTATAAGCAATTATTATGTCTCCATAATACCTACTGTTGGCTACTTACTAAGAAAGAAAGAAAGAGAAAAACTATTTATTTGTCACAGACACAGAAAAAGTATTACATATAAAAGAAAACATTGCAAGGCATAAGATTAGTCTGTGACAAATATGTGCACTTGATGTGCACACTCAGCTATATTGTTGCATTGTGGTAGTGTCCACAACTCTATTATTGAGTTATAGTTGCTAGTAAAAGCTAACCTCTCATTATACGGAAGGCCTATGCATTCATTACTACAAGATGTGCACCAAATCGTTTCGATGCAACGATGTGCCGTGATCGAACATGATATTGTGTTTATTGTACTAATTTAAGTGCGCGCGATAATTTTTGCTTGGCTATGTCAGTTCGACACCATACCAGATTATGATACACACAACAACCGATCGGACTGATCACGTCGACTGAACACAGCAGTCTAACTTGAGAATGTTGTTACATTAGCATCTTAAACTAGAAACGACAGTAAGTTGTCCCATTGCATTGCTACTACAATGATATGTCGGTGAATTAAATACAATATTATATCGTGAATCAGACGGATCGCAGATAACAACGGTATTATTGGGAGCGTCTGCGTCAGCTCACTTTGTTCTGAGTGATGTAGATCACATTTATATTAATCGATCTCGATTGTAAAATTGGGGCTTCTGTATCACGCAGCTCGAGCGGCGACGCGAGAGCAAGTGATGCAGAAGCCCCAATTTTACGCTACTAAGGATATAGCTAAACTTTCTATCGAGCGCACTGCTGAGATTTCTTGTGTTGTGCTTGAACAACATATTATAGCGTGTGTGTATCGACCACCACAAAGCGACTTTACTCAGTTTGAAAGCATTATAGAGGATGTCTTTAAACACATAATTTCTAGTAGGAAGTCTATAATTGTATGTGGCGATGTTAATATCAATTTGTTAGAAAAATCACCAATTTGTACTAGGTTAGTTAGCTTATTTAGGTCATTTAATTTAAATGTTTTGTTCTCTGAACCAACCAGAATAACCTCACATTCGTCTACATGCTTAGATAATGTTTTTTGCAATTGTCTTTATTTAAGTAAGACTGTTTTAACTGACTTGACATCGGATAACTGCGGGCAAAAGGTTGTAATTCCAACTAATACAACCCCTTAAGTACAAGAAATTACATGTAGGCCAATTACCTCTGCTCGCCTCAAACACTTTAGTAATGATGTTGCTGCCAAGATCGCCAGTATTGACTTAACCGTTGATGATCCTGATGAATTATATAAATGCTTATTTAAAATTGTTAATGATGAGTACAATAAAAATTTTAAACTGAAGACGTTTGCAAGGAGCATTAAAGTAAATTTTTGTGACTGGGCAACAGTAGGTATATACAAAAGTAGAGCTAGGTTGTATGATCTATATGGTATGAAGAAATACAATTTTAATCCTGAATTTATTCAATATGTTAGAAATTATTCAAAGGTTTTTAAGAGGACATGTGCTTTAGCCAAATCCTTATATTTAAGCAATAAAATCAAAGAATCCAAGAACAAAATTAAAACTACTTGGAGCATTATTAACAATGAGACTGGACGAGCTAAATTGGTAGATAACAATTATGAATTAAAATTTAATGGTGAAATTATTACTAGGAAAACTGATGTTGCTCAGACATTTAACAATTTCTTCATAAACATACCAGTGAACACAACCAGCTGTCTAGATTCATGTCCAAGCAAAGCAGAAATGTTGGTTAGGGGCAATGTGAATGAGTGTGATGTGCTTTTTAATTTTAAATATATTGACACCAATGACATACTGAAGGTATTCAAGACGCTCAATAATAAAAAATCTGTTGACTCATGGGGCATTTCTGTTAAACTTGTGCGACAAATTATTTCTAGCTTAGCTCCATATTTAGCTGCAATATTCAACAGATGCGTAGATACAGGAGTATTTCCTGATCTAATGAAACACAGTAAAGTAATACCATTATTCAAAAAGGGATCAAAGAGCGACCCTAGTAATTTTCGGCCAATTTCTATCTTGCCTGCTATTAGTAAAATTTTTGAAAAGATTATTTTGCATCAACTAGAGAGCCACATTCACACAAATAATTTATTTCACAGTGAACAGTATGGCTTTACTACGGGTCGCTCCACCGTTGATGCCGGTGTAACTTTGTTAAAGCATATTTTTAATGCTTGGGAAAACTCGAAGGATGCCATTGGTGTTTTCTGTGACCTATCAAAGGCCTTTGACTGTGTGGAACATAATACACTTTTACTTAAATTGAAACTTTATGGTATTAGAGATACCGCACTCAATCTTGTTGCCAGCTACCTTAGTGATAGAATTCACTATGTAGATGTTAATGGGAGTAGGTCTCTAGGTTTGCCAGTAGGAATGGGCGTCCCACAGGGCTCTATTCTCGGTCCATTTCTTTTTTTAATATATATTAATGATTTGCCGTTCTTTGTACAAAATTTTTGTGATATTGTTTTGTTTGTCGACGATACGTCACTAATTTTTAAAGTTGATCGTAATTTAAGTAACTTTGATACCGTCAATAACACTCTTGCACAAGTATTAGATTGGTTTTCGACCAATAATTTGGTACTCAACTCAAGCAAAACCAAATGTGTTAAATTCTCTTTGCCTAATGTCAAAAGTGTTCCTACTAATATAATTTTAAATAAGGAAACAATTCAACTAGTCGAATTAACCGTATTCTTAGGTATAACTTTAGATTGTAAGCTTCAGTGGGGCGCCCAAATATCCTGTCTCGCAGTAAAACTTAGTTCTGCAGCGTTTGCAGTTAGAAAAGTTAGGGAATTCACAGATATAGATACTGCTAGACTAGTTTACTTTAGTTATTTTCACAGCGTTATGTCTTACGGAATAATGTTATGGGTACAGCTGCTGATATACAGACTATTTTTGTCATTCAAAAGAGGGCCATACGTGCAATTTATAAGTTAGGTGCTAGAGATTCTTTACGTGATAAATTTAAAGAAGTAGATATATTGACAGTTGCGTCGCAATATATATATGCTAACTTAATGTAAAATTACCTCTTGAAATAATGAATTTACCCATGCACAAATACAAACGGACAATTAGGAGCTTTCTTTTACAAAGGGGTTATTACACTATTAACGAATTTTTAAATGATAAGACACCGTGGGGATAGGCTTAGGCTTGTTTAACTCACGATTATTTTATTTGCATGTTAAGTGGTGCCTCGTGAACACATGATTTTTGCAGGATTTGGATATTTTTATGATTTGTTGAATGTAATTTAACATTATTTATCCCTGATCATATCATTGTTCACTTGTCACCTTCACAAAATTCTTTCTACATTTGCATTCCTTCACGCGTTCCACTAACTTATGTTAATAATAACGATCTGGAAAATGGAGGTAATTGGCGGTCATGGTCAGTATACCAATAGATTGTTTCTTACTGCTGGTTCGTATACCGTTGTCGTCATGCTCACTAAAATGTCATTTCTTGTGGTGGCGTCGTGTGTCGGGTCATTCCTGTCCCTCTAATATGGCGAGAGGGATGACGGCTGGCACATGCGTCATACTCGTGAACGAGTGCTACTTGCGTTGACTGGTCGATGACGGTCTTGCGGGCTGGTGTTAGATTTTAATATTTAACTGCATCATTTCCATCATGGTTCTGATCACTTTCGCGGATTGCCTGCATTATTAGGTATATATAATGTAAGTGGATGCTCCTGTTTCACCATGTCTATTCTGAGGAGGCTAACCAAAAGTATTATGCTTGAGTATTATTATGTACAGTTAATATATACAAGTGATATAGAAGGTGTAACAGTTGCACCTTACAAAATGTAAATTGTGTATTATGCAAAGGCGATGAAAAAGTGTGACCGTGAGTTTTATTGCCCGTTCTTTCTCATGGTTCTACCTATTGCTTTGCGAATGTGGCAGTAAATGTAAATGTAGAAGCATACAGTAATAATGTTTTAAATTTGAGTATAAGTAATTATTTTATAAATGTATTATTTTGACGTTCATAAGCGTCACATTGTGACCCAAATGAATAAAGGATTTTGAATTTGAATTTGAATTAAAAAATATCCCGATAAGCGGCAATAGGCTCGCCACCTATTACGTGGGATCAAAACACTGGCGAAAAGTGGACGTTTAATATGCCTCTGCCTACCCTTTCGGGGAAACAGGCGGGCGTCTATGTATGTATGTAATTCTGATATATACGAGAATTGAAATCAATTCAAATAACAGTCCACCCAGGTCACTTCGAATATTACAGTTTCTTCTTGTGACTTACTTGTCTTAAGTCTAACAGTGCTTATTGATATATTTTTAAAGTATTTCAATTTCAATTTAAATGTGTCCCAACACGTAACAATACAAGTGCACCAAACAATAAAAATCTCATTAAATGTTACTCCACCATTGAAATAAAATCAAGGCTTTTATAAATCATACTTCAACTCAAAAGTGCCATGTCAATTCACGTATGACATAGTAGTTTAAGCGGTCACTTCTTGGTTCAGGGCTATGCTACTGTGTTGTGGGTTCGACCACCACACGAAACTACTTTGAGTGGTAGGACATTACAAATAAGAATCATCTTTCAAAAATACGACGATAAGAATACGTTTTCCTATGACAAAAACATCTACCTCGGGGAACAACTTCATCGTAAAAGTAAATCACAGAGTTGTTATGATATGGTAGGCTTTATTCGTCCCGAGGTGAACCTTGTTCGTAGTATCGCGATTATTTTTCTGTTCAATGTATCTGATAGCTACTGTCGGTGTGATTGAACTCGCCCTTGAATTTGGAAAGTAGAGTTTGTTTTAGATATATTGTTGTTTTTAGCCTGTCTTGCGTACGTTATAATCAATAGTTTATTATTAACCTCTCGTATGCCGGAATACCAGACACAATTAAAAAGCTATTGTGTCTCGCGTAGATCTGCGTTCCGGCAAACAAGGGGTTAAATACATGCTCGGGTCGTTAATATGACAAGCTATTTTATGACATATCTCAAACTAAATAATTTTCAAACACATTTTCTTACCATTTTTGATCCCCTTAGGGATGGATTATTATTTATTAAATCCTCCGTTACTAGGTGCACATCATAAAATAACCCTTTCGTGAAAAATAAAGAGTATCTTTATAGTCACACTTCCTGGACCGATTTCAAAAGCCTAAGTCTACAGTCACTTATAACAGAAAAATGAAGCTTCTAGGTTGAATCAATTTATCGATACCTCTAGTCATTTCGTACAATTTGTATGCTTATTTTAAATCAATTTACCAACGGTAGCACCCGTTTGATAGATGCTTACAAAAATATGAAAGCAGCAATCGGTCATCAAAAGTTTTGCCTTTAAATAAAACCATATGGTCTTTAATCTGTAGATTTATATTTACTCTTTTTTTAAATAAAATGTATACTAACTTTTTCATTTGTATTCTTTTTGACTGTTATTTTACTTTCGATTAATCACTCGATCTAATCGCCTAAAAGGAATTTACCTACTGCCGGACGCCTATCCCAATTTCCGGACAAACAGCCAAATCTTTTGAAACTTTTAATACACGAGGTCGTGGTACGAGGTTCCTTTATGTAGGCTTCGCCCCTTTGATGTATTTCTTTCACACACGGTGCTTATATTTCGGAGCTAATGATCAGTATAAGAGTCTTGAAACTTGGAGTGCTGACGTGAGCCGTGGGAATATAAGGTAGTTTTTTTACTTTTGTAAAGAAGGTGAACTGCATGGTGTAGTGGTTGAAGCGGTCGCCTCACTGTAGAACTACGCTGAGTGTCGTGGGTTCGATCTCCACACACGACAACACATTGTGGTACATATTGTTGATTCGAGTCTGAGTACTTTAACCCTTTCCCTGTCCAGCAAAAAACGCCATCAAATCAATTATTATGACAAATATATTATACCCGAGTCAGGAAAATTGTTACGTCCATTGATTGAATATTTCTAAAGCTCACTCGACGTGACACACGACGAATTACTAGCGTTGTATTTTTTGTAAAGCAGACCAAGAACTGCCTGTTCAACAAAATCGCAAGTAATGTCCATTTAACGATATTCTTCTGGAACACTTACACTATGAGCACAGGCAGAACACAATTTTACAGAATTCTAAAAATATAAGATAAATAAATATAGTGTTAACAATATACTAATATTAACATTGAATTCAGATTTCTAGTAAGTTCTTTGTTGTACTCATCTATTAATAGCTCGTTGACACTTACCCCGTCACGTTCTGGACAACTATCAACAAAGAAGATAACGTCCCGAACAAATAGCCGCTATTGTAACACGTACAAATTATGTAACGTAATTATTATAATTAATATATATAATGTTATAACTAGCTGCGAATTTTACGTCTGAATTATTTTAGTTTCAATACTCTTTAGTCATTCTAATTTCTTACTTACTAAAATGCATTGTAGGGCAACTATACAATACTATGGTTTAAATTAAAAATATGTCAAATAAGTGGAAAAGATCGACAAGAAAATAAACAATTTTACATGACAGCTAGTCGTTACATTCTGACAGTGATCTAAATCATGAGATATTATTATCCCTTTGAGCTGCGAAATTCAGACGGCAGTCGCACTGTGGAAAAGCAATTATTTTGGTAAGAATAGTAGCCGGTTGGATGCAAAAGGCGGTAACAATGAGGATTTGCATATTTTTTTTATTATTTTTTATAGACTCATGCCTGTAATCCCCGAAGGGGTAAGCAGAATGTAATAATACAACCACATTTCGCCATGAATTTTTAGGTCCCATGCAATAGGGGGCGAGCATATTGCAGTTACCGGGCACAAAACCAGACTCGGGCTGCTACTGAGAATTCGGAAAAACCCAGTAACACTTTTGCCCGACCCGGGAATCGAACCCGGGACCACCGACATTTATATAAATATAGATTAATATTACCTATGATATTCTACTACATACACCACACTGAGTAGAGCTAACTAAATTGTACAACACAATGTGTATACATACAAGTATACGTATGTTGTAATACATAAAATACACATAAAGTATTTCTACAATGAAATTGAAAACTCAGTACAATTCTAGAATTCAATTCCCCATCCCATTAAATTCAGTGTATTAGATGTGTGTTAAAGTATCTAATATAACAATGGTACCAATATCAGATACCCTTCCTTGCCTGATACTCGCAATCACTCAAGGATATTACCCACAAAGTTTATGCTAGGCTCAAAACCAATTTGGCTAAAATCTTTGCCATTGTATAAAGTAAAAATTGGGCAAGTGCGAGTCGGACTCGCGCACGAAGGGTTCCGTACTATAATCTATAAAAGAAAATCACGTTCGTTGTATGTGTACTTAAATACTTTATAAGTTTCTACCTGTTTATTAAGATCGAGTAACAAATTGCTTAAAAATTACGTTTGTTGTATGGGAGCCCCCCTTTATTATTTACTTTTTTTAAATGTAATTATTTATTTTGAAAGGTAATATACAACTACATATTCTATGAAAATTTAAAGCGTCTACCTGTTACAGTTAGTAATTTTGAGCAAAAAATACGAAAAAAAACACGTTTTTTGTATGGGACCCCCCCTTAATATTTTCATTTTTTTATTTTTAGTATTTGTTGTTATAGCGGCAACCGAAATACATAATTTGTGAAAATTTCAGCTTTCTAGCTATCATGGTTTATGAGATACAACCTGGTGACAGACAGACAGACAGACAGACAGACAGACAGCGGAGGCTTAGTAATAGGGTTCCGTTTTTTACCTTTTAGGTACGGAACCCTAAAAAGCAATATTGACGACAGGTTGGCGGAGAGGGACTGTAACCGACTGTTACACTGAAGGTCTCAGGTTCGATTCCCGCTCAAGTCAAACATTTGTGTGCGTGAACATTGATGTTTGTCTTGGTCTGGGGTCTGTTACTGTGTATAATGTGTATGTATTTACAGAAAAAGTATAATATTTCACGGTAGTAGAGCCTTGCTGATTTCAACATGAATGGGCCCGCTCGGCCGGGGAATTACTACCCTCTCAAAGAAAATCTACGTAAAGTAACAGTACCTAAACGTTGTGTTTCGTTCGGTGAGTGAGAGTGCCGGAGGCCCTATCCACTATTCCTTCTTCCTCATCCCACTCCTTATCCTATCCCTTGTCCCAACCGCAAGGGGCAGCAATGCACTTGTGACGACTCCTGTGGTGTTGCTTGTGTCCATGGGCGGCGTTAATTGCTTACCATCAGGCGATCCGTCTGCTCGTTTGCCGCCTATTACTAAATAAAAAAAACCTCTGCTTATGTAATTTGGGACTAAATGCTGTTGCATGAATAGAATATTATTATTATTATTATATTCTATGTATACATGAAGCCATTTGACAAAACTTTTTAGAATTAAATAGCTAACATAAACTTTATAAAATTGTTGTAAAAATGTAAAAGTAGACCTGAAGGTTTTCAACCACTAGCTATTATAAATATCTAATTTCGTATTATAGCCTTATTTCGCTTTAAAACTCTTTAGCGGCAATTCGTAATACACTTATTATAACTTAGCATCCTGTTTATACGAGGCAAGTTTAATTAACATTGGTTATTGATTTATTCATATAAAAAATTTTGAGTTAAGAAATTCTACGGCAGATTTCCTAGAGAACTTTCGCATTAGGACTAAATCCTGTGTCGCGGAGGACTTTACAGAAATACAAGTAACGGACACAATGAACACCCAGACTCGAAACAACAATTTGTGGATCACACAAAGTGTTGTCTCGTGTGGGGATCGAACCCACAACACTCCACCCACGGCGCCGTGTCAAGCGGTGAGGCGGCCGCTTAAACGACTACACCAACCGTGCGGTCACATAATTATGTTATCTAGCACGGTTTTACCTGGTCTCCCATCCCAGTGATGATGGGCGTGTTCCAATACGCCGCGAGCCTGGCGACAGGTTCCAACGCGAAGGCACAGGCAGGACCGATGAACGCGATCACGTCGTCTTTGAAGTGCATGTCTGCTGCGAGACCCGGTGCTATGGCGCCGGAACACGATGGGTAACTGGGGAGGAAGAAAGACTTATTTATTACTTTATTTCACTAAAATTTTGTAGATGAGGTTCGAGAGAAATATATGTATATGTACATAAAATTCTTGCGTTACTGACTGACTGACAGATATACTACAGCAAAAGGTATTAGGCGCAAGAAGCAGAAATTTGGCATGTATGTTGCTTGGGAAGTGTAACGGCCTGGTCACGAGATCGGTCTAAGCGGCGAGCGGCGCGGCAGGGGCGATGTACATGGCGCGTTTACTCTAAGGCGGCCGCGCACCGCATCACAGTAAACGCGCTATGTACATCGAAAACGCTCACCGCTGCCGCCCGCCGCTGTAGGCCGTGACCGGGCCGTAAAGGTGCACAAAGAAGGGACTTCCTGAAATACCCAAGAGATTGGGAAAAATGGTTAACTTAAGTTAAAAATAAATGTGCGGGTGTAGCAGCAGACATCCTCTGGTACATGATAAGACCATAATCTACATTAGTCATCCAGACTCATAGTATGACTGGCTTGCCGATTGTTATTTGGCAGAAAAGTTAAGCAACGTTTACACAGGTTACCACTTGGATGGGTGACCGTGTGTGGCATCTACATCAGAGCGCTACCGTTCTTCTGAGGACATGTAGAGTCGGTTTCGGTTCTTGTCTTTGGCTATATTACAGGCCTTCGGGTGGTCTGAAAACTCTGCCACCAGACTTAGCCACACACTCTCACGAAACATAACATATCAAACGCGCTTTTGCAGTCCAAGTTGGATTAGGCCTCTCTTAATTTGAGTTAAAAAAAAGTAGCGATAGCTGAGTGGAGAGACCGATAGACTGCTACGCAGATGGTCTCGGGTTCAAATCCACGGCACGCACCAATGACTTTTCGGAGTTGAGTGCGTATTAAATTGTTTATTATCACTTGCTAATCGGTGAAGGAAAACATCGTGAGGAAACCTGCATGTCTGAGAGTTCTCCATAATGTTCTCGTAAGACATGTGAAGTCTGCCAACCCGCACTTGGCCAGCATGGTGGACTATGGCCTTACCCTTCTCATAGTGAGAAGAGGCCCGTGCCCAGCAGTGGGTCAGTATAAAGGGCTGATGATGATGAATTTGAGTTACAATGAATAGAATCGAGAATCAAAAGGAGGATTAGGCCGTCTGTACAACGCTGGGCAGACGAGTTGATAACGAGTTTTCCGTCTGGTCACAAAGATATGATTTGCTTCATGTATTTTCCTCAGTCGCCTCTTATGACACACACTGTTCAATGTTTACTGTAAAGTTTGACATGCCGCTCACTAGATGGCGTTGTACCATATTTGTATGTTCCTGAATTGCGCTATCAAGATTCTCCGCGGACAGTATATAAAGTCTGGTGGATTCAATAAATTTTGTACTCACTGGAGAACGTGTTTCACTTACGACACACACTCCTAAAGGCAATCTTGGGACTAGTCTTGTGCTAAATCGGACACTTTTCAGTTCGCACCGTAATCGTACAGTCCCGGTACAGTACTAGTACACCTTATTAGTACTAATAGTACTATTAGTACCTCATTCTGTTAGCAATTATGATTGTAGCGATTCGGCGAATTTTAAGCGTTTTACCGTGCAGACTGCAGTGATAGATAACTGTGGTGTGGTTAGACAAGTAATCAGTTTATCATGACGCATCAGAAGGGTGCAAATATTTTAATGTTTATAGGGACACATCATTAATTGTGCGTTGTGTCACAGAACAGTGTGTTACTGCCATTACCTGTGGATATCCATAATAATAATAGAACTAAAAGCAGATACTGTGTGTGCAGATACATTCAGCGTTTAGCAACTACGGCCCAAGCGCAATCTTACGCTTCGTGACTAGTTAAATAAAGTACTTAGTAGTTCTAGGTAATGGGAAAATAAAAATACGTGTTTATAAATCAACAACTATATATAATAATTTAAGAACAATAATTGACATTATTTTGCGTCATATTTTGTAATCTGTAATTTTACATATTACTATGTAAAAATAAAACTTGTGAAACTTTGGTCGGCTTTAATAATTTCCGTCTATTATTTATTACTTGGCCAGCACCTGAAAAAACTCGTTCACATGAGACCGATGTAGCTTGAATCATCTCGTTCAATCAATCGTTATCTCGCTTACTCTTTAATTTACTGTATCGCGCTTCGTCACTCGGACTAGAATGAAGTAGGCACAGTATGGGCACAGTGTACTATTAGTGCGATTGTCCGATTAACAGATATAGTTCGGTACTATTTCTTTTATTACAGTGCGAAGTAACGTCACCTATTCGTACATCGTACACGTACTTATAAAAAAATAACGTCGTTTCACCTAATATTTACGAATAAACAAAGCTCAATATTTGATCATTTTCAACTTTCAACGTTAAAAAATGTTTGAAATACTAGCGCAAACATTTTTCTGAATATAAAATTCTAAAATTTCAATTGGTAGTGGGTCGAGCGCTTTCGTAATAATTGGTTATCGATATCTAACAATAAAAGTTGCTCACGGCAATTATTTTACATAGTATAATTGAATTTGAGAGAATACCACTTTCATGCTATTACAACATACCTATACAAATTGTCATTTTTGCTGTCTTGTTTTCGTTAAAACCACACGTAAAATACCTTTTGCGGGTTGGCTTGTACATTCTCTGGTCCATACCTTAGGATTATCAAGATATCTGCGTACGGTATCACTGGCTCACTGTTTAACTGGCTAAAGTCGTATCTTAAAAACCGTCAATTCTTTGTCGTGGCAAATGGCTTCCAGTCAGACGTATACAAAATCACATCAGGAGTGCCTCAAGGTTCTCATATCGGTCCAATTTTGTTCAACATCTTCGTTAGCGACATCCCAAACAAACTCAGCTCGAACAGTTTTCTTTACGCAGATGATCTTAAATTCGCCAGGTTCATTGATTCTTATGATGACATAGGACTATTACAGAAAGATATTGATACGTTAGTAAAGTGGTGTGATGAGAATGCTATGAGTTTAAACATAAATAAGTGCTATCACGTTAGATTCACAAGAAAATCGAATTCATTACCTGCCACGTATCATATTCATTCGAACGAAATTCAACAGGTGAAGGAAATAAGAGACTTATGTGTAGTGTTTGATAGCCAACTCACATTTGTGCCTCACGAAAACACCATTACCAAAAAAGCGTCTAGAATGTTGGGCTTTGTTATCAGGAACATCGTTGGTTTTCGGTCCAGTAAAACGAAAATCCTTTTATATAACTGCCTCGTCCGATCTATCTTGGACTACTGTAGCCCCGTATGGAGACCACACTATGCTACTCACATATTGAGATTAGAGCGTATACAAAAGCGATTCCTATGGCATTTGGCATACTCATACGGATTGGCAAAAAAAAATAAATCGTATGACGCTAGGCTGTCGTATTTCGGCATGACCTCATTAGAGAAGCGTAGGAATTTGACTGACTCGCTATTCTTATTCAAATTGGTGAGATCAAAAATAGACTGTCCACAATTACTAGGCATGATTAGGTTCCAAGCTCCAGCTAGATATCCTCGGACATCAATAACCCCCCTGCATCCTCCACTCCGTAGGACTGTGCTCGGTGCGTGCTCCACTATACCCAGAATGTGCAAACTGATCAATGGCTGTAGTGACCTTATCGACATCCATACTGACTCACTTAACAAGTTTCGCAAGATCACACATAGCGCATTGTAGCCTTATTTTATTTATTTTTGTTCTTTTGTCACCCAATTATTTCACTTGTGTTATTTTCATAATTTTTTGTTATGTCTACTTTTAAGTTGTTTTTGGTACATGCTGTGCTTACCTGTAATTAATTGTAACACTTGAATTTTGTTTCCTTATACCAACAATTTGTTTGTTTTTAATATATGTTAAGTGTATACAATTGTTGGTGAGCCAAATAAAATAAATAAAATAAAAATAAAATTACAGCTGTAAGGGATATAATAATACTTGTGACGGATTTGTGGTAACCCCCCCGTGGGATCTCCACCTTGTCGTGGTGGACGGGCTCAGTAACCGTGGGTTTGAGGTACACCCATGGTGAAGCTAAGCGGGATCCCGGGAGGGGACGCTCCACGTAGGCTTGAGTGAGGCCTGCGTAGGATGCGTCAAAAGTTCGGGTGCGGGGGACTGTTCTGTCTGTCCCTCGCAGTCGGGTGCGCTCGTGGAAGGAGAGGCGTGTCGGTGTTGCGTTGCCGCGCGCTCTATCTCCCGCGACTAAATGGGGGCGTACCATTGTTGCGTCGCGGTGGGGCCGCAGAGGAAGAGGAGATGCGGTGTTGCGTTGCCGTCCTCCCTATCCTCTGCGGCCGCTGGGTGTTTTGGCGGCGGAGCCCAACACCTTCATCCGCTGCCAAGGGGATTTCGTTCGGGGCCCGCCTGACCATCTGACGGGTCAATACCCGTCGGGGGGTAGCGAGAAATGCTTCGGTGAAACCCTACCCTTCGACACATGGGTACACGAGGAGCACGGTTTGGTTTTATAGTCAGTAAGAGTCTGATAGTCCCCTTCGTCCTTCCCCCCCAGGGCGGACGGACTCCATGAGGATTTTCCAACCCGACACCAAAAAAAAGGATTTGTGGTAAAGTGAGTTGGGCGCAAAAGTTGTAAAAATAAGGTCTGAAGATGGTAGGTCAGTGAACCTGAATCGTAGTATCCTCAACTTCCCATACTATATATAGTAAATCAACCAAATCGTGGTTTGTTATGCGACGTATGCGCGACTTTGCTGTGATGTAATCCGCTCTAGCAGATCTCATTGAACCATTGTGCTCCTTAGATAAACATAGATGGCTGGAGCGCTTGTAGGGCAGAAGTCACCCCCTACATACGGTCATGCCCTACAGGCAATCCTCATCTCACGCTAATACTAGGTACAGAAAATTACTTATTGATATCATAATGACTAAAGTAAATATATTTATTTTATTTATTTATTTCTAGACTCACGCCTGTATCCCCGAAGGGGTAGGCAGATGTTTACACCTCTAAAAAAAATTCATGGCAAAATGTGGGTGCAATATTACTATTACACCCACATTTTGCCATGATTTTTTTTAGGTCCCACGTAATAGGGGGCGAGCCTATTGCCGTACTCTATCGATATCTATATCGATTTTAATTGCATTCTTAATTTTAAAGCTAAATTATCTGACTATGTTGTTAAGTTTAAGATTTGTACGCCGGAAACGGCAAAATATTATGGACATACCTATATCATTTTTTAACACCACTGTAACAACAATATTCTAACAAATAAATGGATTATTATTATTCACTTCATTTATTATTCTTCACTTGGCACACTTTTATATTATTAAAGTACAATTAGAAAAATACATTTAAAAATATAAAAGGGACCACGGAGACCCACCAGTGTCGGGTACAGGGACCAAGCCACCGGTGGTTAGGGCCTCAGAGACAGGAACTTCCTCACGATGCGTGCCGTGTCGAGAAGAACTGCCTTCTGAATCAAAGACTTGATCCAGCTGTCTAGTGTGAGCCTCTTTAGGTGTTGGTCGAGGCTCTTGGCGATTAATCCATTCACCGACACGACTATCGGCACAATGATCGCCGAATCCACATCCCACATGTCAACAATCTCGTGAGCTAGGTCCAAATATTTAATCTCTTTCTCTTTTTCTGCTTTCACGAGATTGCTGTCATGCGGTATGGTGATATCGATTATCATTGCGAGTCGCTCTGCTCGGTCTATCACTACAATATCAGGCTTATTGGCTACAATAGTCCTGTCTGTAATGATAGACCGATCCCAGTACAACAATGCACGACCATTTTCGAGAACTGGGTCGGGCACATATCTGTAGTACGGTACCTCAGAACCAATGAGATCATATTTAAGGGCTAGTTGCTGATGGATTATCCTGGCCACTTGGTTGTGTCTGTGCAAATATTGACCATTGGCAAGACTCGAACAACCGGATACTATATGCCTGAGAGATTCCCCGGGCCGGTGACACGCCCGATATATGTCAACCGTACCATCCCTCAGTATATACTTTCGGTAGTTGTTTGTCATGACAACTTCGTCCATAATTGCAAAGACAAAACCTTCGGTTTCTCCGAAGAGATCACCGAAACGTAACCAGGCTATAGAAGCTTTAAAATTGACGTCTGAGTCATGTAAAGCTCTATAGAACCGTCCATGCAGCTCCTTGCCCTTCCATATTTCTCTTCGGTCGTCAGTACTAAGTACTGCAGGTTTGTGCCAGTTCTCTTTAGCCAGAGCGAGCGGGGTAAGTCCTGTATCAACGGCAACTACATCGCGATGCACATCCACGTTCATTCCCAGAAAATATTCTCTGAGGTTGTACAGCTCGCGGTTATGGAGGGTCTTTGCACATAAAAAGCCTCGACCCCCACATTTCCGCGGGATGTACAACCTCATCACCGACGAGCGTGGATGATGCATCCGAGATGCAGTCAACATTGAACGGACTTTTCTATCCAGGGCATCGAGTTCCGTCTGGGTCCACCTGAGTATGCCGAAGGAATACATTAGGACTGGCATGGCCCACCCGTTGCAGGCCCGCACCTTGTTGCCACCTGATAAAAGACTGTTAAGTACTTTTTTCAGGCGGCCAAAGAAACGAGCCTGCAACGTCTGTTTCATGTCAGTCTCAGCAATATTCAAAGACTGCGACATACCCAGGTATTTGTAGGTCTCGGTTAGGGAGAGGGATCTAAGTTGTATGGAATCTGAGAGTTGTATCCCTGCAGATTCCATAATCCTGCCTCTCTTCACATGCATGACCGCACATTTATCCACACCAAATTCCATCCTGATAGAATTACTAAAGGTTTCGGTTACCTTAAGTAATGCTGTCAGTTGGAAATTGTTGGGGGCAAATAATTTCAGGTCATCCATGAAAAGGAGGTGAGATGTAACATGACCTCCTCTCCTTAACCGATAGCCTAGCCCTGAAGCCTCTAACAAGGTACTTAGGGGGTTCAGGGCCAGACAAAACCACAAATGACTCAAACTATCGCCCTGGAATATACCTCGCTCGATCCTTATTGGAGCACCGCAACCCAAACTCGATCGACACCCTGGATAGCACAGTACCATTCCATTGCCCCATACATGACCTTAAAAAGGTGCATAGAGTTGTATCTACTTTATACAACTCCAGCACCCTCAAAAGCCATGTATGTGGCACGGAGTCGTAAGCCTTCTTGTAATCTATCCAGCATGTCGATAGATTCTTTCGGTTACGGCGCACCTGCTGGCTAATGGCCATGTCTATCAGCAGGAGTTCTTTAGTGCCACGGGCCCCACTCCTACATCCATTTTGAGAAACAGATAAAATAGAATCATCAGCTATATGTTTCGACAATTTCGTTCTCAAAATGGATGTAAGGAGTTTATATATCGTTGGCAAACAGGTTATCGGCCTGTAATTCTTAGGGTCCGTGGCACTACCAGACTTATGGAGTAGGTGAGTGATGCCAGGTGTTAGAAAATCTGGTAGCGACCCCGATTCCAGTGATGATTGGAATTGAGATGCTAAGCAAGTATGCGAACTATGGAGCCATTTGAGCCAAAAATTGTGCAGCCCGTCCGGTCCCACTGATTTCCAGTTTGGTAACGAACGGACTGCACTGGCTATATCATCATATGTTATTGATATTGGCTCCATTGTTGGTATTTGTTCGCATACTCGCTCAACAGTCCCAATCCAATCACTCTCCGTGTGGCTGACAGGCGTCGACCAGATGCTGCGCCAAAATGTATTAGTAGCATCATCATCCGGTCGACCCCCATCAGCGTCACCGGCCGTGGACTCGGGTCGCTCCCATCTTCTGTACACCCACCTCTCGTCTCTCTGGAATGTGCGATTCAGGCAATACCGATCCACTCTTTTTTTGTATCGCCTTATACGGTTTGCCCATGCATAGAGTTTTTGTTTTAGGGTGTCGATGCGCTCTGTAACCCGAGATAAATAATCTTGGGAACTAATATTAGTTCCCGCAAAGGCTCGAGTTACAAAGCGCATCACTCTCGGTCGGGTATTGCCCATCCTAAAACAAGACAGCTTGCCAATGAGTGCCCTAGTCTCAGCGATACGACGCTCAATCCTACGTTGCCAACCTGGCACAGCAGCGGTCTGTCGAATAGCGGTATTATTTACATTAAATTTAACCCCCGCTACTCGACACGCCGCAACCGCCGCACAATACAGGATTGAGTGTGTATCGCCGAGATTTTCACTATTCTCAAAATAAATTGGCAGTAATGCATCTAGGGCACTCACCAGCGCTATGTTTTTCTTATGCATGGGCAAACGAGGCAAACGAGGCCGAACATTTGGGTCCATGGATCGGTATTCCGCAATAGCACATTCCAAAGCACTCCTTAACTGATCGTTGCACTGGGTACTTACATGAGAAGTCTCGTCATCTATCTCTTCATCGGCGACATCAACCTGTTGCAGTTGTGCAACCGCCGTCCGAGTTCGCGATGGAGAAGTGATGGGGAGACTTCTCTGCACGTCAGAGCGAAGTCTCTCAAGCACGGTGTCATCCAACAGACGACACCGTTGGATGGCCCGCACTTGATCCGATAGCCGTTGTGTTGACACGTTGACAGCTGGCTCAAGCGCCTGAAACAAAGGCAGCATTCGATCACGGTACGCACTGAGGTTAGTTCCTCCCTCTGTGGCCACAAAATATGCCCGCATGACGTTTTCATTCATTGAACTAGTCCATCTCATGCGGTGCACATCACCACCGGTAGCGGGGGCCCTGTTCGAGACCGGTGGGTCTCGGGGTCCCAAGCGTGTCGGTGGCCGGCCTCTCCCTCGCCGACGTACAGGTGGTGGCGACGTCGGCGGAGAGAAATACTCGTCGCTCGATGAGCTCGACGCCTCAACACTCGCCGACGACGCTGGTGCAGGTGCCGGCGGCTGCGAGGCGGAGCTGAGCGACAAGTCCGGGGATCTCAGGCGTGCAGCAGCTGCTCTCGTCAACATTTTCTAGTTATTTTATTTGTTTATATCTCTTGTTTATAAATGTTTTGTTTGGGTTTGTTTTGACACTAGATGTCATCTTCACAATATTTTTGCAGATAAGTTTCTTAAATATATTTTATGGTTTCTGTATTTATTATAATATTTATCATAAAAGGAGTTCTTGTACTATTGGAAATATAATATATTGACTCAAAACAATGATATAAAATACAAATAAAATGGTCCAAGAGAAAATTTTGGTTGTCTTGTTGACGGTTTTTTTTTTAATTTTTTTATTATTATTATTATTATACTTTAGTCCCACGTAATAAGGGGCGAGCCTTTTGCCGTACCGTGCACTTTACCAGACTCCGTGCTGCTACTGAGAATTTCCTAACGGAGAAACCCAATAACACTTTGCCCGACCCGGGAATCGAACCCGAGACCTCCCAATCCCACGCGCACATTTATGCCGCGAGAGCAACGAGGCAGTCAAGTAAATTTTATAATTTTGCACTATTACTTACTTAGATACTTTTTTAGGCCTCTCTCAAATCTTTCCATAGTTGCTTGTAGCACACGAGCAACTATGGAAAGATTTGAGAGCTAGCTATTGAAGTGGTCTAGATTATCTCGCCTCTTGTTTAGATACTACGCATCAAAAATACCTATTTCACTCAGAATGCACCAAAGAAACACTAGCAAGCTGATCGCAATAGCGTTCTTAAAACTTTTTTTTTTATATAACAACAGGCGGCAGACGGATCGCCTGATGGTAAGCAATTACCGCCGCCCATGGACACAAGCAACACCACAGGAGTCACAAGTGCGTTGCCGCCCCTTGGGGTTGGGAAAAGGGATAGGATAAGGAGTGGGATGAGGGAGAAGGAATAGGGGATAGGGCCTCCGGCACTCTCACTCACCGAACGAAACGCAACAGTTTAGGTATTGTTACCTTACATCGATTTTCTGTGAGAGGGTAGTACTTCCCCGGTCGAGCCGGCGGCCCATTCATGCTGAAATCAGCAAGGTTTTACTACCATGAAAACTTTAAAAGCCAGTGTTCCTCTGACTGAACAAAATAGTCTTCACCGTGAGCGTTTTAATGGCGAGATCGTCTTAGTACTGCGCGGTACGGCTAGGTTTATGGTCGTGAAATTAAAGTATTTCTGCCGACGCGCCCGAGAGCGTAAATGTTCAAGAGCGCTTTGTACTCTTTAAGAAAGGAGATTCTTCTTAAATTATTCGATGTATTTTAAAGAATTTGCGATTTTACTGTTGTTCAGAATCTATTTTTGGTCGTGCTTGATGAAATGCGTAAAATTTCAACCATTTGTGGTCTGGGTAAAGGATAGTCTATTTTGGTAATGCCAAAAAGTATAAATAAAAATTAAATAATATCATGATAATTTTTTTGCCTCTAAATGAAGATTTAGCATAGTAGTTTGATTAGCCTTCTTGGTGCTTAACATTGCGTTGAATGTTGTGGATAGGTAGGACTGCCTCGTTGGTCTTGTGGCATAAATGTGATTGGGAGGTCTTGGGTTCGATTCCCGGGTCGGGCAAAGTGTTATTGGGTTTTTCCGTTAGGAAATTCTCAGTAACAGCACGGAGTCTGGTAATGTGCCCGGTACGGCAATAGGCTCGCCCCCTATTACGTGGGACCTAAAAAATCATGGCGGCATGTGTGTAATATTACACCTCTGCCTACCCCTTCGGGGATACAGGCGTGAGTCTATAAATAAAAATAAGCTTAGGTTACGACACGGTACCAAAGTTTGAGTTATCTATAAAGTCAAGTTAAGTCGAACCGAGTCTTGGTGATCTTTGTTCCCTTTGCTTGTATATTTGCAAAGTCCCGAGTAATTCCAGAATTCCTTGTGCGCGCGTTGTCCTACATATTGGTATCATAATTCGACAGGATACAATAATCCTTCACCATAATTCACATAGCATATTGAATAATTGATAATGAAAAGCTAAACCTTATCCAAAATTAGCCCTTTGGTTCCAATTCAACGTATACGATAATATATATTTGGTACATTGCGAGGTTTATTGAGGGATCTTTAATGTAATGGGTGCGATAAATGGAGTGCACAGGAGCAATGCGGGAGGATCCCACGACGAACGGTTTACGAGCCAGCGTTAAGTGAACAGAGAGTACATTGCAGTGTTCTTTAATCCTGATATTTGGGTAAATTTATTCTTATAGGAAAATATATCTGCAGTATTTTAACTAGGGAAGAAGGCGTGAGTATATATATGTATGTATGTATTTTTACCCCTCACCTGATCTATAGTCATATTATGACCGAAGAAAGTAGGGCGATTTTTGATACGTAGTCATATTATGACCATTTTTTATGTTCGCATTTCAAGTCTGTTTTCTTTGTTTTACCGATTTGTAGCAGCTTGCGATTGCGTTAGGTTGGTAGGACAATAACACGACTTGCGTATTGTAAACGAAAACAGACATGCTCCAAAAAAAAAAAAAAGTTTCGTCTAATCAAAAGAAAATTCCCGCGTCGCTGTGCGTGTCCTGTCGCAATAATAAATTTTGATACCAAAAAAACGCTGCAGCATCAGTAAGAAGCAATTTAATCATGCCTTAGTAAGTATTTTTTCGTTTTATGTTTAAGTTGATAATATTCGTAGTGTAATTTAAGATTAAAGACACTTTTCCTTAGGTAAGAACCAATTCGCCCCGCACCCGTATATTTCATATGATTTTACGTATTGTTTCTGCATTTGTTGGTATTTTTTTTGTTGTATTGTTTGAATAATTTCATAAATAAATAGTATATAATATGCAGAAGTCCTTAAATTCATGTATTTTCTAAATATTCACGAAAAATATAATGCAGGTAACAGTCGGTCATTTTATGACCGGCTGTCAGGCCGAGTCATTGTCCTTTGTTACTAATTTTTATTTAATTAATAATTATTTACAATAACTATAAGATTGTCCTTTGTTGAAATTTAAAGGTCCTTTTATACTCTTTAAGACTCATAAGTCTTTATTTTGTATTTTGGTTTGATTTTGTTATAATGAGCATAGTTTTAAATATGCCCTGCTTTGGACCGCCTAAAACGAGGGTCTTGTTAATTTACCTTTTGTTTAAAATTTATGCAATTCTGTCGCCTAAATTTATTATGATTCTTTTAAACATCAAACAAGCTTTCTAAATATATATATATATATCTCATGAGTTTAATGAAATATGTTGAACAAAGTGAAGGTGCAAAGTTCAGACATTTTTATGCAGTTTTTACGCGTACGGTATGAAAACGATAAAAACCGCTTATGGAATTTGTTGATTTACGTTAGATATTATTATGAAAAGGTGTAAATGTTTTTCAATATACTTATTTCTTTATAATAGCAGGTTAAATAAAAATGAAAGAGAAAACTACAATTTGTTTATTTTTTTATATATTTCATCAGAAAGTCAGAATTTACCCAATTTCATTACATTTTTATTTTTCTCTTGAATACAGTTCGGTCAAAGTACGATATAATGTTACCGTTGTACTGTAACATTGTAGATAATTTATCAAGGATTCCATCAATATATAATGTGTCAGGTATTTATAAACAGAAAGGCCATAAAATGCTAAATATGTGACCCACTCAAATCGCGCCGTGGCGCGTCTCAATTCGGCGATCAAATTACGGCAACATAGCCGCCGCGACCGTATCAGGTGAGGGGTTATCTAGGCACACACGGTGCGCACCTACGCGAGTTATACCTACAGTACTCGCCACGGGCTGAAAAAGCGCGTTGGTACACAATCAGTACTACCTAAGTGCGTACTGAGCCCGAGGCGAGTGGCTATAACTCGCGTTCTAACAGTTTTTTTTTTGAAAGACCAAATCCAGTGTCGCGGGGGACTTTTTGTGACAACAATTTGTGAACCACACAAAGTGTTGTTTCGTGTGGGGATCAAACCCACAATACACGGCTCAGTGTCAAGTGGCAAGGCGGCCGCTTAAACCACTACGCCAACCGTGCAGTCTCATAATAATATTCCGCTTTTCTGTCCGCCATTCTGAAGTTCTATGTGCTCATCCGAGTGACAGCGCTAAAGTTTATACTTGACTGTATTTATGTAGGCCTTACACGCTTCGGTCTACCGGAGAGGTTACACAGGTAAACCTCTCCGGTAAACCGTAGCGTGTATGGCGGCCACAGTTACGGGAAGTCAAGTAACGGTATCTTTTACTGCTACACTTTACTACTAATATAAGTTATGTACAGAGAGAGAGTATGATTTATATTCAGGACTGATATTACCATAAAAATTCTACCTTACTATGTAAATGTAGAATATTTAAGTCTGTAATATTTTTTTAATTTGACTTTCATGAGCGCTATTATGACCTAAGTGAACATTCTACCGTACTAAGTAAATGTAGAATCGATGGTCTGTACTTATTTTTAAATTTGACGTTCAGAAACGCCATTATGGCTGAAGTGAACATTTACCGTGTTATATAAATGTAGAATCGTTAGTCTGATAAGCTCCATTATTACACCCACATTTCGCCATGAATTTTTAGGTCCCACGTAATAGGGGGGCGAGCATATTGCCGTTACCGGGCACATCACCAGACTCCGTGCTGCTACTGAGAATTCAGGAAAACCCAGTAACACTTTTGCCCAACCCGGGAATCGAACCCGGTACCTCCGATCAGCAGTCGCATACGTTATCCACTGGACCACGGAGGTAATATGGGTGTAATATTACACCTCTGCTTACCCCTTCGCGGATACAGGCGTGAGTCTATAAAAAAAAGCTTCATTATGACCTAAGTGATTAAAGGATTATATGAGAAGGAGCGGCTGCTATCAGACCTCTGCAAACCAAAGAGATGTCAATACTCCATGTCTTAGAATGTATTCAATTAACATTAATCGTTACGACCATGACTTATTATAAGCTCTATATAGATACAGAATGTCACAAGACCCATCACCAAGCCGAAGTCTACTCGTTGTGGACATCATGCCAAGTCGTACTAACCAAAAATAATACCTGGGAAACGATTTTTTTTTGAGTTTCACGTTTTTTAAACCGCAATAATTAAAAGCGCGCGCGTGCAATGCTCGAAATACCTACTTATCCATGGCGTTATAGGGCATCCAAAGAACATATTGGCGGTGTAAATGCATTGATTTTGTACCTAATTAGAAAAAATCCATACTAACTTTGAGCCTCAATATCTCTTGAACCAGTAACTTCCCAGGTATGGTGCCGAAGTAAAAAAATGTTCATAATAATAATAATAAGATTTTTATAATAATAATAATAAGATTTTTATTTGTCAGAAAACACACAGATACAAAATATACTGATACTAGGTTAAACTTAAGTCTAGGATTTTCCAATTTAATGGAAAGACACCAATCTCCTGTACTAGTTAGAAAACTGTATCACAGGAGGTTGGGTCCCTCTTTCAAAATTATATTTAGGTAGGTATACTAAATAGTACAATATAATTAAAATATTCAAGAGAACACAAATAATTATTATTAAGTGACAGTAAGAAATTATGCTTAGTTTCTAATTAAGAGATAAATTCAATAAAAATGGATTATATAATACATTACTTTCGCGTGCTAATCATTTTATACAAGAACCAAACGAGGCGCAATTTACTAATTAATTGTGGATCTTCAGTATAGCTAATAGTGTCAATGTTGTAGTGCCTTTAGCATGCATTACGATTATAAACTATACGTGTGCATTTTATAAAACTAAATGAATTCACAATATTACAATGTCATTGGGTCACTATGTTAATGGAATGTCTTTAAGTACGTAAGACAATGAATAAGTTTGGACATAAAGATTAATAAATTATTAGCAGATTGATTACGTAAGATTGATTGAAGAGATTAATACCCATAGTCTCACACTAAATATGTTATGTAACAGGCACAGAACGTAGGCGTCAATGGTTATAGTAATATAGCTATATTGCGGCGCTTCTAGGCGTCTTCATAGTCTATCGTATTAATGTACCTAATTTCGGCAGCCTTTCTGGCCGGGCAGTCAACGCCACCCGTTGAGTGATTACTCGGTTTGTTGAAGCGCAGACACGTCGCACATTTTGGAGTTTGCGATTTTTTGTTGCAGTCCTGGATGGAATGTCCTTCTTCACCACAATGTCCGCACGTAGAGGCCTCATTCTTGCAAGACTTAGCCGCATGCCCGTACTGCTGACACTTATAGCACCTGGTTACAAGGGTGTAGTCTCTCACCGGACAGGAAGTCCAGTTGATAAATATGCTGTTCTGAATGATTATAGCTTTACGGATTACGGCTGTTACTTCTAGTATAAAATTACAGAAATCAGAGTCTCTCTTGCCAGATTTGTGACTAAATACTATTGAAGACAAAAATGTATCTAAGGTCATACCTGGTAATTTCTCAGCGACATTCTGCTCAAAAATATATCTATAGACTTCAGTTTCGCTCATTGTTGTCGGGACACCAATAATAATAATGCGTGGTTTGCGCTTGTATGGTTCATCGATCTTTAGGCCTGATGCAGCGAGTTGTACCGATTGTTTCAATTTTTCGATGTCATTTTTTGTTTCTGTGCTAATTATTACTCCTCCATTCCTGGTCTTTCGTACTCCGCGAACTTGTAGCTTCATTTCTTCGGGCTTTATGATTTTCTGAACCATACTTTTTGTGTCCTCGCTTGTTTTTGAAGCATCGCTAGGGTAAATAGCTACCGGGCTCAGATTATTCGGCCGAATGTAGTTGTTGGCTCCCGTTTGCAAATATGGTGAATATTTGCAAACGAAGTGCTGGCTGGAGCTTGTTTGGTGCTCGATTCCTGGATGGACTGCTTAATCTGGGCTAGCTCCTCCATAAGGTCTTGCTTTTCTGTCATAGCTGTAAGGGCTTGGTGGTTCTGTATGGCTTTTAACTTCAATGATTGGTACTGGACACACCCTGTGCAACATTGCGGCAGTTGGTATTGATTTTTAACTTTTGCTCGGTGTTCAGCTTACCTTCAGAGGCGATAGCGCAAACCTCATTCAGACTCTGTTCAATAATTCCCAACCAGTTCTGTAACTCCGGTGTTGAGATCATTTCTCTTCGCTCTTCATGTTCTTGTCTCTGATGTTGAGAGGTCTTGGGTGTTCGGGTCGGTGGTGGAGCGCGGGGTGTTTTATCACTCCTACCATAAGGACTATCCATGTTGATGAGTTTACTTGTATTCTAATTGTAATTTTCCATTATGAAAACAAACTGCTTTACTGTAATGACAATGCGCCTACCACATCAAAAATGCAAAAATGTAGGTCAGCGTAAATTTAAATTATTTTTATTGAGTACACGTCTGTACGCAACGACGGCTACTTTATAACTAATATTAATAATGATTGGTACAACATGGGATTTCAGTTTTCGTTAAGGGTCTTTTTACATCCTGTATATATTTTATATAGACTCACGCCTGTATATCCCTGAAGGGGTAGGCAGAGGTGTAATATTACACCACATTTCGCCATGAATTTTTAGCTCCCACGTAATAGGGGGCCAGCCTATTGCCGTTAGCGGGCACATCACCAGACTCCGTGCTGCTACTGAGAATTCGGAAAAACCCAGTTACACTTTTGCCCGACCCGGGAATTGAACCCGGTACTTCCGATCAACAGTCGCATACGCTATCCACTACACCACGGAGGCAGTCACGCTATATAAAAAACCCAGGATATGCTCTTCATAGTGCATTTTTATGAAAAGCTTTCAAAACACAAGTATATGTGTCAGGCTTGTATGTCCATACGCCGATACAAGGTCGCATATCACTTAGCAGAAGTGGCGAGATAAAGTTACAATAACTGTACACATTTGTGTATCCACAAGCAGTATAACTGTTTTGTGTTGGTAAGTGAGCATAAGAATACACCTTAGGGTTTACTAATACCTATAGTGCAGTGTTTTGTAAGCTATGTGTTATCGTAGCAGAGCGCATACAGCGACCTTAGAGGTGGTAGGACCCGAGCCCATTATTCCCCTCCCTTCTGGTTTTTATCGCAACCTGGTAAGAAACAGAACCAGGACCCAGCACAACCAGTCCTGGATTGGTATTGAAACATGTAGGCAAGCCAAAGAGGCTCTTCCCGTAGTAGACGGTAAGATAGCCAAACAAGTTCTCTGGCTGTCCAAATTACAACTGCGGACAACTGCGGACAGCCACGGCCACCTACACAGGTCACGGATCCTTTAGTAAGCACCTATTTACTATAGGTATTACCGACAGCCCGCTGTGCAGAGCCTGTATGACAGCAGATGAGACGGCAGCCGACCTGCTCCTGGACTGCCCTGAGGTCTCACAGTATAGGCAGCAGTACCTGACCAGTCACAGCACCCTGAGGGAAGCAGTGGGCCACATCAAGAGCCTGCTGGCCCTCCTCGAAGAGCTGGGGCGGCTCGAGTGACAAGACCATTCCCACCCGCACGCAAAATACACGCCAAGACGTGGAGTTGCGGAAACATCCCGTGCTATCAAGTGTCAAGTATACAGCGACTTGTGCGTGCGACGTAAGTTCGTTCTGTACTGTGCTGTGCTGTGCGGCCTATGTCTCCGTATACAAAATTACTCATAGGCAAGGTCGGAACAAGATTTAAACGTATGTATGCTAGGTGCGAGCTTCAATAGCTGCGACCTTGTTTTTTTTCTTTTTATACCACTTTTGCTCTGTGCCTTCGCACCGCTAGTAGTACAACCCTACGCATACATACAGTACTACCCATATTCTTACACTTATGCTGATACTTATTGACTGCACGGTTGGCGTAGTGGTTTAAGCGGTCGCCTCACCGCTTGACACTGCGCCGAAGTGTTGTGGGTTCGATCCCCACACGAGACAACACTTTGTGTGATTCATAAATTATTGTTTCGAGTCTGGGTGTTCATTGTGTCCGTTACTTGTATGTTTGTAAAGTCCCCCGCGACACAGAATTTAGTCCTAATGCGGGAATTGTAACTAAAAAATAATGAACAAAAAAAAAATGAACTTATCACTTAAGCACATTCTGGCCACCTCTTATCCAAATAAAACAGATGAGGCCCAGTACATCACTACTACACGGGCCTAAGCTTCCAGATAAAGGCAAACAGGGATCGGTAATTGCATGAGTAATCTGCCTTAAATATTTAACAGGAACTTCTCAGACAGCGATGAAGTCGGCCGTGAATCTCTTAAGTACTTTACAAGGTTTCGAGTGACTGACATCGGTCAAGTTCACAGGAAGACTAGTTCAGTTTCTGATCATCCAACCCAGAGAGTCGATATTGTTCATACTAGCTGTGATATTGTAACATTTTATACTTATGGAGTGCAATTAAGGTATTTAGTATTGTAGAGGTCCATAAAGTTGTTGTTCTTCTTCTTCTTTTCGTGTCGATGGCAACACTTTTCATACGGTTTTAGCCCATGTCGTCAAGTGTGCACGAGTCTGGGCTTGTGGTGCACGTCAGCATATGGCTCATTGTTTGTGGTGATACGCCGCAGTCGCACTTATTTTTGGTTGGGTGGATATAACCCCACCTTAACTTAAGGATGTTAAAAACTGCTCAAAGTCAATAAAAAGATTCAAAGTTTATGCTGGCCGCTTGAGAAAACACAAATCAACCGTATAAATACATAACACAAATAAACTTAAGCCTTATTTGGGTTTTCAAAGGTTTCTATCGTGGTTTAAATGCTGTAAGATTTTAAGATATAATTAAACTATAGTTAACGGATTCTATCGTGATATGTCGGATAAGGTCGGGTTATAATAAATTATAATGTAGTTTCTATATCATCATCATCAGCCCTTTATACTGTCCCACTGCTGGGCACGAGCCTCTTCCCACTATGAGAAGTGTAAGGCCATAATCCACCACGCTGGCCAAGTGCGGGTTGGCAGACTTCACATGTCTTTCGAGAGCATTAAGGAGAACTGTCAGACATGCAGGTTTCCTCACGATGTTTTCCTTCACCGTTTAGCAAGTGATAATTAACAATTTAATACGCACTTAACTTAGAAAAGTCATTGGTGCGTGCCGTGGATTCGCACCCGAGACCCTCTGCGTAGCAGTCTGTCGGTCTCTCCTCTCGGCTATCGCTGCTTTAATTTATTATTTAATAGTTAAAGTGTCTATATCATTCGGTTTAAATGTAATCTCAGTCAAAACGCGATAAAATTCGTAAACTGTACTTTACAAACTACAAACGCTCTGCTAATCACATATACTTTCAAAACCCAATCCAACCACAACGCACCTGCCTTGCACCTTCTGTAGTTCAATGCCGTGGTGCGCCAAGAATTTCTCATTGACCTTGTCTAAAGCTAGGTCGACGGCCGGGCCACACCGCTCCAGGTCGAAGGGCGAGTCCAAGCGAGAGGCCATCAGGACCCCAACCTTATACACCACCCTATCTGTCGCAGAACTAGACAGCACCGGCACGAACACCAACAGACAGGTCATTTGAAACATCATAGTTAAGTTTTACAAGACTATCAAAACTAAAAAAAAATCTACTTGAAAAAGAAGACTTCTGAGTTTTCTCAATGAAAAAGTTTCTAATCGAACCTTATTTTAATACTTAAACTCTCTTTTTTAAACGTTTTTAAGACCGGATTAAAACAAAATTTAAAAATAAACGCCGCTCTTTTTAACAAAGCACACTGATTTTAAATTAACCGACCAAACTTTATATACTCCACATGAAACTTGAATTAAAATATTTACTCTCACAATATTTCACTTTCAAATAACACTTTACTAAATATGTTTACCCACGTACTCGTGACAAAAGTTCGCGAAAGCTCGGCCTCTGAACAAACGTGAACGCGACCGGTTTTCACGGAGGCCGCGTCTCAACTGAGACGTAAAATAAATACACAGAGCTTTCACCAAAGCTTCAGGGAGAGCAACAAGTTTTCCCGCCATCTCACCCCTAGCAATATTGATACGAATTGTCAAAATTAATCTTCTGCTTCGCCAGCTCCTAACGATATTACGATTGTGCTTTTGTAAATCTTATTTGTTTTGTTGCTGCGCGAATCATATTGCATTTGTAAAAAGGTATAATGACGTTCTTATTGTTTTGTTCATTCATAAAAATAGCTGTCGACCAAGATTTAAATTGCCTGGCCTCTTGTTCTAGTAGTAAGTAAGTGACTGATAAAGCGGTAGAGGTTTCGGTTCTCAGTCAGCTTAAATCTTTGTTTGATGAACATGGTAATTGTTTCCATGAATAGCGGAATTGAACGGACTGCCTCCGTGGTCCAGTGGATAGCGTACGCGACTGCTGATCGGAGGTCCCGGGTTCGAATGCTGGGTCGGGTAAAAGTGTTACTGGGTTTTTCCGAATACTCAGTAGCAGCCCGGAGTCTGGTGATGTGCCCGGTAACGGTAATAAGCTCGCCCCCTATTAAGTGGGACTTAAAAAATCATGGCGAAATGTGGGTGTAATAGTACACCTCTGAAAACCCCTTCGGGGATACAAGCGTGAGTCTATAAAAAAAATGAGGAATGTTATGTTTTATAAAAATATCGGTATGTTTATCCGTTGTCTGGTATTGTACAGCTTCTCTCTGCCATAGTACAGCGTCTGCCTAGTTAAGGATAAGGTCGCCATGTATCAGCATTATTAGTTAGTTACCAGGAAATTATTGTTATCATATCACAATAAAAGCGAACCTACAAATGCGATTTTTTGTAATACTTCTTTTTAAGTCTATACATACATATGAGATGGAGATGGCGGGATGACCTAGACGCTTTTGAGGGTGACTGGCTAGAGATCGCAAAGCACAGACATTTGTGGATATCCAGAGGATAGACCTTTGCTCAGCAGTGGGACAATACTAATAACTATTAGAAGGAGAAATCTTCCAACAGTTATATTATCAGTTATCTTCAATATTAGCTCAATATATCGAAATCAGCTCGAACTTATAATGCTTACGTCTTATTATTTATTCATTCAAGTATTCAGTAAATTCAGCCACTCGTTATCTTCAATAAATTCGATTATTTTATTTGCACAATATAATCTCGCCGAAGCGAAAATGCGAAGGGAAAATTCTAGGAATATCTGATGTGAATATTAGTACTTGAATCTCTTAAATTCAAGTACCGAAACCTTGGGCACAAATGACGTTTAACATATAGTAAAACTATGTCTCTATCTATTTGTAGTAAGCCAATTTGTATAATTTTTATTGTTCAAATGCGCTATCGATCTAATTTCGATTTATATTAGAAAATAATTAGAAGGTGCAGTGGGAGATAGTGCCCACGTCATAATTGTTTTTTTCTCAAATACTTTAAGAGATCCTGGCTGAATCGGATGTTAAGTACAAAGTATTTATAAAGCATTAACGGATACTAAGCAAAATTTTAGTTTTAAGAAACGTTAATTAAATTGAAAATCCGATTGAGTTCACAGCGTTGTTTGTGATAATATTGAGACGATTAACTGTATTCATAGTAACCAAATATTAAAAATCTTTGACGTTTTTAATAAATATATTGACTTGGCAATCGCACGAACAATCTAATTTATATAATTATTATGCATTACTTGTGAGATATATCTATTGTGTTTTCATGCGATGGCCGAATCAATCTATTTATTTAAAACTTCAAAGATTTTTCATATTGATATGGTCACTATAAGATGTTGTTAGGTTAGATAATTACGAAACAAATTAAGGGTCGTAGCACATATATCAACTCGGAAAAGGATCGTCACCGTATCGCCTTTCGCCTCGCCTTCAAACAGGCGTCAACCTGAAGTTACCACGTAACGTAAGCAGATCAGAAGCTCCGGCACATCGACTCGGCTGCAGCTAGGCGACGTTGTGCTTACGGCTCGCCGACCGCTGGTTGACTTCTAGGTGGACCGCGGGAGGGGTGTGGACGAAGAGACGTAAGCTAGGCTACGGAGAGCCGTAAGCTAGGGTACGGAGAATCGTAAGCGCGGAAACTGCAAGTCGACCACGCACCGCACCGGTTCGTGAGCTTGTCCCGAGGCGAGGCGATTACGTTACGATTCCGATTAGTGTGCGTTGCAGTAGGGAGTTCCATACAAATAATACTGAACGGCTCCAGTTGATACGGTACCGATTCCTTTCCGAGTTGATACGTGTGCTACGACCCTAACACAGAAGGTGCGTTTAGTAGATAATGAATAAATTAATAACCAACTTGCTATTACATGGATCTCCCAACTGTTTACAGTAGAAGAACTGAGTTGCGAGACTTGGTTTTTTTGACAAGTATTGTTTTTGAGTTTTCAAAAACTCATTGATGTACATAAACAAAAGTATGTATATTTATAGCTAATCTATCTCTATGAACATACGTATACCTACTCGTTTGTTTAAATCTAAAGACTCATATAGGTCGCGGCAAATGGTGATGTCGCATTTGTAAACAAAAAAACTAATAATTTTCTCATTAGGTACGTGTAGTATACTTTACTGCTACTGAGAATATCCTGAAAGAAAACCATCCCCAATGTATTAACCAATAAGATTAACTTCCTATAAGCTCACAAACACGATGTTTTCATTGACAACTTCGAGAAGGGGGAAAATAACTTATTACACACCAGCTGAAGCCGCTGTCTAACTCGTGTTATTGAGAGTCATTATAACCTCAGATGAAAGACGGGAAATGCTAAACATTTGCCTTTTCTAATGCTCTCCACATCGACCAATTGAGCCCGTACTAGACCGTCGATCCATCTTGCGGGATCAAGATGTATCCACCAGCCTACTCCTGCTGCGACTTCCAATGCATGTACACTACCTTTTGCCTTGTCCAGAACCTTTTTTGCCGCAACTGCCATCAGTTCTTCTATAACTAATAGAAAATAGACTATACTTATTTTTTTTATAGTCTCACGCCTGTATCCCCGAAGGGGTAGGCAGAGGTGTAATATTACACCCACATTTCGCCATGAATTTTTTAGGTCCCACGTAATAGGGGGCGAGCCTATTGCCGTACCGGGCATATTACCAGACTCCGTGCTGCTACTGAGAATAACGGAAAAACCCAATAATACTTTGCCCGACCCGGGAATCGAACCCGAGACCTCCCAATGCCACGCGCACAATTATGCCGCGAGACCAACGAGGCAGTCACACTATACTTTACTCTCTGAAATAAATAACTTTACACACAAATTAAACTACTTTTGACTAGGTACTACATACAAATGTGGCTTTTCCGACCTTCAACGAAAATCGAACCCTACGTTGCCCACACATGGGGCAAAAATCAATGGAAAAATATTCATAATGGCCACATTATTCGTATTTAAATATTTCTCAAGTTCTCGGTTGCAGCATGGAGTCTGATAATGTGCCCGGTACAGCAATAGGCTCGCCCCCTATTACGTGGGACCTAAAAAATTTATGGCGAAATGTGGGTGTAATATTACACCTCTGCCTACCCCTTCGGGGATACAGGTGTGAGTCTATAAAAAACAATATATTCTATCACTGAGTCGTTTTTCTCAGACATTTAGTAGTGATTGATAATTCAATCTACATAAACGTATGTAAAGTAGAGCTAAGGCGACTGTCGTTATTACACGCAGCCACCAGCCGATACAATACCTGCTAATGGTTCCCTTGCCAAGCCTTGTTGATAGGGCTGCCTCCTAGCAAAATCTTGAATGTTTATGATGCAGGTTTGATCACGGAGTATGTAGAGAATTTCGAAAATTATACATTTGATTGAAAAGTTAAAGTTCATCATTAGCCTTTAACAGTCCACTGCCGGACTAGGCCTCTCTTTTGAAAGGAGGAATTGGCCTACTATACTACGCTGGCCATAATATGCTCCCTCAGTCGGCTCTTACGACACCCATGGGATGATATAGGGTGGTGACATTCTGTATTCTTAATCTGTCACCACACGGACAGCTGATACAATACCTGCTAATGGTTCCCTTGCCAAGCCTTGTTGATAGGGCTACCTCCTAGCGAAATCTTGAATGTTTATGATGCAGGTTCGATCACGGAGTATGTAGAGAATCTCGAAAATTATACATTTTATTGAAAAGTTAAAGTTCAAACATTATTAAAATGTGAAAAGGAGAGTAAAACAGTCGGTGGTTTCTAAATTACTAAAATATTTTTTTCAGACTTGCGCGATTTATATAAACACCATTTTCATTGTGCTTTTTGACTTGAGCATCCTTGAACTATATAATTGTACCAGCAGTCAATGTTTGCCTTTCATCGGCACATACGTAGATACATTTTCTAGACGATACGTTTTCTTTCGACGGGGTGGTTCACCGAAAGAAGATATTAAATAAAACATAATTATGGACTGGTACATACCACGCTGATCAGATATGGCGATTCGCTGATTGAATAAGCAAACTATAGATGGAAAGCATAAACATATATTACCAGGAAACAAATTCCGGGTTCGATTCCCGCTCAAGTCAAACATTTGTGTGCATGAACATGGATGTTTGTCTTGGTCTGGTTGTTTCTATGTATAATATGTATGTATTTACAAAAAAAGTATTAATGTATATTTATCCATTATCTAGTACCCATAGTACAAGCTCTGCTTAGTTTGGGACTAGATGGTGATGTATGTATGTGGTAGAATATTATTATTTATTTATTAAATAAAACATTTGCACTGGTACATACCACGCTGTCCAAATATGGCGATTCGCTGATTGAATAAGCAAACTATAGATAGAAAGCAAAAACATACAATACCAGGACACAAATTCTGGGTTTGATTCCCGCTCAAGTCAAACATTTGTGTGCATGAACATGGATGTTTGTCTTGGTCTGGGTGTTTCTATGCATAATATGTATGTATTTACAAAAGAAAAAGTATATATTATGTATGTTTATCCATTATCTAGCACCAAAGATTTATTATCTAACACAAGCTCTGCTTAGCTTGGGACTAGCGGCCATTTTCAATATTCGTACCATACATGGATTTTGAGATTCGAGATTCGTGTTTGACATATTTTGTATGGAGCTTATGTCAAAAACGAATCTAAAATCTACAAATATATCTATAGATCGAATATTGAATTCCGTAGCAAATGGTGATGTGTGTATGTGATAGAATATATTAATACAAATAATACGAGCAGGATTTGAAATGATTTACCTTTATTGCAAATTTTGGACATAAAAAACGAAACTTCGTTAAATACTGGAAACAACTAGGTAAAATATGGAAGTGACAGCCCCTTCACCTTCTTCGCAGTGAACATAATTCGCAGCAGCGTTAATAAGAACCGTTTCATAAGAACAAGCACTCCACTATTTATTTATAACAAACAAACAGTTTCATACACGGTGTGACGTCCTTATCCCTCACCAGAAAGGGTTATACTACACCTTTATGCAACACGTTTCTGCCAGCTATTGTTAGTTTCTTCACAATAGAGTACGCGCTTGGAAACTGAACAGCCACATTTTCAAGGACCATGCTGTTTATTCGATCTGTAAACTAAATTAATAGGTAGTACCGGTAGAGCTGGCGCTACTGAAGGCAGCGATAGTCCAGTGGAGAGACTCTGACAGACATGCTACAAAAACAGTCCAGGGTTCGGATCTACGCGTATTAAATTGTTAATTATGGCTTGCTTAGTGGCGAAGGAAAACATCGCGAGGAAACCTGCTTATCTGAGAGTTCTCCATAATGATCTCGAAATACATAAAAGGGAGGCTAGTCGAGCAAGTTATTAAGGTACGCTTATGATAGCAGGTACAATTCCTCATCACCTGACGCTTAAAAAGCAAAAAATAACCAAATAAAGATTTGACTACCTACAAAATGCTATTATTCATATTTAGTTATTTACTACCTACTAAAAGGTTTGAAGTCGGTGCCGATGTAGTACACACACACACACAAACACACAATACATGACTGAGCAAACAGCCTCTGTGAACTCGCTCAGTAAACATAAAAATAGATTGAAAAGGACTCCAGTAATTAACAATCATATATACCTACATACATTTCTTCACATACGGTGTAGTACATAAGTTACTGGTATAGAAATAAAAATAATCACAGCACAGTGAAATTCTCGGAAGTTGTCATTAAACTCCACTCAGTCTTCACGCGTAGATGCGCACACATTCCACCATATGTACACACGGCTACTCGTCAACTAGACATTTTGACCTTTGTATCGTTCTTATGATGTACGAAATAAGGATTAAAATCGTATAGCAACTGTCCTGCGCTGAGTGTACACATATAGAAGTACTCGAGTAAATTTGAAGATATGATCGTAAGCTTTCTTTGACAGAGATAATGGCTTTGTAACGTCTCAATGTCCCTTCAGGTTATGACCACTTCGAGAGCTCGTATTATTGCTATTAAAATATGCCCGACCGACCAGATTGAGTAGGGTACATCCATTAAAACTTCTCTGCGGGACAAACACTGTTTCAATAAAGGGTTGAAAGATCGAATGAAATTGCGTCCTTAATATAGTTAACAATGTTCTTAGTATCTATAATGAAATCCCACAACGTGATGTCAAAAGCCTCATGTGAAAATCTGCGCTCTGTGATTGAAAATGTGTCCAAATTTAATAGTAATTTCAATTCCCTTGAGATTTTCGCCATTTTTGAAGTTGAATACTCAGTAAAGATTTCGATGAACTTGTATTTTATGATCTGTGATTGTCGCAACTTTATAACTGAGTGTATTGTTAGAAAAATATAGACGAATATTGAATAAGTTTTATGTGACTATAAGATAAATATTGAACTGAAAGTAAAGTTAAATTGTATTTTGCCAATGAACTTGGAAACTGAAATAAAAATGGAAATGGCTGTTAAATAAAAATGGATGGAGAAAAAAAAACGATTCCAAACTAACATCGGTGACAAAAGATCATCTTAATCTTTTTGAAATCAGATTGGTGCTTTTACCCCACAAATTATTATCAAACTCATAAACCAAGCTTAAATTACTCACCTCCACAAAATTCAAAGACTAATAAAAAGGATTAAATCAAAGGAGTAAAACAATCTTAACTTTATAACTGTTTGGGAGTTTGTCACATAAACCAAAAGTCTTTAGGACGGCTCGGAAAATCCGTGTTTATGGAAGGCAGCTACTTAGCTAGAGGCAGCTAAGTAGCTGCCTTCCATAGACAAGAAAATAACAAAATATAGGGGGGAAAAAGTCTCAGTAAGTACAGATACTTTAACATTTATTTCGATACTAGCTGTTTCCCCCGGGTTCACCCGCGTCTTGAGGGAAATACTTCGCGTACCCGGTTAATTTATAGCCTAAGTTACTCCTTGGTACATCAGCTATCCGCCAGTGAACGTCCCGTCAAAATCGAATCCCAACAAAAATTAAAAAAAAATGTCATTTAGGTATTTGTTCCGTGTATACACTAAACATCCATATGAATTTAGTAAAAAGTGGTTATTTTAATATTACAAACAGACACTCCAATTTTATTTATGTGTATAGATTAGACTTCGCTTGTGGCTTTACCGCGGTTTTTTTTTTTACTTTAGCCGGAGGGTTATCGCGGTAAAAAGTAGCCAACCTCTAGCTTCCTCACTATCTTCATCATCATCGTCATCATCAACCCTGTATATAAACTGTCCCACTGCTGGGCATGGGCCTCTTCTCACTATCTCCACACAAAAAAATAAAATATTCCATAACAACGCTGCATAGCAACGAGAAAGAAGAACAATGAAACACAATAACTAGCTAATATTTTAGCTCTTCAAAAACCGGTGGAGCCAGGACCTAGAGGCTTCTTCTGGCTTGCTTCTCACTATTATGTCTCACAAGTTCTACAATAACAGTGACCCTAAGTAAAAGCAAATCGTAAAGATGACATCGTCAAGTGGCCGTAGTGCCGGCAGTTCGCCGTAACTCGTTTATGGCTCGTCAACGACTTTTAACTGTTTACTGACCCTCGCATTACTCTCCGTGATATAATTGCTATAGTTATAGCTGCCGCCTGTTGCCCGGAGGGGTAGACTGAGTTTAAGGAACGCCATTCGACGACCCTGACGTATCTCACTTGCTTCATTCACTCCCATCATTTGCATGCTCTTCTTTTCAGAGTATTTCTATCCTGTCCTCGTCAAAAAAGGGAGGAAATAATCGTGAGGAACGCCTGCTTTTTGCTGGAGAGCAGTTAATGTGGAGCAGAAATAAGGAGTCGTTTCCGACAGATCGTAAGCACTTTTGTGAGAAGTTCTTGCGGTAAACATCAACTAGATATGATGTGCAAATATGCTACTAGATCAGAATGTCGTTAAAACAACATAACGAGTTGATTAGAGATGATGATATTTATAAATCAGTAAGTGATTCGAAATTCAAGCTTTAAAACGGTATAGAAAAGTACCACCCAATGTAACGTTTAATATGCCATAGTTCAAATAGATAGGTAAGTACCCCAACATACTATATACTTAACTTCAAAACTATAAACTATGCTAATACCATTACTATAAAATTAGTTAATTATCGCGAGTAAGTTTTAGTAAAATTTTATCTATATAGTAGCTGACCCGACAGACGTTGTCCTGTCTTAAGGATGAATATTAAATTCGGATTGGTATAATTAACAAAAAAGTGTATTTATTATTCTAATGTTTAATTATATTCAATATTCTTAGTTTTTTTTCTTAGTTTTGTTAGAATTCCAACACGGGAACAGGCAACATATAACTGGCCATGTGAAAAACATGGATTGTCAAGATTGATGCCACAAACACTTAGCGACTGCCCTTGAGATTTATTTATCGAAATTGTGAATGCTTAGGTGCACTGGAAATTGCAACCGTTTAAAGTCAAATGGCATGTCGTTCGGAATCAAAGGAATCCGTGGAATCAAAACGTCTTCGCCTTTGTACTTCCCTTTTAAAATTATTTTAGGACGTCTTTACACAGTCCATCCGAGCCAAGACGAGTGTTTTTATTTGCGTTTACTGTTAGTCATTCTTCGTGGCCCAACATCATTCCAACATCAGCGAACTGTTGATGGTGTATTGTGTGGCACATACGTATGCAACGTTTGGGATTGCTAGAGAATGACAGTCATTGAGACCACACTCTTGAAGATGCTGTAATTTCGTCAAATGCTAAACAAATACGAACATTGTTTTCCATAATTTTGTCTACATGCTTTCCATCAACACCGACTGATTTATGGAACAAATATAAAGATCACATGGCCGAAGATACATATAATATTACATCAGAATTCTCTTAGAACATCGACTGCAAATTTGTAAATTAACGAAGAAATGTACAATAAAGCATTTATTGTAACTGGAGACATGTGCTTGATGCTTACCAAGAAAGCATTAAAACAATTAGGAACGACAACGCCCAATCGCCCGATGCACGACGCATTTAATCAAGAATTGAGACGCGAAACCCAATACGATTCCGAGGCCTTTTTAAATGTGCAACAAAAATATGCCTACGAAATGCTAATGAAAGTAGTGAACGATGGTACTGGCGGATTTTTTTTTGAGTCTCTGGGTGGGACTGGGAAAACGTTTTTAATATTATTATCGTTAAGGCAGGTCAACGTCTGTCGGGTCAGCTAGTACTAATATATCCCCCCATGTCGTCGTGGGGGGGGGGGGGCTTAGTAACCGTGGCTTGGACACCCACGGTGAAGCTATGGAGATCCCGGGAGTGGACGCTCCGCGTGGGGTTGGATGCCTGGAAGCCTGCGCAGGATGCGTCCAAAGGTGCGGGTGCGGGGGACTGTTCTGTCTGTCCCTCGTAGTCGGGCGCGGTGCCGGGAGGAGAGGCGTGTCGGTGTTGCGTTGCCGCGCGCCCTATCTCCCGCGACCAAATGGGGGCACACCATTGTGGCGTCGCGGTGCGGCCGCAGAGGAAGAGGAGATGCGGTGTTGTCAGGTTGCCGTCCTCCCTATCCTCTGCGGCCGCTGGGTGTTTTGGCGACGGAGCCCAACACCTTCATCCGCCGCCAAGGAGGTTGTGGCCTTCGGGCTATCCGCCGGGGTGTCAGGGTAGAATGCTAACGGGACCCCCAGGCACCCCCAAAATGGCGTTGAAGTAAGCGCTGTGGTTTTAGTGGGAATTACGGCCTTGTTCTCCAGCCGTCGCACACATATGTGCGTAAATGCATTTCCACTGCGAAGAAAAAAAATGTATCAGTGACAAAACAATTTATATGACACTATTCACATTTAGACGCACCGAGAACATAGGTGGGCTCCGTCTTAATGAGGAACGGGCTCTAATAAATAAATATGCCATCACACTTACATACCACCGGCTAGTCAGACTAAGCAGAGTTTGTTCTATGGGTACTAGACAAATGGATAAACAAACATATATACCTTTTTTGTAAATACATAGATACATATACATAACTTCACGCCTGCTATGCCCGAAGGGGTAGGCAGAGGTGTATTATACACCCACACTTCGCCAGTTATGTTTCGGTCCCAATGTAATAGGGGGGCGAGCCTAATGCCATCTACCGGGCACACAGTTAAGGATAGCGATAATTAACATGTTTAATACACACATAACTTGGAAAAGTCAGAGGTGTGGGTCCGAGGTAACTGGGGATCGAACCCGAGACCATTGTCTCGGCAGTCCGTTACGTAGGTACACCCACTGGGCTATCGCCGCTTAAATATATAGATATTATACATAAAAACACCCAGACCAAGACAATCATCCATGTTTACGTACACAAATAGCAAGTCGTATCGCGGCCGATGACACGAACGGCGCGACGCTGAATGCCTGCCTCGTTGTCACATCGGCGGCGTACAGTTAGTTAAATTTCTGAATGTGGGTAGGGTAGAAAATTGTCTTGGGTATTGTAAACCCATACTATTAAATTATGTTTATGTACGTACCTACCTACTCACATAAGGGGCTATATTCATATGTACCTATTTATTATGTACCTGCTTAACAATTGTACGCTGTTATAATGTGTCAATAAATGCTTTTTTACTTAAAAAAAAAATACTTGAACTGGGATCGAACCCGTGACCTTCAGCTTGGATGTATTTACACTCCCGCTTCGCCACCAGGTCGTCATGAACTTTAATATGTTGTGTATATTTATGAGGTGAACTTCTTCATCGGCGCGTTCTACGACGGCGTGTATCTGCTCGGCATGGCGCTGAACGAAACTCTCACGGAGGGCGGCGACATACGTGACGGCAGGAACATCACTAGCCGCATGAGGGACCGAGACTTTCACGGTGAGCACAACACTAACGGCCCGTTTACAGCCAGCACCGATTGACCAAATTTCGATGTACATGTCGCGCTCTGCGCCACCGCGGCCCATGTCGCATCAGAGAGAAAGCGCCATGGACATCGAAAATCTGCCGCCCGCCGCTGCTGGTAGTGAACGGGCCGTAAGTCACTTCCAATACAAATTGTACCTCTTCTTGAAAGTCCAACGATGTTTGTATAAGTAGATCAATGCAACGGTGTCTGAGTACCCGCAACGCTCGCGAAGCGTAACGTGCTTTGTTACCACATCACGTTCTGAAAATGTCGCTTAATTTTCAATAACGACATCAGTATTTTCTCTCTCGGTGAATGTCACTACAACAGCTAGACCATCCGTACCTACAGTTAAGCACATCAAAGCGAGAGTTATAGAATCGACCTCTTGAAGGTTTTCGAACACACGGGTGTACGAGGGCGCGAACCGGCCTAAACACTTTATGAACAACCATATTTACAAAGCTTTAATTTCCTGTGTAAACAAAAATAACAAGGAAATAATTACTTATAAATAGCGCAGTCAATTTAATTCAAAAAGTTAAAGGAACTGTCGCTAAATATTATTGGATACAAAGTAACTTTGTCTTAGTAAAACGTTATTTTCTACGTTATCTTGAAAATATTTCAAAGAGATTTTTGATAGGCAGTAAGACGGTTGCCATTTATTAAGTCTTTAAACTTACGTATTTTCCTTCTAAACGGCAATGAAATATTACTTTTACAGAATTTTGTGTTATTCACAAGTATTTATAACAATGGCTTTGATAGCTTTTATGTGTTGTTATTAAGGTATTAATTCGCGAAGAGAAGCTCTTTACAATAATTTCGTATAATGGCGCCGAAATATCGATTAAAATTGAAACAATGGCTGCTTATTTTATTGTTGTTTGAATAATTAATGATAATTATGTCAGTAGGGTGATTTGGTACATAGCTTGTACATGACGTTTTGAATTTATCCCTGCTTATTTATTCATACAAATCATTACACATATACATGTAATTAGTAAAATTAAATTGACGAATTTACTCATATAAAATTGTATTGACATAATATTATGTCGTATTATTTTACCTATTTATGACACTGTTCCTCATGGTACAACGTAACCCACACTCTTGTACTTTTATTAATTGTATTTCAAACTAGGTTGTCTGCAACATATCGCATTTTGTGATCTCTTGAAGATAACCCATTTCTCTATCTTTTTTTTTTTGTGTCGGATTGGAAAATCCTCATGGAGTCCCTCCGTCCTGGGGGAAGGCGAAGAGGACTGTCAGACTCTTACTGACTAAAAACCAATCCGTGTTCCTCATGTACCCATGTGTCGGAGGGTAGGGTATCACCGAAGCATTCCTCTTGATACTTGATGATACTTGATGGCATGGGCTGTTTCCGCAACTCCACGTCTTGGCGTGTATTTTGCGTGCGGGTGGGAATGGTATCGTCATTCGAGCCACCCCAGCTCTTCGAGGAAGGCCAGCAGACTCTTGATGTGGCCCACGGCCTCCCTCAGGGTGCTGTATCTGGTCAAGTACTGCTGCCTGTACTGTGCGACCTCAGGGCAGTCGAGGAGCAGGTGGGCTGCCGTCTCGTCTGCTGCTATACAGACCCTGCACAGTGGGCTGTGGGTGATACCTATAGTAAATAGGTGTTTATTAAAGAATCCGTGTCCTGTGTAGGCGGCCGTGACTGTCCGTAGTTGTTGTTTGGACAGCCGGAGGATTTGTTTGGCTATCTTACCGTCTACTGCGGGAAGAGCCTCCTTGGCCTGCCTACATGTTTCAATACCAATCCAGGACTGGTTGTGTTTGGTCCTGGTCCTATTTCTTACCAGGTTGCGATAAAAACCAGAAGGGAGGGGAATAATGGGCTCGGGTCCCACCACCTCTAAAGTGGCCCCTCTTCTGGCAAGTACGTCGGCTGCGTCATTCCCTCTTGAGCCACTGTGGCCCTTGATCCATTGCAGTGTTAATTTGTTTAGTTTACCTACCTCTGTTAGTTTCTGGTGGCATTCAAGCGTGAGTGCCGAGGTGATAGTATGGCTTTTGAGGGCTGAGAGCCTTACTATCTGAGAGGATCCTAATGGATCGTTCCCTTACCTCACGTGCCATGATTGCTGTGGCAGCTAGGATTATACCAAAACATTTAGCCTGGTAGACCGTGTTGAAGGCTCCCAGCGGTGCTGCGATGTTGATATTTAGGTCCTCGGAGAATACTCCTGAACCCGTACCTGTATCCGTAAGCATTCCTCGCTACCCCCCGACGGGTAATCGCCAGATGGTCAGGCGGGCCCCGAACAAAACCCCCTTGGCGGCGGATGAAGGTAATGGGCTCCGCCGCCAAAACACCCAGCGGCCGCAGAGGATAGGGAAGACGGCAACGCAACACCGCATTTCCTCTTCCTCTGCGGCCCCACCGCGACGCAACGATGGTGACACTCCAGGGATCCCTCTTAGCTTCACCGCGGGTTTCCAAGCCACGGTTACTGAGCCCCCCACCACGACAAGGTGGAGATCCCACGGGGGGGGGGAGGCTGGAAACTATCTCTGTATCTAAATCCATCTATTTAAATCTTTAATTTTTATTATAACGATTACGAAACAGCAAAGGACAATATAATGTTTTGGACACTAATTATTACTGAATTGTTCGTTGATAGAATCATTTCCATACATTTAAAAGCTGAATTATATCGCAAAATCTGACTTGAAGGAGATCAACAATATTATACCGCCCAGACTCTGACTAGACCACTGTTTGCAAAAAGTTTGTTAAATACCCATTTACATGAGAATTAGTTCTTGAAGCAGGTCTCATGTGGTTTTGCCATAAGAATAAACTGAACTGACCTGAAAAATCTTGTTTAACAGAAATTGCCTCGTGTAAACAATAATTATGAAAAATAGAGTAACAATTCTATTACACTGTTTCTATGAAATAACACGACTCAAATAGGCTTTGACGCTGTGTGAAATTCTGTGAAATATTTTATTAAATATTATTTGAATCATTGTTTTGGTTATGGCCGTAATGTGTCCGCTAAAGCGAAAAGTTTTATCATAGGCTTAGACAAATGATTGGTATCGCTTCGCTATACTAGACACCGCATTGCCTAAGAAAAATAGGTCCATAAATGAGGCACCTGATTTTGACAGTTTGTGACAAACAAATGCAACAAGACGCATGCGTGAAGAACTGTGTTATCAGATTCTCAACAGTTACCCGAGTAAATGGGAAAATATTTTATCCTGTGGTCTAGTGGATAAGTTATTGGTCTCTAAAAGAATTAAGAAAATACTTAAAAAATTACAATTCATAAAAATCATCAATATATTTGTGTATAGGTTAGGCGTACCGCGTAAGTTCCTTTATGAGAAAAATGGTGGGTATATTATCCAATGATTAGGTCTCATTTTATTATGATGTTTTGTTGTATGTACTTATAATATTTTGCAAATTATTATTAGAAACTGCCTCGTTGGTCTCGCGGCATAAATGTGCGCGTGGGATTGGGAGGTCTCGGGTTCGATTCTCGGGTCTGGCAAAGTGTTATTGTCTCTTTCCGTTAGGAAATTCTCAGTAGCAGCACGGAGTATGGTAATGTGCCCGGTACGGCAATAGGCTCGCCCCCTATTACGTGGGACCTAAAAATTCATGGCAAAATGTGGGTGTCTTATCACACCTCTGGCTACCCCTTCGAGGATACAGGCGTGACTCTATAAAAAATATAAAAAAATATTAGATTCTTGGGTGAGGTGTTGAGTTTCTAACAACTAACATTTTTCACCTTATTTGTAAAGGTATAAACATAAAATAATATAGAAAAAGGTAAAATATATAATAAATAGGTTAGATAAAAGAAATAGAAAAATATAACGAAATACAATAACTATAAATTCACATAATAAATCTCTGAAAAAATAAAATAACTTAAAATCTCTCTCTCAACTGTGGGGAAGTTGATTCTTGTACTAGCAGCAACACTGAATGGCGTTTTCGGTTTTCTGTAATTTTATGTTGAAATTTCAAAATTATTCTTATTTTACAGATAGTATGTGATACCAGAGTCCTTCTTATATTTTGCTAAGTTATTTTTACTCAGGATAAAAGCGCAAATTGGCATTGTACAGCGAATTATTTCCGTAATTAATTTGGTGGATATATGCACCTGACACACGGCTGTCAGTGTGACATGCTCAACCATGCCAGCTGGCATGGTTTTTTCTGCCTCATTTTACAAGTATGAGGGTTCAGTCTAGTAGAGCAGAGCGAGACCAATCATTAGTCTATGATCATAGGTATTGCTTTTTATATGAAAAAATGGACGCCAATAAAAATAATGTGTGTAAATTGGAGGATTTGGCCTATATCACGTTGGATGGACGGATGGTATACGGTTTGTCGTCGAGTTTTCCATCGCTTAACAATAGTACTATTTGCTTTGTATATTTTTTAGTGTCTTAGAACACGCTACACCCACGGAATGTAATAAGGTAGTGGCATAATCAATGTTTAGACTTAATCAACAATTGGGGTGAACGCAATCGTTTATATTTTTCTCCACAGAAAACATTTCAATTACTTTTGAAAGGGAACTTAAAAACACCGCCTCGAATCAAATTCAATAACATCACCATTAGAAACAAAGAATCAGTTTGTTATTTAGGGTTAGTTTTAGAGAGAAACTTTTCATTTGTCGAGCACATTAAAACAGTAGGTGAAAAATCTAAAATAAGTTTTTACGCCTTGTCAAAGATATCAACTGCGACATGGGGGCTTTCGTTCAAAACTTTAAAAGTAATTTATGGTGCAACATATCTGGGTTGTATGTGTTATGGTGCGCCTGCATGGGCTGATAGAGCTACTATCGGTGCTGTACGACGTAAAATGCTACAAAGTCAACGTTTCGCGTTGATATTTTTGGGAAAGGCTTATAGGACAGTTAGAACTGAAGCCTTGCCAGTACTGGCAGGTGTATTTCCAGTCGATCTTGAGGCACAAAGACGAGCAGCAATGTATTACGTGACACGAGATAACATGGATCTAAATTTTCTAGCTCCGCGCGACGGACATAAGATCGCTAGATTGTTGAACCATCAATCCACAGTCTATGACGATCTTATTGATGAATGGCAATGTCGCTGGAACACATCAACTAAGGGCCGTAACCTCTACCAGTTCTTCCCATGCGTCCGAGAGCGACTGGCGAGGAACTGGTTGGAGGTGGATCACTGAGTAGCCCAATTTCTTACAGGTCACGGCAACTTTAAGAGCAAGTTGTATTCATTTAAGCTAGTAGATTCACCGTTATGTCAATGTTCAACATCTGGCAACAATTATGAACAATCTGCTCATCACATACTATGGGAGTGTAGTCTTTGGCAAATTGAACGTAATATCATGCTTAACGAATTAGAGGTAACTTCTGGAGTAGTGTACTATACGGATCTTGTGGCAAGTAGGACGAATTTCCGTGCGTTTAGGCGTTTCTGCCATACATATTACTGGAAACAGTCATAGTTCACAATTTAGGCCCCCTTAATGCTCATGTCCGTGGTGCTTATCTTTTCTCATCACTATATCTCTTCGTTGCTTGTCTCCCGCTTTGTTAAGGAGGTAAGTGGATTATTCATTTTCCAACTCCTCCAATATACTTCTGATTAAGTTCGTTGCGGGTTCCAAGACAGTTTAACTTTCCCCGGGACTTCACGAGTGTCAAAACTCGTTGTCATCAATGGTCACTGCTGCTGAACCTGGCTACACAGGTAACACAGTAGTGGGAATGAGGGTGGGATTAGTCCCATATAAAAAAAGGTAGTGGCATTTTGTATTCTTAAACCGTCACCGGAGGACAACTTACAGTACGTACAGAACATACTTAACTAGGTATATTTAAACATTTTTCAATACATGTAGGGATTACATGTATGCTAAACAGGCGCCCATTATCGGCCACTTAATAAGTAGCTTACCAGCATAATTTCCTCATTTTGATAATGACGTATATAACGGCCGTTGAATCTTGTATAAGAAGTTGACCGTCTAAACGCTATCCTTTCTTCAAAAGCTCTTACAATCAGCTGAGTGTAGCCCTTTTTTATTAATCACTAGCTGACCCGGCGAACTTCGTATTCGTTCCGCCTAACAGTCGATTCTTATTTTTTTTTTTAATTTTTCTCTCCGTAAGAACCATCCTCGTACTTCAAGGAATATTATTAAAAAAAGAATTAACGAAATCGGTTCAGCTGCTTTCGAGATTTGCACTTAGCAACATATTCAGTGATTCATTTTTATATTATAGAATAATCCTAACCTGCCAATATTTGTAAATATCTCAAAATAATATGTCTTCACAGGTTTTAAACACATTGGAAACGTAAAATTTTTGGTTTCCAACAGGGAAACCAGTAATTTTACGTTTTTTTCACGCTGGAGAGTGCTCATACCTATTATAACTTAAACTTAAATTTAGGCTCGACCGGGGAAGTACTACCCTCTCACAGAAAATCGACGTACAGTAACAGAATCTAAACTGTTGCGTTTCGTTCGGTAAGTGAGAGTGCCGGAGGCCTTATCCCCTATTCCTTCTCCTCATCCCACTCCTTATCCTATCCCTTTTCCCAACCCCAAGAGGCGGCAACGCACTTGTGACTCCTGTGGTGTTGCTTGTGTCCATGGGCGGCGGTAATTGCTTACCATCAGGCAATCCGTCTGCTCGTTTGCCGCCTAATACTATAAAAAAAAAAACAATATTACTGTTGGTTGATACAAACACGTCTTTTTGAGAAATATCTCCTTTATAACGTTACAAATTTTTCGCTACGTATTTCGTCTATGACGAATTACTTCAACAAAAAGTTTACCCAAATGTTTCTCCGTAGAGATTGGGCAAACAAGCTGAAAAGATAAGCCACCGGTGCCAAGCAACCTTTTTAAGGTTAACCCAACTTGTAATTGGTTAGATGAAAGCAGAATATTGCTATAGACGTTATAGTATTTGAGCTCTGAGTCTGGAAGTTTCGCACATGATTAAAGAAATATAAACATCTAAACTTCTGCGAAGGTAAAATATTTACTTTCTATTTCGTGTTAATTAGACTTATAACGTTTAATTACTTCTCAATTTGTCAAGTTACTAGAGCGTGTAGTCACGAGACCATATACTCGATCTATCTGCTGTATTCAATGGTTATTTAATAAAGAAGCATATCTATTATAATCATCATCATTATCAGCCCTGTATATAAACTGTCCCACTGCTAGGCACGGGCTTCTTGTCACTGTGAGAAGGGTAAGGCCGTAGTCCTGTTACATAGTCCTAGTAAATCTACTTATTGTTTCGAAGCTTATAGCCACGGGTGCGGAGCAGTAGCCCTATTGGACCGACTTTATTACATCTTGCACCTAAATACCTATATATATTTCACCAGGTATAACCGGCCACGTGCGTATCGACGCGGTGGGCGACAGAGACGCTGACTACGCGATCTTAGACCTGTCACTGGCAAGTTTGAGGTAAGGTATACTACATTATATTCTATTATCGACATATTTTGAACATTTATGGACTTGAATTGGAGGGACAAGTGGGTACTTTTGAAGGCCAAGCATATTTTACGCATAAGTATTACATAGTTTGAATTATACACCTAAACGTTCCTATAAGATCAATATAAGATTCATCTAAGGTATATATAAGGTATATATAATATAAGGTATATATAAGGTATAAGACTATACAAAACTCTGTTCAGCAGTTTTAAGTTTATGGCTTTCCTGCAGACAGATAGGACGTGGCGAGGACATATTTGATACTCAAATTGTTGTTACAAGTACATATGAGTGCACGTATGGCGTAGTGGTTTCAGTAATGAGAATCATATCATATTCTACCACATTCACACAACAAAATCTAGTCCCAGACTATGCATGAGTACTAGATAATGGATAAACATACATATATACTTTTTTAATAACTACATACATATTATACATAGCAACACCCAGACCTAGACAAACATCCATGTTCATGCACACAAATGTTTGACTTGAGCGGGAATCGAACCCGCGACCTTCAGCGTGGCAGTCGCTTACACTCCCGCTGCGCCAACCGGTCGTCATAAATACTACTACTTACTATATACGACTAGACGCAGAAAATATGGTAATGCTGCGGTGCTACAATATTGCTGTTTGAAATAGAATTAGTTTTTATTATAAGTCAAATCGATTAGATCGATTGAGTAACATTTTGTTTAGTCTATTGAAAATTTCTGACAATGGTCACACTGAACTGTCACTTTCGTTCTTCCCTTGAAAAATTAACTCGCCGTCTTGGTCGTCTCGTACGTAAAATATCGCCTTTTTAATTAACGCGAATTGAATTAAATTGAGTAAACCGTCTTGTATGCCACCTGATCTAGTGCTGGCAACGGTAAATTGAGAAAAAAGACATTGTGAACTATTGATTGACATTTGTGAAAATTGTGAATCCGGTATCGACGTCCACGTGCCAACGTGTCCTGAAAACGTCGCGTTTGCAGCTTAATAGCTAAGTATAAGATACTTCATTCATTTATTTTGGCCAATATACTTGTATGAATGTGTCTAATTTAGCTCAAGCCTGACATCAGCAAAGATATCGGGTAAGTGAAATATAATATTGATATTGATTGATTTCAATTCATCACTGTGCAACGCAGTGCATTGTGTCTGGATCATTGTCTATCGTGGTCAGGTAGATGTATTACATCTTCGACTGCGCACTTCTGATACACCTTCCTGCCTGGCTACGGTAATTCTAGACATAATTTTGGTGCAGAGCGCTGTTGTATCTTAGCTGTTGATTGTATCTGAACTCAGATTGGTGTTGTATGAGCTATATATCTCACCTTGTAGACAGTATTGTAGTGTTTGTGAGGTCAGTTATTGTCTAAAATACATAATATTTAATTGTATAAGTTGACCTAGATAATTTGAAACACATTGTCACACATAACCTCAATCAGTAATTGTTGATTTGTATTGTTGAAAAATCTAACTTAAATTTGTTGTTGCATTAATAAGTCAGTTTGTTTGGATACATAACAGCTGTATGTATCAATAAATTTAGTAAATTTAGTTTATTGCATATATTCATAAACATTATAACAACCAACTTGACCTTGCCACTTGGGTGGGTCACATTAATAAACTTTGTTTTGTTATAATATAGATAATATTGCTAGGTAACACATATTTTGTGCTTACTTACTATTGTATATCTCAAATAACACAGCCAGTCTGTCTGTTGCAAATAATTCATTAATTAATTTGAAGTTCATCTTTTAATTTGTTATAAGTTACAACTTTTGATAACTTTTGTGTTTGTTTCAATATATTGAAACTATTAATTTTGTTGGACAGTAGGTACCTGTCACTTGCCTGCATTTGCAGTAAACAGGCTAATACTTTGTTGGTTTCAAAGAATTGAGAAAAATTAAGTTTGATTGTTAATATTATTTAACGCTTGTCCGGGCTCTTTTGAATTTTGATTAAGTCAGCTATCAAGGACTTGCGTGCGGCTGCTGGTGCTATTGCATCAGATTTGCGCTGGTTTGCCTCGGCCAGTGCTTTAGTGAACCGGCCTGATCGCCAGCAGGCCTTACTTCAAAGGTACGAGCGGATCGATGATCGCCTGGCAAGTGTGGAACAGCAGTTCCGCACTTTCAGCACTTGCTGTCTTGAAGTGTCAATCAATGATTTCACCGCTGACCAGCGAAATAAGGTCAGTGAAGACTATGCCCAGGTCTTAGACCTGTATGATGCTGTCTCCAATAGTGCGAGACAACTAGTTGCCGACAGGGAAGGGCAACCCAGCCTGAAGCAGGAGCTTCCTAGGTCAGCACTGGGGCTGGTGAGTAGGCTCCCTACTTTGGACCTCCCCCATTTTGATGGCTGCCTAGGAAGCTACCTGGGCTTCATTAATTTGTTCGACAGCCTGGTCAATGACAGGGCTGACCTTCGGCCAGCACAAAAATTGGCATATTTAATGTCGGTACTGGATGGGGAGGCTAAGCGCCTCATCCAGCATCTGCCCGTGTCTGACGAGGCGTACCAGACGGCTCGGGACCTAATCACCCGTAGGTACCATAATAAGCGTGGCCTCGCCGACACGCACATCGAGCAGATTTTGGGTTTGCCGACGCTCACCCGGGTCTCTGGGTTGCGCACCCAACTTTTGAACCCGCTTTTGGTGGCCATCAACGCACTTAAGTGCCTTGACCTGCCCGGGACCAATGGTCCTATCTATTGGTGCACATTGTGCTGAAGAAGCTGCCTGCCGACCTGAGGTCGCGTTTTGAACAGCGCTTTGGTGGGGATAGCGCGACCCATCTGCCCCCCTTTGCTGACCTGAAGAGGTTCCTGGAGGATGAGTGCCGGGTCTTGGACAACTCCGGTGGTGACACGCCGCCTAAGACGCAGCCGCCCAAGGTCAAGGAGCAGGCTCGCGGTCACACCCGAGCCAATGTTGACCGGCGCCCTCCTCGCTTTGCGGTCACGCAGAGCCCAGCGGAGTGCTCCTACTGCAAGGTCACGGGGCACAGAACGGCCAGTTAGAGTAGGGCATTCTTGGACCTACATGTCGCCTCTCGTAGGCGAATCGCGAATGCCCGCCGCCTTTGCTTCTCTTGTTTGGGGTCCCACTACCAACGAGACTGCCCAAACTCTCGCCCCTGTCCTCACTGTGGAGGACAGCATTTGGACATTCTCTGTATGAATGCCAGAGAGGTTGGCCGCTTGTCCAACCAGGCGACGCCGCGCACGGGCGGGTGTTTTGAAGGTGGCAGCCGAGGCTCACCGGCGCGTAGCCGAGAGTCGCCTCGCTCAATTGATCGCCACTCGCCCCGCTTGGAGAACCGTAGCGTGCGCACGCCTCCTCTCTCTCGCGCACCTGAATGTGCTGTTCAGCGTCACCAGCACCATGACTGCTGCCCCAGGTATTCCCCTCCTTTGGCGGAGCGTCCCCGCCTTGACTCGCGCCCACCTCGTTTTGGGCGGGTGCGTCATTATGACCCCCCACAGATGGCGCGCGGATCGAGTCATAGCGCCTTTGAGGACTTCAAGCCGCACCCTCGTTTTGACTTGCCTGGTCCTGGCCATCGGTCGCCGCCCAGGCAACAATAGGTCATTGACCCCTGCCCTATAACTCCAACCTCCCCCATTGAGACCGTTATCCTACCAACGGTTGCTGTTAGGGTCTGGGAACCCACGGGGACCTCTGTTGTTGTCCGTGCTATATTGGACACAGGTTCACAAGGTTGCATTGTTTCCACTTATTTGGTAGGGCAGGTTAAATAAAATATGGGCTCTTGTCCAAATTGTATACGGGGCATAGGTGACGTAGCCTCTAATGTTGAAGGGCAAGTTAAGGTTTTGTTTGGCCCTGTTGAATCTTCACACCCGAGGATTAAAACCTCGGCTATTGTGTTGAAGAATATTTTGGGTATGTACCCACAGAAACAGCTACCCGCTGCTGTGGTGAATTTGACATCGGGATTGGAACTGGCAGACCCCAAATTTGACACACCGGGACAAACGACTTGTTGATTGGCTCTGATGTCCTCGGTGGAATTTTGATTGGTGGGAAACGGGTCTTGGTGCCAAATGGTTTGACTGCCATCCCGACCATATTTGGATTTGCTTTGATGGGACCTGTAGCTAGGGACCCCCCTCCACCTGAACTTGATAATTTGTTGACTGTAGGCTCTGCTCTCTCTGATGCAGTTCAGAGGTTTTGGGAGGTAGAGGAGCCCCCTCAAGTTGCCCGTTTGAATCCAAAACATGAGGAGTGCGAGCTGTTCTTCCAGAACAACACTGGTCGACTCCGTTCTGGACGGATTATCACGAAGCTGCCCTTTCTGTCTGTTCGGCCTCCGCTTGGTGAGTCACGACCTTTAGCCGAAAAGAGATTGTTGGCTATGGAGCGTCGCATGGGTCGTGATCTGGAGCTCAGACAGAAGTATATTAAGTTCATGAGAGAATATGAACAATTGGGACACATGTCTGTGTCAAATTTGGATTGGCGTTCGGTGAAGCACTACTTTCTCCCGCATCATGCGGTATTAAAGCCATCGACTGGCAAGCTGCGCACGGTATTTGATGGTTCTGCGCAGACTTCTACGGGCGTATCCTTGAACCAGTGCTTGCATTCTGGTCCCAAGTTGGTCAAGGACCTTTGTGACGTCATCACCAGCTTCCGACGACATCAGGTTGTCTTTGTAGCCGACATAAAAATGATGTTCAGGCAGACTATTATCCACCCTGATGACCGTCGCTTCCAGCTGATCCTTTGGAGAGAGTCTCCTCGCGATCCCATGGTCGTCTACGAGCTCAATACGAATACGTACGGGTTAAGATCAAGCCCCTACTTGGCAATACGTTCTCTTTGGGAGCTCGCAGACCGAGAAGGCTTACGTTTCCCACGAGCCTCCGCCATCTTGAAGGACGATATTTACGTCGATGACATTTGTTCAGGCGCCTCCACAGCGGACGAGGCGATACTCCTGCGGGACGAATTGATAGGTATTTTGGCCTCCGCTGGTTATGAGTTGCGCAAATGGATTTCCAATTCACCAGCGCTTTTGGAAGGCTTGCCAGAGGATCATCAGCAAGATCCACATCTATTTGAGATTGTTGACAACCCCGCCATGATGGCTGTTCTCGGCGTTCAGTACAGACCAGTCCAAGACATCTTTACGTATAACGTAGACTTGAAACTGCCTTGTTCTTGGACTAAACGTCTCGTGTTGTCTACTGTCGCCAGAACCTTTGATCCGAACGGTTGGATTTGTCCTATCATATTTTGGGCAAAATGCTTCTTGCAGAAGCTTTGGACAGCAGGATTGACCTGGGACGCACCTCTACACGGCACTCTTGTTGAGGAATGGACCTCTTTTGTATCCTCACTTCCTGCCGTCAATGAGATCTCCTTGCCTCGTCCCATCCTTCCTCCCGGGAAGTACAAGGCCACCCTTCACGGGTTTTGTGACGCCTCGGAACGTGGTCACGCGGCCGTGGTGTACTTGCGCACAGTCAGTGCCTCAGGTCAGGTGAGAGTCTCCCTGATCATGGCGAAGAGCAAGGTAGCACCCCTTCGGACATCTCTGACCATTCCGAAATTGGAGCTCTCGGGAGCAGCCCTACTTGTACGCTTATTGAACCACGTGTCCAGTACTTTGGGTAAAAGCATTTGTATTAATGGGACCTACGCCTGGACAGACAGCCAAATTGTTCTTTGTTGGTTGAAGGCTTCTGTCCACACCTTGGAGGTATTTGTCGCTAATCGCGTTTCCCAAATCCAGAAATCCGAAGTCAAACTTGTTTGGAGACACGTGCCAGGTGAGCTCAACCCCGCTGATTGTGCCTCGCGCGGATGCTTGACGCCTAGTTTGATGGGTCATTCGCTGTGGTGGGGTCCGGAATGGTTGAGTCGACCAGAAACTGATTGGCCTCGAACGCCAGTTTTGAATACTTCTAATTTGCCGGGTCTACGAACACTCGCTCTTGAGAAGGTGGAATGCGCCTTCGACCCCGATTTTTTGTTAAATCGTTACAGCTCCCTTGACAAGTTGTTAGGTGTCACTGCTTGGATAAAGCGTTTTGTTTTTAATTTTAGGCACCCACAACAGAAACGACTGACACCGTTTCTCTCACCACAGGAACGACAGGAGTCTCTCATCTTTTGGGTTCGTTCTGTGCAATTGGCGCATTTTGAGAAGGAGATTGCTATCTTTAAGTCAGGGAGATCGAAATTATCCGGAGCTGTATCTAAATTGAACCCCTTTTTGGACGAAACGGGTCTCTTGCGCGTTGGAGGGCGTCTCAAGAACGCCAACCTCCCTTACGGGGCACGTCACCCCCTTTTTTTACCTAAGGACGGTCATTTGGTACGCTTGTTGGTAACTGACCGTCACCTTGAAAATTCGCATGCTGGTTGTAATGCTTTGTTGGCCATTTTGCAACGCGAGTTTTGGATCTTGTCTGCCCGAAGAATTATTCGGAGTGTAGTCTTTCGCTGCATCCCTTGCTATAAGCTCAAGGTTTCTACCATGCAGCCCTTGATGGGGGACTTACCGGCAGATCGCGTAACTGAAAGCAGGACGTTTGACGGTGTTGGCACGGACTTCGCTGGTACCTTTTTGGTAAAAACGTCGACACTTCGAAACAGCAAGACTGTCAAGGCCTACTTGTGTGTTTTTGTTTGTCTTTCCACAAAGGCCGTACATTTGGAACTGGTCTCCTCGCTTACGACCGAGGCGTTTGTAGCCACATTTGACAGATTTGTATCCCGCAGAGGGCTGCCTTCCTTGATCCGTTCTGACTGCGGCACTAACTTCAAGGGCACTTATAATTATTTGAATGACGTTGTTAATTTCCTTGAAACCAACAAGGCTGATATAGGTGATAGGCTAGCCCGACGTGGGAGAAATTGGTTGTTTTCCCCACCAAATTGTCCACACTGGGGTGGTATATTTGAGGCCGCCGTAAAATCGGCCAAAACACATTTGCGCAGGACAATCGGTGAGTCTGTCCTTACATTTGAGGAACTCGCAACTGTGTTTTGTAAGATTGAGGCCGTTTTGAACTCTCGGCCATTGTGCCCGATCTCCTCAGATCCGAATGATTTGGAGGCCCTTACGCCGGGCCATTTTTTGATTGGTCGCCCACTTGTCGCCTTGCCTGAGTACCCCTACATTGATACGAGACCTGGTCGTCTCTCGCGCTTTGAATTGGTACGCCAGATTACTCAGAGCGTTTGGAAATGCTGGAATTTGGAATATTTGCAAATACTCCAGCAACGCGTTAAGTGGACCGACAAGACCGATCCACCCAAGATTGGTGACCTCGTTTTGATCAAGGAGGCTAACCTTCCGCCACTCAGATGGCGCAGGGGGCGCATCCTTCGTTTGGTAACTGGGGCTGATGGAGTTCCCCGATTTGCTGAGGTCTTGGTGGACGGTTCGATTCTGAGGAGAGCGGTTGCAACATTGTCACGTCTACCAACCGATTAGCGGACCAGTAGGCCGGTCCGGGGCGGGTGGATGTTTGAAATAGAATTAGTTTTAATTATAAATCAAATCGATTAGATCGATTGAGTAACATTTTGTTTAGTCTATTGAAAATTTCTGACAATGGTCACACTGAACTGTCACTTTCGTTCTTCCCTTGAAAAATTAACTCGCTCTCTTGGTCGTCTCGTACGTAAAATATCGCCTTTTGAATTAACGCGAATTGAATTAAATTGAGTAAACCGTCTTGAATGCCGCCTGATCTAGTGCTGGCAACGGTAAATTTTGAAAAAAGACATTGTGAACTATTGATTGACATTTGTGAAAATTGTGAATCCGGTATCGACGTCCACGTGCCAACGTGTCCTGAAAACGTCGCGTTTGCAGCTTAGTAGCTAAGTATAAGATACTTCATTCATTTATTTTGGCCAATATACTTGTATGAATGTGTCTAATTTAGCTCAAGCCTGACATCAGCAAAGATATCGTGTAAGTGAAATATAATATTGATATTGATTGATTTCAATTCATCACTGTGCAACGCAGTGCATTGTGTCTGGATCATTGTCTATCGTGGTCAGGTATTATATCTTCCACTGCGCACTTCTGATACACCTTCCTGCCTGGCTACGGTAATTCTAGACAATTGCGATTCACTTTACTGCGAAAGACTGCTCTGCAAAGACATAACACTTCGATGACGTGTTATTTGACTTACTTTGCTAGTGGAGTTTATGGACCGTCCGAAAGCCTCCAAAATTGCCTAACGATTCTTGGGCATGAGACCAGATCCGAGACCGACGGCCTTACGTGCCTTCCGAAGCACGACAGTGCTCTAATGAAAATTCCACAAGCACTCAACTGTCCAAGTTGTAACCTATACAAGCATTGCTTAACGTTGCCGAACACAAGTCACATGTGCGCTGCAATTACGGATCACAGTGAAAGCTAGATGGATCTCGTATAGGCTCTACGACGTAGAACTGCTACGAATATCTACAAGTCTTTTGTAGCAACGAATGTCGGAGCGAGATTTCTGAAAAATAGTTTCCAGTACCTATTGTTAGTAACTCCGGTTTGCTTGTTAAAGTATTTTAAATTTAAATCAGTAGTTGTGTTAGCCGCCGCATAGTTTTGTTCACTGGTGTAAGACAAGGCAATGAGCACAGCACATATTGAAATAATTATATTCAAAATCAATGCGTTTTAAAAATATGTTTTGATATACATAAAAAATAACTATATGTTTGGTACTGTTAGTTTTCTACAATAAAATATGCACTGACATTTATTTACCATAATTATTATAAAAATCCAACTACGATTTACGGATTCTATCGCGATCTTTAAAACCAATATATTGCGATAGTATACGTAAACTTTAGTTTGATTTAAATTGTTATAGACATCCCAATAGTAACTTAATACATGCTACACCAGTAAACCGAAAGCAGTATTTGAATTCCAGAATATGATTCATAAAATATTTAAGTGAAGCAATGTAACAGATTAGATAATTATGAAGAAACGATTATGATGATGTGTAATATGATGTGGTGTAACATTAAGGTAACGTTTATTGCACGCGGCCGGAGCAGAGGCGCAGACTGTCATTATCTATTGTTTCATTGGACTCGCTATATTTCTTATATTCGCTGTCACTGCGGCCTGTGTCGCCTACAAGTAAGTATAGTACTAACACAACACGCACGAAAAAGCTCGCGCATACATACATATAAAATATACATATGTACACGCACAATACATACAAGCACACCCAAGTACACAGAAACATACAGTATCCACACTCGCCACACGTTCACGCAGAAAAAAAGCTATATTTTTTTATTGCGTAATAAGTACAAAACATATATATACATTGTAATAATTAATAATAAAGATAAGAGCTAAACCTAAAACTAATCTACAATTAAGAAAAAAAATAAAAGAAAAAGAACGAAAACGAAAAAAATATATAATAATATATATGCTATACTGCGTCCAAGAATTCCTCCGCAACGCTGTCTACTGGTAGCGTGCCCAGAAGACTGGCAGCATTGCCACGCTGGATGGCAATGCTTATTCTGTCTGCGAAAAATAGGCCAGCCTTCTGGTCACGGGAAGCATCGAGCAGCCTTTTTACAGTTCCGTGCGCGAGCGCTCAGTGACCGGACGCGTTACTATTGTGCCAATCGCAGAGCTACGTATATGTATATAGTACCTAACAAGAAAAGAGTGGTGTTAATAAAAACATGGTGCAGTGCAGGAAGTGTAAACTGTTTCTATCGGTCTCGAAGGATGATGTGCTTCGTTGTAAAGGGCCCTGTGAAGCAGTGTATCATAGAAAGTGCGTAAATAACCCAAGCGGATTTGAGAAAAAAGGAATCTGTGAAGTGTGCCAAAAGAACGAGAATTCGAAAAAGGGTACGCCACAGGACGTGTCACCCACCATGGCTACCATAACTACGAACCCAGCATCATTAACCGTTGAGAGTTTGCTGGGCGAAGTAAATGGCAAGCTAGAATTATTAGTAGGTATTCAAAAAAAACTTCAGGAATTAACAGACTCTGTAGATTTTTATGCCGAACAGTACCAAAAAATTACTGAATTTAAAGAAAGTGCCGAGAGGAAGATTAATGCCATGGAAAATAAAAATAAACATTTAGAAAATGTTAACAAATCCCTGGAAGAGAGAATAATGTATCTCGAACAAAAAGAACGTGAGAAAAATATAGAAATAGTCGGATTGGAGATTAAAGATGATGAAAAGTTAGAAGAAACAATAAAGTCATTAACGGAAAAGTTGAATATTAATTTTCAGAATGTGGAAGAAATAAGGAGGGTAGGATCAAAAAAAGATGAGAGTCGCCCGCGGACTGTGGTCATCACGCTGCGTTCGCGTGCCGCCCGCGATCAATGGCTTAAACAAAAAAGAACCCGCCTTACCAACAGGGACATCGTTGAGAACGGCAGTGATAAACCGATTTACATTAATGAAAATTTGCCAAATCACGTACGATATTTACTTAAGACGGCAAAGACTGTCCTAAGAGGGAAATATAAATACATATAGACACAAAACTCTAAAATACTGGTGCGAAAGAGCGAGGAAGAGAGGAAAATATACTCCATAATAAATGAAAGAGATATAGAACAATTACAATATCAGCACAAAGTTCCATCTCAACGCGAGGAACACCAACACAATATTCTAAATACCTAAGCCCGGAACTGTCCGGTGCGAGTACATAAATATAGTAATACTTTAACAAAAATTCCACACAATCACATATACACTGTCCAGCATAACTAATGGAATAGAATATAATAGATATGAAGATATAACAGCATGGATTCAATATATAATACATAATACACAATTAAAAATAATACACTTAAACATAAGATCGTTACGTAGAAACTTCAATGAGTTTACAGTCTTGCTTCAACAATGCAAATATAAAATTCATATAATTGTATTAACAGAAATAAATATCAAAGAAGAAGAGACGTCGTTATACAATATAGAGGGTTATGATATATACACAAATACAAGAGAAACAAGGAAAGGAGGAGGGGTACTAATTTACATAAAAAATACATTAAATTTTACAGCCACTGCAATAAATGGTCATGCATCAGAAATTATATACGGAAAGCTAAAACTGTCCCATAAAGAAAGTATACACATTATCGCGGTTTATCGTCCGCCAAGCACTAATGCGCGACGATTTGTTGAAGAAATTGACAATTTAATTAAAACTATACCATCACAGGAAGGAATAGTATTGCTGGGAGACACAAACATAAATATATCTGGCGACTCATACGCATCAACGGTAACTGTAGAATACAATAACACTATGTGCGCTCGGGGACTGGAGTGTGCTATCACGGAGTCGACGCGAGAGGAGGTGCTTGCCGGCCGGCTGGTGACGTCGTGCATCGACCATGTGTGGGTGCGCTGTACGCGAGCCGCGGCCACGGTTGAGCGCGAGCCGCCCGTCGCACACATGCTTACCTGCAAGCTGTCAGACCACTATCTGGTAGGCGTGAGCGTCGGCATTACTGATAACGCGAAACGTAAACAGTGTGAGCAGGTTTGTGCTTTAAATAATAAATTAGTGCAACAAAAGTTAGACAGCTTTGACTGGAGTGAATTACAAGAAATAAAGTGCCCATTGCAGCTATATGAAAGGCTATGTAGTGTGTTTGGTGAAATATATTCGCAGTGTAAAACTAAAACTAAAATTCGTGATAAAAGACAAAGTCAACCGTGGATAACTAAAAGTTTAGAGCTTATGATAAAACATCGGGATGAATTGTTTTGTAAATGGAAATCCATGCCTAGTTGTATGATTTATAAAACTGAATATGCTAAATTTCGCAATAAAACTAATAAGTATATTTACAATGCTAAAAATAAGTATAGGAAAAAATGTATAGAAGAATGTAGAAAAGATTATAGAAAGATATGGTTACATACATATAAATAGCTGGTTGGGTAGAACAAACAATAGTATAGATAATGTAATTTTGAAACACTTGGGTAAGACTGAGACCATTGAAAACATATGTACAAACTTTACATAAGAAATTGTTAATTTAAGGCACAACTGTGATATAACTTTTTTAAACCGCGAGAATTACGTTAAGGAAACGAACATGTCATTTAGATTTAAAAAAATATCTGCTTACAAAATAGAGCAAATAATTGATGAATTCAGTATAAAAAAGGCACCCGGCACAGATAAAATTCGAATCAGAGACATAAAATTTATAAAACTTAAAATAAGCCAGCTGCTGACAAATTTTGTAAATATGTGTATAACATCTGGGAAATACCCGAGTGCATTAAAAAGTGCTATTATAAGACCGATATACAAGCAAGGTAGCCACTTACATTACACTAATTACAGACCAATTGCTATACTGTCAGTCATAAATAAAATAGTTGAAAAGGTAATAGTAACGCAAATAAGTGATTTTCTCGAGGAAAATAGTATAATTTCAGACTCACAACATGGCTTTAGGCGCGGTAGAAGCACTGCAACTGCACTGGCGTGTTTTTCAGATGATAATAATGGATATTTAAATGAGAGAAAACATGTAGGTATTTTATTTATTGATTTTAAAAAAGCATTCGATACTCTAAAACATGAGGTCTTACTGCAATCTATGCAGGAATGTGGAATTCGAGGTCCGGTGTTGAATTTCTTTAAAAGTTATCTCAGCCAAAGAACGCTGTATACGGTTTTGAATGGAGTGGCCGGAGGGGAAACGCAGGTGACGTCAGGTGTGCCTACCGGCTCGGTATACGGACCGTTGGGCTATATTATACATGTCAATAGTATTAGCAATGTAGTACAACACTGTAAAATATATATGCATGCCGATGATACATGTCTGATATACGCACATAAAGACCTAAATGAAATTAATATTAAAATGCAACAAGATTATGAAAACATCTTAAAGTGGTCACACGATAATGGACTAATATTGAATGTTAGCAAAACTAAATTAATGCACGTGCGTTCCCCCTATATGCCTATGCCATGTAAAATTGTAAACATTATAGGACATACCTACGAATGCCTACATGTAAATAAGTCCGAATGTAGTTGTAGTCAAATAGAAAACGTACAAATATTTAAATATCTCGGCTTAACAATAGACATTAGTTTTAGTTGGAAGTATCACATAGATAACTTATGTAATAAATTGAGAATAATACTTGGTAAATTATTTCAGCTTAACAATGTTATAAATAAGTCTACAATGTTTGTTATTTATCATACTATGGTAGAATCATTAATATCGTATGGACTCGCTGTGTACCGAAGAACCTTTGTTACCTATATAAACCGAATAAAAGCGTTGCAAATTAGGTTTTTAAAAATGCTTGTAAGCAGGGACACAAAACTTAAATGTAACAATAATTATGAAATACTATACAAGATATGCAAGGTGCTCCCAACTAACGAGAAAGTAAAATATTTGATAGCCATAGACCAATTTAATTGTAACGACTTCAAACATGACAACAATGTGTACAAGTCATTGAGGAAAGACATTAGGGCTAAATATGTACAACCAAGAGTGTGTAACTATTACGGTGAGAGGACACTTAAGTATATAACACCTAAAATATTTAATGAAATAAATTTCGAGTGTTGTAAAATAAGTAAGGCTATGTTCAGGACAAAATTAAAAAATATGTATCTGGATAAGATTAAAGAATAATTATCAGTATTATATAGATATAGTAATATATATATATATATATATATGTTTTTTTTTTGTGAACAAATACTGTAAAAGGAGTAGGTAAATTGTATTGTAAGTTAGTATTGTTAGACAATAGTAGATAAGGCAATAATAATTATGTAAGTACTATGAGCGCTTAGCGCCAACAAACTGTTTTTATAGTTTGGCGCACTTTTTGCTTTAAGAAAAACTTGTAATTATGTAATGAATAAACATTTTATCTATCTATCTATTTCTCTGTATAGAGCACGAGCACTCGGGCCCCATGGCCCCAGCGTTTTGACCTCAAACGGCTCAAAAACGTAATTCCTAACTAGATTTTGATATTTGCGCCGTTTGAGGGTCTCCGCCGATGCAGCAGCAGCGCCAGCTGAACCAGCTGTGCTTAGAAGATGTGATGGCGCAAGGGTATCAACGCAGGTAGCGTCCCACACCAGAGGCCTACCCATCTTCCAAGGTAATAATGATCGTCACGTACCAGACCATTAGGTTCAAGATGAGCTGGTACACCGGCGGTGGAAAGAGCACGACGGATTATGTCATTAATGTGGGCGTGTCTGGAAATACGCCCTGCACTTCTGCTGCATGATAGACCATGGTGGCCAAGGCTATCGACGGCTTCCCCACAGTTGCAACGATGCGGAGAAATACAAACAGCACCCAAGCGAAGGCACGAAGCGATGCGGAATGTGGTATCGTCCAACATAGTTCCTATATTGGACGATGGAAGCGCTTGAAGCCATAGCCCCGATTCCCACTCTCCCACAGCCAACAAACGGGCGCGCTCTGCAACACCAGAAGCAGTAGTTAATAGATTATCTCTTATCTTGCTGCAGAGCGGCCCGTCCTATTGTCTCTGAGAGAAAAGATTTCGGGGCAAGTCAGAGCTCGGGCAAGCCATTTTCCAAGCGTTTATGGCATCAGTTTTACACGGCACCTCGGAATCAACCAGTGTGGGTTCTAGAATTTTCCTGGTCAATTCCTCAGTGCCATGGACCGAGGCCAAAAACGCTAGCAAACTAACATCAGTAATTTTGCAAACGCCGAGGCCGCCCAAACGGACTGGTAAAGTTGCTTGAAGCCACACTCGGTCGTTCATGTTAAGATTTAGAATTTTGCTTTGCAAAGTGTTTCGAATCACATCATCTATGGTTTCCAAAAGAGATGAATGTTTCCAAAAGGGAGATGACCGCAGAAAATGTGTGAACTTTGGAGTGAAGAGGCAATGCCGAATAATTGTGTAAGCCGAATGTAAATTGATTTTGCATAGCCGTTCTGAAGATTCACAGAAATTTTGAATTTTCTCATTTACAAATGTTTCAAAAGCTTCTTCAAAAATGGGGGACCCGAGAAGGCGAAATGTAGATTTATTGATTACTTTTATATTTGGCGTCAAAGAATTAAATTTTCAAGTACCGAAAAGTGTTCTAATGTATCATTTATGAAAATTTCACATTTATTGGAATTTAGTTCTAAACCGATATTGCCAAACTGATTTTTTTTTAATTCTAAATCTTGTAGAACCGTGGCTACATCGCTTCCAAGAGTCCCATCGTCCAAGTACCAGATATTTAATTTCGAATTTATTTGTTTTATAATGGGATGAATGGCTAGACTAAAAATGACTGGCCCGAGAGTGTCACCTTGCTGACACCCAACTGCAGATTCTAATAAATTGTCCTTTTAAATTAATTTGGATGGATGCCTATAGCATTGCCAAAGATATTTGAAAATTTTGGGTGTATCTAATTTGGCTTGTGACAGCAAGGTGTCCCTATTCACTGAGTTGAATGCATTCTTCAAATCAATCTTTAAGATGACCTCACTTTCACCGCAGCCAAGGAACGTAGACAGCGCATGTATGGCAGCCTCACAGCCTCCTTTTGAGCCAAAGCCCAGTTGGATTGGCTGAAATTTATGGGCTAGGGTGGCTCTGTAATATTTGCAGCATAATTTGGCTGCCATACGTCTGTAAGTACACCCTACGGCAATGGGTCGGATGCCACCATCTTTCTTGCGCAGGGTGCACAAGTTGGCCCCATACAATACGTCAATGACATCTGTGACCACATTGCCGGAAAGCATAATATTCATTAAAGCCGTTAGTTCCCTCAAAAGTGCATCTACGGCGTCCGCAGCACTTGTACATACGAGGTCTTTCAGGTGTTGAGGAGTCAAACCGTCAGTGCCGCCAACAGATCCAATTTGGAAGGAACATACGGCTTCAAGTACGTCCTTGGCTGAAATATTAAGACAATCAGAACCTTCGTCGGGCATGTCAGGGAAAGAGAGGTCATTAGCTGTCACTGCAGAGCAAGGCGCCACCACATCACTACTAAACAATAACCTAGACGCTCCCCGAATGTCACGTTTCCTTAGTTTTGATTCTACACATTGATTAATTGTTTTATTAAATCTACTGGTGGTAAATTTTGGGTCAAAATTCGTGTCAGAATGACTACACTTTTCCTTAATTTGGCTTGTCAAAGATTTTTGTGTTATTCGATTGCTCTCTACGTGTAAAATCCTGTAAGGAAAGGTAAGCAACTGTTCCCAGGCTGTTTTGGAGTTGTCACGGATGACGAGACCAATACAATCAGCTAAACTCTGAGCGACTGCTGGTCTCGCGCCACGTGGAACTCGCTTTAATACAGGAATGGAATTTTTTAAAGTACCTACCATGTTGCCAAAATGGAATTTGGGAAGAACTAGAAAGTGGAATAGTATCAGGGCCAGGGAGTACATTTTGGTTTTTGTGCACTTTACCAAAATGTACTCTCAAGCCCCGCTCACCTTTAAAAAACCGAGCCTGGGAACAAGCTGGGCAGCGCACCAGGTTAGTCAGCGATGTGGCAGATTGATTTGTGGCACTTCCTTCCGCATCACTAATGCCGTCACTTTTTGATTGCATATATACTTATTTATATTTGTCTATAGAAGATATTATAAAACATTAAAAATAATATAACACAATAAATTTGATATTATAGTTTGTTTTGGCATGTTTATATTTTGAGGGGCTGGCGTCGCGTTCCGTCACTGCTGTCTTCTTATTTATTGTTCTAATACTCTAAAATTGTCTATTACAAAATTTATTATAAAAACACACAAAAAGCAGTCTTGCACAGTTTAGGATTTTACGTCTTCACCCGCATTTTTGCTTACAGTAGGTAATGTGTTGTTGGTATATGGGTTAGGTATTATGCTGTAGTATTGTTGGTATCCTTTTTATAATTTATTCGCATGAGTTTCTTCAAAATAGCTCGCCATTTTTTATTCTTAGTGTGTCTTTTTTGGTAGATCTGCAACTTATTGTAATTTGTGATATGCTGTAATAAATTATAATTTTCTTGGCATAGGCGCCGCAATTTTTCACTTATTTAGTATTTTAAAATAATTATTATAAATTTTAAATATTAAATTTACTTGTTGCCAGTTACGTTCCGTTGTAGGTAGAATAAAAGCTCACAGAAAATACATTCCACAAAAAAAACATGCAAATGAGAATGTAGTTCCCTGTAAGATATCAACAAACAATTGCTGTAACGACAGACTTTCACTTCATTCCTCAGAAACCTAATACCAAATCCAATATCCGAAATAATAGCAATGTGAAAGGCAGTGAATGCCAATAAGCGTCATAAGAATAAAACTTCAACTGTCTCCATGACTGTCCTCCAAAACGTTATTCTGACTGGAATTTAAACTTTCGTGGTTATTTAAACTTAACTTACTTTACTTAACTTTAAGTTCTCTTTCGGGATATATACCACGTACCTTTGTTTGGAGTAACCGATATTTCGGCATTGCTGCAAACGCCATGTTCACGGATGTAACACATCCGTGAACATGGCGCTTGCTATTTGGTAATATTGTTCTGGCTTGATATTTCCACGTGAACTGGACGCGGTGTCACCATTTTTTTACAAATAAATATTGTAATGTCGGCAGTAAAAATTTAATTAACGCTATAATTAGTTACACTTTTCTGTCGTACATAATTCTTGAGTATTTGATACTTAAGATATCAATTTTCCAATAAATGAGCTGTCATGTCCATGTCAAATTATTATTAATGTCAAATGAACGCCGGAGGATGGACTAAAAAGGATTCGCGTCGCGCGCACGTAGGACAGAGCCGCCGCGTCCAACCGCACCGCGTGGAAACCGCATCCGACCTATCCGCAGTCGCATTCGCGGTGAGACGCTCACGTAGGACGCCGCGTCAGTCTCTCTACTAGGATATCGTTTCTATATTTCTCACAATTATCTTGCAAACCGTTAATTTTAGAGAATATTATTTATCATGCAAAGGAATGTGTATTTTCACAACAATTTTAAATTACAATCTATCTACTATTCAGCATTTTAATTAAAGTAAAACTTTGCTTATTTCGACGCATCTCTTAAATGATGTGTTCGAATTATTTTTGTTATTTAGAAAAGGTTCAATAACATTGTAAATGTCATGACTTTTGCGGTTGAACTGGTCTTTTAAATTATTATCACCGGTGAAGCAGAAGAGTAATTAGTTATTTGGACCCTTAGGAAAAGGTCTGTTATTTAACGGTCCCAGTAGGTTTACCGATAAGTATAGTCTCTTCTGTACGAATAAAGGAATTTCGCTGTAGAGGTTTTCTTAGTTCGTTGTAGCGTACCTTGTGTGTGTATATTTCACACACTTTAACCTCAAGAGATGTTTAGGATTGCTCGTCCATTCGTCACCACCATTGCTCGTTTTTAGGGTTCTGTAGTAAACTACAAGGAACTCCTTTAGTTTCGCTGCGTTCTTCTGTCCGTCCGAGGTAACAGTTGACGAACGAGGTAACGAACGAACGCTGAAAGGCATAGTTATATTTTGTAACTACTTGGGCCAAACTATACAATACAATAATACTAAACAATTTTGCAAAAAAATACGTTGACAGGTAGCTCCTACACCTAAATGAGAATGTGATTTTCTTTTACTTTCTACAACATTGTATGGGACATGACCCAAATAAATACGAAAATTTCGTACATTTTCGTACCCCTCTGCACAAAATCAAAGACAATTTTCAGATTTGGGCAAGCCTTATTTACTTGGGTCCTGGTGGTATGGGATATCGTTAGATAGGAATTTCAAAAGGAGGGTTTGGAGTTTGCGTAACCGTTTTTTTATTACAGTCTTACTATAAATATACTAAATTTTGTGAAGATTTTTGTTGCTCTTTCACGCAAAAATAGAATGGTTTATAATGAAACTTTGCAGTGAGACTATCTATAGGTACAACGTGTAACGGAAATAACGCACATTCTCAGACACCCCAATTAGAATACCTTGTTACAATCATAATGCATGTATTGAAATATTTTTTTTATGTGCGTAAATATTGTTTTTTGATGAAAGTATAAACTCGATTAAAAGTGAAAAGCGTGGTCACTATAAATCTGCGCACGCACACAAACACACGAAACGGTTGCTATGGTAAACAAGCGACAGTGATCTGATAGGAACGAAATACGATACGATTTATACAAAATGTTTCAAATTCAGTTTTCATACCACACTCTGATAGAGTGGGGTTTTCAAAAATGATGTTTGAATAATTAGTCAGCTACAGCTGTTGATATTTTCAAAAATATGACTATTTCTTTCCATCACACTTTGGGGCTTTGGAGTGGACAGTCGACTTGGTATGAAATTATTTATTGTTTGCTAATACATGCACGATCTATTGTTTCATAACATCGTAAATGACTATTGTGACTATCTTAATTTAATCGTACTTAGTTAGCATTATTGATAGATAAAGTAAAAGAATATCAATGAGAGAAAAAAGCAAGAACGGCGTGTGCAAAGTTGTGAATTAAAAGTTACATTAATAGAATAATCAAACAACTTACAGGATAAAATCACTTTCTTTTAGTCCACTTAACACTTCACTGTTTACTCACACATCACATATTTTCACTGTTTCAAAAGCAGCTAATATCTTTGTTAACTCATCGGCACTTGTTGTCTCCTCACAATAAACTAGTGATTTAATATTTCCCCACAGTGAAAAAGTCCGGGGGCGACAAGTTAACATCAAGATGATGCAGAACGTTCCACACCGGCGCCGTCATGTTGATAATTACACATTTTGTAAATAAACAAGTGAACTTTTTAAAATATTTTTTCGCAACTCTGGCTGACAGATTCCCGATGGATGACTAGATACTTGTCATAACTTGTCTAAAGGCCTTGCCACACGGCACAATTTTACCACTGATCAAATTTTCAATCGAATTGGCTTTGCCCGTCTACACGACACAATCAAATAACTGAATTTCATTCATGGTTAGTGGTTAAAATCTGGTGGTACCGCCCACCCGATGAACTTGAGTTGGACGACTGGCGTCTACACGTCACGCTTTCATCAAGTGATTTAGTCAAGTTGGACGTAAAATTGTGCCGTGTGGCAAGGCCTTAAGCGCATCGCCAGCGCTCGTCATTGGCCAGCGCGGGCGACACATTACGAGTACGTCTCGCTCTTGCCTGTTGATTATTACCTAAGCGTAAGATAGATAATAGATATTTTGGTGGTAAATTGTGTGTCTTTTGCCGCTATTGTGTTGTATTAATGTGTGCGTTCGTGTGACCCAACGTGAAACCATTAAACAAACGCATTTTAAAAGAAGGCGTTCTGCTTTGACTTAAGGTTTATTTTCGTATATTTCAACTTTTCAAACAAATTAGTGACTATAATTTATGTTATTTTTATTATTTTAGAACAAAAAAAGCAATATTAAAAATGACAGAAATGGATTCAGTAGCCGATTCTGAACAAACTACTTTCAAGAAGTGCGTTTAATATGTTACATGTTGTATATGTATACGCTGCCTTTTGCCGAATGACAGACATCTAAGTACACATTTTAAGCCACGGGCATAAGCTAATATAGGCTCCACAGTTGAATATGGCCTATATTCAACTGTGGACTATGAATATCTCCAATAGAAAACATAATATTTCCAAAAATAAACGTATTTAATAAAAATATTGAAATGGTGAGCTACATAGCCGCTATCATGCTACAAAATAATTGTAAACTAGATACGTCAACACTACATGACAATGCTAAGTAATTGAAAGCTTTTACGCTTTTATCGGACGGAACCAACAGTACATTTTACTTAATTAAATTTTAAAGCACATAAGCGAAGCGATGATAAAAATACAGAATTAAAGTTATGTACAGACACGTATAGAAGACCCTTCAAGTGTACACCAGTTTTTTAATGTTTATTTTAAACATGGTTTTGTAAATCAAAAGAAATATTTTAATTCTATTTTGAGGCTTTTGATTCAAAATTTCTTTTGTTGGTCAGATGATGATTATATTTACATACATACATAGACTCACGCCTATTTCCCCGAAGGGGTAGGCAGAGGCATATTAAACGCCCACTTTTCACCACTGTTTTGATCCCACGTAATAGGTGGCGAGCCTATTGCCGCTTATTGGGACATTTTGTATGATGATTATATTTAGCGTTTTCTTTTAAAGATGATTGATGTATTTCCTTCTAAACATTAAACATAGGTTGAATCTTAGGTTGACTGCACGCATTGTGTAGTGTAGTCTGTTAAGCGGACGCTGCAGCATACGTGCGAATGATCCATTATTGAAAAATAAAAGAGAACGTTCTGGCGGGCACTCTAACTAAAGTGACGGGACGTGACTCTCAGATCTGGTATCTTCGTGTAGAGTATTTTTTTGAGTGGCATCGACAACTCTGTTTGTTAGGTCATGAACATGTTCGTAGCCATGTTTGCCTCTATGCTTTGCTCTGTTCTTAGTTCAGTTTGAGAAAGGAGACCGGCCAAAGTTGGCTTGAACGTGAACAATCGTCTTAAAAAAAAGTAAATTACTCAAAGTTTTTGTTTTAATATATTATGAATATTGATCGCTATCCAGTAGTAGGAAATAAACACAATAATAATGGATTTTAAAATACTTTCATTTGATTATAAACGTGTGGGTACTTCAATGGACTATTTGAATGGTTGGTTTGTGTTGCCTTGTAAATAATCGGTGGAAAATATCGTTAAAAAGTGTTTAACAAAATCACATTTTAAAGCGATTGCCGAAACCTGAAATTACGGAGATATTTTTTTTTATTTTATACATTTTTAGACGACAGTCATAAAAAACGTAAAATAATGATATTATTTTTAATAATATCAAAATGGTAATGTATGTTGGGTATTTATTTTCATACTCCAGCAACACTTGACTAACTTGTCAATTCTATTACCGTGATACCGTCATTCAGTTTGCGTTTGTTTCGTTTGATCGTATTGTGGATTTGATTTTGTGTTAGCTGTTCTTTTTCTTCATGTTCTTTCTAAAATGGACTCCGAATATTCTCCTCATGACGACCATGGCTTGCCTACGGACCCAGTACTCGCTTCGAACGATAACTTGCGCTTGAAAATACATTACCCAATCGCGCTTCATGATCATGAATCAATGCATTGCATCAATTGTGGTACCAATATTACACAGCGGAGAAGACATATTCTCAATCTCGTAGATCGTTTATTTCAACAACTTACTCACATAATTATGTTTATTAATCCAAATATTAAATTGGTATTATAAATACATGCATTACAATTGTTTATTTTGGTTTGTCAACAGATCGATAGCCAATACATATTATGTCATTCTTGTTGGACTGTGGCATTAAACATAACCCGTATGCCACAAATCGCAAACCCATAACAAGAAGCTGCAAGTTCTGATTCAGGTCGTCACAGGCAAATATTTGTCTGCTGTAGAACTTCGCTGGTGAGAATTAGGTCTCACAGCCTCAATAGTGGTACAGAACGTGAGCGACATATCAGAAGTGTTATTATACAATGGATTTACCCACATGAAGTAAGTTATAATATGATTAACTAGCTTTTTTAAGCGACTTTGTGCTACTCCGCTCCTATTAGTTATAGCTATTAGCCGATAAGAAATAGGGAGTATGGAGTGTGTGAAAAATAATATGCCAACTGAGTGAATAGTGAAAATAAATATTTATTTTTAACAATGTGTTTTATTTTATTATTCAATTGACTTGGTACTAAACTACAAAGAATAAAGTTTTCTACTTTGTTTAGGCTATTGAAAATTAATATTGTAATTCCAATTTTAAATTGTTCACGCCCAGGCCAAAGTCCCATACATTGTGGTCGGTCTCCTTTAAAAACTCAACACTCAATACTTTATTGCATTTCACAATGTATGCTTAGGTAGTAGTTCTTAGCTTAAATGAGTCCTATCGGGCACAGCAAAGTAGGAGAGAGGGTGATACCTATTACATTTTTTTATTCTATGATATTGGTATTTGTTTATATGAAACTAACTGCTGCCCGCGACGTCGTCTGTGTGAACGCTATACAGGACCAAATCTTCTTAATATATAAAATCCTTGCGTTACTGACTGACTGACAGACACGCTGCAGCCGAAACTATTGGGCGCAGGAAGCTGAAATTTGGTATGTATCTTCCTTGGGGACCGTAGAGGTGCACTAAGAAGGGATTTCCCGAAATTCCCACGGGATCGGCCAAAATGGGTAAATTAAAAAAAATGCAGGCGTAGCTGCTGGCGTCCTCTAGTCTTAATATATAAAATCCTTGCGTTACTTACTGACTGACAGACACGCTACAGCCGAAACTATTGGGCGCAGGAAGCTGAAATTTGGCATGTATGTTCCATGGGGACCGTAGGGGTGCACTAAGAAGGGATTTCCCGAAATTCCCACGGGATCGGCCAAAACGGGTAAATAAAAAAAATTTGCAGGCGTAGCTGCTGGCGTTCTCTAGTTATTAAATAAATACCTACGATTATACCTTTTAAAATAACATTCATTTACCTGTTTCTTCTTTACATTTCTTTTCTGCAGAAATTGTAGTAATAGAGGGAGACTGTCTTTTGTAAAATTGACCTTCGAAAAGTGCTGATTTTTAGCCTGCTTTGAATAAATTACTTTTTGGTGATTCTGCTGAATTAAGTCATAAGTTGTTACTGAAGCAGATGGATAAAATAAGGAATACAGAATAGGGTAAAAATACATACTTATAGGACTTCTCGATATACAACATTAGTAGTTTGGCTCTCCGCAGCCAAAATGTAAAGAGAGTCAGGACTGGTGACGCGGGAGCAAGCGACGTACAGCTGCCCGTGTGAGAAGCAGCTCGTCCTGAGGTCGACACCCGCTGCCCTCAGTGTCTGCCCCTGCGACTTAATTGATGGTCATCGTGAAGCTAACACTCACGGGGAATTGTACGTGGTATAAATACTGCCTCGCCGACGTCACAACCCGTAAGAATTTCCACTTCAATGGTGTGTCACGTTACACAACCTCGGAGGAGATAGGTTCCGAAGAAACAAAATCGGGACACCGACCTTCAGCTTGATGGTATGCGCTGGAGTTCACTTGGTGACAGGGAGTTCACAAATTCCACGGGATAATATGTGGCGTCATCTTGCTCGACAACAGTGTTTACAGAAGTGTAGACCACTTCATTCCCCTCAATTTCCGAGAGAATGCATTCGTTAATTGCTACAGCCTGATCATTTTTGGGCCTCAAAATAGCCCGCACTCACCTCGTCAGCCCTCGATCCCCGCGTCACCACGGGAAGCGTTTATCGGGAATCGTCACTGAACAGAACTGTGACCACCCATCAAATGCTCGTCCCTGCGGATGTCCTGCAGAGTTCTGTCCACGGCCTCAACTGCCTTCCTTTAGGTCATCATACGCTCATCCCATACGATCAGAGAGCAATCCTTGAGCACGTGTCCCTTACCACTGTTACGTGACACACCACAACGGGGCGTTTCGGCGCTCTCTAAATCGATGGGAATTTTAAACATGGCATGTGCTGTCTTGCCACCCGGAAGCAGTGAGGCAGCGATTCCCGACGACGTTACAGCAATGGCAATTTTGTCTTGCCTCCTGACCTCTGCATACTTTGTCAGTGGTAACAAATGTTTTTCCTGTTCCACCAGGAGCATCCAAGAAAAACATTTTACCCTGGCTTTGCCCAACGCTTTCAAGGACGGTGTCATAAATTTCGTATAGTGGTAATTTCACCCAGAGCGTAAAATGTCTCAGCGTTATACTCCCGGTTGCCACGGTCTTGATGAGGTGATGATATTCGACCAGTGGATTGCCGCTGATAGAAATGACCATGTCTTAAAGTGAACTGAGACAGGTGTTCAGCACGCGGTCATCAGTTTCTTCGACATCGTCTCCAATAGCACGCCTCAAAGCTCGTAGAAAATCTTCAGACAGATGATGGCGCTACTTTTCCCACAAAGCTACCGTGTTCGCGACTCTATAAAACACCAAGATGTCTTCAAACAGATGACGCATGCGGCTGGGACTGTCACTGACGCTCGCCTTCGCGAGGGCGTCATCCCAGTTTTGGTCACCGCGCACCGTCGAGAAAGTGACGTACTACGCAGGCTGTGCGGTAAGTGGGATACTTCACGCCAGCAAATGTCCTCAGAAAGACGAAAGACGTTGGGCCTCGGACCCTGTGAAGTAACAACCGCAGAAAATAGCATTCGCCATTATTCGTGTGTACGATACAAACTCTACAACATGCGGTGTCCTAGAAACTTCCCGGCAAACCTTCCACAGCACCTACTTTTCGACGTCGGTTAAATAGATCCTTTTGCTTGTCGTACGTGTAATATGAAGGCATCTCGTCATACGTAAGGGACCCCTCAAACTGGTCGACTTCACAGAGCCTGAAAAATGCCAAGAGAGTTGTTTGGTGCGGATTTTCCAAGCGCTCAGCAACGCTTTCGGGATCAAAATATATGCGCTGGCCGTTCTCTAGGTGGACGTGTAAATGCATGACGGTAAGATGCCTGTCATGTATAGATAACACCAGTATCCGCCAAACCGCTTCAGACGTTACAGTAAAATAAATGGCTGTGTGTGAATAAAAAAAATCTGGCTAGTTCCACATCTCACTAAAGTTTATATGCAACATGAAAATATATTAATTAAGAAGCAATAATTACAACAATGTGATCAAAATGTTTTTTTTTGTACTAACTCTATTACTATATTTTATTCTGTACTGTAAAAAATAAGCATGCTTTATCTTTAAGATATATATGGCATGCTTAATTTTCCTCTTACTTCGTTAGTTAGCTCAAATTGCTTACAGCAATAGCGTGAAGCAGCTCAAAACTTATATAAACACTTTTTTTTTTTAATTGTCTGGCTCATCTTTGAATCGAATTAACGATATATTTTTTAGAAGAAAATGCACAACACCATCTATGGGTTTTGAAAACAACTATTAACCTGGCCAATATGATGAAATTTAAATTGTTTATATCCAAAAAGGGCTTACACATGTAATTCAACTTGATGTTTTTGAACTCTCATAGATGGCGCTGCTTTAAAATTGTATTGATACTACTTATATTCATTTAATTATGTTTATCGGCCTAAGTTACTTATATTGCGTGATTTTTATAGTGTGAAGCTAGCTTATAGCATGGTTAACATAATAACAACATTCAAATATGCGTCGTTAGATTACACGTTTTTACAGAATGCGTTGAAGAAATAAAGGTTCACTGCTCGTTCCCCGTAGGTGATAGCGTAATAATATGTAGCCGATATGTTGACCCGACTTTCTAATAATATTCGTGCCAAATTTGAAGTAAATCCATGCGGTACTTTTTGAGTTTATCCTGGACAGACAAACAGATAAACAGACAAACAGACAAAAATTCTAAAAACTATATTTTTGGCTTCGGTATCAATTGTAGATCAAACCTCAAGTATTATTTTAAAAACATATTCAATGTACAGTTTTGAGTTTTCTACCATTTTATTATATGTATAGATAACTAATTAAACACCTGGAGGATTTGACTTAACGGTGTTTTTACATGTGTCTGTGTAGTGTAATTTAATTGTTTATCGCTTAGAAATTCGTCGATCGTGTAGTAACACTTTTCTATTAAAAGGCATTTTATGTTTTTTATAAAAGCTGTAGTCATTTCTAGGTCTTTTATGTTGTCCGGAAGCATATTATAAATTTTTGCTGTAATTGTATAAGGACTGACTTTGACTTGTCCGTGTGGTGACGGATTAAGAATACAGAATGTCACCACCCCATATCTTCCCACGGGTGTCGTAAGAGCCGACAGAGAGAGCATATTATGCAGAGAACAGCACTGTAAGAGAAGGAAAACTTTATACAAACCCTATACCAACCCGTTTGGCCAGCGTGGTATAGTAGGCCAATTCCTCCTTTCAAAGGAGAGGCCTAGTCCAGCAGTGGACTGTTAAAGGCTGATGATGATGTATAAGGAATTTTTGAGTGCATGTGCAGGTTAGAAGCAGGTAGGTTTAGTTTGTTTCGGCGACGTCATGCATATCTGAATTGGTTGTTGTCTCTGTTTGTATAGAATTATTTGTATTTTCGCACAAATCTACATGATTCTAATATATATATATATATACATGGAAGAATCAAAACGGCGAATGCTCGATATTCTGTACAAGTGTATCAGCATGTTAACACTGCGCTAAGTGGTGTGGGTGATGTGAGGATCGAGATCCACACGGGACAACACTGTGTCATCCACTAATTGTTGTTTTGAGTCCAACACTGTTATATTATTCTATGTGACTGTATCTATATTTTTGTAAACCTGCCCGCGATACCGAATTCATTTATAGAGAAGTAGCAAGTAGTCTTTAAAAAACTATACATCAGAAACAGTAGCTTTACATAAAAAAAACTTTATCTGGGAAATTAAACAAGTAAGTGAAAAGTGCGTGGGAGTTGGTTATTGCGGTAAAACGTTTCTCAACCAAAAAATAATACCATAATATTTATTTTAATATACTATTGCGATGCCGATGTTATTTTGATTGTATTGTACATTTGTAAGCAAACCTAAATAAATGAATAAATAAATACATACATGTTATAGAAGGACAAATAAACAAACATCTCTCAATGGACACTTTTGCATTTATTATATAAAGTAGGTATATTTAAATAAAACTAGCTGCTTATGGATATTTAAATAAAACTAGCTGACCCGTCCATTTAGTACCGCCATTTTTAACGTACAAATCTCCTTTTTTTACTTCGCTGTGGAAATGCATTTACGCACGTATGTGGGACTCGACGGCTGGAGTGCAATGCCGTAATACCCACTAAAACCACAGCGCATACTTCAACGCCATTTTGACCTGACATCCCGGCGGATAGCCCGAACGCCACAACCTCCTTGGCGGCGGATGAAGGTGTTGGGCTCCGCCGCCAAAACACCCAGCGGCCGCAGAGGGTACAGAGGGCGGCAACCTGACAACACCGCATCTACTCTTTCACTGCGGCCCCAACGCGACGCAAAAATGGTGCGCCCTCATTTGGTTGCGGGAGATAGGGCGCGCGGCAACGCAACACCGACACGCCTCTCCTCGCGCGACCCCGCCCGACGGCGAGGGACAGGCAGCACTGTCCTCCGCACCCGCACCCTTGGACGCATCCTGTGCAGGAGCCCACGCGGAGCGTCCACTCCCGGGATCTCTCTAAGCTTCACCGCGGGTGTCCAAGCCACGGTTACTGCGCCCCCTCACCACGACAAGGTGGAGATCCCACGGGGGGGAATGTACAAACCTCCTGACAATAAAGAACATATAAAACAAATTTTTGTCCAATTTGGTGTAGTCGTTCGGCCTGCAAACATTTCTGTGATTCATTTTTATTTATACCTATAGATTTGAAATGTTGTCTGTTACACAATAATGTAGTGCGGCAGCTGTCTTTTATCGGGCATACGTGCAAATAAATAATATGCTCGACAAATAGTAAACAACAAAGCTTAAACACTATCAATCAGATCCGAGACAACATTATATTAATGCTTCATCAACTGCCAACATTTGAATAAGCATAAACAATTTGATCAATAATTAGTAAGGACCCCTGAGGCTTCGTCGTCTAACAGTAAATAAACATACCTGGTACCATTCAAAGCAGAGTAGCGCTCTGATAGTATGCTACACAGGAGGTCAATCATCTATATGGTGACCCCGCGGATGCTACTTAACTCCAATCCCATCGTCACAATGAGCCCTGTATGAATCAATTTTAAGGGAGTTTTCAATGCTCAGCTGTAAATGTAGTTAGTACCTACCACAAAAACGACTTAACATTTGTAACGACTTAATAGTCCTTGTCATTTAAATCCCCAGAAAAGTATGACATAAAATAGTTGTAACGTTCGCTTGACCTTGGCGTCAAGATCAGGGCGTATTGCACGTTAAACCGTATGCAATAACAACTAATCTGTTTGAAAAGTGTTTATTTTTCTGATATGAATAAAATATGTAGGTAAGTACATGTTTTCGTGTTGACATGACAATGTTATTTAAATAAAACAATATTATAGAAAGTCTTTGCTAAATATTGTCCGTGTTTAGTGCTCATAGAGTCACTTGACTGGCAATTAATAATAAATCCATCCTATTTGTGATCTCTGCAAAGTTAAGCAATGGCCATGGCAAATGCCAGGAGTATTTTATTGGATGGGTCCGGCATTTTTATTAGAGCGCTACCGTGCTGCGGAGTATACGTAAAACGTCTAGTCCTGATTTTTGCCTCAGAATAGGAATATTTAGATCATGTCGGAGGGTAAGCCTGAACGGCAAAAACTTCAAATTCTTAGCACAGAACTCTGACTCAACAATCGGCACACAAAATACCGCATGGGCTTCGAATCCACGACACTTGAGGCTTTACTGAATGGTGAAGTAGCTGCATAAATTACTACCTACTGTTACCTACACCTATCTTTTTTACTTCTTAGTAAAATTTAAATCAGTAATCTTAAAAAACAGTTTCACTTAAAATACGAAACAGAAAAATAAAAATGAACTGCCAAAATTGTTCTTGAATCCCATCAAACGAACCGTGACACCTAAAACCACTGAACTCGATAAATAAAAATGTATGTACATTATCGAACAAAATAAAAAGATAAATTAAATCCATTCATTGGACTATCTTTATTTGCATAATATACACAATTTTCGTATGAATTTCTTTCTCTTAGCGTTATCCCACTTTCTAGTCTAACCGGATTTGACTGAATATTAGCTTTTCCACGGAGCGACTGCCTGTCTGACCTCCGTAACCCGAAGAGATAGCGATATTCCATGGTTTAGACTAGTGTCAGTTTTATTTAGAAGGTACTGACACCCTGTAACGATTGTCAAAGATCTTCATGACAACCGGGACCGACGGCTTAACGTGCTCTCCGAGGCACGGGACAAGCGATAATTAACAATTCAATACGCACATAACTCCGAAAAGTCATTGGTGCGCGCCGTGGATTCGAACCCGATACCCTCTGCATGGCAGTCTGTTGGTATATCCACTCGGCTATCGCCGCCTTTTCCGATTTTCGCATGAATAGCATTTTCAATGAATGCAAATTGGATTAAATTTAATTTGCGACTGTCTAGAATGTGTTTTTCGATAATTGCAGCACGAATTACTTTAAATAAGTCCTAGATTATGCTTAATTTAGATGTAGGCGTGTAGGTTAAACGTTTTGGGGTGGCGTCACGGATGTCAAAGTCAGCTGTTGTGCTCGAGTTGTTATATAACAAATAAAATTTAAATACTTGGTTCTATGATAAAACGTTATGGTGAAAACATTTGTCACAATACAGTTTATACCAATAATTAAAAACAGTGTTAATGCTTAAAGTAAAGGTGTAATAAGAACTAAACTAAGTTTCGCGAGTAAAAAACTTTATAAAAACTACCCGGTTATGAAGAAATTACAAATAAAAAAACTCAATTTCAAACACAATAACCAGTGTCGCAGTGATCAGTGTTTGCGCAATCCATATCAAGCCTAAAGGCATTATAGTATATATGTGTGATATCGTGAAATAGCCGTTAAAGCTGCGCGTCCACCGGATCGGAATCGGAGCGTACGGAGCGGACGGATTTGTTGCTTTGTATAAATTTCTATGAAACTGCGTGCACTGGATCGGCATTTCTGCGCCAGAGACCGGTATTTGTGCTGATGACGTCATCCGCAGTGAACGCATCATTCGGATTCCGAGCGTTTCAAGTTCTGACGTGTTTGCGGCATTAAACTGTAGGCAAAAATAATTATTCACAATGAACGACGATGTTTTAATTACTTTAGTAGAGTCATATGAATGTACCCAAAAATCTATGATATTCATTACTTATTATATTCGTCAAATGTATAATATTCTCCGAAAATTAATCTACAACAATATCCTCGTCACTATCCTCCTGCTTTAAAAATACCTAAATTGCCGATGCTGAATCCGAATGCAGTGGACGCACCCCATCGGCATTTTGTAAATGACGACGCTCCGTCCGCTCCGTACGCTCCGATTCCGATCCGGTGGACGCGCAGCCTTAAACACCATTATCTATAAATTGCTGCACAGCGCACTCTGTCGGCCATACCTCGAACTACATATTTTGCACCCAATAATACTATGGCTAAATGTGGTGAGTGTGGAAAGTTCTTGTCATCTACGGGTAGTGTGCGTTGCTGTAAATGCCATGCTTCCTTCCATAGAGAGTGCGCCCAGGTTCCTGAAACAGCCAGGGTTAAATCTACGTGGACTTGCAGTAAATGCAAAGTCATCGTATCTCATGACACCTCAGCGTCAACGATTGTGGAGGGCCATCGTTCGGACTCAAGTCCCGACATAGCGGCATCAGGCACCCTTGCTGCTGGTTCCATTGACCTGGCCACCGAGATACGTTCAATTCGCAACGAGATTAGCGCACTCAGAGCTGACGTCCGCGAATACCGGGATGAGATCACTTATTTTAAAACTGAGCTCACGCTGCATAAAGACGCCATTACAACTCTCGAGTCTAAAATCTCGTCTCTGGAGACCCGATTTGAGAAAATCATACCACCTAACATAGTTTCAGTGGATGACAATGGTGTCAAATAAATGAACGGGATCAAGAGTTGATGCTGACTGATATCGACATTACTGGGCTCCCTGAAAACAAGGATGAAAGCGTCTTGCACACTGTAAAGCTTCTCTCCACTAAGCTCGGCATTGCTCTGGATGAAAGAGATGTTGTACATGTTCATCGAGTGGGTGCGTCACGGCGCAACAGGACTGTGGAAGTCAACCCTGGCCAATATGCATCTACTGCCGACCCCACAACACAACGGCCACGTTGTATCACCGTGCGCTTTTCACGGCGTACGATCCGGGATCAAATCCTTAACGCGGCTCGTGTACGTCGCGGGCTTACCTCATCGGACCTGGGCATGCCTGGGACGCAGAGTCGCATCTATGTCAATGAACGTCTGACCAAATCTAACCGACATCTATACTATCTCACACGGCAGGCCGCCAGCCGTGTGAATTGGAAGTACGTATGGACCAAGGATGGCAAAATACTAGCACATAAGGAAGAGGGTAAAAGGGTTGAAAGAATTAGATGCGATAAGGATATCGACAAAATTTTTTGTTAATGATTTGTTTGGCAAATATATGTCTATTTTCCTATGTACAAACTCATGTCTATTTATTCAGCCTATATATCATTCTATGCTTGCACTATGTCCGGTATCAATCAATATTTACACTATTTCTGGCTAATATATGTTCCTTTTCTAATGTAAAAACTCATGTCTATTTGTTCAGTGAATCGATCGATCAATGTTTACACTATGTCCGTTATACTGTGTTCTTACGTATATCAATATGTATACGCTGCTCTGTTTTTGTACTTTTAGTGATATTTTATGAGGTATGTGTCCCCTCGAGGCCTTATAACTGTCTTGTGTACAAGTCCCACTCACTCAACGTAATCACAACATTGTATTTACACACTCGTCGCCTTTACTTATTTATTGGAATCAACTCACAACATACAGAAACACATCATACATACCCCCCGATCCGTAACAATAACACTCAAAACGTTCGCACACATTTATTTCCATTGGTTTGCCCACAGCTATCTCAATATTATACATATCACTCACAACTTACCCATTTTTCATACGTAACCACACATTATATTTATAAAAATCCTATACTATCCATGATTACTTACAATATGATAAACACATTTAACTATGGTTAAAAAGGACAAATATTTAAAAGTTGGGTTTATAAATGCGGGCTCTTTAGGGACAAATCATGACGAGTTCATTTCGGTCGAATGAAACGTGGCTTCGACCCGGTGAGGACGACCGTTCTCCTATCGTGCCTAATTTTCGACTGGTTCATGCACCGCGCCCGGCGACTGTGCGCGGGGGCCGCGGCGGCGGGACCGGTTTCTACCTAAGGCGGGGCTTGAGCGCGCGCGCCTGAACTGTTTCTCCGGATAGCAGATACGATTCGGTCGAACAAATGTGGCTTACTTTAACTATAAACGGTACGAAAATCGCAATTGGTACCGCAAATCGGCCACCATGGCTTGATCTTGACCTCTTTTTAGACGCTCTCACGGATACAATTAGCACATTGGGACATTGCGATCATTTACTGCTGACCGGGGACTTCAACGTGAATTATGCTGCAGGGACACGAACCTAAAACCAGGAAGCTGTTTGAATTTTTGGGATATCTGGGTCTGAGACAATTGGTGGCTTCACCTACGCACTTTACTGATGCAACCGAGACACTCATCGATTTGGTGTGCACGAATCTCAAAGAGAGATCAGAGGCTGTGGAACCATTTGTCTCATCGCGGGGACATTGTTTTGTTATTTGTGAGTTAGAAATCAAGCGTGATGTCTTTAAACCATTTTCTGTGGTATGTCGACCATTAAATAATATATGTGAGGATAGTTTCCAGAGGGATGTAAGCAGTATAAATTGGGACAACTTATATGACATTTCTCATGTAAACGGCCGGTACGGCAATAGGCTCGCCCCCTATTACGTGGGACCTTCAAAATTCATGGCAAAATGTGGGTGTAATGTTACACCTCTGCCTACCCCTTCGGGGATACAGGCGTGAGACTATAAATAAATAAAAAATAAAAAAAATCTCGTGTAAACGATAGAGTCAAATTATTCAATCACTGTCTTTTGTCAGTGTTCGATATGCATGCGCCTCTCAAATTATATACTATAAAGCAACACTCACCAGCATGGATAACGGACACTATAAGGGACAGGGTAGGGATGAGGTTACGTGATAAGGCATTATTAAACTATAGGGTGACAAAAACTGACTCTAAAATGCAGTATTATAAAGATCTTAAGTCCCTGGTAATCACCTCTCTGCACAACGAAAAATGCGCATTTTTTAAACATACATACATACATAGACTCACACCTGTTTCCCGGAGGGGTAGGCAGAGACTACGGAGCGCCATTTGCAACGATCCTGACATATCTCTCTTGCTTCATTCACTCCCATTAGATTCCTCATGCATGCTCTTCTGTTTAGGGTGCTTCTAACCTGTCCTGTTTTTAGGATGTCTCCAATCTGTCAGAGAACGTCCGCCTAGGTCTTCCCCTTCGTCCTGTCTCTTCCACACTTGCCTTATATATCTGCTTGGTCAGTCTTTCGTCATCCATCCTTTCTACGTGCCCAAACCATCTTAGCATGCCTTTCTCGATGCTTGATGCTTTGATGCTTTACTCTGTCAGTCAAAGAAACACCACACATACTTCGCAGTGCTCTCATTTCTACAGCATTTATTCTACTTTCATGACTCTTCTGCCATACCCAACTATCACTACCATACATAAGAGTAGGTACTAACACCCCTCTATGGACAGCCAAACGTGCCTTTTTGGACACGTTTTGGCTATTCATATTTGGCTATTTTTAAACACAATATAAATAATAAAATAAAAGACCCCAAATCCGTGTGTGTGTGGACTGAGGGACCAAATGTTTTTTTTTACTTTTAGTAAGAGAAACTGTTAGTTAAAGATCCAAAACATTTGTAAATTGAATATTGGAGTTTGTTAAAAAGTCGTTAAAAAGTTATTGAGCTTCAAGTGTGGTCCCTCAGTTCACACACTGCATGTTGCAAATCTGGCCAAATATGTAGCTTACAAACTTATTGTGAATACAGATCGTTTGTTAAAGTCAAATTAACGTATTTTGAATATAACTCAACGAGATCTGAACATGGCATATTAAATTACAAACGTTTTAAAATAGCTCTGAGGGACCACATTTGAATAGCCTCCAAATCATTATTTATGTATGCGTTTCTTTGTAAATACTAATAAAGGTAACTAGCGATATTTTAAAATTAAAATATCACCCCAAATATGTGCCTTTCCTTTTATATTCCAATTTAATTGCGATCCCTCAGTCAAAAATAATACTACTGAAAATAGCCTGGGTATAGGAAGTGAAGAGACGTTGAATATTTTGACTTGTAGTAAATAGGTTTCTCTACAGGCCTAGTTGTTTTATCACTGTTTTATTGCACTTTGGAATAAATATTGCCTTTTAATAATTTCTATACATTGCTCGAAGTAGGGTGACCACAAATTAAAATATTATGTCATTTTTATAGTAACTAATTTGGTCATTTCTTTATTACGTACATTAAAAGATACTTACTAATAAAACAACATTTTAACATCATTATATTAAATACAAATATGTATTGTTGCATCTTATCCGCCTTGATATTATAGTATAATAGTAATTGAGAGCACAATGTAGGGCTCCAGTAGAAAATTGGAGAGGGCAAGCTAGAAATAGAAAAATTAGATCGCTAATAAAATTGAAAGTTTTAAAAAATGGTAACATTTGTAATCCAGTCAATATTGATTCCCAACAAATAGAATTAAAAAACACATGTGCATTCGATTCCGTAATGTAATTATTAGGATTAGCATATCATGAAAACAATAATGTTAGAGAATTGGTAGCAACAGCAAATGAAGAACGTGATATAATACTGCGTAATAGTTATCTGTTACTGATTCTGATGATATTTATATTTTAAGGGCTAAAATTGTTAAAACTTTTTTACAAAACCTTCCTTCCATTATAGATAATAAACAGATTTTTTACTGTGAGTGTAATGCCGCAAATATATTTGAACGTTTCCCACTTCTAAATTTTAAAAGTGCTCTTTTTACAAAACAGTGTTCAAACGTATCATGTTCTTCAAATAACATAGGACGGGATGTAATATTTACATCACTAAATTTTAATTTGCTGGAGATTTTTGGTATCAGTGGCTTAGAAGAAGCAGTGTTTTTTGGTGAAGAATCAAGGCAATGTATACACTGTGCAGGTGAAATTAAGTGTAACTATAAAATATCACCATTAATTTCTTTTGATTTAAATGGTACAAATAAACTATTTCTCAAAGACGTACCTCGGTGTATTATGGTGAAAAATATAATGTATAGATGCGTAGGAGCAATCGAATTTATTCCGTCTGTTGCTCATAACGGTATGGGGCATTACAAGTGACACTCTTTAATAAACGAAAAGTATACATGCTATGATGATAATATTTCTAAATTGGTTGAAAGCAGTAATGAAAAAATATATTTGCACATATTAACTTACGCCCATGTAGACACTTCGAAAGAAAACTCAGTAAAATACTTTTATTTTTTTTTTTTTAAGGTTTCGTAGCCAAAAAAGGCAAAAATACAACCCACTTATATATTCGCCATCTCTTTCTGCCTGTCCCGGTATATCATAGCAATTTTATTTCGAAAACATTGAGACTACAAATCTGAAAATTGATATGTAGCTATATTCTGTAAACCGCTCCATGATTTCAAAAATTGATTAAAACAAAGAGAAAAGAAAATTTACTTCAGTTCCATAGAGAGCCCACCTTGGCTCTCTATGGAACTGAAGTGAAAAATTAAAAGATGTTCGGAGTTCTCACAGAAAAAGTTTACTCAAAGCCCATTGAGAACGTAGCTGACCTGCGTGAACGCATTTCTCAAGCAGCTGAGGAGTGAGAGGCACTCTAGTACATTGTCACTGTCAAAGTCGAAGAATCTTGAAAATTTTAAATTCGTAGTTTAACAAATAGTCTCAATTCTCGGAAACTTGAGGCAATTGTGTCATTATTTTTTATTGAGATTCTAGAAATGTTATTTAAGATTACGTTTCCAAAGTTCAAATGATCAAAAATAAAAAAGAATAATCGCAATAACCGAAAAATGGTACAGTTTGATCAAATTTCTAGGTTTTTCTTAAAATGCCCATCATTTTCAAACTGCATGGGATAGATTTTTTTCAGATTTTTCTCGTGGTGGTTATGATCAATCCTGTCACCCCGTTTCGGCTTGACGTTGAGTTCTGGGACATCCTGTTGGGACATAATTGTAATGTTTCAATGTGTTTTCGGTTAGCACACACATGGAACCTAAAAGAAATGTAGTGCGTTCATATATTATTATTACACTTTATATTAGGACGGATAAGATGCAACAATAATTATTTGTGTTTGATATAACGGTGTTAAAGTGTTTTTTTATTAGTAAGTATCCTTCAATGTATGAAATAAATAAATGAGCGTGACGATAAAAATGACATAATATTTATTTGTCGGTCTGCATTTTTCTTTTTTAATTTGTGGTCACCCTACTTCGAGCAATGTATAGAAATTATTTAAAGGCAATATTTCTTCTAAAGTGCAATAACACAGTGATAAAAACAACTAGGCCTGTAGAGAAACCTATTTACTATAAGTCAAAATATTCAACGTCTCTTTATTTCCTATTCCCAGGCCATTTTCAGTAGTTTTATTTTTGACTGAGGGATCGCAATTAAATTGGAATATAAAAGAAAAGGCCCATATTTGGGGTGATATTTTAATTTAACAATATCTCTAGTTACTTTTATTAGTATTTACCAAGAAACACATACATTTTTATGCTGTAAATAATGATTTGGAGGCTATTCAAATGTGGTCCCCCAGAGCTATTTTAAAACATTTGTAATTTAATATCCCATGTTCAGATCTCGTTGACTTATATTCAAAATACGTTAATTTGACTTTAACAAACGATCTGTATACAAAATTTGTGTGTTAGATACATACTTGGCAAGATTTTCAACATTCAGTGTGTGAACTGAGGGACCACACTTGAAGCTCTATAACTTTTTAACGACTTTTTAACAAACTCCAATATTCAAATTACAAATGTTTTGGATCTTTAACTAACAGTTTCTCTAACTAAAAGTAAAAAAAAACTGTGGTCCCTCAGTCCACACACACACCCAAATCCCTTTGGAAAAGTATTAAATCTACATTAACACCTACACATAAGGACCAATCTAACGAGCTGCCGCCTCATTTTACAGACCCTGACCAAATAAATAAGGAATTTCTCGTGGGTCCTGTTAGGGCGAGGCCCACGTTGTCTTTGCTGACATATTACGAATTTAATAAGTACAGTGATGCTATATTTCGAATAGCGTCTGTAGATCAGTCCGAGATAATGCGCCACATCTTAGGCATGAAGTCCAATGCTGAGGGATGTGACGCTATTAATCTAAATATGTTGATTTTGTCTTTGCCTTACGTGCTTCCTTCTGTGACTCACATAATTAATAGTTCCTTTGAAACTTCGACATTCCCTGACTTGTGGAAGGTTGCAGCAGTTAGGCCACTTGCAAAGAAACCTACGCCAACGGTTATATCAGACCTTCGGCCAATTAGTATTTTACCATGTGTCTCTAAAATAATAGAAAGTTGTCAGTCAGCAATTGACCGATTATTTAGCAAAACACTCGATACTGCCTGCGTTACAGTCAGGTTTTAGAAAACGGCATAGCACTTCAACGGTTCTCCTCGATGTGACCGACATCATACTGTCTTCCCTGGACTCTGGAATGTGTATTGTTCTTGTTCTGCTGGACTTTTCGCGCGCGTTCGACAGCATTGACATTTCTTTGTTGCTATCCAAGCTACATTACTATGGAATTGACCGTGAGACATTAAAATGGTTCCACAGCTGCCTTGATATTCGTCGGCAGTATGTGGAGCTTAGGTCGAGCGATGGAGTGGTCCGGGTTTCTGAGGAGGCTCTGGTAAAAAGAGGAGTGCTGCAAGACTCTATACTCGGTCCTTTATTGTTTAGCCTGTATTGTGCTGACGTAACGAGATGTATTCAAACTAGCCGCTATCACATCTACGCTGACGATATACAGGTATATGTGTCTTTTAGACCCGATGAGTATAAAATGGCTATAGCTTCTCTAAACGAAGACTTAAAAAGAATATTGGAATGGAGTGAGAGCAACTGTCTCGTGCTCAATCCCACTAATACCAAATATATGCTTTTCGGAACCAAACACAAAATCAGTGCGTTACTCTCATCACTTCCGATATTCTTGATGGGTCAGCCTATTGCAAGGGTGAACGAAGCCAGAAATCTCGGGCTACGCATGGATAATGAGCTAAGATTCGAGAACCATATAGCGGAGTCTGTACGCAATTGTTTCTACCGGTTAAAGATCCTGTATAGAATGAGACCATACTTATCTGAGGAACTTCGAGTGCAGCTGGTTGAATCACTAGTTCTTTCAAAACTAAATTATGCTGACACCGTCTATGGACCTCGACTCTTAGCTAGAACAAATCGACTTATTCAACGCGTTCAAAATGCATGCACCCGTTTTTGCTTCTCTATTCCACCCAGAAGTCATGTCACGCCATTTTTAAACCAGCATTTAATTTTAAAAATGAAATCACGCCGCAAACTTCTCTGGGCAAGCCTTCTTTTCGGGGTCATCAAATACAAGGAACCTACATACCTGTATACCAAGCTTAGTTGGGTCACGAGCCAGAGACAATGTACAGGTAGGAGGTGCGCACAGCAGCTGTCGATATACAGTCACAATACTGCTACGTTCAGGGGTAGTTTTCGTTACTCAGCTTCAAAAATATGGAATAACTTACCGCCCCCGATAAGACAAATAAAGAGTACAGTCACATTTAAGAAGCGACTTAGAAAATATCTCTTGGAATCACAGTGTAAGCTGGGTAACGTAAATACTGACATGTCTTTTATTTGATTGTTTTATTCCCATGCAATTCTATGTTATCACTAATTTTAGCAATTGAATTGAATTTTAAATTTATATTTCATTAATTTTATTATCAATATTTTAATTAATTTTATGTTATTTTAATATTATTATTATTATTTTATAACATCACCCACTGATTAATTTATAATACATGGATAATATGTATTTTGTTTAGTTTTCGACACACTTTACCACTACTCATAACACACTAACACATACTTAAATGCTTAAACCCCGGCTGCACTCAACGCTTATCATGTATTGTACATGATAAGCGTTGAGTGCAGCCGGGGTTTGTACATCCGTGTTGTCACAAAGGTGCCGGATGAAAATCAGTCGCCTAGGAATGCTCTAGCTTTACTGGTAGACCAGGGTAGAAGCCTTGAAAAATAATAAAAAGTGAAAAAAAATAATAGTAGGATGAAACCCATTAGAAAAGGAGGGGAATATGATAAAAATGAAAGGAAAAATAAATTTCGGTCGATCCGAGTTCGGGAAGTGGGGGGGGGGGGAGATTTTAAGGGTAAAAAGTGGTTTATCTTGATTTCCGGCAAAACTACAGGTCCTATGGAAAAAAGTTAAATGGCAAAGTTGAAGGTAATAAAAAGATCTAAAACTTTTGTATTAACACTTTTTTCACGTAACCTCAAAATTTATGTGAAAAATCCAAAAAACCAAGTTTTTGGTTTTTTATTTTTATCTTTTACAAAATTTTTTTTTTAACGAAATTTGGTGAAAACTTACCTTTTTATGTCCCAAATACGCTGTAATTTATTTGATTAAAAATATTTATTTTTTCACCTTTTTTTGAATTAATATCCAAAAAACACCCTAATTTTCAATCGAAAATTCACCCGTCAAAATATCAGCTTTTTTCAAAAAGTTGGTATGGTTTCTATTCGTTGAAATCTCTACTTTCCGATGGTGAAAAAAAAAATATATGTTACTATAGTAAATCTTCTCAGAAAATGCAAAAAAATCAAAAAAAAATTAAATTCGAATTTTTTTTTTAATTATTATAAATAATTTTGAGCTATTTATTAAAATTTACACTTGAATTACTCGAAAAACGTTAGATTACATGTGACATTGATAACAAAAAAATTGCAAATAAAAATATACTACTATAATTAACAAACAAATAAGTTAATAAAATTAATATTTAATAAGACATCTACAATATTTGGAGAAAGTTGTCGAATCTTCTTTAAATTATATGCGTAGATGCCTATTTATAACTATTTAAAGATAAATCATATATACCTGAGTAGATATACCTGAGTGACCTACGAAAAATTGTAGCCCATCAAAAGGTATTTCGTGGAGAAGTGGGGAAGGGGCTAGGCGGGTTCTTCCTTTGCTTTTTTTTGTCTTGAACTACAAAATGTAGCTATTGCGGTCTCATCATTATATTGACTTTGACAACTTCGATGAATAAAAGCTGATGTCAAAGTCTCAAATTTTTTGTATTTATTGTCGATTCTTTTCTTGCTGGATACCGCTAAACGATTCAAAGCTGCTTTTTTTATTGCATACACTTGCTTATCATCTGCCTTATTGCAGATGATACAAACAGATTCATCCATACTGATAATCTGAAAAGACAAAATCGAATTAATAATGCCTTCACTATTTTATCGTGAATAAACTTCCATGAAAAAAAAAAATATTGAAGAAATATATGTCAAAATGTATAAAAAATATATTATAAATGTATTAAATATATATGGAAATCGGCCAAAAATGTGTTATTAAAAATACATTTACGATATATATTTTATAGATTTTAAATATATTTTTTATGTACTTTGAAATATATTTTTTTTCATGGGATTAACTAAATTTGTTTGTGCAAAATTAAGGAGATTATAATTTTTTTATCTTGTACTAAAATATCATTTAATTTCAATCTTTAGGTTATGTTAAGTTAAGCATACTATTTTTTAAAGAAAATATTACGATTTTTATGTTTGAGTTGATTGATACAGATTAAAATAGAGATAGTATTTACCTTCCTATGCAGATTCGAAAAGTTTTTTTTGTTTTTTTAAGTAAACTTGTCACAATTATCTTCAAGAACTCAGCGTGCACGTGTATTTTTATAAACGATGTTGTATACTGTACTGTATTTCGAATACTGGTTAGGCTAACGGTTGTAACAGCTGCTACGAAATATATAGTATATAATAGTAGGTATGTATGTAGTAAGACCCAGACCCGCCTAGCCCCTTCCCCACTTCTCCACGAAATACCTTTTGATGGACTACAATTTTTCGTAGGTCACTCAGGTATATCTACTCAGGTATATATGATTTATCTTTAAATAGTTATAAATAGGCATCTACGCATATAATTTAAAGAAGATTCGACAACTTTCTCCAAATATTGTAGATGTCTTATTAAATATTAATTTTATTAACTTATTTGTTTGTTAATTATAGTAGTATATTTTTATTTGCAATTTTTTTGTTATCAATGTCACATGTAATCTAACGTTTTTCGAGTAATTCAAGTGTAAATTTTAATAAATAGCTCAAAATTATTTATAATAATTAAAAAAAAAAATTCGAATTTAATTTTTTTTTGATTTTTTGCATTTTCTGAGAAGATTTACTGTAGTAACATATATTTTTTTTTTCACCATCGGAAAGTAGAGATTTCAACGAATAGAAACCATACCAACTTTTTGAAAAAAGCTGATATTTTGACGGGTGAATTTTCGATTGAAAATTAGGGTGTTTTTTTAATATTAATTCAAAAAAAGGTGAAAAAATAAATATTTTAATCAAATAAATTACAGCGTATTTGGGACATAAAAAGGTAAGTTTTCACCAAATTTCGTTAAAAAAAAAATTTTGTAAAAGATAAAAATAAAAAACCAAAAACTTGGTTTTTTGGATTTTTCACATAAATTTTGAGGTTATGTGAAAAAAGTGTAAATACAAAAGTTTTAGATCTTTTTATTACCTACAACTTTGCCATTTAACTTTTTTCCATAGGACCTGTAGTTTTGCCGGAAATCAAGATAAACCACTTTTTACCCTTAAAACCTCCCCCCCCCACTTCCCGAACTCGGATCGACCGTAATTTATTTTTCCTTTCATTTTTATCATATTCCCCTCCTTTTCTAATGGGTTTCATCCTACTGTAATTTTATTTGTTTTCAAAAATTATCGACCCTGGTCTATGGGCTAAATGCTGATCTGGCAACCTGTTCGGTCAGCCTTGGGACACCTACCTCATAACAGCTTTAAATTAAATCATATTATTTTAATATTACCTAAGTGTTGTTTTAAGTTTTATTTTAATTTGTTTTTGTTTGTGTCCTTTGTGCTGTCTGAATAAATTTTATCTTTCTTTCTTTCTTTCTTTCTTTTGCTGCAAGACAGTATGCTATGACAATCAGGGGACTTTAGAAACGTTACACCTGATACAGCATAAATATTATGGTATTTTACTATTTAGTCTTAAAATGGCCAATAATGAAACTATAGCATTGTGAAGAGACTAATAGCCTGCTACGCAGACGAACTTGAATTCAAATCCACGATGTGATTTTTCGAAGTTAACTGCGTATTAATTTGTTAGTTATCGCTTTCTAAACGGATACGGAAGGAACACAACGTAAGGAAATCGTTATGACTCAGAGTTCTCCATAATGTTATCGAAAGACATATATGAATACTGTCAACCAGCACTTGGCCAGCGTGGTGAACCAATAATATTTCGAACCCTTCTCGCAATGTGGTTTATTCTCATAGTGTTAACCGTATTATAATTTGACTAGTCGACGCCAGCAGCTTCGCACGCACCTATTTTCGAATATCCCGTTTTGCCCGATCCCGTGGGAATTTCCGGAAATCCCGTCTTAGTGCACCCCTACGGTGCCCAAGAAACATACATGCTAAATTTCCAGTAAAAAGTAAAAAACCAGTAGTTTCGGCTGTAGCGTGTCTGACAGTCAGTCAGTAACGCATGTAAAGAAATACATAGTAGGTATTACTATTCTTGAGGGATTCACCGTGCAACGAAGTGAAGACTTTGTTTAAACGACACTTCAATATGAGCTCTTCAATAGCAATTGATTTTGCATCTGATGAGCATTCACAGTTATCTTTGTGATTATTAAAAAAAAAAAGGAAGCAGACTCCGGGATGCCACTGGGATAACGCTAGGAGGATGAATTTAAAATATTAAATAATTGAAATACATGATATTACACTACACCAAAGTTTTCATTTTTTTTTTATTTATAGACTCACGCCCGTATACCCGAAGGGGTAGGCAGAGGTGTAATATTACACCCACATTTCGCCAGGAATTTTTAGTTCCCACGTACTTAATAGGGGGCAAGCCTATTGCCGTACCGGGCACATTACCAGACTCCGTGCTGCTACTGAGAATTGCCTAACGGAAAAACCCAATAACACTTTGCCCGACCCGGGAATCGAACCCGAGACCTAAACTAAACTTTTCATCCGATATTATATTATTCAAGAAAATATTTTCTGGTTCGACTTATAATATCGACCCTCACAGTATATAATTTTCCTTATACTTATATTGTGTATGTTATTTTTTTTATATTTTCAAAATAGTTGTTAGACCCAGAAGAATTCATTGACGTTACAATGACCTCTGCGTTACCAAACTGCGTTCCGATGATGAAAAATTCCAAAACTTAAAGCACTGCTTTACCTGGGAATCGAATCGGAATATAACGTAGTCATTAGCTCAAACGTTCAACACGAAACCACCAATCAGTCAATATGTATAATAGTAATAAATGTATTCATCGTTAATATTTTAAAATGAAAACTTCAGTAGCAATGGCATTGAAACTCACCTGCCTATATATGTTCTATATAATTATTACTTCATGCACTGCTATCTACTAAAATTAATTGACATTGTCATCGACAAAAGCAATCAAGCTAATGGATAAACTGTAACTAGTTGTTAGCTACATATTACAAGTAAGTATAATGTGCCCGCGAATTTGTCTGTTTCTTTAGCCTAAGCATTTCTGTAACTTTTCTCCCCAAATTTTTTGACCGGTTACCCATCTATAAAAATATGGTGACCAATGCGTTCAACTTGAAGAATAATTAGATTCGTCTTGTCACAACTTTGCTCCGAGCCTTTCCTATTTATAATATGAATACGAAAATCATCTTGCTGCTATGACAAATGCGAAAGTTTATAAGGATGCACGTATATTTGTTCTTCTTTGACACAAAAATCATTGAACAGATTTTGATAAGACTGCAGTATATGTATAGGTAACTTATGCATCCGAATAGCATATGGGTACCTTATGTGCCACGCAGGCAAACCAGCCAAAACATGTTTTTCGACAAACCATTAATTATAGTTCTTTTAAATAACAGATTCGTCAGAATCTAAGAAATTCCAACAGTTAAGCCAGGATCAAACCAACGCGTTCAGCTTGCGTCCGCGGTGGCGTGCGCGGTGGCGATCAGATGTTGTGTACGAACTTATAGCGCGGTGTTCACATCTACGCGTCCTCGGATTGCATGCGGCGTCCGGTGCAGCGTCTGCACGCGGCGGTGGCGATCAGATCGCGCTTGTTGCGTTAGGACGCTGTACGCAGCTATTAAGCCAGGATTAAACCAACGCGTTCAGCTCGTGTCCGCGGTGGCGTGCGCGGTGGCGATTATTGCGCGTGCAAAAGTTGTGCACACTGTCGCGTTCGTTCAGGCGTTCACCAGGCTGTAGTCGCGTCACTAAAATGCTGTCTGGTACCGATAGTGAAATTGAAGAAGTTTTACTTCTGTCTGCTATTATTGAAGACGAAGAGGAACAAGAAGTGAACTTGAGGTGGGTATGTTAATTGTACAGTGCCAGTGAAGTAAATACCTACCATCATTCGATAACGCCTTATCAGAATGAGACGTATCATACAACAAAGTGTATTTGTGGAATTAATTTATAATTTCTTCCGTTTCCACCATACTTAAATCTACAGAAACACAGTTTTCAGTTTCAGTTCATGACATGCAAATATATAATAATTAGACATAGTGGCAAAAAACACAAATAGGTCAATTAGAATGAGGATTACTCTCAATAATATAATCATTGTCAAGCATCAAAAGTATTATGCTTGAGTATTATTATGTACAGTAAATATATACAAATGATATAGAAGGTGTTACAGTTGCAGCACCTTACAAAATGTAAATTATGTGTATTATGCAAAACCTGGCGATGAAAAAGAGTGACCGTGAGTTTTATTGCCAGTTCTTTCTCATGGTTCTACGCCCTTGCTTTGCGAACGTGGCAGTAAATGTAAATGTAGAGTCTATAAGTAATTATTTTATAAATGTATTATTTTGACGTTCATAAGCGTCACATTGTGACCCAAATGAATAAAGGATTTTGAATTTGAATTTGAATTTGCATTGATAAAATTAATTTAATAACCTAAAATATGTCATGTGTGTTGGTAGCGCCATCTACCTTTCCATCGAGAACTAATCACGTCAACGTCAATGGTTCGTCGCTGCTCGGCCGATCCGAGCGATCCTTTTCATAAATCCCCTTACGAAACGCCTCGCTATTGGCCGCCTTGCTCAATGGCGACGCAGAAGATTCGAGACGCTGAGAGTGTGTCCGCCATACCGTACCGCACCGCACCGCACCGCACCGCCATATATAATTATTACCACTTACAACCAAAGAAAACCTAACAAAACCCGCTCGCGAGTGAAAGTGAAACGAATAGTGTAGTGTAGTGAATCAAGCAGTTTCATCTCGAAAACACCAGGAGACTGCCCTTCTGAGAAGAAGAAGATTGCCGTGAAAACGCAATATTTTATTTGAGCGTATTCAAAACATTTATGAGCGCTCAAAAATCGCCGCTATTTCCGATAGTAATAGGGAATCATTCCTTAGTTAATGTATGACAGTAGATAATATTCGAACAGATTTTCATAAGTTGTTAGACGATTATAACACAAGATTACTTTCTATCAATCCTGATGAAAAACCGAAATATCAGGCGTACACCTAATTCGAGGACCTTTATTGTATTATTAAGCGTATACAATCGCAATTGGACGGTAAATATTCGGCACAGCCCGTTTCCGCGGCTCGCACGCCGAAGTTACTGCCAATCGAGATTGTGTCGTTTGATGGCGATATATGAAACTGGCCGTTATTCTATGCGAGTTTTAAGTCTACAGTGCACGATAATGGTTCTCTGACAGATGCTGACAGGTTGTCGTATTTAATAGGTAAACTGTCACCGAAGGCCCAGTCCGTATTTGCAGGTGTCACACCCAGTGCTGAGAATTATCAGGTCATATTTCAGTTACTACTTGATAGATATCAAGACACGCGCGTCCTAGCGTCTACCTACTTTGACCAAGCTTTAAATCTTAAACTGTCCGGTGCCGCATCTGTCTCGAATTTCCAGCTGTTTATAGATAACTTCGTAACCGCGGTTAATTCTCTTAGAAACTTGAAATTAGAAGATCTTTCCGACTTTATGTTGCTTCCACTCGCTTTAAAGAAGTTTGACACTGAAACAATTCGCGCATTCGAGATGACGGAACGCAATAATAAAATACCTACACTAGATAGTTTTATTTCGTTCATCAAAGATCAGTGTCGAATATTTCATAATACGCAGTCTAGTTCACCTAGTCCGTCTAACACTAACAGCAAACAAAGGTTGAATAAATCGCGAAACAGTAATAATAACTCGGTCCCTAATCCGCAATCTTACGTAGCATGCTCGGAATCTAATAGTAATAATTCACAGAAGTGTCTGTGCAGTAATATAGTGCACGACCATTTCTATAAGTGTCCCGCCTTTAATGGTTTAAATCCAACTGCTCGTTACAAGTGCGTAAAAGACAACAAAGCATGCATTAATTGCTTAAGTATAAAGCATAAAACGAGTGATTGTTCTAGTAGGACGAGATGTCGTTCATGTAATCAACGACACCACTCATTGTAGCACTTCGATAAAGGTAGTCCGTTGTCAAGCGAAGCCGCTAACCTTGACACACTTACGTCGCAGGTGCAGGCTACGATAACTGCGCCTCCCACGATTCAGAATGAAATATCGTTGTGTACGACATCCATCGCGCAGGCGACGCGCACGCGAGGACGGCACTCGCGCATCTATAATGATCCGCGCAGGGCCAAAACGCAGTGTACGGCGTCTAAGACGGTACTGTTAGTGACAGCGCAAGTTATCGTTTATGAGGTTAATGGGTCGCCGCACATGGTACGTTGTCTACTCGATAGCGCGTCTCAGACCAATCTAATAACATTGGAATGTTTCAAACGCCTCGGATTGTGGAATAACTTTAGAAATACTAGTTCAGTGGTCAAAGGAATCGGCGGGTCAGGTTTCCACAAATCATTAAAGTAGTAATGTCAATTAAGAGAATAAATCATAAGTAAAATAGAAATGGCAAATAAATAAAAAATATTAAGAGTAGTGTCAGTCCAATTAATGTATAAAAATAATCACGTAATTCAGTTTTATTCAATTACATTATATATCCATCATTTAAAAATTCATTAACTGTATAACAACACATCGAAATTAAAAGATTTTTTAGATGGCGTTTAAATATATTATTGCTAAGGGTTTTTTTATAGAATTAGGAACCTTATTATAGATTTTTGGGGCCATGCAAAATATGTTCTTGCCTAAAAGCGCTGTTTTTGCTGTGTGCATACACAACCTATGACAATCTCTTCGATTGCGGGCGGAGATATCTGACATCTTAAGGAAAAGATGTGCGTTAGTTTTTACAAATACAGCTGTTTCGTAAATATATAGCGATGGTAATGTCAAAATTTTATATTTTTCACAGTATGGTTTACAATTATCTGTAACTTCCAGACTAAACATAGATCTTATGCAACGCTTTTGTAGTCTAAAAACAATTTCCTTATCGACTGAATTACCCCAGAAGATCACCCCATATCGTAATAGAGATTCATGATACGCAGTAAGCAGTGCTGATGTATTTATTTACTGTCGGCGTAAGCTTATACAGAGCATAAGAACGGCTATAGATCTTACTAGCTAGCTCTTCTATGTGACCTTTCCAATTCAATTGTTTGTCAATGACTAGGCCGAAGAATTTAGCAGTATCTACCTCATTTATTTCTGACTCTTCATATTTAATGCTAAGTTGATCATTTTGAGGTCTTTGGCAAAAGTGCATGACCTGGGTCATTTTCAAATTAATTTTTAGGTTGTTACTGGTCATCCAGGAAATAATCAAAGATAAAGCATTGTTGATGTCGATAAAGCATTGTTATATACCTATGTCCTGAGAAGTTTTTGTCGGTCGGTTTTTAAACGTAGTTTTTATAACTAATAATACTAGATGTAGGTTTACAATTATTTAACGAAATTTAAATTTATAGTACGTTTTAAAACTGAGTTTTATTTAGCTTTTTTTATAGTAATAGGCGGCAAACGAGCAGACGGATCGCCTGATGGTATGCAAATACCGCCGCCCATGAACACAAGCAACACCACAGGAGTCACAAGGGCGTTGCAGGCCCTTGGGGTTGTGAAAAGGGATAGAATGAGGAGTGGGATGAGATGAGATGATACTACCGTGTTTCTTGTAATAAGGCTATAAAGTTCCCTTTTTTTTGGTGTCAGGTTGGAAAATCTTCATGGAGTCCCTCCGCCCTGGGGGGGAAGGACGAAGAGGACTGTCAGACTCTTACTGACTAAAAACCAACCCGTGCTCCTCATGTACCCATGTGTCGGAGGGTTGGGTTTCACCAAAGCATTCCTCGCTACCCCCGACGGGTATTGGTCCGCCAGATGGTCAGGCGGGCCCCGAACGAGACTCCCTTGGCGGCGGATGAAGGGGTTGGGCTCCGCCGCCAAAACACCTAGCGGCCGCAGAGGATAAGGAGGACGGCAACGCAACACCGCATCTCCTCTTCCTCTGCGGCCCCACCGTGACGCATCGAATGGTGCGCCCCCATTTGGTCGCGGGAGATAGGGCGCGCGGCAACGCAACACCGACACGCCTCTCCTCCCGCGACCGCGCCGATAAGATCAAAGCAATACTTTTAAGAAAGGCTGTGCTTATTCAGCTTATTCTGTATCCAATTCATTTACCAAAAGCTCTCACTGTCTTAATACGGGGAAAGCCTCAGTCTGACAACAGCTTGGGTGTGTTTCCAATCAGTTTCTTTTTGTATAAAATATTAAAAGAAACCTTTCTTGTGTATGACCTAGTATAACCGTTTGCTATCAGGCGAATAGCTAACCATGGATAACAAGAATAAAAAATTTTCGCCCGCTGCCCGCTCGTGTTCGTACTCACCGAGTACTGCCCTAAGGGCTCGCTCGAGGACGTACTCGCCTAGGATGAGCTTCAACTCGACTGGAACTTCAGGACGTCAGCGTCGCTCGTGCATGATATAGTGCAGGTATGACGAGTATTATAATTGTGTATGATGTTCGATTATGCGCTCGACAATAATAAGCTAAAACTCACTGGAACTTCAGTACTTCGCTCGTGCATGATATTGTGCAGGTATCAATCGTATTACAATATTAGCTTAAGGTACATGATGTTCGAGATTGTGCTCGGCAATGACGATTTTCAGCTTGACTGGAACTTCAAGAGTTCGCTTGTGCATGACATTGTGCAGGAAACACAATTATTATAATAGTAGCCTAAGAGCGCCTGCACACTTAACTAGCGTTTTCTAAGCGTTAGTGTTCGATGAACGTATGCGCAGCGCAGGAAACATAACTCTCGCGCCGTGTTGTCGCAACGTTTCCTCTGCAATTGATTGTATACTATGCTAGCGCGGTACAGAAGTCACACAATTCGTGTACGTTCTTGAAATGCCTACGCTTAGTAAACGGCAGTGTAGAGATGCTCTGAGGTCTGTAATATTCGAGAAAGTTCCAATGACGAGGTACAGCTTGATGGAACTTCAGAATCTCATCAAAGTTGAAGTAATTATTACGAAAAAGATTCTTTCTATACCTCATGTCATGCCTACTGAAAGCATTTACGTCTTAGGTTTACGTGGTATGGCAAATTTTTAGAACTCTATTTAAAACAATGAGTCATATTTTCATTTGTTTTATGAAAGCTTGAAGGTTTGCATGAGACTGCAATGCTTATAGCAGTGATTACTTATACTATTTAATGCTAAGTGACCATTTTCTTTCTGAATCTCATTACAGAATAGTTTTATGACTCTTAGCTGCCAGATGGCAATATCTTCGCCACAGCTGACGTAAGATAATACTTTAGTTAGCTGAGTTCGATAATCCGACTTATTCTGCCTTGAATATGTTATGATTACAGCTTTTAATAATAAGATAGACATACCTATTATGTGTCTATTACTACACTATAAGTGAATTATTTTAAACTATCATTAGAACAATCAGTTCACTGCAGCCACCTCTCAAAATCACTCAAAATTAATTTTAACGTCAATGTTAACAAAATTCTTATCAAAGTAAGCTCAGAATAATTGAAGAAGATAGCATATTAATGTAGGGGTGGTAATAATAGTCCTTAGAAGAGAAACTTAATCCTTCCTCGGTAGTCGGATAAAAATATATTACGTACAAAGTTGGCAACCTAACCCAGTAGGGATAAATATCACTCGAATTACAACGAACAAACAAACAAAGTGGAAAAGTTTGCAGTAACAATTTACCTGTAGAATTCATAAACATAAAACTTTAAATTAAACTGACTCCAGGTTTTCAATTTAAAGAAAAATGGGAGCAGGTTTCACGTATTTGCTAGTATTATGTTACTTTGACTAAAATATTTAAAATATGAAATTGGACGCTATTCAGCTGTGTGGTACCCTGTTATCTAAACTATTAGATACATATTCTGGCATTAATTGATTTTGTTAATTTCTTAATCCATTCTTAGTTTTTGGCGAAAATTGTAACGTGCTAGTATTATCAACTGAGGTGTGACGTTTTCTTTGTATCTGTTCAGTTATTCAGTACATATTCACATACTGTATGATAAAGCGGTTGAAGCCTATAATTATAGTGATATTGGAAATTAAATAATAATTTGTATTGCATTTATAAGAATTAAAAAAACTTTGTATTAAAGTTGTATAAAACTTGAATAGTCTCAAAACAAATTATAATTATTATTTATCAATGATACAGATATTGCGTCGAGAATAAATAGCAAAACGAACCTGTGACATTATTCTGAGAGTAAGTTAAATCTAAAATTCTAGAATTATAGATTTCGACGTCTCATTTTCATCCCCCAGGTAATATAATATGTCAATATAAATAAATTTGACATGTTTGGTGAATCAGAACTTTCGCTATCTCAAATTTCTATCAGCTTCGTTAAATTTATTTTTGTTTGTAAATATTGAAGTAGGTAATACAATCGGCGAATCACAGTAAATATGAAGTTAAAAAAATATATTTTCTTCTTCTTTTTGTGTGGGTGTGTTCAACTCTGTTGTCGGAGTTTATTGGCGTCTTTTTATTAAGAATCGTATTTCTTAGATGTTCGCACTCATGGTTGAATATTTAGGCTGGAGTTTAGCGCCAATAATTATTATTACATTTCAACCAACGTATAGTAACTATACCCAGATGTGAAACAAAGTTTGGGTCATACGACGCAATTAAAAATCCTACATCGCGCAAGCTGAGTCTTCTCGAGTAGTGCCGACGGACTGCACTCCACCAGACCCGATCACTTAGCCTGGCCGAAGGATCCTCCCTCTAGTTGTAGAAGCGAGGAACACCTTGCCTTTCCTTCCTCCACTGTGTCGTATAATACAGGGCAGTGTCTGAAAAGTATATAAAATTATGGTAGCTGCCATAAAATGAGGCTAAAACACACATCTGCCTTGTAGCTACAGGCGTATTTCTACGCACGCATTTTAATCAATTATGAAACAGAAACATTGTGAATTCCACCCTTAGCTTAAAGGAATCTTACAAATATTTAATCATTACGACCGAGTGTAGATTGCTCGGTAAGTTAAGTGGATTAACTCGGGCTCAACTATGGGATAAGTTGTAATGTATGGTGGGCTTGGATTTTGTAATGTTATCCGTAGAGCGTGTGTGCTTTGGAAGGGTATTTATATTAATTTTAATGTTTATGTTCTTATTATTTTTGGTGGATGTTAAAGAAATGACATTAACCGCACAAATTAACAACCTAATTTTATGTACATACACATACATACATAGACTCACGCCTGTTTCCCCGAAGGGGTAAGCCGAGGCATATTAAACGCCCACTTTTCGCCAGTGTTTTGATCCCACGTAATAGGTGGCGAGCCTATTGCCGCTTATCGGGATATTTTGTTTGCCAGAGCCTCGTCCGTTGATCGGCAGGTGCACCACTTGCAGGTGAGGTTGGCTTGGGACCCTAAGTTCTAGGTGGGAACCCTATGCACCCGGAATTTTATGTATAAGTAGTAATTAGTACCTTCGCTTTTCCCACGTTTAAATCTGGTTAAATAAACTTGTATGATCTTTAATAATATTCAGATCGCGAAAGTAAAAAAACATTGGTAACTGTTTAGCTAGTAATTAATTAAAATGAATTCGTTTTCTTTTAGAACTTTCTTAACCTATATTTATGTGAAGGTAGGACTTTTAAGCTTCAATTATATATTATTTTTTTCATCTCGTATGAAAGTGATTTTATAATATGATTACAATCGTATTCAAGTCAATATAGCGCAAGAGTGCCGTTTAATGACAAAGTTTAACTCATTTAGGCACTTAGGTCACAATGGCTCGCTTATAAATATTACATTAACAAATTAAGTTCCTTTTTAATGATTCTACGTTTACAATTATTGAACAGATCTTTTAACCAACATCCGCGTGCTTAAGCATTTTCATAAAAGCTACAAAGTCTCGTCAGCATTTCCACATAAACTAAATATAACAACCTATATTTGGTTCAAACCTAGCACTGCTCCTTATAAACTTTCGTAAAGATTTTATCTCCCTTAATATTGACATAACAAGGTCGTTCATTCACCCCAAATACTTTTCCACCAATACATCTTTCGTATAACGATCGCCTATCACCTTGTACTGTGCTACATTACTCTAACGTCTTGCTCGTTGTTCAGGGTATGTGTTACCTCCATGGCGGGCTGGGTGCGCACGGCAAGCTGCGCTCGTCTGGTACTATTGCTGTAAAATCCCGTGTTACACAGGTAATATCTGTATATGTCGACTTTATAAATAGAAAATAATAAAAGGATGCGAATAATAAAGATGGCTCGGCTCGGAGACGATAGAATAATACTAGAGAAGATATTACACAGATTTGAAATATTGGCGCACTTGCAGGTTTCAGCGTCAGTGAAGATGAGCTTTACAGCAATTTAGCCTCATTAGGCTATATGAACTTCGGCTGTGTAATTCGTGGGCTGCAGTAAGCCTACATGTATAGAATCGCACAGTAAGAGCTTGTTTAAGTGTATAACGCAAGTGAACATGCAGAATGATCCCCGTATAGGGTACCTATACGTGAACGCTTTCAGAGCTGATTTTACATGGTACCGAACCGAAGTCTAAGGCATAGGGCCTTTAAGGCCATTTTATGACCAAATAAAGAATTAAATAAGGCCAATGTAATGGGCTTTAAGTTCAAATCTAGCATCATGTCTTTTACCCATTTATAATGGTTTACTAATGTTTGCCATAATTTAAAATGCCATAATTTCATATGCTATAATGGTATTTGCCATAATTTCATTAGAAATAACGCTTCAGTTGCCATAATCGTAAAATGACATAAAATGACTTTCACTAATTCCATTGGTCATAATCGATCAAGTATCATAATAATTTAAATCCATAAATGTATTTGCTATAATTTTCATTTTCAATTATGCCATTTACCATAAATTTTATTCACCATAATATAAATAAAGATAATTTAGTACAAGCGCCTGTAATTTTTATGTTACTGCCAACTTCCACATTCTTCACACTAGTTTAATAAACTAAGGTTGACGGAGCCCTGCTTCGCAGGGCTCCTATTTTCGGGTTAAGGTTCAAAAGAGAACCTAACATAACCTATTTAGTTACTTATTACAGTCGCACCTAACCCTAGGTACTCGAAAGCAATGACGCACAAATTTGACATTAGCTGTCTATATCATTCATACAAGATGGCAGTTGCGTTTTGTTTCACGTTTTTTAGGTAAAACCTAAATATCGCTTTTGTTGATTCCACTAGTTTAATAAACTGAGGTTGACGGAGCCCTGCTTCGCAGGGCTCCCATTTTCGGGTTAAGGGTCAAAAGAGAACCTAACACAATCTATTTAGTTACTTTCACGTCAAACCTTAAATTACGTTCTGTTTTACATATTTGAGTGAAACATTTTAGGAAACTGTTTAAAAAAATTTAGACGCAACTCTTGCAGCCAAAATTACTTTTAGGGGATTAAAACTAACTCCCTTAAGCCCCCTACACCACCAATACCCTCAAATTCGGGCGACTCGTTTCGAAACCCAACCCCAGATTTTTTATTAATAATTAAACCTAAAACTAGACCCCATATGGTGCCCAGTAACTAAGCTCGACGGAGCCCCGTGAAGCGGGGCTCCTACTTCTGGGTGGTTTAAAAAATAACCACGAAGACTAAGGTCTAGTCTTCTAACCTAACCTATCCGAGTCGGATTGCACTGAGTCGGGGTATTAACGATAATTAATTTCGACCTAACAATATTATGTATTATTTTCATAATTATATCAAATTTTTATTATATCAAGAGTCGATTATGAGATGTGTTACTTATGGAAACTAATGATTATGATATATGTTGTTATAGAAAGTCATTTTATGGCAAATAAAAGTTATCACTGTTGAGTTGTTAAGGCAAACGTTGTTAGTATTAATGATAATAGTGCAAGTAAATATTATGATCGGGGATGATTATGGCAAACAGTATTAGTGCAAATGAATTTATGGAAAACGAGAGAATACCATTTATAATACCAGAATTTACTTCAGCAAATTAAATACAGAAAATATTTCTTAATAATAATAACTACACAGCCTATACTTTTATACCTCTTCAAAGTTCTTTTTACCCTTGCTAACACGTTATCTCTTATCAGAACTACTATGGACAGCACCCGAGCTGGTGGCGGGCAGCATCTACCCTGGCGCCGCGGCCTCGCTCAATGGAGACGTGTACAGCTTCGGCATCATCCTGGAGGAGATTCCATCACTGCACCTCCACCATGTCTAACAAAGGTATGTGTAGTCCTGTAGCTAGTGGTGCTCGCTCAAGGGAGACGTGTACAGCTTCGGCATCATCCTGGAGAAGTCAACGTACCTTGGCTGTAATGGGGGGAGGTTATCTTGAAGGTTGATTTAAAGAACGCCTTTAGCTCAGTGAACCGGGACACCTTGTTGACACAAGTTAAAATTGAAACACCCAACATTTACAACTTTCTTTGGCAATGTTACAGAAACCCTTCAAAATTGATCTTCAAGGAAAATCTTCAGGAATCCGCCGTTGGCTGTCAACAAGGTGACCCTCTTGGACCAATCATTTCTAGTTTAGCTATTCACCCAATCATCAGCCAGTTAAATTCAAAATTCAATATCTGGTGCCTAGATAATAGCACCCTGGGAGGGGATGTAGAGATAGTTTATCAAGATCTGGCTTCCTTAAAATCTAAATTTACATCCATAGGCTTAGACCTAAATCCAACTAAATGTGAAATTTTCATAAACGATAATTTAAATAAATCCTCTATACTTTCCAAAGGAGTAATACCAAATACGGCCTGTAGCGGCCAGACAGTTGTGAATCGTTGAAATTAAACATATAATTTTTAAAATTTATACATCGTTTTCGTTTCTTGATAGAGCTTCGGTGAAAGATTTTAGTCTTTTAAGATAATTATTTTGAATAGGCTATGGTAATAGCGGATGAATGTCTTATGTTGCCAGCATTAAAAATAAAATAAAGTATGGTAGGCAGAAATTGTTTTAAGGAAATAATATTTTTATTATTATATTAGAAAACAATATCTTTTATTTACTTTATAAATATATTTGTAAACAGAATCAAGAAATATAATAATTTATTAAATATACCATAATTATTAATGGGAGCCGTGTGGTTGACGGCATAGAATACAAGTGTCACCACCCCCTATCTTCCCGTGGGTGTCGTAAGAGGCGACTAAGGGATAACACGATGCAAATACCATCTTTGCGAAGAGACGGAAAACTTGACATCCAACCCTATACGACTGCCTCGTTGGTCTCGCGGCATAAATGTGCGCGTGGGATCGGGAGGTCCCGGGTTCGATTACTGGGTCGGGCAGTGTTATTGGGTTTTTCTGTCACGAAATTTTCAGTAGCAGCACGAAGTCTGAAAATGTGCCCGGTACGGCAATAGGCTCGCCCCCTATTACGTGGGACTAAAGTATATCTGGCGAAAAGTGGGTGTAGAAATACACCTCTGCCTACCCCTTCGGGGATAAAAGGCGTGACGATATGTATGTATGTATGTATGTATTAATGGGTAAAAATCCTATTGTTTTTTAATCGATAATATAAATATTTTTTCAAACCATTTGCAACACATTTTTTATCTGTTATGTCATTCGTGTTGCTACTGCGCATCGTGAATATTTTGATCTGATTTATTGGTGTTTTCGTACGGTTTTAATTGTTATGTAATTGAATATAAATTCAATAATAATGATCACTACCTTCTACCCATGCTAAGAATATGCAGCGGTGTTTGTGATTGTGGTTAGTTTTTTTGGACGAGTATAGTACGAGGTTCCCGAGTACACAGGTGATTATTCATTATTATTGGCCTCTCTTTATGTAGTTTTTGTTCTATATGACACAAAGACATACCTTTATTTACATCTAGGTATTATATTTATGTTAAAATTCAATTTTGAGGTATATTTAGTTGTGGAATAATTTCCATTTCAAATATCTCGTATATTTCCACCAAGAGTTATTTAAAAAAAAATATATACAGGGTAATAGAGTAGTCATTTATCTTCAAAACACACATAGTTTTGTGTTTGTCCTTGCCAGGCCCATAATGTATGGCCAAATGGTACATCACCTTTCAATTTCTGACTCCCAATATAACCCACATTGAAAAAAGTTCTTTTCGCCTCCTTGTGTACCCGATTTTAGACGAAGGTTTCGATACATTTATTCATGGAAAAATTCAAAATTTTAGTGAAATTTCTGACAGGCTCCTCAAAATTAACATTCATTCGGCATTCACTATAATTCGGTATTGTCTTTTTATGCCTAAATTTACCCACGCTATTCGAGCTTCGCCTTTTTGGAAAAATTCGAGCCTACTCATTGAAATGGACAAAATTATACAAAATTTTGAATATAGCACTGAATGATCGATTGTGGCTACAGGCGTCCTTACCTGTAAGTTTTGGCGACGTCGGCGTTCGAAAAATTTCCGATGTTGGCCTACCAGCATTCCTGTCCTCGGTCCACAGCACTGCAGAATTGACCAGGAAAATCTTAGCATCAACACTTGTCGATTCTGAGGTGCCGTGTAAGACCGGTGCCATGAATGCTTGGAGAAGAGCTTGCCCAAGCACTGAGTTACCCCGAGACCTATCTTCTCAGAGGCAGTGGGATGGACTACTTTGCAGCAGAATACGAGAAAACCTTCTTAGCACATCGTCTAATTCTGCAGAGCGTGCTCGTCTACTGGCTGTGGGAGAGTGGGAGTCGGGCCTCTGGCTTCAAGCACTGGAATCTTCCAACATAGGTACCATGCTGGACGGTACGACCTTCCGCATCGCCTCTTGCCTCCGTTTGGGCGCGCCATGTGTTACTCCACATAGCTGTCACTGTGGAGAAGCTGTGGACAGCCTTGGTCACCATGGCCTTTCATGCAGCAGGATGCGCAAGTCATATTTCACGACACGGCAACCTTAATGACATTCTCCGTCGGGCTCTTGTCATCGCTGGTGTTCCAGCCCACCTTGAACCTCAGGGCCTGGTACGCGACGACGGCAAAAGACCAGACGGTATGTCTTTACTGCCATGGAAGTTGGGTAGGCCTTTGGTATGGGATGCAACGTGTGTCGGTACCCTCGCGCCATCACATCTTCCTAGCACAGCCGGTCGTGCGGGCGCTGCTGCTGCTACAGCGGAGACTTTCAAACGGCGCAAATACATACGTAAACCTAGTAAGGGATTACGTATTTGAGCCGTTTGGGGTCGAAACGTTGGGGCCAAGTGCGAGATCTCTTTTTAGAGACCTCGCAAAGCGACTGGTCGACGCCTCGCGTGACTAGAAGGCTGGGTTGTATTTGGCCCAGAAGGTAAGTATCGCTATACAACGTGACAATGCTGCCAGCGCTCTGGGCACGCTTCCAGTTGACGGCGATGTGGATGAATTTCATGACGCCCTCTAAATCTTTTTTCTTTTCGTTTATTTATTTGTATAACGGAATGGTCATCAGTACGGACGTCAATTGACTACGAAACGGAAGTGCATAGATGGCGCGCTTCGACAGAGTCTAGTGACGTTCGCTCGAGTTGAAGAGGGGGGATGACGGTTGACGTTCAACGGAGCAACGACAACTATCACTTCTCTTGGAGACTTCGGGCGGGCAACAAGTACCTAGAAACTGTCACTCGTTTCGTGTTCAGTAATACAAAATAGTTATAGTCAGTTTTGTTAGATTTGATTTGGTGTGAACTTATAACGAACTGTGATGTGAAGTGTTGATACCGGCCAAGAATCAAGCTATCCGCCGTCATCAGAAGTGGCAAAATAGACCAGCGCGACCACAAGGCGCGAGCGAGGGCGGCTGCTGACAGTGCTATGTTGGGGAATCAGCTGAGCTGCCAACTGCAACCGTAGTGAGCGTAATTTGTCTGATTTTTTTTATTGGTACTACCAATTTTATTTAGAGGCGGTAGTAGTTAGACATTACGCGTTTAACCTTGGAAATGTCATAATAGTTGTGGTGATATCGCTATCACATCGTACCGGGTGTTGTAGGTTCGATTCCTACACGAGATAGTGAGTTGTTGAACCGTTTTAGACTGTCCTTCGCAGGGCAGCGGCGCTAAAGTTGGTAAACTAATCGAATCGTACATATGTACCTACTAAGTTCATAGTGTAAGACTGTGCGGAGCTATTGCTTCTGATTTTGTGTAGAACAGCTTGTAGCTTTTATTTCTTAAATAGACGTGTGAACTGCAGTGCTGTCTAGACGAGTGCGGTTGGTTGGTTAGTGTAACCTGACCATAGTCAAAAGATATTACTAGCGTCATTATTTTATCGACTCGTGGCGTTGGTAATACGTAACGGTTTTCGTTTAAACGTGATCAAAGTCTAAGTAAAAAGTGACACTGTTACTCGTTGTAATTCTGAGTTGTACAGACGATCTCGGTGTTGCAATTACACCTACTTTTTTTGGGGTGCATAAATTTTTAACATGGCACATTAAAATGTTTCTTACTCTGATTATTTGACGGCACCACTAGTAAAATTAAATTCAATTTTAAGATTTTACGCGTGAAAATTACCTACTGTGTTTTTTTAAATTCATGTGATACGCTGGGAATTTTTATCAAGTGCCCCGAGTTCTCTGGCTAATTCCAAGTTATGCTTAGGACGTTTAAGAGTGATAGTGTTTCTAGTAGAAGCTGTTAAACTCGACTATCAGACGTAAAAAAAAATATTGAGTTATCATCGTAGTGCGTTACGATAATCAGTTACAGAGATTTTAATTTTCATTGTAGGTAGAACTAGGTTAGTGATCGTTAGTGATGATTGTGTGCTTAACCTTATTCTCATTAAATGGGTACTTTGTTAGTCGTTGTTGTGATAATTTTGTGGTACCCACGTTACCGTCAGTGTAGATTTGCATAAACTGGATAAGCTGTTTGTGCGGCTGCATGTTTAGCCATGCGTTGCCATTGGTTGGACCGGCAAAGTGTCTTGACCGGTATATTATCACAAACGTTGTCCATCGTCTTAAACGCGAAAGGTCCGTTGCTGTATCGCTAATGATAAGGTTAGGATAAGCTTCATATTTAAACTATCCATGACAAAATTATAACGCTGAAAAGACTGTTTGGATACTTGGCAGTAAAGTTAACATCTAGAGTATCAGCCTAGTAAGATTTTCTTATAGTCTGCTATTTGATAAGGAAAACCAAAGCAACATGTTCAACAAACCTAATTTAAGATTACCTACTTTGTTAGACGCTCAAAATGGTTACCCGGGTGGTGTTATGTATCCGGATGGAGGTTTAATATTAATAGCGTGATGTTGAAGACCCGATAGATGTCAGAGTATGACCAATGCAATATTTTACAAAGCACTAAAATAATAATAAAAATACGAGGAAACAAGTAAACAAATATTCAAAATATTATTATAAGATATTATCAACCCAAAATTAATTTCCCAAGGATGGAAGATGTAAATAATATCACTACTAGAAAACATAAAATTTGCAGAACCAAATCATATGAATGCCTAAATAGCAGCAGCTCCTTAGACATGACATCAGAGGATCTGCTTGCAAAAAGCCTAGATTTATCTACACATATGCATTCAAATATTATTGAAAACCCGAGAAGAAAAAAATGGGGTGCGGTCAAATCTGGAATCTACACAAAATGAATTGGAAAACGTAATTCTAGAAAATAATGACCTAAAGAAACATGTACTACAATTGAGCTCAGAAATTGACTTTTTGAAGCAATTGTGTAAGAGTCCAATGACTTCGGCTAGAAAAAATATGAAAAAAAGTCCTCAGGAGAGGCCGGCCCTAGATTCTAATCAACAAGTTGAACAAGGTAACCAAACTACAGACATAAACACAGGCATTATAAGCACCAAATTACTTCCTTCAACAAGCAGAAATAACAGCCAACATTCAACGGAACCTGGCTGGGCAGAGAATGCAAACAAGATTGTCAATAAGAAGAAAAAAAGGGTCTTCATATTTGGAGGGAAACAGTGTGTTAACTTGGCTCTACATTTGACTAAATCAAGGTTAAAAACACATACGAACACTATGACTTCATATCGTTTCTAAAACCGTATGCTACAACTGAAGAAATATTAACTGGTGCTAAGATTTATGACATTACTGAAGAAGACCAGATTATATTGTCAGTTGGCGAGGAGGATTGGAACCCCCATAGTATTATGAGTAACTTAAATGCATTTATTAAATTAAAAAAATGTCCTGTTTTGATTCTAAAAATATACAGAAATATCCATTTGAGTGAATTTAAACTAAACGGTATGCTAAAATTGTTAAGCAGTCAGCATGAAAATGCTCATTATATTGATTGTGGGATTTTTTATAACTATAATAGAATAAATCTTTGTAAGCAAATTAATTCTGTATTGGACCAGATCTATTATAATAAGAAGTTTTTAATATTCAAAGGGGCAAATTCATACATGCATACAAAGACAAACACTTTTAAGTACAAGCAAATTTCACATTTGAACAAAATTCATAGTATGGCAAAGATTACCCAAGTAGTTAATGTTATTGATAAATCCACTCAAACAGACTGTTTCACATCTTCAGCAAATATTGACAATAACGAACCATTTTTTCGGGATATACAACAAAAATAATTATTTTTTTAGAATACTCCATCAAAATATTGCAGGTCTTCTACATAAGAGTAATTACCTTGAAATAAATTTGTTAGAACTAAGGAAAGAGTCGAAGCATCCCGAAGTAATATGCCTAACAGAGACATTTGTGGAAACAGACTGTGAGAAGTTTATAAGCATTGACGGTTACAACTTAGCTGCATCATATTGTAGAAAAAAAACGACAGCGAAGAGGTGGGGTATGTATCCTGGTTAAACATGGCATCAAATATAGGGAAATAAGCATTGCCAGCGAGGTAGCTGTAGACAATAGCTTTGAGTGTTGTGGTATTGATATTATAAACCTGAATCTAAGGATAGTTTGTTTATATAGAACACCAAACTCAGACACAAATAAATTTTTCAATAAAGCTAGAGCACTCCTTCAGAGTTTAGTATATAAGACAAACAGAAAAATTGTTTTGGTGGGAGATCTGAATATCAATACAGTACAGAAAAATAAGATTACATAAGGGATCCAACCAGAAAATAATCGTGATTAAAATGTGATCAATAATCACATTTTAAGTAATTTTAAAACTGCTGAAGGTGAACTTTTACATTGGGGTTTATCGGATCATAATACAGCGCAATTGTTAAATATACAAACTAGAGCTAACACTAATTATTCTGTCCCGGATTACTTTATGACTACGAGAGATTATTCTAAAGAAAATATTCGTAAATTTAAGTAGTGTATATCTAGTCTTTCTTTTAATGAAGTTTATTCTAATTCAAATCTTAACATGGCATATGAAAATTACAATCACTTGCTCACACTATTCTACAATCTATGTTTCCCTACGATTAAAGTGAAATTGTGCAACAAAGGTAGAAACACGAGCTGGATTACTAATGCTTTATTTCGAAGTTAAATGCTGACAGACGAACCGACCACCGAGCTAATCTACAAGTCGGGTTGCTCAAGTTTAGGAACCATTTCAGTGCAGAATGGTCAGTATACACAACGAACTTTAACCCGTTATCTAAATAACAGCGCCAATATTCGAGGGCCGTTAGAACTGCTAATGTCTCCCGTTCTGTTATACTGTAGTTTTGTTCCTGTGCATTTAGTGACCTACTCATGTAAGCGATAGGTAGTTCCACGCCATCTATTTCTTGTGTAAGTAACCCACCGATGCCGCTCGCACTCGCATCTGTGTGAACTTGAAAAGGTTTCTCGTAAGCGGGACACGATAATATTGGTGCGGAACTTAACAATTGTTTTAGTTTACAAAACGAGTCATCAGCTTCCACCGACCACTGAAATGGTGCGGCTTTCTTACCGGTAGAGGTAAGTTTGTTCAAAGGACCGGCAATAGTACTAAAATTAGGTATAAATCGCCGATACCATGATGCAATGCCTAAGAACCTTTTGACTTCTTTTTTATTCTTAGGCGTAGCATATTGAAGAATGGCTTCCACCTTACATGGGTCTACTTGTAATCCTTTAGAGTTTACTACGTAGCCCAAGTACTTCAATTCATCACGGAAGAATTTAGATTTTTCTAAGTTTATTGTAAGGTTGGCCGATTTTAATTTTTCGTTAACTTTATTTAATAGTGACACATGAGCATTAAAAGATGGCGATATAAGCACGATATCATCTAAAAAAACGAATACAGAGTTTTCGAACTCAGGACTGTTCGTAAACAAGTGATCCACCAAACGCTGTTGTGTCGCAGGCGCATTCGTTAAACCAAACGGCATAGTCACAAATCTAAATGTTCCTCTAGTAGGCACATAGAACGCAGTCTTATCACGATCACATTCGCAAAGAGGCGTCTGCCAAAAGGACTTAGATAAGTCTATACTACTTAGATATCTAGCGTTCCTAAGGTTGTCTAAAATTTCGGATACGTAAGATAGTTTGTACGCGTCTTTTTTAGTAATAGAATTAAGTTTCCGACTATCTAAACAAAACCTTAGTTTACCGTCCTTCTTAGGCGTTAGTAAAATTGGTGACGACCACGGACTTTCGCATTTTTCTATCACTCCCAATGCAAGCATTTCGTCTAATTCGTCAATAATTATTTTTAATTTCGCTGGCGGTAACCTATAATATCTTTGGCGTATCGGCGCAGAATCGCCAGTGTCTATTGCATGTTCTATTAATTGAGTTCGTCCTAAACCGGCTTTTTCAGTAGAAATCGACTCGTATTGCTTTATAATTAACTTAGCCGTTCTTTGTTCTGACTCACTCAACTCACTAAAATATTGCAATACGTTCGTGTTACTCGGCTTATTTTCACTTAACACACAACACGGCAATGTTTTAGACATGCATACGGATGCGATATGCTTAGGCAGTAATTTGAATAGTTTCCAGAAATCGATGCCTAAAATTAAATTACTTGTAACTTCTGGAATAATATAAGCTTTCAATAAGTGGGTTTGATTATTAAAAGTAGTGGGTAAGTTGATAAGACCGCGCGGCAACAATATATTTCCATTCGCGGTCCGAATGGAATTAGTGTTGTGACACTGCTGTATTTCTAACCCGGTTTTAGTAATTACCTCCAGATGGGAGTTGTTACCTAAAATTGTAATGGCTGAACCGGAATCGAGCAATCCACAAATAGGTAAACTGTTAATCGTTACGTTAACATAGGGCCGTAGGTCATTTTTAGGTTTATTATCCAGGATCGAGGCGACGGAATAACTAGAGAAATACACTTTTAGAGTGTTTAGCCAATTTCTCCAATCATCTTTGTCAAAATTGGTTGAATAGGTTGTAGAACCTAATTTAGATTTCGACACGCCCCGACCCTGACCAACTAGTTTTTTGGTTTCGTCGATTTACAGTTCGGGCAGTTAGGGAATGTCACATCCCTACGGCCGCACTTGGAGAAAATTGCGAAGCGATCGCGTTTGCATTCATTCAAACTGTGATCATTGATACGGCAGCGCGGGCAGTACTTGGACGTGACTAGAGCGACAGAGCTAGGTTTAGACTTAGGTTTGCTAGGTTCGTTGTTCTCAGTGTATTCGGACGTACCCTCTATAGTAGCAACGGGATAATTATTGTAGGAATTATTACGCGCTCGGTTATTAGGTTTGTGACTGTAAGCTAGGTCTAGTGCCAACGTGTCGTTACTGTAATACAGTTCGCGGAATTGAGAGTTCAAACATTTCATCCGTTCGTAGTTTAAACATAACGTCTGCAGTGTTGCTATACTGTCTATTGAAGATATTGACGGAGCTAGCACTAGTGAGTAGCATGGACGTATGTTATGCAATAGGATGTCTAACTTTTCGCGTTCGGACAATCGCTTTGACGGTGACAGCCTAGCGAACAGCTGATTCATTATTGAGAGATAAATAATTATAGTTTCGGTAGCACCTTGAGTACGTCGGCGGATTTCATTTAATAACCGGTAGTCATAATCGTACGGTGTGAAATCGTCTATTAATTTAGTGGTGAGTTCTTCCCATGTAGTGAAATATTCTTTTAGGCCGCGGTACCAGTGAAGTACGTTACCGGTGAAAATTTCGGAGGCATATGATAAAATTTTAGTGGAAGGTAGATTACGCGCGGTTTGGAATTCAGTTACGCGTTGTAGGAACGCTCGGACGCATCCCGTACCGTCGTATTTTAGCTTAGACAGTTCGCTAACTCTCAAATGCTCGCAATGCAATACTGGGGCTAACCCTGCCTGCGTCGAGGTAGACGGCGCAGGTTGGACCTCTGCCACAGCATCAGCTGAGCGAACAGCTGATTGCTCAATGGCGGACAGCTCCGCCGAGAGCTTGTCGAACCGGCTGCACAATTCGGTTATTCGTTTTGAATACGCCGTAGGACGTTCCATCCTACGGAGTCTATGGAAAATGTGGTTGTGCAGTGCGGTAGACCTCCTAGCTAGGTTCGCGTCGTAAGAAACAGATAACGAATTTAGTCGCTTGGGCAGCTCAGAGACGGCCTCGCTAGCGCCCTCGAAGTCCACCGCTATGGCTAGACCCGACTCCAAAATGTCATCATTTGGAATGGCTTCCAGTAATTTAGGGAGCTGCTTCCGCAGACCTAGGACAGAGGTAGCCGGCTCCTCACCTCTAATCGCGACCTCGTAAGCTAACTCGTTCTTGTTTAGCAGGAAGTATTTTATGGGGTGTGAGCCCATGGTGTATGAATAACCGCGTAAGTATACACTACACACTACACTTAGTGCGCAAGCGTTCCGCCCTTACAAATGGCCTACTTTACGATTAGGCGTAAAAGTTCGACCGTTAGGACTAATTAGAAAAACGTTAGATTCAAATTTGCGAACTAGTACGTAGTAGGTAGTTACACTAAAAGGTAGGCAATTAGTACAACAATACGTACCGGTTCGCTGTAGCCGCACCTGCTCACTTACAATGATGGAGACCTGCTAGATGAGAACTCGAGCACGGAAAGCGAGACAATAACCCACGTAGGCGCCACTGTAACGGGTTCTGGTATTAAAACGCAGAAAAGGTTCTATGCGTTTATTTGCCGAGTATTGTCTCACTTCCCTTGCCACGAGTATGACCGACCAACAACACGACACTGGCCTGAACACTAAGGGCTGCAGTCTCCCACGCTGTTCCCTCCGGTAGTGTGTAGGCAGGCTGCTCGAAGGCTGCGCGTAGCGGTAGATCCTCGCAGGCCGTTGGTTCAGCGGGCAGACGCCGGCGGTGGTTCAGCGGGCAGACGCCGGCGGTGCGAGTACGAGGAGCAGGGCAGGCCAGACTCTTCGGCAGAAGTGACGCCGAAGGCGATGCAGGAAGTGTAGCGGTCTAGGAGCGTAGCCGAAGTCTTAAGGTGAACCTGGAACCTGAAGGAAAGCAGCATTAGGAGAGCCACAACCAATAGAGTCAGGCAGGCGGCGTCAGCCGGCCTCAGCTAGCAGGTAGAGAGATGGGCAGTACGCTAACGCAGTAAATGTAGTAACTTACCCACAGCTGGGACCAGGATACACGTATGAAGTAGTATAATTATAGATATAGCGATATAGAATTTAGTAGCGGTAGTAGGTTAGTGTAGAGTAGCGGTGCCGGCCTCTCTGTCGGCCCCTTTATATACCGAGCCCTCCATCAGTTCGTGTCGGCGCATTACCAAATATAGGCAAAACTTACGAGCGCGGACGATGGCCTTCTCTGATTGGCCGAGCGTATGGACGGTATTATGACGTACACTCGGTAGGTACCGGTCATACGCCACAATCCCGCATCCAACCACCCTCAGTGTGGCCAATAGGCACCGACCATATGCTACGCCAAAATGTGTTTGTGGCGTCTGCATCCGGCAGCTGCCCATTAGCCACATCTGAGTCTGGTCGGTCCCAGTTTCTATAAACCCACTTTTGGTCCCTTTGAAATGTACGATTTAAGGTATAGCGGTCCACGCGTTTTTTATATCTGCGTATCCGGTTTGCCCATGCATAAACTTTCTGCTTTAGGAAGTCAATGCGCTCTGTGATCCGAGATGTATAGTCATGAGCACTGATACCAGTCCCCAAGAAAGCTCGACGCACAAAGCGCATGACAATGGGACGTATATTCCCAGACCTAAAGCAGATTAGCTTACCGATAAGTGCCCTTGCCTCAGCAATACGCCGTTCAATTCTGTACTGTCACGCCGGCACAGCAGATCTTTGTCGCATGACAGTATCACGTTCTTGAAACTTGACACCTGCCATACGACAAGCCGCTACGGCGGTGCAGTACAAAATTGAGTGCGTATCACCAAGATTCTCACTATTCTCTAGAAAACTAGGCAATAGCGAGTCAAGGGCACCTACCAGCGCTATATTACGTCTATGCATAGGCAACCGGGGCAGGCGCGGCCTAGTTGTTGGTAACATGTACCGATATTCCTCAATCGCACATTTCAAAGCATTCATAACCTCCTCATTGTACTGAATACTTACGTTACAAACCATATCATCCACATCCACGACGGCATTACTACCCATCCGCGGTGTATCAGTGTTTACGGGAGCACTAGCGGGTTGGACGCGAACGGCTTGGCTCGTAGGTAAGTATTTTGAGCGTAGCCTATCAAGTACGACGTTATCCAGCTTGTTACTGCGCTGGATAACTCGCACCTGATCCGATAATCGTTGAGCCGTAACGTTGATACCTGGTTCTAAGGCCTGAAACAGAAGGAGCGTGCGACTGCGATACGCAGTGAGGTTAGTTCCCCCCTCTGTAGCCCCAAAATATGCGCGCATGACGTTTTCATTAATGGATCCCGTCCATCGCATACGCTGCACATTACCACCAGCAGCGAGGACCCTGTTTGAGACCGGTGGGTCTCGTGGTCCCAGGCAGGCTGGCGGCCGGCCTCTGCCTCTCCGACGTACAGGTGACGGCGACGACGGGGGCGAGAAGTACTCGTCGCTTGAGCTCGACGCAACTGCAACCACTGGCGATGTTGGCGTAGGCCTCGCCGGCTGCGAGGCGGAGCTCAGCGACGAGTCCGGGGTTGTTGTTTGTGCTCTTAGTCTTTCAAAGGCATTTCTCGTCAACATTATGTATTTTCATTTTAATATTTTGCTGTTTGTTTTGACAGTTTCAATGACATCTCATATATTTTTCTGAATGATTTATTTATGGTGTATGTAGGCATATTTTCTTTAATTAGGTACGTTTTTATTTGATCTTCACTGATATTCTTCTATTTATAATAAATGTAGTAACTGGTAAATTAAATAAATTCAAAAGTATTAACTGCAAAATTTTTGAACCGATGTTGACAGCTTATTATTATTATTATTATTATTATTTAATGAGCTTCCTATTATTTTAACGAGTATGCGTGTTGTTCAATATGTCAGCTTCGAGAGAAAGAGTTAGTTGTGATTTTCATTAAAACCTGTAATGATTTTGATCAGAGTAGCTTTATTCCCCACCGACTTGGGTCAGGAATAGCCGAACGACTAGAATGAGTGTTGTGCGATAATTTTCTTTTATTCCTAGAGCCAAGTACATTAAAGTGTGGTCGTTGATCGCAATCACGGATACCCTGCTACTCAAGTAGCTCTCATTTGAGTTTTGATCGCTAAAATCATCTACCTCTGGTTTCTGTGTCGTATGACAAGAGCGTGTTGCGAGAATCTGAAATTGATTTGGCGGATTGGTTATCTCAGAACTGTAGTCGTTGCCTTTGTGTAGCCAAAGGAAATCAGTTTATCCGAAAGTAGCTTATCGGTTCTCGCCATGTTTGCATTTGGTTTTAGTTTTTGTCAGTGGTCAAATCCAGTTTTGACATAGCTCATTAAGAGTATGGACGGGAGTTACGTTCTGTGCAGTTATGAAGTTGTAAATGAATTTGATAATCGCTTAAAATTTACGAAGTGCGGACGTTAAATTAGTCTGAAAGAACGGATACTCTATTTAGTGGGTATACAATGAGACGAATCTTTAAAATACTAATGGTAGATTTATTTCCTTTTTGGGTGATCCTGGTGACTAGCGCGGCCTGATAGCCGGCGCGGCCTGGTAGCTGGCGCGGCCTGGTGGCCGGCGCAGCCTGGTGGCCGGCGTGGCGTAGTGGCTGGCGCGGCCTGGAGGCCGGCGCGGCATGGTGGCTGGCGCGGCATGATGGCTGGCGTGGCCTGGTGGCCGGCGCGGACTGGTAGCCGGCGCGGCCTGGCAGCCGGCGCGGCCTGGTGGCGAGTGTGGCTTGGTGGCCAGCATAGCCCGTGTGTGGCGCGCGGCCCCTGTGTGGCGCGCGGCCCGTGTGTGGCGCGCGGCCCGTGTGTGGCGCGCGGCCCGTGTGTGGCGCGCGACCGTGTGTGGCGTGCGGCCGGTGTGTGGAGCGCAGCCCGTGTATGGCGCGGGGCCTGTATGTGTCTATGAGGAGCCTGGTAACTGGTATAGCTAAAGCCTATCTGGCCGAAACTGGCAATGACAGTGAAGGTAGTTCATTAAAGGAGTTTGCTTAGAAGATGTAGAATCCAAAGACCTCAGCTTAAATGTTTTGGTTAACTTGGTTTGAAATATCTTAAAGTATAAAAGCCCATTTGAGGTCACAGAAGTTCTTTACTATGATCGTTATGATCGCAAAGCCCTTAATTCTAAGCGTAACTATAATTACGCACTCGACAGGTTGAGAAAAATGCCTGAAAGTGAAAGTACAACTGACGAAATTGAGGTAGAACAAAGTAATTCTGATATTGAAGAAAGTGTTTATGTTTACATGATGATCAGATCGGACCGTACCAAAGGCTGACGTGTAGCCGTAGCTCGGTAGAAATCGGCGTCTACTAACTTAGTAGTCCGTGAGTAGGCGGTATTGCAGTCAGGTCTGGCGGGTCAGGTCGGGTTTCAGTGGAAACCATAGTCCTGGAGAGATTTGGCGTTCCCATGTAGGGTTCGCAGAAAGTAGAGTAACTGGAGATTACTGGGCCATGCGTATGAACACATGTAGAGCTTAAATGTTATGGTTTACTTGGTGTACGCGGTATGCGCAAATCAAAGATGGATTGATAGGTAAAATAAAGTATATTGATAAAACACTAAAATTAACAGATTTACAGATATTGATTGATTGATCGATACGCGGCGAAAGGTGCTATATTATATGCGATAGGTAGCGCGGTGTACGGTGTTGCAACGACTACTGAACTATATGAGATATAATTTGCTGATGTAGACTAAAAGTATTTATTGTAATAAAATGTGTGTTTCGCGGCGCATCGATGTCAGCATAAAAGTAAAACTATTGTATTGTACGGGTTTGCCCGTACATGCTCCCCTACAGAAAGAAGCAAAGAATAACAATTGCGAAATGTGAAATATTGATAAAGAATGTAAAAACAATGCTATGAACTATTTTAAGGTATATCAAAATGCTTCTTAGTGTCTCTAGTAAGTCTTATAAATACACTAATCACTCACAAGTTAGAAATACTAGTGTACGAGCCTAAAATAGGGGAGGTGGCTTTATCTGATAACCTTGCACTTACCACCTTGGCCCTCTCACTCACACTTTGATACACTACACTTTCACTAGCGGGAACACCCTGTTGGGTGCTGACGTGAGGAGTGGGCGCCGGCGCCAGCGCTGCTCGTGGCAGCGCGGCGGGCGCGGGTGCTGGTGCCGCGGGGGCCGGCGGCGCGGCGTCGGGGGAGGGGCGCGAGCGCGCGCGCCTCCACATGTACACGCCGAGGGCTACTGCTGCCAGGCCTAGCGCGCCGTACATCAGCGTGTAATGATGAATGTCATGATATGACAGGCTGCTAGCTAAAGCTCCATTTTCCTTCAAAATCTTTATCTTGTCGTGTATGGCTTTCAACTCGGCTTGATGGTTCTCTGTGCTTGTTTCGTTCCAATCATCATGAGATATGGAGACGTTTATGATATGGTTTATGGATGCGACTACTGGAGCGTACAAGTTTGGCGAGATATCAATGCCACTAGACCTCTGTTCATGTGCGATTACTTCGAAGTTGTCAAACTTCATTATGCAGCCATGCCCGATAGAAATAAGACCGGAGTGCGTCAGCTGGTGTGTTGCAATTTGATCTCCGCATATTGTTCGTACGTGACATTGACCGCAACAGAAATAAATATAATAGTTTGTAGTGTGGGTCTCCATCCATATGTTTGTACAGGGTTTGATGTCCAGTGCGCAATCAGCGTTTCTAAGTTGGCAAAAGTCCTTATCTCGACTCAGTTTATAGATAGGAGAGTGGATATAACATAATTTTACGTTTGTAGACTGGCAGTCGTTCAATCCCTTTTCTGTCATGATTATATAAGCATCTTTTTTCAGATTAACGGCTACAAAATCCGAAACAGGCTGAATAGTTAACATAACGTTATGTTCCTTTTCCAGCGGAATGGGAATAAGTTTAAAAACTTCGTAAGTGTCTCGACTTATTAACGGTATGTGCACCTCGAATATGGAATAATTCCTAAGCATCTTCGCCTTAACGCTTAGGAGCTTGTAAGTTTGAGTAAGATCTGTGTGAATATTTTCAATAGGCAAGGTAATGTCATTAGATAAATGACTCGCTATTGAACTGAGTTCATCTTGTAATTGTTGCGCTGTTACAAGGTGGGGATTGAACCGTCCGTGGTACACGTCCGTGATGGTATCAATTAAGGCATTTTGCAAGTCCTTTAGGTCATGTAACAGGTTACTTGCGATGACACTTCCCATAAAAGCTAGGCTAATATTTTGAGTTTCCGCTTTAAGTGTTGATACAGCGTTTTTCAAGTTTGATAACTGCATATGAATCATTTTGTGCTGTCTGTGCATTGTACTTTCTGTTCGCTTCAAGAGATTAAACTCCGCTTCTATAACGGAGGTTTGATTTTGCCAAAATGATGCGATATGTTTTTGATTGTTGCGAAGGAGGGTGATATCTTTCTCGTACTGTTCTGCGAATCTCGCGTCCAGTACGCCGAACAGGCCATTTGCGATGTAACCGACACCGTCGATAAGTCCACGACGCCACCTGTTCGCTCGCGTGTCAAAGTGCTGAGCGAGTAACTTGTGATTATTGTACACGAGTTCGTTGTACCCGTGACGCAATTGCAGTAATACTATATCACAAGGTGTTACCTCCTGTATCAAAGTACACGATTGTTCAATTGAATTTATGCTTTTGTTTAGTGCCGTAATGCCTTCCCAGTAAGGTTCCATATTGTAGTAAGTATACAATAAGTTTCCAATCATCTCTTATTGGTTTCATGTTCGTCAGTTTATCGAAGTAAAGATGTTGATTATTTCGGAATTTGGTAATGTTAAGAGCGCATTGGGAAGTGGTTATTATGTTTAAAAATAAGATAATAGCTGTAAACACTGAAACTAAGCTGAATCGAGTTGTTTTGTTTCTCTTATTTTTCTGTACAATATGACAACTTTTAGCGTCGTCGGCGGTTTGAGTGTTATCGTTTATGGGTAATACAGATAACTTGGTGACGGGACGTTTCAATGTGCCGTTTTTTGTCTTCAATGTTACCACGCGGACACGACTGTCGGACCCTGGATGCAATTCGATGATTCTGCCCATTAACCATTTTCCTGGCGGCAAATTGTCATCATGGACCATAACAACGTCGTTCAGTCTGATGTTATCTTTCGCTTGTCGCCATTTGCTTCTCGACGTTATCTGTACCAGATATTCGTTTCTCCATTTCTTCCAGAGATCTTTTACAATTTTCTGCGTTAACTGCCACCGTGTCCGAAGATCTGTTTCTGTGTCATATAAATTGACATTAGAACCAACTGTGATGAAATGAGCGGGTGTTAAAAACTCCAAGTCGTCAGGATCTTCTGATATTGCACATAGCGGTCTTGCATTGAGACAAGCTTCGATCTGGGTAAGCACGGTGTACAGCTCCTCGTAAGTTAAAATTTGTTCGCCAATTACTCGCTTAAAATGATACTTGAAACTTTTAACGGCTGCTTCCCATAGTCCGCCTGCAGTCGGCCATGATGGGGCGTTGAAGTTCCATTTTATTTCCATGTTTAACAACTCTGCAGATAATTCTTTGCTATGCATTATATCTAGTAGCTCATTGTATTCCTGTTGCAATATCTTGTTAGCGCCTACAAAGTTACGGCCGTTATCGCTGTATATTTGGCTAGGTGTTCCTCTGCGTGCTGCCATTCTCTTCAGTGCTGCGAGAAAGGCTGAGGTACTTAGGTCACTAACGAGCTCGAGATGTACGGCCTTCGTGACCATACAAACAAATACGGCGACGTATCCTTTTGTCGTCCGTATGCCGCGTCCTTTGCTAGACTTGACAAAGATGTGGCCCGTAAAATCAACGCCCGTATGTGTAAACGGGCGGGATGGATTTGTTCTTGCTTCGGGTAAATCGCCCATTATTTGGGGTTGATACTGAGGATTCTGCTTCCTACAAACTACGCAACGCCTTAATTGTTTCTTCGTAGCTGAGTTACCGCCTACGATCCAATATTTCTGTCGAATCCAACTCATAGTGAGTCTAGCGCCAGCGTGAAGCATTGTTTGATGAGCGTTTGCTATTATTAGCTCTGTTAAGCGACCACCATGAGGAAGGATGATAGGATGCTGCATATCACTGCTGATATTCGCTTTTCGTAACCTTCCCCCAACTCGCAAGATATCTTGTTTATCCAGGTAAGGGTTCAGATTATTTAATTTGCTTTTAGAATTTAATCTACCTAATTGCTTTAAATCATTAATTTCTTGCCCGAATTCGTCTTGCTGAACCTGCTTAATTATTTTTAGCTTTGCTTGAGAAATTTCAGCTAGAGTTAAGTATTGCTCATGCTTTCTGTCTTGCTTTCGAGAAATAAATCTCAAAATCCATGCTAGAATACGGGAAATCTTGTTGATTGTGCTATATTTTTGTAATAGTTGAGTGATAATGCTTGATTCTTGTTTGATAATACTGTTGACTTGCTCGTGTAATGTCTTGCTGTTTATTTCCTCTTCTGTTGTATGTATAAGTTGGCTTTCTTCCCTTGCATCGAAAGATTGCAACCACTTTGGCCCATGCCACCATAGTGTATGTTCCTTCAACTGAGATACTGTTAAGCCTCTGCTTGCGCAATCCGCGGGATTATCGCTAGACTTCACATATCTCCAACTTTGTGGTGGTATGATTTCCGTAATCTGTTTTGTTCTGTTCGCTACGAACATCTTCCACCGGCCGGGTTCACCATGGAGCCACCCTAGCACTGCAGTAGAGTCGCACCAACCGAAGATATTTATGTTGTAACCGGCTAAGCAATGTTGGACTTTAGTCATTAGTTTAGCAAGCAGATGCGCCCCACACAACTCCAATCGGGGCAATGATAATTGCTTACTGGTCGGGACTAATTTTGATTTCGCAGCTACTAAAGTAATAGATTTTTCTTGGTTATGTACTCTGCAGTATATAACACACGCATACGATTTTGTGGACGCATCACAAAAACCGTGTAGTTCAATTAAACTATCGGGTTGAATGGAGTACCATCTCGGTATATTAAACTGGTTAATATGTTCTAGTTCGGCCTTGAGTTTGATCCATTCTCTAGCGATGTTTTCGGGTACATTCTCATCCCAATTAATTTTTGACAACCATGTTTGTTGGAAAAGAATTTTCAATTTTGTGGTTACGGGTAAAATCCAGCCTAACGGGTCAAAAATTTTCGACATGTCAGACAATATAATTCGCTTAGTTACCTTTTTGTTTGATGATTCAATCTGTGATAAAAACGTAAAAGTATCAGTGACGGGATTCCAACGAAGACCTAAAGTTTTGGTTGAGTCCATTTGTTTAAAAGTCATACTTTCTTGCTCGTGATGCTCTTGGTTTTGTTGCTGTAAAAGTTGCCCGTCATTGGAGACCCATTTCCGAAGGTTAAAGCCTCCTAATTTTAGTAAGTTGCTTAAATCCTTTTGCAACTGTATGGCTGATGATATAAGGTGACATCCATGGATGACGTCATCCATATAAAAGGATTCCTCAATGACCTTGGCTGCTTCTGGGAACTTGTGACCTTCATCTGTCGCTAACTGCCTAAGTGTCATCATAGCGAGGAATGGTGCTGCTTTTGTCCCGTATGTCACCGTCGTAAGTTGATACTCGTCTATAGATTGATATTTTTGGTCTCGCCATACAATTTTCTGGAGATGTTGATCTTCTGGATGGATCCATATCTGCCTGAACATCTTCTCGATATCAGCGGTAAACACATACCGATATTGTCTCCATTTTAAGATCAGCGTTTGAAGGTCTTTCTGCAAATTTGGGCCAGTATACATCAAATCGTTCAAACTTTTATTGCTAGAAGTTTTTGCTGATGCATTGTAAACAACGCGTAAAGCTGTAGTTGTAGAATCGTGACGTAAAACACAGTGATGCGGTAAATAGCATTCAAGTGTCTGATTACTTACTGACGGTTTCATGTGACCTAATTGTTTGTAGTGGTCAATGAACGATTTATATTCATTATAAATAGGTATGTTCATGTGTAATTTTTTCTCTAACTGAAGAAATTGTGCAATTGCTTTATTCTTAGATTGGCCTAAATGTTCGCGAAAATCTGGCTTTAATGGAAGCCTAACTTGGTATCTTCCGTCATCCAAACGTTGTGTTGTTGACTTATAAAACTGGATACATGCTGTGTCATCAGATGATAATGATTTCTCTTCCGTAACATCTTCTATCTCCCAGAACTGTTGGATATTCTCTAGGTCTAGTTGTACAACATTGCACGAGAGAGATTTGAAGCCACCGCATAATATCCATCCCAACTGTGTTTGTTGCACAATGGGGAGCGAATCACTTAGTCTGCACATACCTCCTAATATGATGCAGGAGTATACTTCAGCACCTAGTAACATGTCTATAGGGCGACTAATGTTGTATTCTGGATCGGCTAGTTCAATGTTTTCCAAAAATGGACATGCTAATTTTGGGAATGTGTATGATGGTAAATACTTTGTTAGGTTTTTCATTATGTATGCGTCAATACTAAATGAGTAGTTATTAATTGTAGATGCACAATTCAAGTTCAACATACCCTTGCAACTGTTTTCAGTATGTCCTATGCCAGTAATGATGTTATTGCATTTTTGTCTTGGCAAACCTAACAACTGCGCACCGTTTTCCGTAATAAGGGAGGTTTGGGATCCCTGGTCAATAAGTGCTCTCATTATCTGATAGGTGCCATCGGCCTTTTGTACCTTTAGTAGTGCTGTAGACAGCAAAATTTCTGAAAGAACATTTTGTTGAGCCACATGAGTGTTACCCTTTTGCATACGATCGCGTTCAGAACGCACGTTGTCTTGCTGCGTGCTCGTAGAAGGTGTTGCAATACCCTTTTGCTGATGATGGTACGATTCGTGCAATAATGTGTTGTGAAATTCATTGCACTCACGACAGCGCTTTTTAGATAAACATACCTTGCCATGATGATCATACAAGCAATTTTGGCAAAAATTCAGGCTAGCAACAAGTTGTTTTTTCTTTATTGGTTGCATTTCTGAGAATTGCTTGCAAAAGTACAAGGCATGTGCGTCATTGCAGACCGGACATTTAGGTATATTGAATTGCAATTTCCTATCGCTCGGTGATTGCGACATTACCTTATTACTTGTAAATGTATTTTTCGAATGATATGATTTTTGGTGGTTTGCGTGGTTATTTCCTACAGATTTGATATTTGGAGAAACAGGTTTTTGGTAAATATTTTCTTGCTTTCTTCTGCTGACCTCCATACTGGTAAATTTAGTCTCCAAAAATGACAAAAATTCGTTCAACTCGGGTAATTCTCGAGGTTGCTTGATAGATGCATTATACTCCGAAAATGTTTCCGAATCTAATTTTTGGCATAAGATGTGTACAATCAGAGGATCCCAGGATGTGACGTCCACACCCAGGTTCTTGATGGCGTTCAAGGTTTCTTGAGTTGTGTCATGAATACGCTTTATGTGATTGATAGATGCTTGTTGCGATACTGGGAGGTTTAACAAAATGTTAATATGCGACGTAAAAATCATCCTTTTATTGTCGTACCTATGATTTAAAATATCCCAGCTGATGATGTAGTTGTCAGAAGAGATGGGTAGATGCTGTATAAGGCGTTCGGCTTCGCCTTTAACCTTCGTCTTAAGGAGCTGCATCTTCTGAGCTCCGGAGATACTAGGGTTGCTGTGGATCGATTCAGTGAAGAGATCCTTGAATGATGTCCACTGATGATAATTCCCGCCGAACAATGGAATCTCTATTTTCGGCGTAGCTTGTTCTCTATGGGAGACAGACGACATTTTCTTGTTAATCGCCTTCACAGCGTCGTTGTATGTATTCTCATATCTGAGGTACATAGTGTAATACTCCTGATTCCGATCTCCAAGCTCGCTGTCCAGCTCCCAATGCTGAGTATCTATTCTTGACCAGCGATCTTGTACGGTCTTCAGTAGGTGCTCAAACTCCCACTTCTCTGATACCGCATCTAAGTTGATCTTAGAAACAGTATGTTCAAATGCCTTAAAATTACTCAGTTGTTTGCGTATCATTTCATCGGTTTTGCTATTCGAACCTTGGGTCTTTGAGAGGGCTGCAGAGGACTGCTGCGCTGAGCCTGATGCTGCTAGAGGGGTGGCGGGTCTCAACGACGGTGTTGACGGTCTGTCTTCTGATTTCGTATACTGTTGAATCACTCCTCTGATTTTCTCATATTTTTCCTTCACGACTTCGTATTGTTTAGAAGTAAAATAGCTATGAGATGCGGCATATTCAATGCTGCATAATTGCACATGATTTGCTTGATAGTCTCTCCAGTAGGCGTCCAATGTCTCCAATCTCCGACGTATGTAGTCGGGAGTCTTACGATCGGAGCCATCCTTCTTAAAATTTGTGTAAACCTGCTCTATCGCACCGAGTAGTTGCTGCTGATTTGCTAAAATGTCTTCTAAAGACGACATATTGCTAAATGCTAAATAAATGGAACGATCTTACTTGAAAGTCCAAGCGTTGAGCCTTGTTGCTCCAGGTGTGGATCCTTGTTGATCCTAGATGATTACTGCTATGATAATGTACTGCACACTTGTTGACAGTACGAACTCCGACACTGCTAGTTCAAATCACTTCACTCGCGGCGAGAAGTACGGCACGTTAATAAACTATTTACTGCACTAATTGCCGAAAGTGAGGTCTACGAAGGACCAGATGTACGCGGTATGCGCAAATCAAAGATGGATTGATAGGTAAAATAAAGTATATTGATAAAACACTAAAATTAACAGATTTACAGATATTGATTGATTGATCGATACGCGGCGAAAGGTGCTATATTATATGCGATAGGTAGCGCGGTGTACGGTGTTGCAACGACTACTGAACTATATGAGATATAATTTGCTGATGTAGACTAAAAGTATTTATTGTAATAAAATGTGTGTTTCGCGGCGCATCGATGTCAGCATAAAAGTAAAACTATTGTATTGTACGGGTTTGCCCGTACACTTGGTTTGAAATAATATCTTGAGAGATACAGTGATAGTGAAATGTCAGTTTTACATTGAGTTTCCTGATTATTGATTTTAATACTGAAACTTTGTGCCAGAGGATCAGAGCATAACTGACGATCTTAAAGAGAGCAAATTGTGAACCTTAATACTGACAAGACAGTAGAAAACTAGGCTTACATGTTTGATTGGTTGTGTGATTCAATGTCAGGTGCTGATTTGTAGCCGCAAATCAGTACAGATCGGATTCAATACAACTGTGAAGGCAGTTGTCCGTGAGTACGCGGCAGGCATACAACTCTGGTGTTGGGGGTTTCGTGGAAACCATAAAGTCCAGGAGGGACTTGGCGATCCTTGTGAGGATGCGCAGAGAAATGGGTTTCGTAGGAAAGCATAAAGTCCAGGAGGGACTTGGCGATCCTTGTGAGGATGCGCAGATAAATGGGTGGCAACCGAGTGACTGGTGTAAGTCCTGGTTTAGTAACTGGAGGTTACTGAATGGGAGCAACCGAGTGGCTGGTTGAGTGCCTGGTTTAGTAACTGGAGGTTACTGAACGGTTATGAATCACATGTAGAGCTTTAGTTATTTGATTGATTATAACGTGCGTCTATGGTAATTGACTGTATTGTCAGTAATGCTCTGAATCCAGCTCCTACCTATAATAAAAACTGTTTTGATTCAACCCTTACCTGGGTTGTCAGGAGTGACCGAGCAATGTGACACTGTGCGTGTAAAATTTTGTTACAGATTAACACACAGGGACGTGTGTCTTGTAGGATGGCCGTAACGGAATGGTCATCAGTATGGACGTCAATTGACTATGAAACGGAAGTGCATAGATGGCGCGCTTCGACAGAGTCTAGTGACGTTCGCTCGAGTTGAAGAGGGGGGATGACGATTGACGTTCAACGGAGCAACGGCAACTATCACTTCTCTTGGAGACTTCGGGCGGGCAACAAGTACCTAGAAACTGTCACTCGTTTCGTGTTCAGTAATACAAAATAGTTATAGTTAGTTTTGTTAGATTTGATTTGGTGTGAACTTATAACGAACTGTGATGTGAAGTGTTGTCATGTATATTTTGTATATATTTCTTTGTATAGTATTTTAAGACTTAGTTACGTTTAATCGTGATATTAACTATAAAGTTGTAAAATAATGCAAAAATTTATTCACAAGAAAAATATATGCATTAGAACTATATGATTTTAATGAAAATAAAAGTTACCTATAGATACACTTAAACATTTGCCACACACACATACGCATGACATGTATACGTATACAGTATTACTCTACTTACAAACAGAAAAGAGATTACTTTTTTTTTCTCTTGTTTAAGGTTTATCCTAAATTTAACTCGGCATATCTTTATTTAGAAATTAAATACAGGGTAATTTTTTATGTAGTTCGGATTTTTTTTTTTGTGGTTCTATATCAATAATAGAACACATTTCCATAAATAACTTTTTACTTTTTTATCCCACCAAATCCGAGTAAAAATATCCGAGAAACAAGGAAATCATAGACACAACGTTATTCGTTGCAATAATACTATCAAACACGCGCGAGATGCGACAGGGGTACGGGACGTGGGATGCAGGACGCGGGGTGCGGGGCGTGGTAAAGGACAACAATCCACGAACCGGCCGCGCGCCAGTCATCTCGGGCGCATCGAGAAAGTGGCACGTGTCGCAATTTCGCGCAAGCGCCGACGCACTCGCCAGTCGTAAGTCGTTAGAATGACGTCCCAACGATTTTCAAATCGTGAGTGCTACGAAATGATACTAGTTTATTTACTCAGTGGTGAAAGCCTTCGTGCAGATAGAACAATGTACGAACAAAAAAGTGTACCTCGTATGCAAGCTCAAGGAGTAAACAAGCCAGTAGTTCCAAGTGAACGGACTATTTTAGCGGCCAACCAGAGGCTTTTGGATCATGGCCAGTTCACAACCCCTAGCCATGCACTAGAGTATGGCAGACCTCGCCTGGCTACTGACGTCGAAGACTTGATCTTCGAATTCTTCGAAAGGGATCCACGAGCCAGCATATACGATGCAGCACGTCGCTTCGGTGTGAGCCAGCCCGCAGTGTGGAGACTGCTAAACGCAGCCGGTCTCCATCCGTACCACTACCAGCCGGTACAACATCTTCAGGAAGTAGGCCAAGTACCACGACGAGTCTTGTGTGAATGCCTTATTAATCATCCCGAAGCGAACATCCTATGGACTGATGAAGCACGGTAGGTACGTGAATAACAATAATTTTGAAGCTAGAACACAGTATCTGATCGGTGTAGGTACAAGTCTTTCAACCTTTAGGTAGCGCGCCCGCGCGCTTTATTGTGTCGCGTCGAGCTCACAGCTGATAAGCCATCGCGTGACCATGAACATCTGTTTCAAGTAGATATTCTTTAATAAGCGATAACTTTGTTATTTTTTGGTAAAACAAAAAAATAAAAAATACGTGTTTATTTTTCGTAAATGTATAACATACTAAAATATCCGAACTACATAAAAAAATACCCTTTATATATATACTTATACGTAATATGCTTAAATAATTGCACACAACTATTATCATTATGTCAACGACGTGGACGTCACACACACACATTATTGTCAAATAACAAAGCTACAATAAATTTCAATGAATATAACTAATCCATAAGATTCAGAATTTGCATAAAACATAGCATTATAAAGCGTAACAAACTAGACGGCCTCATAAAACAACTAAGCAGAACTTAAAACAGCATCTGCGTATGCAAATTTTACGAGCGTTTTACCGCCATTTTATCCGTGACTCCATTAAATGACATGACAGTGATAACATTTACATTTTACAAGCTTCAACGGATTTGCATCAGACATTGAAGGCACGAGGAATATTATTTACGTACAGATGCATCTCAATTGCACTAAATCACTAAAGCATCGCTGGGGTTGAAAGTAGTTTGAACGCCTACGCGCCATAAATTTTAGAGGGCAGCCATTTTTTTTTTATTTTTTTTTTATTTAAAAAAAAAGACAACTCCCGCATTAGGACTTAATCCTGTGTCGCGGGGACTTTACAAACATACAACTAACGGACACAATGAACACCCAGACTCGAAACAACAATTTGTGAATCACACAAAGTATTGTCTCGTGTGGGGATCGAACCCACAACACTCGGCGCAGTGTCAAGCGGCGAGGCGGCCGCTTAAACCACTACGCCAACCGTGCAGGCCATCTTTAATTGTCAGTGAGGAATGACGTCTCTTGCTGAACTAGTTTACCTACAAAGAGTATATATGCAATAAAGTTGAATACGTGTGCATGTTTAAAAAGTATGGCACAACAAAATAAATAAAAGTTTATCGCATTTACGAATTAAGGTGCAAGATAAAATTTTGCTAAATAGCAAATAATGTCAGGGAGTCTGTAGTAGTCTTAATACCAGTACAGTTTTATTCCACTAAAAAGCTTACCTACGGACAAGGCTGCTGCTGTGACAAACAACAACATTACGTTCTAGACACAAATAAAACAATTCTAGGTATACCTACCTACCTACCTAGTTTTAGGAAACCTCAAATCATACAAAATTTCTTGTACAGTTGTCGATTTCCGGTTCGGGCAAAAGGTTTTTCCGAATTCTCAGTAGCAGCACGGAGTCTGATGTTGTGCCCGGCAACGGCAATAGGCTCGCCCCCTATTACGTGGGACCTGAAAATTCATGGCGAAATGTGGGTCTAATATTACAGCTCCATCTACCCCTTCGGGGATACAGGCGCGGGGCTATAGAAAAAAATACAAATTGCACAAGTTTCAAAACCCTTGCAAACATTGTCACAGTTTTTGAACAAAGAATGGTGTTAGGTCGTGTTTTTAAATAACTCTGCGACATACTTGCTTTGCTTTATTTTGGCGGGAAAATGGAACAAATAAAAAAGTTTACTGTCGCATTAGGATTAGCTGCGCGCCAAAGCGCTTTTGTGGGTCGCCCGGTCGTCTCTTGTGAAATAAAAACGTTGTATGTATATTATTATGTGAGATAAACAAGAAAAGCCGCATTATAAAACAAGGACTAGATAGGATAATACCAGAATTAGTTCAAAATTTACTTAAATTAAAATATTTTTACAGAAAGTGTTGGTTATATTAATTCTAAGTCTGTTCCAACGAATTTTAGTAGCAGATGCTGAGATACTTTAAATCCACATAATAGGTTTTACTCGGACACATTGGCTCTTAACTTCAGACTGCATTTAGTCCATGCTTTATAAGTTATATATTTTTATCAAAGTCCCGTAATGAAGAGTTTATATCAATAATGTAAGTTTATGAAACTTTAGAAATTTTGAACCAATACCTATTAGTGTCACTTAGCCGATTTACCAAACAGCTTTAGTTTTCGATAAATGAGTATTTATTTAAAAAAAAATACTAAATTACTATACTCTAATTAGATAAAATATGAATTGCATAGAATGAAGATTATGTTCACCTATGAATATTCATAATTAAATATTTTACTTATAAAATATAATTATTCTAGTCATAGAATCAAAAGGGAGCAGGATTAGGCTAAAGACCTTCATCGAAAGTTTCTTGAGTAAATTGCCGATAATTGCTATCAAGTTACAGGCGTTTTTATTAATTTTAGATCTATCGTTGAAAACAGAGCTTCGCTGAAATGTATTATTTATCAGGTGTGAAGAACATTAGTAATTCAGACTGTTCTAGCAGTTAATGACCCTAACTACTAACATAGATTTCACACTATTAATCTATATCGCGTAATTATTTCAAAATTATGTCAGATATACTGTGGATGTCAGATATACTTTTGAGGTTTCTAAAGAATAATGTCTCTTTTAATAATTAATATATGGAAGAGAAGAAGGAAAGGAACATACCAATAATAAAGGCAATATATATTTTTTGCAAAATAAATATTCTCTATTCACATTATCCAGGGAAGAAACGGAATACTATTGTAAAACTACCCTAGTGTTGCATTTTGTATCACAACGACTAGTGCAAAAGGAAACAAATTCGAAAGGTAAGTAAGTATTTGTAAATTTCAATACAGTAACTCTAATCTGAATTAAACTTGATACATATTGATGCCTGAAATTACTGAACTTCAACAACAAACTGATGTGCGTCACTAATTTGAATACAAGGTCACTGCCAGTACAACCTCGCCGCTACATTAAACACATCTGTTCTGAGAGGATACTGACTAGTCGTAAATTCGTTGCTAGACGTAAATGCGTTGGCGTAATTTCAGCAAATTACAATTACTATTCTATGCCTAATATTACAGGAAAAAAACTAAAAATAAAATGATATCAACAAAGATAGGGAGACCTAGAAATTTATTATATTATTTCTTAAATAATTTTAGAAACAGCTGCTTCACAAAAACAAAATCCCTACAACTGGGTCTAAATTTCAACTTACATTTAGCCCTCCTTTTTTATATATTTGGTAACATTTTATATGCTTATGAAGTCGAAGCCAAACGTAGACATGTTTTATATCAGTATCAAATCATTCTCTATAGTACTTGATGAATTCTGGTTCACCCCTCAATGCTTCTATCTTACTCTTCTTCACAATAGTATACTTCGATGATTGTTTCTTCAGAATCTCTATCACAAATACAATCACTGAAATCCCTACGCCGAGGAAAAGGCAAAGAAAACAGCTGAGTGTTTGATGATGTGTCAACGGCGAAGGATCAGAGGATACCAGGGTGACGTAACTAGTCTTTATATACGCATCTTTCTCCAAAAGACCACTCTCGAGGAACCTGGGTAACCACACTCCCATCGACTTTACAAAGGGAGAATGCATCTTCATCCACACTACCAAAGGAACCGTCAAGATCGACTCAGGAAGAATATGACCACATTCGTTATCTTTCTTCCCTTGAGCCATACAATACGCCATTGCATACTCCAAAGAAGTAGCTAGCACAAACTTCTTACGACCATCCATAACATCACTGAATACCTCATCAAATTTTGTCTCAGGGATGATTTCAAAACCGTCCCTGATCAACGGATCGAACTCAAAATGTGCGTAAATACCCGCTCGCCCACCAAACGCGTACCCATTATCAACGGTCTCTTTAAGGTTCACGAAATTTCCAACTAGACTTTCTGTCTTCAAAGCTCCAATGAGCACGCTTTGATAGGCACTCCTAATAACAAACGTGAACCAAATCCACAGACCGATGATGTAGAAATCCCTGAAGCGCTTTGGAGTGACCCTTACCGTCTGGCCTAACATAACCCCCCACACTCGCAAAGCAGCTCCCTGTATTTTATCAAAATGTTTAAAGTAAGTTTCACAAAACTTCTTCAAAGGCTTAAATTTTAAAATAAAAGGTAAGGAAACTACGAAAAACGTCAATGTAAAAAGAATGAGCCATAGGTAACCGTTTAAGGGTGAAATGAGTCGCCACCACACCGGGCCTGGGCGTATAGGAGGTGCTATCCAGGCTAAACGGACTCTAAAATACGGGATAGAATAATATAAAAGTCCTAATCTATCCACGCCCAATGGAATTGAGCAGGTAGATAAGTTAGCGAAGCCTCCGATAACATCGTTTAAGGAATCAGACCAGTTCTTGGCGCGATCAGAGTCGATACTCACGTAGTCTCTTGTTGACACTATAGGCGTGAAATTCATCACATCTCTGAGTAGTCGTACTATAGTTCTTTTGATTATTTGCAAGGGCATCTTCTGCTCTGTAGCTGGGTGGTACAGTTTATTCGTTGATATGTACAGCGGACATTCACGCATATTTCTCATTTTATCTGGAAATATGTTATCAAGGCTGATATCTTCCCAGTAGCCGATCAGGTTTGGTATTGTGTTTTGACAGTTAAGATGATTTTTGTACGGATAGAATGTGTACAAAACGACTCTGTTTTTCTTGTCTCTGACGATGATCACGACATTTGTCACATAGTAACTCCATAACAAGCTGGTGATGTGATCCAGCTTCTTTCTATTTGCGTTAAGGACTATGATGTACTTAGCTCTCCCGTTAAACAAATTTTTACCTTTTAGATCTGGTTTTAAGGTACTTAATAGTTTGACAAATGATTGGTAATTCTCCACTATAATAATAACTTGCTTTGTGTCTAGAGATCCTTTAGTTTCGATCATTACTGTGCCATAGTATCCAATCAAGAATTCGTCGACAAGATTATTATCTACAACCTTTGATAAGATTATAGTAATTAGACGATAATTGAAGTTTCTCTTCGCCACTTCGGCAGCACAACGTACGATTTCATTTCGGTTGTCTAAAGCATCACTATCAGCTTTTCTTATCACGGCTAGACTCAAGAGCAGTAACACAATTTGTATATTACGATGAGGCATATTTGAACGCAGCCAGTTTTTGCAAGCCTTTCGTAAACAGTGAGCTGATTTGTGATTTAGATTTTAAAAGTGATTTAAGTTTGACGATGAGACGACATAAATCATCTTTTGTTTTAAATGACACATTTTATGCTTCGCAGACATTTGTGTTTAAATTTTGATAGATGCACGCCGTTAATGCAGTTATGAAAGTAAAAGAATTTGCCGCGATAAATCATTGTTAGAAATGGCGTTCAATCATCTGACGTTGTATTAAAATGCTAAGTGAAGGCGATAATGGATCGCTGTTCTAGGCTGCTAATTATAATTAATTAAGATCTTTTGATTTGAGAAGTATTTTACTAAGTTAGCAAAAAGCTTGTAAATTAGGCATTATTTTTTCAGATGTACCGTATATGTGTGGTAGGTACCGTATTCCCATAGATGTAAGTAGGCTTATGTCCAGCAGTAGATTTCTTTCGGCAGATATAATGAAGTAAATATCCGAGTCCGACGCATAAATAATACAAGGTGTCACTACCCTATTTCAACCTGAGTGTGTCACAAGTGGTGACTAAAGAAAATACATCTCAGTTCAGTCGTTGCCCATCGCTCCTGAGAATGCCTCGTGCAGAGGCGAAACAAGTGCCGAAGAATAGTCGGAGCATACAGCGGGATACTGCAAGTCATGTATCTTCCTGGAACCCATACCATTCCTATATCCCTTATCCTTTTAGAGGAGTTCGGTATTGTCAACCTTTTTCTATTGCAATAGTTGGGGTGGTCAATCCGAGGGTGCGTGGTGGGTTCATCTTTCCTTCCATTATGTGAAAATACATAAAGCAAAAATAATACATAAGTAAGTAACAGTACATGTCTTTTTGAGAAGAGACAGAAAACTCGACATCAAAGTCTATACCAACCAGTCTGGCCAGCGTGGGCCAATACTCGCAATGCCATTATGATACACATTAACGGCCTGGTCACGAGATCGGTCTAAGCGGCGAGCGGCGCGGCAGGGGCGAGCGATTTCGAGGTACATGGCGCGGTTTTCTACGCCGCGGCGACCGATGTCGCCTCAGAGTAAACGTGCCATGTACATCGCTCCTGCCGCTTAGCCTGATCTCGTGACCAGGCCCTAGAGAGGCTTATACTCAGCAGTGAAGCGAATGGTTGTGTGGTGTATAAGAGCTGCTTCGCAGACACAATTATATTTTGCAAATGTATATTACGTACACTGGCCATATTTCAAGACTACGCTGCTTACTTTTTCTTCAAACTAGAACACTCAACAGACTTCGTCGGCCCTAAAATTGTAAGGCAGATCACATGATGGTTAAACCATAAGTCTTAATATGTCCGTGGTGACGGATTAAGTATACGGAATCTCAGCACCCCATATCATCCCATGGGTGTCGTAAGAGCCGACAGAGAGAGCATATTATGCAGAGGACAGCACTGTAAGAGAAGAAAAACTTGATACAAACACTATACCAACCCGTTTTGCCAGCGTGGTATAGTAGGCCAACTCCTCCTTTCAAAGGAGAGGCCCAGTCCAGCAGTGAACTGATAAAGGCTGATGATCATGAAACCATAAGACTGTAGTAGACTTTTGTAAGTTTTAATTTTGATATAGCGTCGTTCAATTATATACAAGAGGATGCCCGCGGTTACACCCGGGTTATTTAAGGCTACTGTTCCAACCCCGTCACTCATAGCGCGATGTTATATAGCCTATAGCCTTCCTCGATAAATGGGCTATCTAACACTGAAAGAATTTTTCACATCAGACCAGTAGTTCCTGAGATTAGCGCGTTCAACCAAACAAACAAACTCTTCAGCTTTATATATTAGTAAGTATAAGATATAGGTATTATTGCTAAATGCTAATTTCAGATATTCATATACAATTCAAACAAAGTTATACAATACTCAAGTAAAATACTTAACTGCGCCCGCATGAATGAAAGCCTTTCACAGAAATCACACCATCTATTGGGGATAAGCGTACAAAAATCTATTTAGTCGTTTTTCAGTTTACAGACAGACTGGACGTATCGCACATTTCATTTTATAACAAGTATTGTTTAAAGAAAGAATAATGAATTATATTCTTATAAATAATCAGGTACCGATTGGAGTATAAATTAAAATGTTTGACGATCCTTTGAGCTCCTTTCGCAAGCATAATATTTGCTCTCTAATATCTCTATAGTTAACAAATACGTGATAACATGATTACATAAGTGATGTTTTATTAATATGTATATACGAGTAAACATAAATATACACTCGGGCAACCCTTTTCCTTGTTAATTCCATACCGTCGCGTCCCCTAGCAACATCGGTTGCCATAGCAACATGTCTAACAACACGATCAGTAAGCACATTAGCATCGGCAAATTGTGTCTCCACCAATTAAGCAAAACTTAATGACTCAAGATCAGGTGTCGGTAACATCATCAATGACGTTATCATAGACAAAGATAGTGGCTATTAATTAACTCAAAATTAACTCGTTAACTTGTTAATTGTTGTTGTCCTGATATTGGTTTCGTAGAATTATTTGAGATTCTGTTCGAATTGATATTACTGTAAAGGTACTGTGTGTTGTTATAGGTGCGGCGACTAGTGCCTAACTGAACATGTGAAAGTGAAGTGGCTTAGATATCTAATGAATAGCAATTAGTTTTGTATCCAGTATTTAAAATGAAGCCTTGACGAACTGATTTATGGGTTGGAGGGAAGGAAGTCTGAATTAACTGAAGAGGAGTTTATTATGACAATATGTTATAATGCTTATCTTTAAATCAGAGAGAAGAAACCCTAGTTCGATCCGTTTCTGCTGACAGTATGATATTACTAACAGCTAAGGTTTGGCCGGTATTAAAAATATAACAACTCTTTGTCACGGTTCAGCTAATTTTCGTCTCTTGGCCAAGGAGAGATCGGCAAATGCTTAAAACAATTAAGCAGCTAAATCAAAATTAATACCTAATTGCTTTTAATGTTCGTCTTATTATAGTTAGTGATGTGTTAAAAATCATATCATGATCATCGGCCAGTTGTAGTCCACTACCGGTCCGGGGATAGGCCTATCCAATAGCACACCACTGAGCTAGATCTTCGTCTCTCCATGTCCAGTTGACTCACACAATACTTAAATATCTTCGGACAAATTCATGTAGGACAACTAGTGACAATGGAAAAGCAGCACCAAGCTTTTTATTTGCTACTGACGTTGGTGGTTGTTGGTGCCACGCAGTTGAGATTGCCGGGGAGTTGTGAAGCAGGGCAGTACTACGAGCCTGGTCAACTGAAATGTGAAGCGTGCCCAGTGAATGTCTCTCTCGTTACTTCTAAGGATGGTGAGTTTTATGTATTGGCCATAAATTGAGCATCCATGGCCTACCTTCTTCATCTTCTTTACGAGTCAGTGAGAGTGTTCAAAGTGTTCTATTTTTCGTGAGATTAAGGACACTTTTTAGTCGAATGAACTTATTTTTTAGAAAACAGGGATTATGTACATCTCATACAGTAATTTGTCATTAAGTTAGACCACTAAATACAGCAGACCGAAGGGCACTATGTTCTGAATTTTAGGTGCCACGTAACAGGGGGGCGAGCCTTTTGCCGTTACCGAACACATTGCCAGACTCTGTGCTGCTACTGAGAATTCGGAAAAACTCAGTAACACTTACATTTCCGGGTCCTTGTTTTTAGATTTGTTGTTCCTTGTAGGTTTCGGGTGTGACTGCGAGGAGCACAGTGTGCCTATCGGCATCAACCACTGTAAGCCGTGCAACGCGACCGAGGTGGTGTCCTCCGACGGTTCTGCGTGTGTCCCGCGTCGCTGTCAGGTCGCGGGCGGCAGGTTCGCCTGTAGAAAGTGTCCAAACGACTACATTAGTGGTGAGGAATCAAAACTCATATACCTACACATAAGTAGGTGAATACCAAACATGTCAGCATATTTTTCTCTTCTATCTGTTACTCGATTATATTAGGTATATAACATTTGATATGATGGAGACACTCCAACGTTGGATGACTAAACTTATTATTCTCCCTTTATCTCCTCTTGTATTTGAGATAGTTGTCATCATACGAGTCTCATAGTCAATGAAAATAACATTACATATCTTCACGCCTTTTATCCCCGAAAGGGTAGGCAGAGGTGTATTACACACCCACACTTCGCCAGATATGTTTCGGTCCCATAATGTAATAGGGGGCGAGCCTATTGCCATCTACCGGGCACATTATTAAGCGAGCGATAATTAACATTTTTAATACACACATAACTTCGAAAAGTCAGAGGTGTGTGCCCGAGGTACCTGGGGATCGAACCCGAGACCATCGTCTCGGCAGTCCGTTACGTACACCACTGGGCTACCGCCGCTTAATAATCAATGAGATATTATATTAAGAGGCTTTAATCGTCAGCGCTGTGATATATTATATTTACGTGTTTCAATGTCGAGTGATCCCATTTTTAACAAATGTATAAACTAACGCTGACGTAATAAAAAATAAATACCTATAGGTATTTTTTGTTGCTATTCAATTACCGATGGACATACATTTACTAAAGTTCTCAAGCACTACATTTATGATACGTTTTCATTCCACCAGTGACACAAAACATCGACGGCTCTCCGCTCAAAGAGGTGCAATGTGTCCGATGTGCCCGAGGGTTCCGAGCCGAGAACAACGTGTGTGTTCGCTGCGAAGCCTGCAGCTGTACCAAACAGCAGGTCATCGTGAGAGGGGCCTGCGTGCCCAAGAGCTACGTCAACGCTAGACCGAAGTATGAGGAGAATGTGCTGCACCCAAACGCTTTGCTTGATGTGGTCAAATATGAGTATTTATGTACGGTAAGTTATTTGTATTGTCCGTGTGGTGACGGATAACAATACGGAATTTCACCACCCCATATCCCCATGGGTGTCGTAAGAGCCGACAGAGGGAACATATTATGCAGAGAACAGCACTGTAAGCGAAGGAAAACTTGATACAAACGCTATACCAACCCGTTTGGCCAGCGTGGTATAGGCCAATTCCTCCTTTCGAAGGAGAGGCCTAGTCCAGCAGTGGACTGGTTTAAGGCTGATGATGATGATGATGAAGTTATTTCTATGAATGTATACTTTAACTTCGTTTTGACGACTTGCTTCGTGTTAGTGTAACCTTGCCCAATGATCTTTCACTTCCAAATTGTCGCCTCTAAGGAAAAGTCAATCTGTAGCCTGCGTCAGGGACTAAGATTATTATTGCAGTATGTCAACGTAGTAGCCATTTTGTTCCCGGTGCTTTGAAAGTACGCTACCTAAAAACAGTATATAATTAAACTTTACTTAAAAAACATGGAAAATACCACTCCACTCTACCATATTTAATATGTTAAAAACCACTTTGTATTAATCACTTCGCGTTCATCAAACCTTTATTGTCTTTTAGCAAAACGATGTTCGTGCGTGTCGCACGTTGGCAAGTGAATGTGTCAAAAACTTCTACTCCACTGATCCGGCCGGACCCTGCAGACTTTGGATACAGTCGAACATACCTGCGCCTAAAGGTAGAGACTTCTTACAAGTTTCTTTAATGGGTCTATATTGAGGTCTGTGGTCCTGTGGTAGTGTTAGCGACTGCGGATCATGAGGTCTCGGGTTCAATTCTCGGGTCAAACAAAAAGTGACATTAAGTTTTTCTGTTATGTATTATCCAATAGAAGTTCGGAGTCAGGCAGTTGACGATGTCACACCCCCGTGCCTCGGAAAGCTCGTTAAGCCGTTGGTCCTGCGCCCAATCTCTCTCCGGTCGTGTCCCATCGGACTATGAGAGTGAGGGAATAGAAAGTCAAAGTCAAAGTCAAAATCGTTTATTCATCTAGGTCACAAGGTGACGCTTATGAATGTCAATAAGAGTGCACTTGTGTATGCGCACACACTTGTGCACTATAATATGTCCCGCGCAGTTGGTAAGTCTCATTTATAGACAAGCTGCCGGGAATCGGTTGGGAGGACATCATCATTGAGGCCTACATAGCTCGTGGTCGCGAATGGACTCCATCCGTAACCACGACCGATGTAAGGCAATCGAATAGTCAAAACAATTTTGAAATATTTGTCTTGCGTGGGTATTATTAGTTACTAGAGGTCGCCAGCAGCTACGCCTGCATTTTTTTTTAATTTACCCGTTTTGGCTGATCCCGTGGGAATTTCGGGAAATCCCTTCTTAGTGCACCCCTACGGTCCCCAAGGAACATACATACCAAATTGCAGCTTCCTGCGCCCAATAGTTTCGGCTGTAGCGTGTCTGTCAGTCAGTCAGTAACGCAAGGATTTTATATATTAAGATAACTTAATTTGTAAGTTAACGCTATTAAGACTCGATAATCCCTGGCGACTTAACTCTTTCTAAGTTCACCTCGGCGCGCGACGCTTCGAGCATCGATAGGTATTATTTTGATTAAATGAACTTGCACGATGTAAGTAAAGTACAAGTACATAAAAAGTGACAGGTATAAATCATTTGTCAGGGGGACTTAAGAAACATGCAAGCAACGGCCACAAAGTACACACAAGCTCGAAACAACATAAATCACACAAAGTATTGTCTGGTGTGAAGATCGAACGCATAACACACGGCCCAGTCGGCGAGGCAGCCTATTAAACCATTACGCAAAGCGTGCAGTTTATACAGCAATCACAAACTTCAAATAACACACACATGTGTGCTACAACACATATTTTCAGAGCATATGTGCTAAAGATGTACAATATTTATGCCCTCTATTTCAGGTTTACCGCCACTAACTGTAGAATCGTCATTGGTGGACAAAAATCCGGGGGAAACAAATCTACCCCGTGGCAAGGTAAACCTGTCTATTTTATCTCCGGTTTTACGATTCGGTGACGGCAGAATTGCACCTATAAATCTGGTGGAGGTTAGCCAAAAAAAATAGATCAGCCCGGCGCGGCAGTAAAATATGAATGAGTGGCGGCAATTTTACTTGTTTAGCTTTATTTAGCGTATTTTTTATGGCATGAATGTTGTGCACTGAAATAATTCTATTTTACTCCAAATTGGCGGTTGCTTTGTACAAACAAAACTATTTGACAGACATTGACGGACAAGAAATCCGATTACCATGGCTGGCTCTGATGTCTGGCATAATTGCTCTAGTAAAGGTTTTCGACTTATTTGGCGAAACAGTTTTTCTCATGAACGCCCTATAAAACTTGAACAGAAATTAACTTTTTTATACTGTTATTTACAGTTGTATTATTAAAAAAGATTTACTGTCGTGTAAAAAGAAATATTGAGATTTTTTGCTATATTAAAATCTTGTCCACATCAAAACAAGTGAAAAAGCTGATCTAATCTAATATATAAAATTCTCGTGTCACAGTTTTCGTTCCCATACTACTCCGAAACGGCTTGACCGATTTTGATGAAATTTTTTGTGCTTATCACCGGATAAGCACAAAAAATTTCATCGAAATCGGATAGATACCGATCTATGAGAATCGGCCAACATCTATTTTTCAAAAAAAAAAACAATTTTGCAAAACACCGTTTGCCGGGTCAGCTAGTATTAAATAAAGTCATGATTATTCCTACAGGACTTTCTAACTCTAGCAGCAGCCGTGTATACGTCAGATGGAGGGATGACATTTCTTAACGACGCAGATGGAAAATCTTCTCATTGCTACCTACCTGTTAAGATTAGAATTGGGCAAGATTTCACGTAAGTTTTTAAGTTTTTTTAGGCTTACTGATCGAGATCGATGAAATTCTGTTTATCGCCTTCTTGGATCGGTTAAGAAGCTGGTGTATGACTACCCTTGAATTTTATGTTTATGTGTGAACCTTGCTAAAATGTATCAAAATGGGTTTAATTGTCATATTTGTAGATCTTTATTTAGGCTAAAATAAGCTAAGTATGTTGTTCAGTTATCTATTTAGTTACCAGAACAGGCCCTGCTTACTTTAAGATCAGATTATCGGATGCGCGTTATATCAGATTATTAATTATTAAATTAAATACATTGGAATGATCGGAGTATCAATCTTTAACTTCGCCGATAGTCTTGTTAGAACTCGGTCATATACATCAATGTATAACTTAATTAGCAGCAAAAATTACGAGCGCCATAAGTGTCTCATGAATACGTACTAGATTTAACCTTCATCATGACACACACTGCAACCATTCATCTTCATCTTACACTTGGATATCCATTATCGGGATAAAAAGTAAAACATTGTTATCAAATGCCAGTTTTTACGGCGAAACATTATATTAAAGGTCTTGCCGAAGAATGGTCTTGCTAAAGGTTCAACCCTGATGGAAAATAATGTTATATTGCGAGTTGCGGCACTTGATACTTAAAATCTATTGGTACCTGTAAGCAAATAGTGCCTGGTTGCAAAACAAGAACTAGATATAAAACTAAATGAACGTCAATACTTACAACTATTAAAGACACCAAGATTTAGGACTTTTAAATCTGTTATTTATTTGCATTTTTCGTTAATTCCATATAGGCGGCAGACATTTCACAAAAGTTATTATAATATGTTATTTTTATAACTCGTACACACTACTACATACATACACAGACTCACGCCTGTTTTCCGGAGGGATAGGCAGAGACTACGGAACGTCATTTGCAACGATCCCATCAGATTCCTCATGCATGCTCTTCTGTTCAGGGTACTTCTAACCTGTCTTGTTTTTAGGATGTCTCCAATCTGGTCAGAGAACGTCCACCAAGGTCTCCCACTTCGTCCTGTCCCATTCACACTTGCCTTGTACATATATCTGCTTGGTCAATCTTTCGTCGTCCATCCTCTCCCCGTGCCCAAACCACCTTAGAATACTTTATTTTATTTTTGCTTACAATACTAGGTACTACATGTCAAGCCTTAGTGTTGACGACAATCGTAGTACTATGATTTTGACACTTACTTCCTACACCATAAGGACGTTACAAAGGTCAAAGTGTTCAAGAGGTCTCGCTTGACGAGTAGCCGTATGTATTTAGCTAAGTCAAAAACTAAACCTCTAAGTTTGTCCTTATTTTTAATAAGTTCCAATATATCTGACCGAAATTTTAAAAGAAAACTGTGAATAGATAACGTAATGTGTAAAAAAAAACCGTGCATTATTTTTTACAACAGAACGGGCCAAAGTAATCTACCTCATTGTACAAAATGAGTTTAGTATAAAAAGAGAGCAGTATCTATTTCTTTTGAGCGCGAAAATAATTTGACACAAGCTCAAAGGATCATGTTATTTATTATTAGTATGTTCATTTTATTCATTGTTTGTTTCAGTTTTAGGTCTTTCTTACCTACAATTAGTTCTAGACTAGACAGCGATATTATGACATAAAAATAACTTGTTTGTTTCTTTTAAAGAGGCAGCAATAGCCTAGTGGAGAGACCGACAGACTGCTACACAGAGGGTCCGGGTTCGAATCCACGGCGCGCACCAATGACTTTTCGGAGTTATGTGCGTATTAAATTGTTATTTGTTAAATAACGCTTGCTAAACGGTGAAGGAAAACATCGTGAGGAAACCTGCATGTCTGACAGTTCTCCATAATGTTCTCGAAAAACATCTGAAGTCTGCCAACCCGCACTAGACCAGCGTGGTGGACTATGGGGTTACCTTTCTCTTAGTTAAAAGAGGCCCGTGCCCAGCAGTGGGACAGTTTGTATAGTTACAGATAGGGCTGATGATGATGATGATTTTGTTTTTTTACACAGAGTTTTTATTTATTGGGTTAAAATGAATTAAATACCTAACATAAACTGTTGATGAAATCCAAGCCTCTACAAGCCGTACCTTTTCAAGAAAATTTCAAGTGGGTATATTGTGATATGCTTCAGTAACAACTAGCTTTAAAAACACTGTACGTATACCTACCGCCAAAAAACAGATCTTGACTTGTATTATGACATTACCAAAATGTTAATTATCGCTCGCTTAATAATGTGCCCGGTAGATGGCAATAGGCTCGCCCTCTATTACATTGGGACCGAAACATAACTGGAGAAGTGTGTGTGTGTGTATTACACCTCTGCCTACCCCTTCGGTTATAAAGGCGTGAAGCTATGCTATGTTATTACCTTGCTCGGGAATCAATGCATAATCTAGCAACTAACTTAAAATGTTACTTTCATTACTCTTCCAATTCATTATTATTTAACTCCGACGTTAATAAGTCTTGGGTAACTTGGAGTCTTATGAATGAATGATTTGTTCGTTAACTTTGAAGAAAGTTATGAATTTAATTCACGGAGGTCATTTTGCAAGCTCTGTGAAAATGTCTATTATATTAAACAAGAAAATGTTTATTGCTAAATAGAGTAGCAGACTGATTTCCACTAACAACGCACACTGATTTGACATAGAAATTGAAGTGACATAAAAAAGCAATGACACTGAGTTTGTTTCGGCCTTTCCCAAGAAGTCATTTACATAGCTAGGAAAAGCCGGCATCATCTAGAATAGGGTTTTGACTTGTATAAGTGTTGTAAACAACCAAAATGCAGAAATAAATATGTCTTTGATATTATAATTGCGACAATGTGCTTGTTCTTGTTTGTTTGTCCTTCTATCACGCTAAAACTATTAAACAGATTCGATAAAATTTTCAAATAATATAGTTTATTCATCAGAATATTACATGGGCTACCATTTATACCAAAAACCGACCACAACACGGCCAAAGCCATGGCAAAAAAGATTTTATTTATTTATTATACACTTTATTGTACACTTATACAAAACATAAGATACATACAGTACAGGCGGCCTTATCGCTAAAAGCGATTTCTAGCAGGCAACCTCTGGATGGCGATATTATTGGAAGGAAAGAAATGGTAGTTGTAAGCGTACCAGTAAAGTTAGTGGGTACTATTTAAGGCAAGCAAGGCTACACTCAAGTTTTAAAAGATAAAACCAATAATTGGATAAATTGCTCCCAAGTATACCAAGTATACAATAATTGAATAGAACTAAAAGCATTTAGGTACATACAACATTTTCCGAAATAAGTTTTTTGATATACTCCATCAAGTCAGAAATTTTGTAGAAGTTAAATAGCTGTGATATGAGTGATGACCCTTTTTGTATGACATTATTGAATTCCTATCAACCAGAGCGATTGAAAGCCTAGACAGTCTCATGTCAGAGGCACTCAGTTAATAATCTACGCAATATGCTTATACGCTATTTTTAGAGATATTCATAGCTCATATGGTCGTTCAAGTTGTCATTCGTTATAGATCAGTAAAGTTAAACAACGCTTGCACAGGTTACGATTAGGATGGATAGAAAGAAAGAAAGAAAATAATATTTATTTTGGTTAAGATAGGTAACAAAGCAATTAGAAGAAAAGAAAATAAATAATACAGACATATAGGTAAGTAACACAAAGACATATAACAATTCAGTTGGGACAATACAAAAAAAATACCACAGATTAAAAAAAAATATATGAAAAATTATAATACATATACCTATAGTTAACACTAATAACATAACAATAATTGTCTGTCACCTCTTCACCAAAAAGGGACACTAGTTTAGCGAGAAGCCAGGCTTTGAGTAACAAAGCCTGGCGCTGATTTTCAACTAGGTCCCTAGTGACACCCCGGAAACTTACATCCTGACTTTAATATAATAAGTTAAAAAAAACAAATATAAATAATAAACAAACAAAATAGATAATAATAAAAAAAAAAACATACACAGTAATAATTATTTTAAAAAAGATACACACATACACAGACAGTGAGAAAGATAGAACTATAACAGTAGAAGGCACGTCAAACACAGAAAACAAAAGAAAAATGACGTAAAGGTAGGTACATGATATTTTTTTAATTAAATAATAATGAAATATAAGGCAATTATTATTAAAAATAACTGTCTATTTAGATAATTTAAATAATTGTAAATAATTGCATTTTAAATGTAGATTTATAAAATACCTTTACATAATATTTGACTAAATAGCATAATTAAATAGTTAATTTCAAAAGTAAAAATAATAAAAATATTTCATAATAAAAGAATTAAATCAAATCATCAATCAAATCAATCAACTTAACTTATTACAGTGCATATACTTAGTTTGAACAAATTATATATTATACAATATGGGATTACGCTCACACCAACCAGACTATTAAATGAAGGAAGCATTTAAATTAATGTTACCGAGCTTCCTCTGCTCCTCTATGAGGTATTGTTTTAATCGTTTCCTAATTGTGTTTACTGTCTTAATGTTACGTAATGGCGGTGGAATGTTGTTCCAACACTTAGAAGCAGCATAGCTAAAGCTGCCTCTAAACGCTTCTGTCCTGTGTGGTCGTATCGCTAATTGTTTTGAGCACTGTCTGACAGGGCGCGCTCTAGAACCAGCTACCCATGGTAGCTTGTCGTACAAGTACTTCGGCTGTTTCAATGTAATAACACCAAACAACAAACATGCCAAGTGCAACTTCCTGCGCGACTTCATTTTTACAATGAGATTTTTATTTAGAACAGGCGTAACATGAGATCTGAACGGTACTGTAAAACAGAAACGAGCACACGCGTTTTGTAGTCTCTGTACTTGCCGATCAGTTCGCGCTAACAACCGTGGGCCATACACAGAATCAGCATAATTCAACTTACTAAGTACCAAGGATTCAACCAGTTGGAATTCTTCCGACAGAAAGAGGCGCATTTTATACAACGTTCTTAGTCTGTAAAACGAGTTCTTCACGACGTCAGCAATGTGTCTTTCAAACCGAAGTTCAGCGTCCATAATCAGTCCCAGGTTACGAGCTTCATACACGCGCTCCAATGATTTACCGTTCAATGCTACCATTGATGTTGTGTTTAACGTGCGGAGTTGATTTTTTGAGCCAAATATTATATACTTTGTCTTTGATGGATTTAACAACAAGCAATTCTTTTCGGACCAGGCGCTTAACCTCTCGAGGTCTTCATTGAGTTGTCGTACTGCCACTTCGTAGTCTCCAGGAAAAGACAAGTAAATTTGCACATCATCAGCGTAAATACGGTAGTTGCTGTTTTTTATCGCTTGTTTTAAGTCGGCGCAATACAAAATGAAGAGAATAGGCCCTAATATTGAACCTTGCGGCACACCTCTTTTTAAAGAGGCTGATGCCGAGGTTTCCGTAGTTCCATCGCTCAGCTTAAGCTCTACAAGTTGGGACCTATTATTTAAATAGCTATGGAACCATAGAAGTGTCTTGTTGTCAAATTCATAAAGGCTCAGTTTAGATAACAATAAATCTACATTTATTGCATCAAACGCGCGAGAATAATCTAATAGGACCAGGAGCGTGCACATACCTCGATCCTGAGCTGACAGCAGATTATCCGTCACATCTAAAAGTGCAGTTGTTGTACTACGAAAATGCCTAAATCCAGACTGTAACTCTGGCAAAATCTCATTAGCCTCTAAGTACTCCACCAGTTGCCGACACACCACTCTTTCCAAGACTTTTGAAAGACAGGGCAGAATACTGATCGGCCTCAAGTCCTATACATCTGTTGGATTAGGCACTTTTGGAATAGGTCTTACAATTGCCACTTTCCAGATATCTGGCACCGTCGATGTGACAACAGATCTGTTTATAATATCAGTAACGGTTTTGATAATGCACGGTAACGATAACGTAACCAGTTTCAAATTTATTCCATCATAACCCTCTGCGTTCGATTTCAGTGTCATTATAATACGGTGAACAACATCCTGACTGACTGTTTGGAGACTGAAAACTGAATCGCTGTATCGGTGATATTCATAAAATGTAAGTTGTGAAATACTGGTGTTCAAATTACCGGGGACGTTTAAAAAGTGAAGATTCATATAATTTGGATCAATAAATTGATTGTATACATTATAAGCATGGATTGGAGGTAATATTGTGGATTTAAAATTTTGCCAAAGTTTTTTGGGGTTTTTTATTTGATCATTTATTTGATATTTAAAATAAGCAACTTTTTCATGGTAAAGAGCTTTACTTACTGTGGAATTTAACTGTTTATAATATTCATGGCTAGATTCTGTTTTCAATCTGCGATATCTGGTAAGGGCGCTATCTCTTAACTGCATCATCATTTTTACTGTGTCCGTTATCCACGGGTACGATTTGTCTTTAATAACATAGGTCCGCAGTGGAGCATGGACATCAAAAACCATGATTATCGATCTGTTCAATGCGCTAACCATGTCATTAACACTACTCTGTGCCGATATCAAATCCCAACGAATGTTATCCAAATCACTCAACAATTGTTCACGACAAATATTTGCAATAGGTCGCAACGTATAAGTTTTGGGTATAGATTTTTGTTTTCTTATATTAAGCTCACCACAGATATAACAATGACTATTAATAGATTTAAACGGCTCGACTTGTATACTTCTCACCGGTAAATCAGTACAAAGCAAGTCAATTAAGGTTTCGCTACCATCTGTAAAAGGCGTAGGACACGTAACATGCTGACTCAGACTCACGCAATTCAAGAAATTGATTACTTTTGTAGTATTAGAATCGTTTTTGTTTAACATGTTTGCGTTATAGTCTCCTAATAAGACAAAACCATCACATTGACCTAATGTACTCAAAGTTAAACTGATGGATGACCGTTTGTGGTATTTATATCAGAGCTCTTGCTTACTAGGTGCTTCGGAGGGCACGTGAAGTCGTTGGTAGCGATTATAGGCTCTCACACAAGAATGATAAGGCCCTGTCATGTCAATATAGCTGGCCACACACTCACACAAAAAGAAGAAAGGAAATATGTTTTATATTAGCAGTTATTTATATTCTTTAGAATCACATAATGTCCAAAAAGCTACATTTTCTTTGACCGTGTGGAACAATTTTCTGGTTCAGTTGGTCAGTTCAAAAGGCGACTTATTCCATGAATTGGGCAATTAGCCGTCAATGGCTAAAGTAGGAAGTAGGTGAATACTTTTAAACTTTTGCGACTTGTAAATAATAGTAATATTTATGTAAACGGGTCTATGTAGCGTAAATAATTAAAATAAACGTATTTCGCTCAACATACGTTGAGGGAAATACGATACCTTGTATACGATATTACAGTAGTCCGTAGTAGGTGAACAACGATTTAAGTTAATACACACTTTATAATAATTTTGTAAACTTAATATTAAACACACAACACACATAAGCTGGCCAAGTGCGGGTTGGCAGAGTTCACATGTCTTTCGAGAATATTATGGAGAACTCTCAGACATGCAGGTTTCCTCACGATGTTTTCTTTCACCGATTAGCAAGCGATAATTAACAATTTAATACGCACTTAACTTCGAAAAGTCATTGGTGCGCGCCGTGGATTCAAACTCGAGACTCTCTGCGTAGCAGTCTGACGTTCTCTCCACTCAGATATCGCTGCTTTTGCTTTTTTTATTTTTGCATATTATATTTATTTATTTTAATTATAGACTCACGGCTGTATCCTAGAAGGGGTAGGCAGAGGTGTAATATTACTCCCACATTTCGCCAGGAATTTGTAGGTCCCACGTAATATGGGGCGAGCCTATTGCCGTACCGGGCACACTACCAGACTCCGTGCTGCTACTGAGAATTCCCTTACGGAAAAACCCAATAACACTTTGCCCGACCCGGGAATCGAACCCGAGACCTCCCAATGCCACGCGCACATTTATGCCGCGAGACCAACGAGGCATTCGGTTTTTGCATATATTTGTATTCAATTAATTATCTGCCCCGTGCCTCAAATAACTTGCCACATGCGCAGGACAAATTATTATTATAGTGCACAAGTGTATGCGCATACACAATTGCACTAACTCTCATAGTGCGATGGGACGCCACAAGCGACACGACCGGAGAGAGATTGGGCGCAGGATCAACGGCTTAACGTGCTTTCCGAAGCACGGGGTTGTGACACCGCAAACTCCCTGACTCCAAACTTCTATTGGATAATTCGTAAGAGAAAACCCAATATCCCTTTTTTTTCGACACGGGAACCCAAGACCACAGGATCCGCAGTCGCTAACACTACCGAACTCTCCACTCAGCCAGGATAGGTAGGACCACAGAGGTAGGTCAGTTCCTGTCAAAGTCATCTAGATCGTCACCCCATCGGTTTCGGGCTCTATTTCGCACATATAATGAGCATCTACTGTTTGTTTTTTCCAGACGCTATTGCCCAATGAACGTGTCAGGCAAACTGAGCGACGAGCTAAACGTGACAGTGTCTCCTTATTTGTACAGAGATGGCAGTTTGATACAAATACCAGTGTATCCTCGGAAACCTAATGGCTACAATGTACAGGTAACTTTAACTCAAACTCGTCTGCTAGTTGTAGGCGAATGGGCCGGCTCAACTGCAGCAGACTGTTATAAAATATCGTTATGTAGAGCAGTGGTATTCCCACTGCTCAATTCTGTTTGATAATTGAAGACGCCATGAGCTCAAGATCCTAATCCATTCGTTCTGCTTCTTCTATTAAGAAAGTGGCGCAGCGACGAAGACACGGATTGTGAATGCGTAATTTAGAGTTGCCAAGCATACCTTTGAAGCGAGCGCTTACTTAGCAATCTTTCAAGCGTTGCTAAGTAAATGCTTTGAATGGCAGTGTGAGTGCACCGTTAGTGGTTTAAGTGGCCTCGCCTGTGTACTGCTGAGTGTTGTGGGTTCGATCCCCACACGAACAACACTTTGTGTGATTCACAAATTGTTGCTTCGAGTCTGGGTATACTTTGTGATCATTGGTAGTATGCGACAGGATACGTTACGATTTCTGTGATAAAATACAACTCTATTATTATTGCAGAGAGGCAGCTGGCTATCGAGTAAATTTAAACGGTACTTCATCCTACATAGGTCCCTAACAGCCACTACTAATGGTACAACTACCGTTTACTTGAAAAGTATGGTGATTCGGATACTGTAAGTAACTTTTTCATTTTTAATAACTCTTTCACCGATGATAAGTAGTAATTTCTATTCCAGAAGAAGTTAATTTGAGTCAACAATAAAAAGACGAATTGGCCCCTATAGGATGATTCACGTTACACCGGGCCTTGGCACGGTCAAATATTCATAGTGATTTGTACGTTAGGCCGGACCACGGCCGGGCTCCGGCCGTGGATATTGTTTCCCGGCCGGAGGGCAGTTGATGATTTAGGCCGGAACACACGGAGCTATAATCTCGCTAGCCACCTATTACGTGGGATCAAAACATTGGCGAAAAGTGGGCGTTTAATATGCCTCTGCCTACCCCTTCGGGGAGGCAGGCGTGAGTCTATGTATGTATGTGAAACATTTCATGTCAATATTAAATAAATGCAGGCGTGAGTCTATGTATGTATGTGAAACATTTCATGTCGATATTAAATAAATAAGTACATAGGTAATTAAAAAGAAAATCTTTTTTTTTAATTTACCTGAGGCTAAGATACTAAAGCATTCTTTAGACATTCTAAAATAACCGTAAAATTTGGTCGCATCATCTTCTAATTCCTTATACAGTGTGGCGAAATCGCCTTCCGTTTCGCGTTTCCTCCAGGCTGGGTGTATCTTCTTTTGGTACTTTTGGTTCGTTTTTCCGATGCTTCGTCGTCAATGGCAATGGCGAGCTGCCAACTCAATTTGTGATAATTGCATTTTAATTAGTAATAATTACAAACTATCACCTCGTGTGATGCTATCCGAACAAGTACCGACAGGCACGGCCGTGCAATGAATGCTCGGAAACAGCCCGGTGTAGCATGAATGCCTGGCCGGAGCACGGTGGATTCGACACGGCCGGGCCCCGGCCCGGCCCCGGCCCGGTGTAACGTGAATCATCGAGCATTGATTGCACGGCCGTGTCTGTCTGTTCAAGTAGGGATTGCGACAGACGAAAGAGAAACAATACCCACCGACAGTACGACGCCGGTCACGGCCTAACGTGAATTACTTCATACAAATCAATGCAATCAATATCTGACCGTGCCACGGCCGTGCCCCGGACGGGGTCCGGCCCGGACACGGCACGGTGTAACGTGAATCATGCTAACTGTGTCCCGACTGTGGCCCGGCCGGGCCCGGCCCGGCCCGGCCCCGGCACGGTGTAACAAGAATCATCCTTAAGAACAAATATTTATAGTAAGCAAAGATAATGAAAAATGTAAACTATATGTTATTGTCGATTCGATTTGTGAGTCTCAAAAAAACTCCACCCATCATTTATGTCGACATACCGTAGCAGACCTAGAATTATTTTATCAACTTGTGATAATATTATTCAAATTTAACTGCTTTTAAAGCATTTATTACCTTCAGTTTTCAGTTTTACAACTTAGTTTACTTTTTTCTAAATATAAGGTGAAGAATTATTATTCAACCAGTAACATTTTGCTCCAGGATAGAAAGAGACAGAAGCAGTTTGGGCTCACTGAAAGTCCACATATCGATAGAGACGAACTACGCAACGTTGTCAGCACACGCCGACACAATCGTCACCAGTCTGAAAGTGGTGCATGTGATGCCGGAGGCTGGAGTGCGAAGGGGACTGGAGGTCAGTTTTATTGTAATATTTTATTGCTTACTAGAGGAAACTTGCAGCTCCGCCCGCACATTTTCTTAATTCAACTGTTTTTGTCCAATGCCGTAAAAAAATCTAGAAATCCCTCCTTAGTGCACCCCTATGGTCCCCGAAGCACATTATTTTAGCTTCTTACGGCTAATAGTTGGGCTGAGCGCTCTTTGTCAGACGCAAGGATTTTATATAACAGATTTTATTATAGGTATATTCAAATAAACTGTACATGCAATTAATGATTTTAAACAAGTCATATATTTATGTATTATACGATATCTTTGGGGTCAAAATACAGTTTGCCCGCGACTACGGTCTACGTAAGCCGGTTGCGATTTCAATTCAATTCAATTCAATTCAATATCTTTATTTGTGGAACATAGGTTACATTAGGTGTTATACAATATATTGTGATCCGTCTATGTCCTGTCATGCATCAGGCATACAAATTAATAATTTTAATACAATTTTCAATGTTAATACAATACTAACAATTTAATAACATGCATACAAACATAGTACCTATTTTAAAATTCATAATTAAATTTATGTCAGTCAAATAGTCAAAAAAAAAAAATCTATAATATTAATGTCAATAAACAATAAATGTCAATGAAAATAAATTTAAATTTACAATAACAATATCATATTTATTAATGCTTACCATAGTTTTTCCTCTAGAAATTCTGTGATTGAATAATATGCTTTGCCCACCAAATATTGTTTCAAGGATTTTTTATACTTGCCTATACTCTCTATGTCATTTATTTGTTTGGGTAGCTTATTATATATTTTTGGGGCCATGGTAAAAATACTTTTACTAAAAAGCGCTGTACGTGAGCTGGGTATTTGTAATTTGTGCGGATATCTTTTATTATTACAATTAACATAACTGTCTATACTACTTTTGACAAACACCGCACTCTCGTAAATGTATAGACTAGGTACAGTCAGAATGCTCATTTCCTTAAAATATGGTTTACAGCTATCAGTCTGTTGCAAATTACACATCGAACGTATACATCTTTTTTGAGACTTGAATACCATATTGATCCCGCTAGAGTTGCCCCAGAAAATAATCCCATATCGTAACAAAGAGTCTACAAATCCGTGATATGCTGTCTGAACTGCGTTTTTATTGACTATTTTGCGTAACATATAAAGTGCATAAGAGTACTGGTTTAATTTCTTACAGACACTTTCTATTTGATTCCACCAACTTAAATGTTTATCTATGTTTAGTCCTAAGAACTTTGTGCTATCAGTCTCATTAACTTTTTGGTCCTTATAGTGGATATTACTAACAGTACTTATTCTATTTTGTCTTGTTGTAAATGTCATAATGTTTGTCTTACCGAGATTGATAATGAGGTTATTCGAATTAAGCCAGTCTATGACGTCAGATAAAGAGGAATTGATTTCGCTGTCGAGATGATTAACATTTTTAATTTTATATATAATTGTACTATCATCTGCGAATAGGATCATAGGATGTCTAGTACATTGGGGCAGATCATTTATATATGTGAGGAACAATAATGGGCCTAACACGCTACCTTGGGGAACTCCATATTGTATTTCTTTTAATTTGGATGAATAAATATGCTCAATTTTATTATTCAGGCATATTCTATTGATTTGCGTCATCTGATGTCGATTGCTAAGGTAAGATTTTAATAGGTCTAAAGCATTACCTCGAACCCCATATGTCTCTAGTTTATGCAGCATTATTCTATGGTCAACATAGTCGAACGCTTTAGTCATATCCATATACATTGCACTAACATGAGTTTTGTTATCAATGCAGCTATATATGTGATTCAGAAATTTATGAATTGCCAAATTTATGGAATGATTTTTTCTGAAACCTTGTTGAGCATTCGTTAAAATGTCATTATTCTCAAGATAAGAACTTAATCTGTTACAAATTACTTTCTCAAATACTTTTGATATAATAGGTAAAAGTGCAACAGGTCTATAACACTTCATATCATCCCTATTACCTTTTTTGAAGAGTGGCTTTATAATCGATATCTTTAAATTGTCTGGGAATATTCCATTTTCCATGCTCAAGTTAATTATAAAACTAAGTGGTGAAGATATACTTTTTGCCACGTATTTTAATATTTTTGTATTTATATTGTCATATCCTGTACTATTAGTCATTTTTAATGATTTTATTGTATTAAAGATTTCTAATGGAGTTGTTGGTGTCAAAAATATTGAATTAGAATGATTACATGTCAGTTTAAATTTATATTTATTACTATTAATTAACTTATTACTAGTCAAATTAACCTGGTCAATAAAATAATTATTAAATGAGTTTGCTATTTCCTGTGGATCGTCAATATATTTATTATCTAGTTTAATAAGTCTTATATACCTATCCTGACTTTCTTTTTGATTTTTATTAATAACTCTCCATGTAGCTTTCGACTTATTATATGCATTATTAATATAAAAATTGTTTTGTGCTTTTTTGGTCAATTTAATTATTTTCGACAATCTGCTTGAATAGACTTTAAATTGCCTTTTATTTTCCACAGTTGGTACGTATCTATATTGCCATAGTAGTTTTCTTTTACGACGACAGCACACTTTGATACCCTTTGATATCCATTTTGGCCTTTTGAACGAGGATATGCGAATTTTACGTATAGGAAAACACTGTTCATAGAGAAATTTAAATAATTCGTGGAAATCATTAAATGCGTTATTGACATTGTTGCTCCCATATATGTTACTAAATGATAAGCTATCAATATATATTTTGAATTTTCTCATGTTGTCTTTATTATAATCGCGTTTCAACACAAACCAATATGTTAAAGGGCTATTGTTTTTTATGGGAAATTTCAAAACCTGCGCGTTGTGGTCCGAAAGTGCAAGTTCATGTGTTTCGATTTTACATGATTTTATATTGTAAATAACATTATCTATACATGTGCCACTTGCTTTGCGAGTTGGTTTTGTAGTTGCAAAAGTTAAATTATAGCTATCAACAATTTCTTTAAATCTTGACGACATAGTTGTCTTTTTCAGTAGATCTATGTTATAATCTCCACAAACGATTACTTTATATTTACTGTTTCGACAAAATGGATTAAGTATTAAGTACAATTTATTAAAAAATATTTCTATAGATCTACAGTCGGTTCTAGGTGGCCTATATATGCATATTATAATTACTTTAAAATCTAGAAGCTCAATACCGCAACATTCAATTACATTTTCAATGCTAAATTTTTTTATATCCGTAAGTTGTTTAAAATTAAGATAATATTTAATTAATATACACGATCCACCATGTCTATTAATCCGGCAGTACTGTGCAGTTAATTTATAATTTGGGATCGTAAGTTGTTCAATGTCATTTTCTGTCATATTATGTTCCGTAATGCATAAAATATCCACAGTTTTTAGTTCTTCCAAATGAACACTTAATATGTCAGATTTATTTACAAGTCCATTTATGTTTTGATGTAATACAGTCAAATAATTACACACGAAAAAAGTCATTCACATTATTATCCAATCTATCTGTTCGTTTACATTCAGTATTCAATGTTATGTTGTCGTTACAATTATTAAGAGTATTTTGACTACATTGTGCGTTTGACTCATTTCCATTACCAAGTACATTAGATAAACAATAGGTTTGTGTAGATTTATCAGCAAATTTTGACTCTCGCTTGTATTTTAAGTTCAACAATGCAATGTTATAAGTTTTCTGTTTAACCGCATAGTCAATACGTAGTATATCCTTTAAAAGATTGCGACATATTACTAATGAGAAATGTTTATAATAAGGTATTGTATTGACATAATTCATATCCACATAAGTTACATTGTGATATTTGTTACAGATAAATCTTAGTTCATAATTAAGTTTCATAGGGTTAAGGTGTCGGTTATAGGGTATCTCACTGACTATAACATTTGTTTGAAGTACTGTAGGCAGCCAGCTAATAAGAGAACTTTTGAACTCATACGGATTGTTGTCATTCACACCGCCTATGATTATTAAGTAATCGTCAGACGTCATCATCGCCAGTTCTTCTTTTGCCGTGTAAATTATATCGTGTAGTTTTGCTGCTGGCTTCCAGTACACTACTACTTTGAATTTTTCGCCTAGAAGTAATTGTAGCTGGTGTCGTATATTTTTCCCACGCTGATCAGCAAGTACAACCACTTTCTGTTGCTTTAGGACTGGTTCTACTTTGCCGCTCTCCATATTATTGCCGCCAAAAAGTATCTTACAGATGGGTGGTTTCTGCTGACTATCTTGTTGATTATCATTTATAATTTCTTGTTTAAACTCAACCGATGTTTGAACATTATTGGCCTTTAATTTAGGACTAATTGATTTTAATGCATTTAGGGTGAATTCTCTTGGTGACGTTCTAGGTAGGCCTGCTTTCATTGAAAATGTACGAAACCGTTGTTGATATTGTGGGGAATAAAACTTAATTGGCGTTCCAGTGCAAACTTTATTTGGACAATACCCATCCATTCCTACCGATTTGTACAATTTTATCTTATTTTCGGAACTTTGTAATTTGTTTTTCAAAGTGTAGTTTTCTATGTTAAGGTTGTCAATCTCTGCGTTAGCAATCTGTAACTCTGTCCTTAGTTTGTTTATTTCTTCTTTTAAAGTAATAATGTCATCGTTACTGTTTGGTAAGCTTTGGTAAGATACATCCATGTCAAATAATTCACTTTCGCTTGTGTTACATGTGTTTGGTCTCCTTTGCGTTATATTTACGTACTCATCCATTGCGATTTATTAATATCTTGTAAAACACAACTTAATGATTCTCAAAAAGTGATGTGCCTCAGTAGGGTTTGAACTCGAGCCAACTGATTGCCAGTCCAACGCTGTTGGTAAAGCGCTAATTTGTATTTAACTAGATTGTTAAAATAGGTGATCGTATTATAAGCTCCTTCAACGTGCACATTTTTTTAATCGTAGTACCTACGAGAGTTGTTTACAAATCCGATCAGTTTAAGAGTCCAAAGGTCAAGTTCTAAAATACTTGCGATGTCGATGTAGGTACGATATTATTTAATTGTCACTTATTTATCTTATTGAGTTATTTTGCACTTTAGTGTTTATTTTTCACTAATCAAACGTAATGTTTTGCTGATTGTTATTGGATAGTTTATTTTCGTTTATGTTTATTGGTTAAAAGTTTGCACTTGAGTATCACTGAGTCACTGAATAAAAAGTATATTTTTCGTAATTACGGTCACTTTAGTCTCACAAACGTTTTTGTCGTTTAGTCACATAACTATATACACAGAAACAGTGTTATTTACATATTCTAATCAATATTTATGTTTTTAACATTAATTAAATACGGAGTTGATGTAGAGCGTGGCAGTGACAACTACCTCCTTTCGACCAGTCGTAACTTTGTAACTTGTAAAAATAATCGTCGTAGTCAGAACAAACCATCGTGCTGATCCCATAAAGATTTGTCTTAGGTAAGATTCGAATCCACGACCTTTAATTTAGCAGTCAGGGTCTCTGACTCAGCTTAGTAGGCCAGTTGGAAATATTTCCAAAATGTAAGTCATCTTAAAATGTACCCTTATCGTTTTACTATCCGTTTGATGGCTTCACGGAAACTAAATCCAACAAGGCCGTTATTTATTAAATTATATCAGATTTATGGGCCATTCAAGTTTATCGCTTAAAATTTAATTTGTTGACTCTATGGCCCGGGGTGAACTGGATCTATGGATAAGATACCGTTTGTTATGCGTAGAACATTAATTTTGTTTTAAGGGTTTCGTCTTGAATTTAGAAATCAATAGTAAGATATATGATGTTAAAAATATATAGACTGTTTAGAGGTTTGCATGAAACTTTTCATTTAAGTGCCGTTCACGCGGGCAAAGCAGCGAGCAAAAGGTAGTATTAGGTTAAAGTTACTTATGTCAGTAGTCGACTTTACTGCCAACTGACCTAGTAACTAGCATGGTTCTACTACTACTTACTTTAAGAGTGGCATAAGTTTTCACGAGTTTATTCTTAAAGCCCTACTATCCGAAACGGATATAAAATACATTTTGTAACTAGTGTCGGACAGTAGGGCTTTCAAAAAAAAGCATATAAATCTATATGTATAGTAGGACTTGAAATATACCTACACTAGCCGTTTCCTGCGGTTTCACACGCATCCTGAGTGACACTACTTCGCGTACCCGAAAAACCCAAATATCATACGGACCCCTATTTTTTCTAAAATCAAATATAGCCTATGTTACTCGCAGATAATGTAGCTTTCTAATGGTGAAGGATTTTTAAAATTGGTCCAGTAGTTCTTGAGTTTATCCATTACAAACAAACAAAAATACAAATTTTACCTCTTTATAATATTAATGTAGATGTAGATATTGACGTTCATACGTGTTACTCTATAACATAAATGGTAAGTGATTACTGTTCATTTTGTTATCCAGATTTGGGGAGGCGTGCTAGGATCTCTGCTAGCTCTGTACGCACTAGTGCAGTGGCGTGGCGTCATCCGCAGAGGCGGACTGTACGTGTCCATAGTACCGTTGTTAGCTGGCTCTGTCGCTGATGCCTTGTATTTTGTAAGTACCAACCAACCATTTTACTGATATATTACTTCTTACGATTCTAGCGTCGTCACTTTCTAGGTAATTGTTGATCGCGAATTGGTGTTTTTGATTATTAATATACCTATACACTTACTCTGAGGTTATAACAATACCATGCTACCACATACAGAAAACACCATCCAGTCCCAAACTAAGCAGAACTATGGGTATTAGGCAATGGATAAACATACAAATATACATCATTGTTTCTTTTTTGTAAACACATACATATCCTATATCTATCTATCTATCTATATCGTCACGCCTGTCTCCCATTGGAGTAGGCAGAGACTATGGAACGCCACATGCTGCGGTTCAAACATACCTCTTTCGCTTCCTCGACATTCAAACTCAAACTCAAATATGTTTATTTCCATAAAAATGTTAAAATTTTTGGACACGTCAGAAAGTCATACAAATAAAAAAATAAAAAAGTAACTTTAAATGCATATTAACATAGTTGAGCTTTGAAAAACATGCCTGTTCAGAAAGTAGAGCCTCGTGAGAAGAATCAGGCAAGAAACTCCGGGCCATTTTTTTCTACGTCTTGATTCTATACATTTTAAAAACTTAGTAACTACATTGAATTTTTCATAGGTATATGAGCTGGTGTGTCTATAATGTTGTTGTCAATTAATAAGGCTTTTTTAATAATAATATAAAAGTACTAACTAGCATAATATAGACACAATAACTCACACTCACATGAAACTTAACACTAATCAAACATGTAGCCTGTGGGACCGAGCAAATTAATCCCAAGCATTTTTATCTTCAATATAATCTAGCACTGAATAGTACCCTTTTTGACAAAGTTTACGTTTTATAATCTTTTTGAATTTATTATAACTTAAATTTTGAATATTGCTTGGCACTTTATTGTAAAAGCGCACACATTGGCCTAGAAAAGATTTTTTATTTTCTCTAGCCGGGTAGCCGGCACTAACTAGCTTACTCTTATTTCTAGTATTCAAATTGTGGATATCACTTTTCTTTGAGTATGAGGCCTTGTTTTGGAATAAATATATTAGGTTGGAATGAATGTACTGGCTTGCAACTGTTAAAATGTTTATTTCCTTGAATTTATTCCTTAACGAAGCCCCATAATCCAAATTATAAATTGCTCGAATAGCTCTTTCCTGCAGAATAAAGATGGTCTGAATGTCTGCAGCATTTCCTCACAGGAGAATACCGTATGACATTATACTATGAAAATAGCTATGATATACAAGCCTGGCAGTGTCAATGTCAGTTAACTGGTGAATTTTCCTGACTGCGTATGCTGCAGAGCTGAGTCTATTCGACAATTTACTAATATGTGGTCCCCATTGCAGCTTAGAATCTACTGTAATGCCAAAAAAATTGGTGTTATCCACAAGATCCAACACATTATCCTTAACCTTTACTGAGGTGTTCACTTGTTTGACGTTAGGCATCAAAAATCGAATACATTTAGTTTTAAGTCTATTTAAAAGCAGGTTGTTAACCTCAAACCAGCAAACCACCTTTGAGATAGCAATGTTTACATCGTCCATATCAATTTGCTGTCGTTTTAATTTAAATAAAAGTGAGGTATCATCAGCAAACAGTACTATCCCGTGCTTGTCATTAACGAGGTAAGTCATTAATATAAACTAAAAATAAAAAAGGACCGAGGATTGAACCCTATGGGACGCCCATTTTGACTACAGACCCAAATATGAAGTAAGAAGATGCAGACCAGAACTACTTAAACCATAGTGATGTAATTTCCTGATCAATGTATCATGTTCTACACAATCAAAGGCCTTGGACAAATCACAGAAGACACCTAAAGCATCATGTGAATCCTCCCAGGCATCAAAGATATGTTTTACAAGCTCAACACCGGCATCGGTCGTGGAGCGCCCCTTTGTAAAACCAAATTGTTTAGAGTGTAGAAGCTCGTTGTTATTAAAATAACTTTGCAGTTGATCTAGTATCAATTTCTCGAAAACCACATTCATTAACCACATTCATTAACCACATTCATTAACCACATCATGCATGCGCGTCGGTTATGGGTACTTTTAATTTGGCCCTTTTTCAGTAAGTCACCTATTTGGTCGGCGTACGTCCGCCTATACACTACTTTGGTTTTTCTTCTTTCATCCATCCGTTCCAAATATCCAAACCAATGCAACATTCCTTTTTCAATCTTTGTCACTACATCTTCTTTTAGACCACACTTTTCCCGTATCACACTGTTACGCACTTTATCTATCAAACTTACTCCTCACATACTCCTTCAAGCTCTCATCTCCACAGCATTGATTCTACTTTCATGCTTTTTCTGCCATACCCATATCATTCGCTACCATACATCAGTGTTGGCGCCAGAACACCCTACAGTACCAGTACAGCAAGGCGAGCCTTACTTGGGATAATTTCGTTACTGATGATGGACCGTAAGGCGCCATTCACACTATTTCCTGCTTTCAGTCTCCTTTCAACATCTCCCTCACATTTTCCATCTCTCGTAAACAAAGAACCTAAATACACAAACTCAGAATTCACTTGTGCCACTTTTTCATCTATGTTTCAGTTATACTGTCTTCCCTCTCTACGACCATGCCCTTAGTCTTACTTACATTCACTTTCATGCCCTTCTTCTTATACGCCTCATTCATTACGGTGACCATCTTCTGTAAATCAGATACTGATGACGCAAAAAGAACCTGATCGTCAGCGTATAGCAGGGTCTTAAACACAGATTCACCTATTCTTAATCCACATTCAGACCCTTTCAGAGCGGTCAAACAACTGTCCATGAATAGATTGAACAGCCTAGGAGACGCTACACATCCCTGTCTAACACCACGATCAATGTTATACTAGTCCGTGTAGGCCCCGTTTATTCTGACACAGGCAATTGAATCCCTATATAAGGATTCAAGTGCCCGTATCAGACTGCTGCTCACTCCATACACAGAAAGTGTTGACCAAAGTTCATCCCCCACCACTCGATCGTAAGCCTTTTCCAGGTCAATAAAGGCGCAGAAAACCTTCTGTTGTTTACTTAAGATTTACTCTGAAATGCACCTTAAGGAAAAGACTTGATCCGTACATCCCATTCCCTTTCTGAATCCCGCTTACACATCCCAAATTTTACTGTCCGTTTCAGAGATCTTTCTTTCAATCAGTATCTTTTCATACAATTTGCCAACAACACTCAGGAGGCTTATACCGCGATAATTTTTTATACATTTTATACATAGAAACACCCAAACCAAGACAAACATCCATGTTCCCACCCAAACACAAATGTTTGACTTGAGGGGGAATCTAACCCGCGACTTTTGACGTAGCAGTCGCTTACACTCTCGGTACGCCAGCAGCTCGACCGGTTCATCATCATATTGGCGTACGTCGCTCAGCTGCCTCATATTTCTCTGGTTACTATTAAACCTTTATACATATTTCTTTATATTACCTTACTATATTACCAACCCAGGCGACGTGGTTCTCCACCATGCATGCTCTGGCGGCAGAAGCAGGGACCCTTGGATTGACGCTACCTCTGTCCCGCAGCGAGGAACATCTCATCAAGGCGCTTATTTACTCCGCTGTCACTTTGAAGGTAAAATACAATTCTAAAAACTTTACCTTTTTTACGCAAAAGGGGGCGAGCCAATTGCCTTTACCGGACACTTTACCAGACACCGTGCTGCTACTGGGAATTCGGCAAAACTCCGTAACTTTTGCCCGACCGGGGAATCGAACCCGGGACCAGCAGACGCATAGGCTATCCACTGGACCACAGAGGCTGTCTCGTCTATCAACATACACGAGAAAAATCGTATCATACGATAAAACGTAGGTTTCTTATATATCTTATGGTTACTTTAGAAAGAGCAGGCAACATTTATTTAACATATCTTTAAATTAATGGCAGAGGTTATGAATTTCAAATGAAAATGTTAACGAGCGAACATATTTCAATCATGTAGGTATGTTCCGATGAGTTGGCAGACAAAGACCTAAATAATTTTAAGGTTTATGTCACAATATTGGTACAAAATAGCTTAAAATTTGAATGTCTCCTTGCTCTTTTAAGTGACATCGCAGATCTTTATAACGTAATCAACACGAGGTATTAACACGCTCTTAAAACATAAAGACTATTTATTAATATACCAACGACCTGTAACTTTATTACCATGTTAATACATGTGATAGTAGCTTTAATATAATAACCAACATAATATATTGTCAAATACATAACTTACAAAGCGGCGGTAGCCCAGTGGTGTACGTAACGGACTGCCGAGACAATGGTCTCGGGTTCGATCCCCAGGTACCTCGGGCACACACCTCTGACTTTTCGAAGTTATGTGTGTATTAAAAATGTTAATTATCGCTCGCTTAATAATGTGCCCGGTAGATGGCAATAGGCTCGCCCCCTATTACATTGGGACCGAAACATATCTGGCGAAGTGTGGGTGTGTAATACACCTCTGCCTACCCCTTCGGGGATAAAAGGCGTGAATATATGTTATATGTTACATAACTTACATAACTACTTATTTATGTCTCCTTAAAGTAACCTGCTTGCCTAGCCTAAGACTGCCTCGTGGGTCTCGCGGCATAAATATGCGCGTGGGATTTGGAGGTCTCGGGTTCGATTCCCAGGTCGGGCAAAATATTATTGGTTTTTCCGTTAGGAAATTCTTAGTAGCAGCACGGAGTCTGGTTATTTGCCCGGTACGGCAATAGGCTCGCCCCCTATTACGTGGAACCTAAAAATTCATGGCGAAATGTGGGTGTAATATTTCACCTCAGGCCTCTGCCTACCCCTTCTGGGATACAGCGTTAGTCAATAAAAAATTTAAAAAAATAAAGTAACCTTATGGTAATTTTGTTGCTTGAAAAGTTTGTCAGTTGAAAAGTACAAGCATTGTCAAACGTAGAAACGAAGTCTAAAGTTGAGGACAAGGCGGATTTGCACGTGGATTTGATTGTACAAAAGTATTTACTGCGTATTTATTTCATGTCTGAATTTGATTGTTTTGGCGACATAAAAATGTTTCTAAAGTTGAATAGAAGAGAGTTATTTCCTTTTTTATTTTTTGGATGCATATTTAATGCCTTTTTCAGACAGTCAAAGTGGCCTGGATCAACTTCAATCAATGTCGGTGTGATATGTTCTTTTTGGACTGGACTGAGTACAATCCTCCTTTCAAAGGTGAGTGCCTTCTAACGGCCATTTTCAATATTCGAACTATAGATAGATCTGTAGATTTAAGATTTGTGTTTGACATATTTTGTATGGAGCTTATGTCAAAAACTGTCAAAAACGAATCTAAAATCTACAGATCTATCTAACATTCGGATATTGAATTCCGTAGTAAATCACGTGAGACAAAAATTGGATACCTAATATCCAATTTTACACTTTTTATTTTTCCACTTAAGTAATTACAACTTTAAAAGCGCTTGAAGCATAATTGAGGGTTAAGGTTTAAAACGTTTTTCAGTTTATTGTCTTTTTATGACGTGCAATTTTGATTGCTTCAAGTCATGCAAAATGCCTATTAAAAGTAATAAGGTACAAGAGGTAATCATTTCATTGACCTCTTAATACACTTATCTCGGAATACTGATGATTCTTCAGCAGCTAGGACCTAAGAATGTCTGACAAAGTTTTTGCAGGTAAATGCTGGTGTGCCCCAGGGATTCGTCTTATCGCCCACACTTTTTCTTCTGCATATCAATGATATGCTCACTTTTGGGAGCATACATTGCTCTGCAGATGACAGTACCGTGCATGGGTGGTATCTCGGCCATCCTGCGGCTAAGCAGGCCGACATTGAGGAAAATAGGCGAAAACTTGTCGCTGAGCTTGACCAGGTTTTGAAAAGCATCTCGAATTGGGGTGCTGAGAACATGGTCAAGTTCAACGCCAAGAAGACACAGGTGGGCGCATTTTCAGCTAAGTTATCTCCATTCCTTCTCCAACCTTCTCTTTTGGACACTCCACGACCGATACAGGACAGTCTATATATACTTGGTATGGACATACGCCGCAATCTCAACCAGAGAAACTAAATCGAGAGTGTCATTAAATCGGCATCTCGAAAACTCGGAGTCCTGAACAGAGTGAGGAGGTTCTTCACGCCGGAGCTGTGTCTATTATACAAGACTCAGGTTCGCTCCTGCGTGGAATACTGCTCTCATCTCTGGAACGGCTCCGCTCAGTACCTGCTAGATGCCCTTGATAGGTTGCAGCGGCGTGCTGTCCGTATCAAAGGTGACCTTGAGGCTACTAAGACCCTAGAATCTCTGCAATTACGCAGGGACGTAGCCTCAATGGCTGTCTTATACCAATTGTATCACGGTGAGTGCTCAGAAGAACTCTTTTAACTCATCCCACCCTCTCCTTTCCTATCCCGAACAACATGTGCCGGGTTAAGGTGCCACGCTTACACGGTAGAACAGATACCGTCACGTACGAAAAGGTTCGGTACATCTTATCTTTGCCGTACCATAAAGATGTGGAACTCACTGCCAGCTCACGTGTTTCCTTCCTCTCTTGATCCTGGGTCCGGTAAGCGGGGCGTGAAAAAGCATTTCTCAAGGCCGTCAAAGTGAGGACCGCCATGTCACATTGCTTAACCAGCAGTTGGATATGGTGGCCTTCACAATAGCACTTCACTTTCAGCTTACCATCAGGCAGCGTGAAGACAATTTGACAGGTTTTATTAATTTGAAAAAAAAAGTACGTTAAAAGTTCACTGTGGAATTTCAACGCATTTCTCTAAATTATTTTAGACCCAGCTCTGCTCCACTCCGCTCGAGTAAAAAGGCAGAATTATCGCCTTTCACACTGTGCGTGCCGAGTAGGCTATATTCCCACACGGCACAACACTTTGTGTCTAGAGTTACCGTTGATTGAATCAGGCGTTACTTGGCGGAACTCCATTGAAACCTAATGGAAGGAAAGAGGAACCCACCACGCACCCTCGAATTGACCACCCCAACTATTGCAATAGAAAAAGGTTGACAATATCGAACTCCTCTAAAAGGATAAGGGATATAGGAATGGTATGGGTTCCAGGAAGATACCTGACTTGCAGTATCCCGCTGTATGCGCCGACTATTCTTCGACACGTGTTTCGCCTCTGCACGAGGCATCCTCAGGAACGATGGGCAACGACTGAGCCCCTGAGCTGAATATATTCGCACACCGTCATGCTGCATGGTAGAGGCCTTGAGCTTATAGCAAGGGATGCAGCGAAAGACTACACTCCGAATAATTCTTCGGGCAGACAAGATCCAAAACTCGCGTTGCAAAATGGCCAAGAGCGCATAACAACCAGCATGCGAATTTTTAAGGTGACGGTCAGTTACCAACAAGCGTACCAAATGACCGTCCTTAGGTAACAAAAGGGGGTGACGTGCTCCGTAAGGGAGGTTGGCGTTCTTGAGACGCCCTCCAACGCGCAAGAGACCCGTATCGTCCAAAAAGGGGTTCAATTTAGAGACAGCTCCCGACAATTTCGATCTCCCTGATTTAAGGATAGCAATCTCCTTTTCAAAATGCGCCAATTGCACAGAACGAACCCAAAAGGTGAGGGACTCCTGTCGTTCCTGTGGTGAGATAAACGGTGTCAGTCGTTTCTGTTGTGGGTGCCTAAAGTTAAAAACAAAACGCTTTATCCAAGCAGTGACACCTAACAACTTGTCGAGGGAGCTGTAACGATTCAACAAAAAATCGGGGTCGAAGGCGCATTCCACCTTTTCAAGAGCGAGTGTTCGTAGACCCGGCAAATTAGAAGTATTCAAAACTGGCGTTCGAGGCCAATCGGTTTCTGGTCGACTCAACCATTCCGGACCCCACCACAGCGAATGACCTATCAAACTAGGCGTCAAGCATCCGCGCGAGGCACAATCAGCGGGGTTAAGCTCACCTGGCACGTGTCTCCAAACAAGTTTGACTTCGGCTTTCTGGATTTGGGAAACGCGATTAGCGACAAATACCTCCAAGGTGTGGACAGAAGCCTTCAACCAACAAAGAACAATTTGGCTGTCCGTCCAGGCGTAGGTCCCATTAATGCAAATGCTTTTACCCAAAGTACTGGACACGTGGTTCAACAAGCGTACAAGTAGGACTGCTCCCGAGAGCTCCAATTTTGGGATGGTCAGAGATGTCCGAAGGGGTGCGACCTTGCTCTTCGCCATGATCAGGGAAACTCTCACCTGACCTGAGGCACTGACTGTGCGCAAGTACACCACAGCCGCGTGACCACGTTCCGAGGCATCACAAAACCCGTGAAGGGTGGCCTTGTACTTCCCGGGAGGAAGGATGGGACGAGGCAAGGAGATCTCGTTGACGGCAGGAAGTGAGGATACAAAAGAGGTCAATTCCTCAACAAGAGTGCCGTGTAGAGATTCGTCCCAAGTCAATCCTGCTGTCCAAAGCTTCTGCAAGAAGCATTTTGGCCAAAATATGATAGGACAAATTCAACCGTTCGGATCAAAGGTTCTGGCGACAGTAGACAACACGAGACGTTTAGTCCAAGAACAAGGCAATTTCAAGTCTACGTTATACGTAAAGATGTCTTGGACTGGTCTGTACTGAACGCCGAGAACAGCCATCATGGCGGGGTTGTCAACAATCTCAAATAGATGTGGATCTTGCTGATGATCCTCTGGCAAGCCTTCCAAAAGCGCTGGTGAGTTGGAAATCCATTTGCGCAACTCATAACCAGCGGAGGCCAAAATACCTATCAATTCGTCCCGTAGGAGGATCGCCTCGTCCGCTGTGGAGGCGCCCGAGCAAATGTCATCGACGTAAATATCGTCCTTCAAGATGGCGGAGGCTCGTGGGAAACGTAGGCCTTCGCGGTCTGCGAGCTCCCAAAGAGAACGTATTGCCAAGTAGGGGCTTGACCTTAACCCGTACGTATTAGTATTGAGCTCGTAGACGACCATGGGATCACGAGGAGACTCTCTCCAAAGGATCAGCTGGAAGCGACGGTCATCAGGGTGGATAATCGTCTGCCTGAACATCATTTTTATGTCGGCCACAAAGACAACCTGATGTCGTCGGAAGCTGGTGATGACGTCACAAAGGTCTTTGACCAACTTGGGACCAGAATGCAAGCACTGGTTCAAGGATACGCCTGTTGAAGTCTGCGCAGAACCATCAAACACTGTGCGCAGCTTGCCAGTCGATGGCTTCAATACCGCATGATGCGGGAGAAAGTAATGCTCCACCGAACGCCAATCCAAATTTGACACAGACACGTGTCCCAATTGTTCATATTCTCTCATGAGCTCAATGTACTTCTGCCTGAGCTCCGGATCACGACCCATACGACGCTCCACAGCCAACAATCTCTTTTCGGCTAAAGGTCGTGACTCACCAAGCGGAGGCCGAACAGACAGAAAAGGTAGCCTCGTAATGATCCGACCAGAACGGAGTCGACCAGTGTTGTTCTGCAAGAACAGCTCGCACTCCTCATGTTCTGGATTCAAACGGGCACCTTGAGGGGGCTCCTCTACCTCCCAAAACCTCTGAACTGCATCAGAGAGAGCGGAGCCTACAGCCAACAAATTATCAAGTTCGGGTGGAGGGGGGTCCCTAGGTACAGGTCCCATCAAAGCAAATCCAAATATGGTCGGGATGGCAGTCAAACCATTTGGCACCAAGACCCGTTTCCCACCAATCAAAATTCCACCGAGGACATCAGAGCTAATCAACAAATCGATTTGTCCCGGTGTGTCAAATTTGGGGTCTGCCAGTTCCAATCCCGATGTCAAATTCACCACAGCAGCAGGTAGCTGTTTCTGTGGATGCATACCCAAAATATTCTTCAGCACAATAGCCGAGGTTTTAATCCTCGGGTGTGGAGATTCAACAGTGCCAAACAAAACCTTAACTTGCCCTTCAACATTAGAGGCTACGTCACCTATGCCCCGTATACAATTGGGAAAAGAGCCCATATTTAATTTAACCTGCCCTACCAAATAAGTGGAAACAATGCAACCTTGTGAACCTGTGTCCAATATAGCACGAACAACAACAGAGGTCCCCGTGGGTCCCCAGACCCTAACAGCAACCGTTGGTAGGATAACGGTCTCAATGGGGGAGGTTGGCGTTATAGGGCAGGGGTCAATGACCTATTGTTGCCTGGGCGGCGACCGTTGGCCAGGACCAGGCAAGTCAAAACGAGGGTGCGGCTTGAAGTCCTCAAAGGCGCGATGACTTGATCCGCGCGCCATCTGTGGGGGGTCATAATGACGCACCCGCCCAAAACGAGGTGGGCGCGAGTCAAGACAGGGACGCTCCGCCAAAGGAGGGGAATACTAGAGGCGACTCTCGGCTACGCGCCGTTGAGCCTCGGCTGCCACCTTCAAAACACCCGCCCGTGCGCGGCGTCGGCTGGTTGGAAAAGCGGCCAATCTCTCTGGCATTCATACAGAGAATGTCCAAATGCTGTCCTCCACAGTGAGGACAGGGGCGAGAGTTTGGACAGTCTCGCTGGTAGTGGGACCCCAAACAAGAGAAGCAAAGGCGGCGGGCATTCGCGATGCGCCTACGAGAGGCGACATGTAGGTCCAAGAATGCCCTACAACTGGCCGTTCTGTGCCCCGTGACCTTGCAGTAGGAGCACTCCGCTGGGCTCTGCGTGACCGCAAAGCGAGGAGGGCGCCAGTCAATGTTGGCTCGGGTGTGAACGCGAGCCTGCTCCTTGACCTTGGGCGGCTGCGTCTTAGCCGGCGTGTCACCACCGGAGTTGTCCAAGACCCGGCACTCATCCTCCAGGAACCTCTCCAGGTCAGCAAAGAGTGGCAGATGGGTCGCGCTATCCCCACCAAAGCGCTGTTCAAAATGCGACCTCAGGTCGGCAGGCAGCTTTTTCAGCACAATGTGCACCAATAGATAGGACCATTGGTCCACGGGCAGGTCAAGGCACTTAAGTGCGTTGATGGCCACCAAAAGCGGGTTCAAAAGTTGGGTGCGCAACCCAGAGACCCGGGTGAGCGTCGGCAAACCCAAAATCTGCTCGATGTGCGTGTCGGCGAGGCCACGCTTATTATGGTATCTACGGGTAATTAGGTCTCGAGCCGTCTGGTACGCCTCGTCAGACACGGGCAGATGCTGGATGAGGCTCTTGGCCTCCCCATCCAGAACCGACATTAAATATGCCAATTTTTGTGCCGGCCGAAGGTCAGCCCTATCATTGACCAGGCTGTCAAACAAATTAACGAAGCCCAGGTAGCTTCCTAGGCAGCCATCAAAATGGGGTAGGTCCAAAGTAGGGAGCCTACACACCAGCCCCGGTGCTGACCTAGGAAGCTCCTGCTTCAGGCTGGGTTGCCCTTCCCTATCGGCAACTAGTTGTCTCGCACTATTGGAGACAGCATCATACAGGTCTAAGACCTGGGCATAGTCTTCGCTGACCTTATTTCGCTGGTCAGCGGTGAAATCGTTGACTGACACTTCGAGATAGCAAGCGCTGAAAGTGCGGAATTGCTGTTCCACACTTGCCAGGCGATCGTCAATCCGCTCGTACCTTTGTAGTAAGGCCTGCTGGCGATCAGGCCGGTTCACTAAGGCACTGGCCGAGGCAAACCAGCGCAAATCTGATGCAATAGCACCAGCAGCCGCACGCAAGTCCTTGATAGCTGACATAATCAAATTTCAAAAGAGCCCGGACAAGCGTTACAACCAAAACTTAATTTTTCTTAATTCTTTGAAACCAACAAAGTATTAGCCTGTTTACTGCTGGTACAAGCAAGTGGCAGGTATTTACTGCCCAACAAAATAAATAGTTTCAATATATATTGACACAAAACAAAGTCAAAGTTATCAAAAGTTGAAACTTCAAATAAGTTAATTAAAGTTAAATATTCAAATAAATTAACTAATTACTTGCAACAGACAGACTGGCTGTGTTATTTGAGATATACAATAGTAAGTAAGCACAGAATATGTGTTACCTAACAATATTATCTATATATTATAACAAGGTTTAGCAATGTAAGGTTCAAACTTAATATATCAATATATGCAATAAACTAAATCAATTGATACATATAACTGATATGTATCCAATCAAAGTGACTTATTAATAGTAACAGCAACAAATCTATGCTAGATTTTAACAATTTAAATCAAACAATTACTGATTGAGGTTATATGTGACAATGTGTTTCAAATTATCTAGGTCAACTTATACACTTAAATATTATGTATTTTAGACAATAACTGACTTGACAAACACTACAATACTGTCTACAAGGTGATAAGATACAAGCTTCTACCAATCTGAGTTTGTACTCAGTAATGCAACAGCGGCTAAATTTCAACTACAGCGTTGCACCAAAAATTATGTCTAGAGTTACCGCAGCCAGGTGGGAAACTGTTGAGAACAGAGTTGCAGTGGAAGCTGTAATACATCCACCTGACCACGATAGACAATTTATCTAAACACTTTTACTGTGGTAGCACAGCGATGAATTATAATCCTAACATTAATAAAATGTCTTACCAACTCTTACTGATGCTGTTCTTGAAGTAGACCTATAGGATTAACTCATAATTTTGGCCAAAATAACAAGAGAATCGAATACCAGAGTCCAGTTCAGCGTAGTCCTTCTCCAGGCACCAAACAGGAATTCACACACGTGTTTTACAAAGTTCAATATTTCACAAATGTTCATTAATTTATCACAAACTTTGCCGGAAGTCAAAAGCGCCAATTGTAAGTATTTACGAGTTAATTCAATTCGCGTTAATTCAAAAGGCGATCAATGTATATCAATTTATATCAATTACAATCTCGCGAGACAGACCAGGACCCAAAGCGTCTTTTTCCGGAAGGGGAAGTTGACAGTTCCGTGTGACCATTGTCAGAAATTTTCAATAGACTAAACAAAATGTTACTTAATCGATATAATCGATTTGACTTATAATGAAAACTATTTCTATTTCAAACACTTTGTGTGGTTCACAAATTATTGTTTTAAGTCTGGGTTTTTTTGTGTCCCTATTTGCATGTTTGTAAAATCCACCATAGCTTAATAATATGGCAATTTTCCTATACAAATCTTTTTCTTAATCGTTCACCCATTGAGGCTCGTGACTCTTTTTTTGATGAGCAATGGCCTGCTTGCAAGTAATTCGATGCCTAGTCAAGGGCTGCTGATAGATAACTCCAGCTGTTCGGAGATTTGATCCGAGCATCTCTTTGAACGCCGCTGGGTCTTTTGCCCTCGATCACTCGAAGAAATAATTAATGGCAATTTTTTCCATGTACCTTTTTATTTGCAGCACCGTATGCTGGTGACAAGTCGAGTAGCTGGCGAGCTATCAGCCTGGCGCGAGAGTGGAGCCGCTTGCAGACGCTCAGGACTGTGCCGCCAGACTTCACTGTCACTCTAGCACTCCTCATACTACATGTAAGTAATAATTATGTTTGCGAATTGTTAATTACCGCTAACCCCGTACCTCGGAGAGCACGTTAATCCGTCGGTCCCAGCTGTCATGAAGAATAAACTGACCCTAGTCTAAACCATGGAATGTCGCTGTCCCTTCGGGTTGCGGAGGTCAGCCAGGCAGTCGCTCTGTAGAAAACCTAATATTTAGACAAATTCGGTTAGATTAGTAAGCGGACTCCAGAATGAAACTGGGATAACCGTAGGAGAGTGAAGAATAATGAGTGCGAATATGAGATGCCGAAATGAGTAAAATATTTCTAACCGATTTAAAAGGTCGTTCTTAAGATGTCAGTTACAGCATCTTTACACTTATATGCTATACGAGATAGTGCAAAAACATTGTTTTCTCAGGTCCTCAACCCTTGGCAGTCATATCTGCCCCAAAGTATTGGCTACAAATGGGCAGTGGCAACCATCGCATGGTGGTCTTCGTACGCAACGCTGCTGCTAGCTCGCTGGGTGTCAAACAGACTGTTCGGGTCACCAGTCCAAATACTGCCCAACATTTGCACCAACGTTGGGCTTTCCTTACTGGTGTTTCAAGAGGACTACTACGCGCATTATGTTCATGGCAGGTAAGATCCATTTTGGGTGAAATCCTAACTTCTTCATTTTTCGTGCCAATGTGTGGCCAACTCTGGTGTCGGAGTTTTCAGACTGCCCAATGGTCTCCAACATGGCCCAACAATTACCGTCCTGAGACAAGAACCGGAACCGACAGCTTTATTTACTTTGTCATCAGCCTGCCATAGTCCCCTGCTGGATATAGGCCTCTACAGAGGTACGTCACTAAGTCCGATTTTCGTCTTGTCGTGTCCAGCCACTGCCTGCCACTTTGCGTATATCGTGACGCCACCTAGCCGGTGGGTGTCCTGCACTAGATTTGCGGAGGCGCGGTCTCCACTTTAGAACGTTTATCAGTTCTCCGACGTGCTGTTTTAGTTTATTTTAAATACCTCCCACTGCAGGAAAACGCTTCCCCCTTCCATCTATTTCTGTCTTCAGCTAATAGGGACTAGTCCTTATCAAAGGAATCGAGCTTGTTTTGCCATCTTCGTCTAGGTCTGCCGCGATATCGTTTCCATTTAAAGATATCCACTCGATGTCGATTGCTATTTAAACTTTCTTTTCTTTTCTTTTCTGTTCTTTTCTTTTCTTTTCTTTTCTTTTCTTTTCTTTTCTTTTCTTTTCTTTTCTTTTCTCTTCTTTTCTTTTCTTTTCTTTTCTTTTCTTTTCTTTTCTTTTCTTTCCTTTCCATTTGTAATTTTTTGTTTTTCTACGACTTCATTAATGCTTCTTGACTTAAAAATTATGATATTTATAAGTCATGCTCATATGTCTAAAGTCTTACTGATGATTATGGGCTTAAACTTGATACTTTTCGGATTCGGTTTCATTTAAGCATGTTACTTGATATATAACTATGAACTTTTTAGGAACGATGACTCAAAAGAGCTTCGGTCGATGGCAGGACCGCTGGCGACTTGTCGGGTTGTTTGTGCACCTCAGCTCAGGTAAGTGATGCTCTATCATATAAGTGCTGGCAGTAAAAAATATTCAAGTTATTTAATCCGTAAACTATCTTCCACAAGCCGCTAAAAGAGACAAATCAATAGACTTTTTAAATTTTCTACTAAAACACCTTTTACACGATGATAGTTCCAATAAAATTTCAGATATCCAGGCTCATGTCATAAATTTTATGCGAATTTATTTTTGTTTGTATGTAACGTTTCAGACATTATTTTTAAATAACGAAGCTTAAGGCATAATAAGACATAGGCTACTTAATATTGCAATAGCCGACACCCACGCGGGTAGATCTGTAGGTTTATTTAGTACCTATATGATATTTTTTTTCAACTTTCATAACTACAATGATATAGCCACGTCTTACGTCAACCGTCATCTTACGTGGGTAACAAATGTCTTGCCATGCTACCTCCGTCGGGCCCTGGTAAACGGTGAAGGCTAAAGAAATGCTGGCTTGACGACGTAAGGGATGATATGCGTGCCAACCAACTAACCACCAGGGATGCTGAAGACCGTGCGAAGTGGAGGAGATACAGCCGGAAAGCGGACCCCGGGCTCCAAGGCGTAGGTTTTGGAACGCAACCGGGACAGCGCTAGGATGATGATGATTTCATAACTACAATGGTTGCATCTCTTTTATGCTTACGCCAACGGACAAATATAGTCATATTCCAGGTCATTGGCAGTATTTACCGTGCGTAATAAAAAGGTGCAATTATATTTATGTGATCCAAGATCCCAGGACCGCCAGACCTTACTTATTTTCTCAGAAACGAAAGTAAGATAAGTAAGTAAGGTCTGGTGGTCCTGGAATCTTACTCTATAACCAAAGGGACAGAATTACAACCAACAGTTAGGGTTAGAGAATTTCTATCAAGCTCCCTGGCTATCACGTCTTTACTAAAAAGTAAAAGTCGTGAATTGGATTATTGATGGCCAGTATCACTTCTTTCTGATAAGGCTCTGTTTTGATTAGTCAAATAACATATTTTTGAGATTTTAACGATTCAGATTTAGTGAAATTGGTCCTTTTTTATAAACTTTACATTAAAAACCTTTAGCTGTTTATTTTGTTTCAGGATTGTATATAAGCAACTGTCTCTTGCTATACCAGGTGAGAATCATTCTTCATACTGTTCTATTTTTGTTGTAAGTTTAAGTTATCTCACTCTTTCTAATAACCCGCCATAAACTGTTCTCATTTTCTTTCTTAATTTTGCTTGCAGGCTTAGGAGAAAAAGAGACGCGTCAAGCTTTGCTGTCGCGATTTCTAGCTGCGTTTTTCGAAAGAGTGAGTATTTATAAGAGAGCAATAGCAGCGATAGCTGAATGGAGAGACCGACAGACTGCTATGCAGAGGGTCTCGGGTTCGAATCCACGGCACGCACCAACGACTTTTCGGAGTTAAGTGCGTATTTAATTGTTAATTATCTTTTGCTAATCGGTAAAGGTAAACATCATGTGGAAACCTGCATGTCTGAGAGTTCTCCATAATGTTCTCGAGAGACATGTGAAGTCTGCCAACCCGCAGCGTGGTGGACTATGGCCTTACCCTTCTCATAGTGAGAAGAGGCCCGTGCCCAGCAGTGCGACAGTATAAAGGCCTGATGATGATGATGATGGGTGTTTATAATGATGAGCTGAACTACATCCACATTTGGTTAACATTTATTTATAAATAAATAAATACCTTATCTAACCATTTATGATCAGTTAGATATTTCAGTCAGACAAAAAGTTTGGATAAAAACTGCAATCTGCTTTATATAGGCGCTGGATGGACTGAGTTGGGTTGCCAGCGAAAGGACGGTACTCGAAAGGTTGTTAGACGTGGAGCTGACAACCAGAGAAGCTGGCAACACCAGCACACTCTTGTACGATCCTGACGACGGCACTCCATCATGTTTTGCTGTTACTTGGTAAGACTTACTTCCTTTATAAAACGACTTGTCACGAATTATCATAGTTATCAGACTCCCTGACAGTGCTGGATATAGGCCTTTCCGATGGCATGACACTTAACTCAATTTTCAGCTTCTCGTGTTCAGCCACTACCATCCAGTTTACATATGTCATGACTCCACCTAGCCGGAGAACGTCCTACGCTACGTTTGGCTCAAGACTCTAGGGCACGACTACTCCAACAATTATTGGTTATATGTAAAATATGCCCAGCCCACTGCCACATCTGAATTAAGGCTATACTCTCTAGCAAGGTATTTACAGAAAGGCTTTAGCGATCACAAGCCTCTCCTCGATTCGATTAGTAGTCGACACCCTAAGTAGACCATTTGTAAGACAGATATCTCGAAGCGAGCCAATCATTGCACCGCATGCCAACCGAATTGACAAAATCGCACAAAGTCCCCATGCGATTGGCTCCAACATTTCCGTTCATTAGAGAGAAAGGAATTCTTAGAAAATTTACATCATACTTACAATGACACCAATATCTTCATGTCAAAGAAATTGAAGGTCGCTTTTCAAGAGCGCTTTAAGTATCTGCAATGGCACTTGACTAAGATGAAGAGTAGGAAAAGAATATTGTAGATACCTGTTGTATTACTGAGCGTTAAGACTTAACACTTTACGTGTCGAGATAGTCAGTTTATGACATGACCAAAGTCTATGAGCGACGGTGGCCGCTGACCATCAGGTGGGCCGTCAGCTCCTCTGCCATCATGCTGCCAAATAAAATCCCAATTCAAATTTATTAACAAAATGTTCTTGTGTATAAGGTGGGGTGAAGAATGGAGTCTATCAATATTCGACGCGATGCTGTTCGGGGGCGTGTTCATCACCGCAGACAACTCCTTGTTGGCTGCACTGATCACTCTTATAGTTTGGCAGGTAAGCCAACATTTTACCCGCTATCAATCGGCACGAGAAAAGACAAAGTCTCAGGTTATTCTACGCCGCCAAACTCCGATCTGTCGCCAAATTCCTTAGCTTCGATAGAACTTGGTTGAATATCATTTTTCACAGTGAATAGATAGAATATTTATTATTAGTACCTCCATAGAATTCTTAACAACTCTAAGAAAATCAGATACGTAAAGCTATGTATTTTGACCTAATATTTTGTATGACACATTAGGTATACCTACTTACCACTAACTTCTTTAATAAAATACCGACAAAAATGACCAAACAGCACCTGTTTCTAGCACAAAAATATTATAAACTCACAAAATATTGTTAAATCAGAAAACAAAAACTCTCATTTTATTGCGAACAAAATGACATTATCTGAGGGGAGTCCAGATTAAAACAGAACTTTGAAAGGCTGAAATAATTTGAAACTTCTCGGCTTCGCAACGAGGAAATGGAGTTTAGGTTTTCTTTTTCTCAAGTAATTAGTTTGATAAACGGGTAGCTTTTAAAATAACTGTAAGTAGATATGTTAGGTGTTTACTCCCGATAGTCTCCTTCATCAGGCTTCTTTATAATCTGCAATACCGGTAGGCACAGAGCTCTTTAGTATACAACTACAGCTCTTTTGCATAATCTTGTTCAAAAACTAAACACTAGGAAGTAAAGGAACCTGTGAGACTACACGTCCACGGTGATGTTCGGTCACACAGTTTCATCACACCCTGTGCTTGCTCATCATCACCGCGGATCCTGCCTGCCTCCTCTGCCTCTTAGGCCAGAGCTGTGATAACCTGCGTTAGGTGTTTACTCCCTACCATCAATTCATCAGCCTTTATTTTTACCTACGTCTTCCATTAGCTATATGAAGTGTTGGCACCATGGGAGGAAGACTGGACAGCTCCTGTACCCAGTGTTCCTCCCGTCTTTGGTTGGCAGTCCCTACGGGAGGCCATAGTCCACCACGCCGCCCAAGTGCGAGTTGGCAGACTTCACATGTCTTTCCAGAACATTATTGCGCCTAATGTTATGGATGAGGCCCTCACAAGACGGTTCTTTTAGTTACCTAAATCGTTCTTGGTTATTGATTTTCATACATATAGACGTACATTACAACCATTAAACGTCATGAGGCCACTGCGTCGTATTGCGTCAAAAGCTTTTTTTTATAAGGCAACACTTCCATCATTGTAATTAGACCATAATTATATAAATTATAACAAAGGAGGTCGTTATTATCTTCAATTAGACATTTGTAGCTACGAAAGTTAGGTCTTGCTTCACAAAAACGTTGTCTTAGTGGCTGTATAGTTAAACGGCAAAAATAAACCAGTACCTCCATATTTTTATCAAAAGACCATTAAATATGTGTAAAACACAAGACAATATTATAATCTGTTTAATTAAAATAACACACTTCATTGTTTTCCAGATAATGAAAATTACACGAACGTTGCTGGGAAATAAAAACCAGAGAGAGAAAACTGATATCGATATATAAAAAACAAAATGCCGATTAGAATTAATAAAACTGGACCACACGACTTTAATTCATTAGTTTCTTATACCTCGAAGTATTTCTGCGATCAACTCAATTGAATTTGGCAATATTGAAAAATTATGTGATACGTAGACAATGAAATTAAAAACATTTCACCAAGAAGCATGTATTTACTATGTTTCATATTGATAACTTGACTCGTAGAATGTTGGAGTATTCGTCAAGAAACTATTGTTCTAAGCAAGAGAGGCATTTTTCAAAAATTCCTTTATAAGTATCTAAGGGTTTTGGTCAAAGCCGGCTGTTCGGGCAGACTACTTAGAAGATATTGCTATGTGATGTATAGAGAGCTTAAATCGATGGGCTATAGAGACACAAAATTCCTCGCGAACATCTTCAAAGACCTTTCCAAAATGTATGGCGAAGATATAATTCTAGAAGCGAGAGGATACATCAAAGAAGTTGATAGAGCTCCTGCACAGGCACCGCTCCGCGCAGATTTTTACGATGCCATGGAGAAAGTTCTTCTTTTACTAGAATACAGCCTTCTAGAAGAATACATTGATGACTTAAAAGATTATTGTAAAGAATACAAACTGTCTATGAAAGAAGAAACACATCAATTGCTACACGATATCATTTTAAAAAACATAAAAAGAAAACTTTCTAGAAAACAACTAAGGGAATTGAAAAGGAAATTGAATGCTGCTATTAGTGAATACGAGAGAATTGAGATAGCGGCGTATGTTGGCAAAATTAATATTCCTATTATGGCTGCTGTAGGAGACCAAATAGCCTTACCCGAAGGTTTTAGGTTTCCTTAATAACTCAAATTCAAATTCAAATTCTTTATTTTTCAAAAAGTTACATGCACCATGAACACAGGTAGATGATCTCAAACAATTTTATTGGACATTGAATAATAACGTCAACACCGGAACGGACACCCTGAAGAACAACTACTTCATGATTCCTACTGTACAAGCTCTCTATCTATCTTGCCTTCAAATGTAATATATTTGTATACTAAGAAATAGACCTAGGTACTTGTATTTTGTATTACTTGTTAGCTAATAGTGTTGATACACCTGAGCATTCACTTGTAACAGAACAGCGAGCATTCGCTGTTTTTTGTTTGAACGGTGCCGAACATTACTGCGAACATTTTCACGATCTTTCTAGCGAACACTCTAATCAGCAAAACCGTCAAAGCAAATTTACTGTGAATTAGGTAGAATGTTCCCCGGAACGTTTGTAAGAATGCTCGCTAAATAAACACAATCGGTTGTTTTCTGTTTTGTAATATTCGCGAGAATACTCATTACAGGTGAATGCTCAAATGTATCAACACCATAAGATGTCAGCTAATGATGACAGTAATAATATTAATTGTTTGTTAACTGGGTATTGCAGCTTTATAGGTGTACCAGAGATCTGACATTTTTTACCAAACATTTTTGTTACTACATTGTTAAAGTAGGGATGCTAATCTAACTTGCTAAAATCAAGGATTCTTTTCATTATAACCGAAAATTTGAGCGTTATAGTAAGTATATGATAGTTTTTTTACTCGATATGTTCACTGCTAAGATAATTTTTGTAACCTTTTTACTCGGATTTTCGGTTAAAATCGATCTAAATATTAAGTAACAAGTATAATTAAGTAACTAATAAAGGTTTAAAAGATGTTCAAGGATCTTCATTCACTTAATTCCTAAAAATGTCAAAACGTTACGTCAAAATTACCACTGGATGCTTCGCTGCAGGGTTTAATAGATGTGTTTTCTGCAATCCGTAAAAAGCAGTTAGCTTGTATCTGTATTGAAAATATTATTATGGTCCGAGTACACTCCCCTAAAGCACACAATACTAATTTCTTAAAATGTTAGGTACCTACCTAAACTGTATGACTTGGTACCTGAATTTGTACTTCATTTAAACATTAAATCCCAATTTGAAGTAACACTTGCACTTACTATTGGCCGCTTCCAAATAGATATAATTTAATATTCAATTGAAATTCAAAGGACAACGATGAATTTTAGCTAGAATGCATGCAATTTTACGAATTTTGACCCAGCTCAACTTTGGTTTCTGACCCAAATGCTTTGCTCCTCATCATGTGAATGCCAGCAGAATTATGTATATAGTTTTAAGTCTAAGTTTGATAGGTATATAGTTATTAGTTTAATAAATGTTTAAAATTAGTTTCATTAATATTAGTATAAATTTCATTAAAGAATAAAGACAGCTGTTTATGAATTTTGTTACTTGGGTAATTTAATTTATTTATTGAAGTACCTAACATTGACTCAATCAGGTTAGTAACAATTTTTACTTATAATCTATGTTAGTAGTTCACATCATTATTTTATTTTCATTTTATTTACAGACGTAGACAGCTTAATACTTATGTGATTTTAAAGTCGTGTGTAAAAAGAAAAATGCTATTATTTTTAAAGCAAGATGTCACGTCGTATATATATATACTGGATCTAAATGAGAACCTTGGGGACGCCTGATGAAATTGAATACCTTTTGGCCTGGAATCCATTGATAACCAAATAGAACTCCCGATTCCCTAGATAAGAAACAAAGCGCTTTAGAAGACCACCACCCGGTGACGCGATACAGAACCAGATTTTTAACAAACAGTTCGTGTAAAATCTTATCAAACGCCCTACAAGAATCCGTATAAACAGCGTCTACCTTTTTTATTATACATTTACAGCGCTTGTAGACACTAAGAAAAGTCTCCGAGCCTATGCAAACAGTATTGTTAAGCCATCTATCGGTGAATGGGGGTACTAGAAGCGATTTAATGTATCGGTGGTTTAAAGGTAATTCAGCTACTCTGTACTAGATGGCGATTGCTGTATCGAGCATCGGACTGTTCGCGATTATTCGACAGTTTTGTGGAAGTATCTAGAATACGCTAGTGATGTTATCCGACCAGTATAAATATAAATAGTAGTATAAATATAAATATAAATACGGAAAGCGATCAAGATCAAGCGAAGGAAGTAATTCGGAAGTGTTTAGTGTTGTACTAGTGGTGTGAATAGTGTGTTTTATTAGTGTTGGAAAATTAAGTGTGTGTATCTAGTGTTATTGTGTTAGTGAATAAAGTTCAGTTTAAGTGGCATAGTGAGCTATAATTTATCGTCGAACCCCAGCTCGTAACAAATCGGTGTCAGAAGAAAGGGATAAATTATGCCGGTTATGCCGAAGGAAGAAACTGACGGAGTGCGTACCAGGAACCAGCGCCAGCAAGACCTGGACCAGAGACGCTTCGGAGACGTTCCTTCTCCATCGTCTGGTGGATCAGGCGACTCCGCGGCTCCAGTGGAGCCTGCAAGCGTACACTCCATGGCGGTGCCAGACATCGCGGCTCTGATGGCGTTCATGCAGGAGCAGGCCCGCCGTCAAGAGGAGCACGCGCGCCGCATGGAAGAACAGCTACAGCGCAACAAGGAGGAGCGGGCTCGCCGTCAAGAGGAGCACGCGCGCCGCATGGAGGAACAGCTACAGCGCGACAAGGAGGAGCAAGCTCGCCGTCAAGAGGAGCAGGCCCGCCGTCAAGAGGAGCACGCGCGCCGCCTGGAGGAACAGCTACAGCGCAACAAGGAGGAGCGGGCTCGCCGTCAAGAGGAGCACGCGCACCGCATGGAGGAACAGCTACAGCGCGACAAGGAGGAGCAGGCTCGCCGTCAAGAGGAGCACGCGCGCCGCCTGGAGGAACAGCTACAGCGCAACAAGGAGGAGCGGGCTCGCCGTCAAGAGTAGCTGGCCCGCCGTCAGGAGGAGCAGGCTCGCCGCCTGGAGGAACAGCTACAGCGCAACAAGGAGGAGCGGGACCGCCGTCAACAGGAGCAGGCTCGCCGTCAAGAGGAGCAGGCGCGCCGCCTAGAGGAGCAGCTGCCGCACGACAAGGAGGAGCACGCCCGCCGTCTGGAGGAACAGCTGGTGCTCATGAAGGAACTCAGCGCCGCAGTGGGGAAGGACTTGAAGGCGGTCAAGGAGGAACTCCACCAGCACGAGGCCCGTATCAGCGACATTGAGAAGCATGTACACGACCAGCTCGAGACCCGTATTGCCAGATTGGAGAAGAAATTGCGTGAGCTTGAGACCAACGACGTTACACCTGCAGCTGTGGCGCCCTCGCCTCGTAGGTTTAAGGTTCCACCCTTTGATGACTCGTCATCGTGGGTTGCATACAAGGTTCAGTTTGAGGCCGTAATGCGAGCGAATGGGTGGGACAAAGAACAGTCCTTCACCGCCCTAACCTTGGGCCTTCGTGATCAGGCCTTGAGGGTGTTGGAGGCACTCGGGCAAGACGCCACCTACGAGAAGCTTCTGGAGGCGTTGGAGGCGAGGTACGGAGACGCGCACCTCGAACATGTGTATCGTGCTCAGCTGAAGGACAGGACACAACGCACCGGAGAAACTCTGCAGCAGTGGGCTCTAGAGGTGGAAAGGCTGGTCAGGAAGGCATACCAGTCGTCGCCTGCGCTCATTGACGGGAACCTCGTACAAGCGTTTACAGATGGGATCCGGGACCTGGAAGTTAGAGCAGCGGTAAGACTTGGGCACTTCAAGTCCCTGAAGGCAGCCTTATCCTACGCTCTAGAGGTGGAAGCAGCGCGTCACGAGGATCGAACTTACCGTATCAGGGAAGTTGTTTCTTCACCACGGTGCTACAACTGCGGGGAAAGAGGCCATATCCGCTTGAGCTGCCCAAAGCGTAAGCGGCACGTTGTTACCCTGTCTCCACCAAAGGGGTCACCTGACGTACCTGTCTGGCGGCAAGAGCAACGTAGCGCAGATGCTCTGACAGGTAGGGCTTACCCCGACCAACGCAAACACTGTGCAAGACAGGAAGCGAAGCCGGCGGCGCTAGTGAGAATGTTGAAGACGGATCTGAGCGACGGCGACGGATGGAAAGAAGCTTTGCAGAGTGCTCAACAAGAAGACAAGGACGTACAGCCGATTCTCGAATGGAAGAAATCAGGCGCTCCTAGGCCCAAATGGAGTGAAATCGCAGCAATGAGCCCTGTCACCAAAGGTTATTGGGCACAGTGGGAAAGCTTGGTTGTCCAGGATGGAGTTCTGTGCCGCAAATGGGAAAACGCTCGAGGTAACCAATGCCATCTGCAAATGATAGTGCCCAAGACTAAGGTGCCGGAAGTACTGCGGCTCTATCACAATGGTGCTTCGGGAGGTCACATGGGTGTTAAGAAGACGCTTACTAAGGTCCGAGAGCGGTTTTATTGGCTCCACTGTCGGAACGACGTCGAGGATTGGTGCCGCAAATGCACAAGTTTTGCGGCTGTCAAGAGGCCACACACTCGTAGCAGAGGTGCATTGAAGGTGTACAATGTAGGAGCTCCAGGGGAATCTGGACAACAGATGTCTGAGAAGATGAAGACTCGCTACGACTGGAAGGCAAACAACAAAGGCTCCGATGAGGGATCATTTGTGTGGCTTCATAACCCAGTACGAAGCAACGGTAAATCGCCTAAGCTACAAGCCAGGTGGGACGGGCCATATCGCATAATTATCAGGATGAACGACGTCACCTATCGAATCCAGAAGGGGTCGCGAGGTGCACCGAAGATAGTTCATGTGGACCGGTTGGCTCGTTACCATGGGTCCAACGTTGTTCGAGACGAACACGTTTAAGAGGGGGGCAGTGTTACGCCATCTATCGGTGAATGGGGGTACTATAAGCGATTTAATGTATCGGTGGTTTAAAGGTAATTCAGCTACTCTGTACAAGATGGCGATTGCTGTATCGAGCATCGGACTGTTCGCGATTATTCGACAGTTTTGTGGAAGTATCTAGAATACGCTAGTGATGTTATCCGGCCAGTATAAATAGAGCGGGAGCGAACGGACCGGGGACAGTAACAAGTGAATAGCGAAGCGATCAAGATCAAGCGAAGGAAGTAATTCGGAAGTGTTTAGTGTTGTACTAGTGGTGTGAATAGTGTGTTTTATTAGTGTTGGCAAATTAAGTGTGTGTATCTAGTGTTATTGTATTAGTGAATAAAGTTCAGTTTAAGTGGCATAGTGAGCTATAATTTATCGTCGAACCCCAGCTCGTAACAGTATGTTAACTGTGTAGTCTGTGTACGCTACTTCGGCACTGACCAAGAAAAATATATTTCTTAGTTCGTGCGCATAGACGTGTTCGTGCGTAGATCCGAAAAATTCTTACTGTCTACATCAGTGGTGCCCAAAGTTGTCTGAGCTCCGACACATCAAACAAGAATTCCAATCTTGAGACCTATTTCTTAGCTGTTTGACAAAAAGGGGGTATAAATGGGAGAGTAATGCGGAGAAGAACTTCGGTCAATCGGTATCGCCATACGTTTCGAGATCCACTTAAGATTCGCTAGCAAACCACCAGTGATCTTTGGGTACCTAACTCAACAGATTTGATAAAGGATATTGAATGTTGCCATGTTTCTAAAAGTAACTGCGGTTTGGATGCACCTTTAGACATTTGCCATTTCTCGTTTCTATGCTATACGTATCGCAGTACACTACTGGACGTAGGCCTGCTCCAGGGTATTATGCCACAAGAGCCGATCTACCGTTTACGCACTTTATTTTTGCATTCAATTTAATCGATCTATAGATAGATCGATGAAATTAGATTTGGAGATTAGAGATTAATATGTCGACATATCCTAAGTACTAACTGAAAATAGCAAATTTTACAGGAGACCGAATTGAAAGTTTAATACCATCTTTTTCTCGAAGCAGTTCAGGGCATTTTCCACCTCCTATAACTTCGATATGGATAAAACTAGAAGCCTGTTTTTTAGTAACCAAGCAGGCATATTTTCGTTTATATACGGTGTAGTATATATTTATGTTACTGGTATAGAAATAAAATTATCACCAGAACAGTGAAATTCTCGGAAGTTGTCATTAAAGTCCACTCGCTCTTCACGCGTAGGTGCGCACACATTCCACCATATGTATGTACACACGACTACTCGTCAAGCTACACACTTTGACCATTGAACAGTTCTTGTGGTGTAGGAAATAAGGATTGAAATCGTACAGCAATGAGAAATACTCCAGTTAATTCGAAGATATGATCGTAAGCTTTCTTTGACAGAGATAATGGCTTTGTAACATCTCAATATCCTTAGGTACAGGTTATGACCACTTCGAGAGCTCGTATTATTGCTATTAAAATATGGCCGACCGACCTGATTGAGTAGGGTACATCCATTAAAACTTCTCAGCGGGACAAACACTGTTTCAATAAAGGGGTGAAGGATCGAATGACATTGCGACCTTAATATGGTGAGCAATGTTCTTAGAATATGTAATGAAATCCCACAACGTGATGTCAAAAGCCTCATGTGAAAATCTGTGCTCTGTGATTGAAAGTGTGTCCGAAAATAGGAATTTCAATTCCCTTGAGATTTTTGACTCAGTAAAGATTTCGATGAACTTGTATTTTATTCTCTGTGATTGTCGCAACCAAGTATAACTGAATGTATTGTTAAAAAAAAAATAAGTTGTATGTGACTACGATACATAATCAACTGAACATAAAGATAAATTGTGTTGCCAATGAACTTGGGAACTGAAAGAAAACTGGAAATGGCTGTTAAATAAAAATGGATTGAGAAAAATAACGATTCAAAACTAACATCGGTGACAAAACATCATCTTAGTCTTTTTGAAATCATATTGGTGCTTTTATTATCAAACCCCACAAATTATTATCAAACTCATAAACCAAGCTGAAATTACTCACCTCCACAAAATTCAAAGACTTATAAAAAGGATTAAATTAAAGGACTAAAACAATCTTAACTTTATAACTGTTTGGAAGTTTGTCGCATAAACCAAAAGTCTTTAGGACGGCTCGGAAAATCAGTGTATTTTGAAGGCATCTACTTAGCTAGAGACAAAGTAGCGGCCTTCCATAGACAAGAAAATAACAAAAGACGGGGGAAACAGTACTTATATGCGCCATAGAGTCCTCTCTTAAAAAGGAAGAAGGTGTCACAGTAACTACAGATATTTTAACTTTATTTCGATATTAGGATGAGCCCGCGGCTTTACCTAAATCAGTGTATGTTATCGCAGTTAAAAGCAGCCAACCTCTAGCTTCCTCACTATCTTCACACAAATAATAGTGGAGCCAGGAGCTAGACGCTTATTTTGGCTTGTTGCTCACTAAATGTCCCACAAGTTCTAAAATAACAGTGACCCTAAGTAAAAGCAAATCGTAAAGATGACATCGTCAAGTGGCCGTAGTGCCGGCAGTTCGCCGTAACTCGTTTATGGCTCGTCAACGGCTTTTAACTGTTTTCTGACCCTCGCATCACTCTCCGTGATATAATTGCTATAGTTATAGCTGCCGCCTGTTGCCCGGAGGGGTTGGCAGAGATTAAGGAACGCCATTTGCAACGATCCTGACGTATCTCCCTTGCTTCAATCACTCCCATCAATTTCCTCATGCATGCTCTTCTGTTCAGAGTAGGTATTTCTAACCTGTCCTCATAAAAAAGTGAAGAAATAATCGTGAGGAACGCCTGCATTTTGATGGAGATCTGTTAATGTGGAGCAGAAATAAGGAGTCGTTTACGATAGGTCGTAAGTGCTTACGTGAGAAGTTCTTGCGGTAAACACCAACTAGATATTAATATGTGCAAATATGCTACTAGGTCAGAATGTCGTGAAAACAACATAACGAGTTGATTAGAGATGATGATATTTATAAATCAATAAGTGGTTCTAAATTCAAGCTTTAAAGCGGTATAGACAAGTACTACCCAACGTACCTATCGTTTAATATGCCATAGTTCAAATAGGTAAGTACCCCAACATACTATATACTTAACTTCAAATCTATAAACTATGCTAGTACCATTACTAGGTATAAAATTAGTTAATTATCGCGAGTAAGTTTTAGTAAATTTTTATCTCTATACTAGCTGACCCGACAGACGTTGTCCTGTCTTAACGATGAATATTGAATTCGAATTGGTATAATTAATAAAAAAATCGGGCAAGTGCGAGTCTGACCCGCGCACCGAGGGTTCCGTACGCATTTTACCTTATTTGAGGTTGGTGCTAATTACGCTAGTCCTCTAAATCTCCCCCACGTAGGATCTCCACCTTGTCGTGGTGGGGGGGCTCAGTAACCGTGGATTGGTTACCCGCGGTGAAGCTAAGAGGGATCCAGGAGGGGACGCTCCGCGTGGGCTTGACGGGGCCTGCGCAGGATGCGTCCAACGGCGCGGGTGCGGGGGACAGTTCTGTCTGTCCCTCGCAGTCGGGTGCGGTCGTGGGAGGAGTGGCGTGTCGGTGTTGCGTTGCCGCGCGCCCTATCTCCCGCGACCAAATGGGGGCGCACCATCGATGCGTCGCGGTGGGGCCGCAGAGGAAGAGAAGATGCGGTGTTGCGTTGCCGTCCTCCCTATCCTCTGCGGCCGCTGAGTGTTTTGGCGGCGGAGCCCAACATCTTAATCCGCCGCCAAGGGAGTTTTGTTCGGGGCCCGCCTGACCATCTGGCGGGCCAATACCCGTCGGGGGGATGCGATGAATGCTTATGCAAATCCCTACCCTCCGACACACGGGTACATGAGGAACACGGGTTGGTTTTTAGTCAGTAAGAGTCTGACAGTCCCCTTCGTCCTTCTCCCGGGGCGGAGGCATTCCATGAGGATTTTCCAACCCGACACCAAAAAAAATAAATAAAAAGTAAACAAATTTTTAACACGACTATGTCTAGTTTACATCTTAAGCATATACCCCAAAAACCCATACGCAATCAATCTTATCCACCATGGTATAGTTCATCCCTTATTAGATTGATAAAGGAAAAATATAAATATTTTAGAAGAACTGAAACATATGGCAACTTATCTGATGTGAATACATACAAGTTACTTCGGGCTAAAGTTAAAGCTTTAGAGTCAACTTGCTATAAAAACTTTTTGAATCTTACCGAGAGTTCGATAAAAATGAACCCAAAATTCTTCTGGACGTTTGTGAAGACTCGGAACAACACAAATGCGATTCCTAGCTCATTTAAACACAATGACTCGATTATAATAACAGGAGAGGACATATGCGAGGCTTTTTCATCCTATTTCTATTCTACCTTTCTTAACCCCAGTAATTTTTCTTCTACAGATTCTACCTCTTCTTTCTCTACTCACTTGGAACCCGTTTCTGACATTTCTAATGTGACCGTTAGCGTTGACGAAGTGAGAAAATTGCTTTGTAAACTTGACACAACGAAAGGAGCTGGTCCCGATCATATATCAGCCAAATTTTTATTGAAGTCTGATTCCTCTATAGCTAGACCTATTTCTATTTTATTTAAAAAATCATTGTCCTTGGGCACCGTTCCTAAAATCTGGAAGTCAGCCTTTATCACCCCAGTTCATAAAAAGGGACCAAAAACGGAAATTTCCAACTACCGCCCTATATCTAAACTTTGCTTAATTGCTAAGATATTTGAAAGAATTATCTATGACCAGGTTTATTTCGCTCTTAGTAAATCATTCAGCCCCTTTCAACATGGTTTTTTGAGAGGCCGATCCACTGTCTCGAACCTGATCCTACTTAATGATTATATTACAGATGCTATGGACAAAGGTAGTCAGGTTGACGTTATTTATACTGATTACAGTAGGGCATTTGATCGTGTCAGTCACAGCCTATTAATTTCGAAGCTTAGCAACGTAGGGGTGCATGGAAACTTGCTCAGATGGTTCTCTTCTTATATTGAGAACCGATCGCAAGCTACAGTGCTTAATAATTACATATCTAGTTGGGTTACTGTTCCTAGCGGTGTACCCCAAGGCTCGCTGCTTGGTCCGCTTCTGTTTGTAGTGTATGTGAACGACATAGATTCATGCTTTAAATCATCTCAGTTGTTGTGTTTTGCAGATGATATGAAAATTTATTCCACTGTATCTTCATATTCAGATATGTTAGCCCTCCAGACTGATTTAGATAATCTAGAAACATACTGCAAACATAACAAACTAGATCTTAATCCAAATAAATGTTCAGTCGTAACATACACTCGTAAACGACTAGCATTGGTTACAGATTACACACTAGGGGGCCAAATTTTACCTCGATGTACCTCTGTGCGAGATCTGGGTGTGTACCATGACTCCAAACTGTTGTTTGATGATCATATTGAGTCAATAATCAAAAAAGCCTCGAAAGCCTTAGGTTTTGCGATAAGGATGTCAAAATGTTTCACTGAAGCGAAAACCTTAAAAATACTGTACTGCACCTTTGTCCGTAGTAATCTTGAGTATGCGTCACAGGTTTGGAACCCTTGTTACTTTAAATACATCGGTCGCATTGAAATGGTTCAGAAACGGTTTATTAAATATTTATGCTATCACCAAAAGATACCCTATCATTCAAACAATTATCTGGGTCTATGTAGAAAATTTCATATTCTTCCCTTGGAAAAGCGTCGTGAGATTGCAGACTGTCTGTTACTCCTAAAAATTATTCATAGCGAAATTGACTGCTCGGATCTCCTCGGCAAGTTTGCTTTCAATGTACCACCTAAGTCGACACGGTTTAATCCACCATTGAATGTACCATCCGCCTCTACTACTTACCGGCAGAATACTTACATTATTAAAGCGAGTCGTAACTTCAATAGAATAAGTAAAAAATATAATTTTGATTTATTCAATACTAGCGTTGCATTGGCAAAAAGATGCTTAAGCCTTGAATTCTTTCAAACCAAGTAAATAGTTATCTTTAAGTTATCTTTAAGTATACTTCGTTTAGGCTCTTATTGTTTGCCGTTTATAAGAAAACCAATATCATTATCAAGATGCATGTATGTAATAGGAATGTAAAAAAAAAATGACAATAATATTTTAAGTAGGTAGCAATTTTGTTCACACATTGTTTTTTATTATGTTTTTAGATGTGAGGACTTGTAATTGGCTATCAAGCTACTATATTACTTTGTATACTGTTACATTAGCTGTAAGTCATCCATGTTTTTTAAATAAATAAATAAATAAATAAAAAGTCCTCTAAATCTGTATGAGCGCCCATACAACTTAGAGGACTATCTTAAATGGAGTCTACTATGTATGTATGGGGACACCCTTAAATTTTCCACTTTTTTTGTAATTTTTCCTTTATTTGTGCTATGAGACCCTGCTTTTGGCCAAATTTCGTGATTCTAGTTCAACAGGAACTACCATATAGGTTTTCAACCCAAAACCTATAGGGTACTTACGGTTGACCTAGAATTTGTCAATTTTGGTGAAAACTAAGGTCTTACAGCACAAGTAAAGGAAAAATTCCGAAAATTAAAAAAAGTTGAAAATAAAGGTTAATTTTGGTACTTACAAGTTTTCGCAAAAATCTAATTTTGACCATATCTTTTTATCGGGTTGTCCCAAGACCCTGATTTTTATACACCTAATAGGAACCATACACCTCAGTATCTGGTATACAGACAGACAGACAGACAGACGGACAAGAAAGTGATCTTATAAGGGTGCCTTTTTTTACCTTGTGAGGTACGGAACCCTAAAAAGTGTGTTTATTATTCTAATGCTTTATGATATACAATATTCTTAGTTTCCTTTGACACGGGAACAGGCAACATAATATAACTGGTCATGTGAAAAACATGGATTTTCAAGATTAATGCCACAAACACTTAGCGACTGCCATTGAGCCCTTTATCGACATTGCGAATGCTAGCCGCACTGGAAATTGGGGTGAAGTTGCAACCGTTTAAAGTCGAATGGCATGTCGTTCGGAATCAAAGGAATCCATGGAATCAAAACGTCTTCGGCTTTGTACTTCCCTTTTAAAATTGTGGCTTTGATGACGTTGTTCATTAATTTCTTTATATCTCCTATCATAGTAAGGCAGCAGACGGTAGCCTTCTCAGTTCTCCGCCTCAAAAACCACCAAAGTGAATGAAAATGTTTAAAAAAAAAATCAAATAAAATTGTATAAAATTCTTTGAAAAAGCAAGGGCTCCTAATTCAAATAAGGATCTTTAATTGCCGCTATGAATTTCTTATCGTCGACTGTAAATCATTAGGTTTAATTACAGCTAGATATCCAAATTAACAAACTTTTTCAGTTCAATCGATAACATTCCAGCGTCGTTTGTAAATAAATGGTCTTAAATGATATCGTGACATTATTATCTAATTATTTATGAATCATCATCATCATGTCAGCCTAAAGACGTTCACTGCTGGACATAGGCCTCCCCCAAGGTCCACACAGACCGATTTTTTATTTATTATAACAGGCGTATTTATGAATACGCGGGTAACAACTCTTGGACAATTGGACATGCATCTTCGACTTTTTATTCAAAAGACGGCAAATGAGCACATAGATTACCCGATGGTAAAGAGATCACCAGAAGAGACACAAGTCCGTTTCCGAATTTGAGATCGGAAAAAAATAGGTCGAGGAGTGGAGAGAGAAAGAAAAGAAAATGGGGCCGGCGGTACTCGCCCTCCTCTTACTACTTAATGGTACTCTACTTAATGGTACCGTAACTTTACGTCGATATTCTGTAAGAGAGTAGTACCTACTTACCAGGGTACCGAACCGGCATTAGTGCTGAAATTAGCAAGGCTATAGTACCTCCAAAAGCACTGCTGCAGATGTTGGGATGTTTTTTTTTTATAGTCTCACGCCTGTAGCCCCAGGTAGGCAGAGGTGTATCTAATAATACACCCACATTACGCCAGGAATTTTTAGCTCCCACGTAATAGGGGGCGAGCCTATTGCCGTACCGGGCACATTACCAGACTCCGTGCTGCTACTGAGAATTTCCTAACGGAAAAACCCAATAACACTTTGCCCGACCTGGGAATTGAACCCGAGACCTCCCAATCCCACGCGCACATTTATGCCGCGAGACCAACGAGGATGTAGCACCAATTATAAAAAACAATGGAATGACAAACTGTATCCGCGCTCATGACAGACTAAAAGCATGTCATCTTACCCGACAGCTTGAAAGCGGGCAGGCCCATAATATTTACCATCAATTTACTCTACCGGCCCATCAATGGCACAGTTCAACAGTCGATCAAATTAGCCGATCTATAAAAACGTTTGACGCGCCCTGTTAATGCAATCCTATTGTATGGCAAACACTTCACGGCCGTGGTAAACCACGCATGCTACATTCGCTACTATGTTTTTACACAAAGCCAGAAAACTCTCTTTTATTTAGAGTTCCTAGTGTTTAAGCACGGCAATTTTAGGTATCTATGTAACATAAGCTTGGTCTGTGAAACGTTTATAGATTTGCCATGATCATGCGTCAGTCCGCGACTTATGTACTCATTGCTCATGTCTTTTTCTGAGAATAAAAAAAACATTTTTAATATATTATTCTAGATACTAAAGGTAGCTAACTAGTCACTATAAGCTGAAAATTAGCAGTCTCGCATTCGAAATTCGCCTGTTATAAAAGTCCTTTTTTTAGTGTGTATGGGAAACGGGTGCTAGGGCGGTTTCAGATTAGCGCTTTATACGCGCGTATAAGCTCGTTTTTGGTAGCGCATGTAGGCGCGTATGGGCCCGCCGTTTGGCACACGCCAACACGCGCAACTCGTACGAGCGTTAACACAACGAGTCGTCAGAATCCATGTTGACACTGACAAGATGTCACTACTGTTGCGAGCGAACACGCCGAAATATGCCCGATTACGCGAGTCCGGTTTTTTGAAGCGCGTACATAATGTAGCGCGCGTGTAAGCGCGTACGCTGAAACGACCGTATACGCGCAGAAAAATACGCTCATCTGAAACCGCCCCTCTAAATGTTATGTATTTTTCCTCTATTTGGTTAAAGAATTAGTAGTTTAGTGAAATATTAAATAAAAGTGTTAAGTTATAATATCCAAGTTAGCGGGGGCCGACTCTTGTCTTGCCACTTCAGACTTATCGAAAATAACAAAGTTATAACAAAAATTCGAAAAACAATTTTATTTTAGACAACTGATGGATGGACATGGGTCGTGGTCCCGCAAACTTGTAGGTTACCTACCTTTTTGCGACTGATTTAACATCCAAAATTAAAATTGCGTCCTCTGACAAAACACCTAATGTAACTTTCTTAATTAACTATTATGGTAGGTACATCGTAACAGTAATAGTTTCCGTGCAAACTTTCAATTCAGATATTCATTTGTAAAATACTCCCTCCGTGGCCCAGTGGATAGCGTATGCGACTGCAGATCGGCGGTCCCGGGTTCGATTCCGAGGTCGAACAAAAGTGTTACTGGGTTTTTCCGAATTCTCAGTAGCAGCACGGAGTCTGGTGATGACCCCGGTAACGGCAATAGGCTCGCCCCCTATAACGTGGGACCAAAAATTCATGGCGAAACTAGGGTGTAATATTACACCACTCCCCGCCCTTTCGGGGATAAAAGGCGTGAAACTATAAAAAAAATATTGTTAAAATATTGAACATTAGCCATAATTCATTACATGTCTTTCCCCAGATACATAAACCATAGTATTTAGGTGTATGTAGAATTGTAGACACTTGACCGGCATGTTTGGTCTAGCGGTTAGCTACCAGGACTGATAAGCTGATGTATTAATAAGCAATCAGATGCCTGTTTGAATATTGCCTCAGGATATTTTGGAAGGATAGGAAAATGGTTTAAAAATAATAAAAACGTTTATTCGAAACATGACATTTATTCAACAAAATTTCTACACATTACTTACAATCTTGCATAAAATATAAATACAAATCTAAAAGGTACCATTTGGTGTTATAAATTATAACACATAACAAAATAGGTAAATATGTATTTATAAATATATTAACCAAACAAAAAGATGTAGGTACCAACAATTTCAACATATAAAATATTTGTACATAAAAACATGAAATATTTCTTTTTAATATTATTGTTCAAATCACCTACTGTAGAATAATAATATATTATACTCTCTTAATAACCTTCTAATCTATGAATATATCAATTAAAACGTTAAAATTTAAACATGTTTTAAGCGTCAATTTCAAAGACATACTGACTACGGGATTTGAACAGCTAGAGATGCGTAAATTTGTGCAAATTCTTAAAAAAATAATACATATTATCTCCCATTTTTACTCTGGCAACATTTACACGTATTCTTATTTTGATTTGGCAAATTTTGGTCTTCACTTACAAATCAATTTTATCAAATTTATTTGTATAATCAAAAGTTTTTAAAACTATCATATTACACAAAAATAATACAAATCAATTAATAGACGCCATCTTTTTCTGCTACTCGACGAGTATAAATGTTGCCAACATAAATAATGGAATGGAAACTTTTAACACAATTGATAATGATAATAAATAAAGATAATACAATAGATAGACATATTACACAAGCATTTAATTTAGGCCAGACATACTGGGAACTCATACAAAATGCGGCATATGACTTTTTATTTATATACTATTATAAGAATTACGAATAACGTAATTTCATTTGAAAAATAAGGATTTAATTATAATATGCTTAGCTGTCTAAAACATTACCAAGTCTTTCGCCACCAAATTGGGCAAATAGAGCTAAATTGATTTACAAAAAGTCAGAATAAAAGATGTTTTTCTATGCCAATATTTTGTTATATATGATTTATTGAACTGGATTCAAAATTAGATTTCCCGGCATTGCTCGAGTGTCAAACTCGGTATTTTCAATATCTGCTATTTTTAAAACTGGAACTGGTGATCTATTGATGTAGAATCTAGAATAAGCGTTGTATTTTTTTTCCATTCAGACTATTTGTCATCCTTAAATCGATACAGAACTAAATTTTTTTTTCACCTAATCCAAAAAATCATTTGGGTAAGTAAATCAAAACGCAAGAAAAGTCATACACCGCTAAGAAGTCTAATAGTTTTAATACATTTAGCAAACTGATATCTATGAACGACGTTCGATACGAATAAATCTAATACTACAATATTATTTGATAATATTGCGCTGGCAGCACTGGTTAAATGTGACATTTTCGAAAATTTAAGCGGTAGAAATTTTCCAATTTCAAATGGCACTGAAAATGTATATGGACGGGCAGGATTCAGAACTATTACAATTGAAATGTAATTTTTTTAAACTTTTGTATTAATTTTCGTTTACAAAATAAATAAAATGATTGAGGTGATATTTCGGCAATTTCGGCATACGAGATCGTCATGCAGACGATCTCGTATGCACTGACGATCGGATTAAGGCGCTTGCAACCCCAACCGTGTACATCTTTTAAACATAAAGTATGTTTATTACTAAACTTGTACTGAAAGTTTTGTAATATTGCGACGTTGCCATAATAAAAAATAATTGTAAGTTCCGAGTGTTATTTATCTCCATGTTTTATGTTTGTTAGATTTTAGTTGCTTTTACATCATAGTACGTAAGTAAATAGTTTGCGGGTCACAGTTGACTAGTACGCCAGCAGACGAACATCTATAAACAGCTACAAAACAATAATGACTAGAGTTAGAACCTATCTCCACGATACTACACAACTGGAGGCGACCATTCAAATTAAAATACCTTATGGATTTATTTTAAACATGAATATCGATTTTACTTCATAACTAGTGTCACTCTAAAGCGAATGTGGCTGGTCTTACTATATAAGCATTTCCCAGCGGTTTCTTCTGTCCGGTATTACTATAAACAGTCCCACTTTTATAATTAGGCACTGGCGTCTTCTCGCTGTCAGAAGGGTTAGGCCTTTTGGGAACATTAGGTATAGAGAATTCTGAGAAATGCACGTTTTTTCACGATATTTTCCTTCACGGTTTAGCAAGTACTCTGGGTATTTGGCAGTATGCTAGAAAAGTGTTTGGTACCCAAATATGACTCCGTACAAAGTAATTTAATTTGAATAGTTACCTCGCGACAATACTATGAACGCGCTCAGTTCACGACAAAAATTATAACATACAATTTATACAAATAAACATTGTACTTTATTAAAACAGCGTTAAGGACTAAATTAGATTGTTACATAGTCCCTTGTTAGGAATAAGTAGGCTTGTTACGCCGCGAGTCGTAAACTCACGAATCGTAATGGGGCTTTGAAACAAGCGATATTGCATTTTATAAATGGATTTAGTTTTCTTTGAAACTTGTTAAAAGCTACGAAATGTTAAAGTACTCGTCTTACATAGCATATACGTTTTTTTTGTTGCGCGGTGGAACCTCTTTTTGAGTCGTTTTGGCTACGCCAATCTGCCTTTTAAGTGTGATCGACCATTTGGGGGCTGGCGGAGGTGTCTGAGACTCTCTACGACCCTCCACTGATGTTGTTCGAGGCCTACTCACTAAAACCACCGCGGTGTCCGCGGTGTCCGCAAATCGTGGTTAGCTTGCTTTACCTGGACCCCGCACTGACTCGTAATGTTACAGTAACTCATATTGACTTGCTCTTAAACAGTGTCCAATGCAAGGTCAAGTCGAGGTCTCATAAAATAGAGCACATAATCGCTTGTTTCAAAGCGTCCACTGTTCACGCAACACTATCCGTTAAATACCCTAGTTTGACACGGTGTTATTGCACTGTGGGCGCACAACAGTGCCGCCCTCTATGCAGTGCACTAGCTGCCACAGATAAACATTACATAGTACTACTATTGAAAACTGTGCACCGAGTTATGCTTGAGAACATGACATATTTTGGTAAAAGTAATTCCAAGTTTAAAATTAATCCTTCAAAATTGGAACAGGTTTGATGTAAGTATGATCATCAAAAGTGGGGTTATCATTAGTCCTGTTTCAAAACTGTGCCATTTTTAGTAACAGGCCTTTTCTCACTAAGCGAAGTGTTGGGCCATAGTATCAATATGTTCTTCTTTAATTTATGATTCATACAAGGCGATATCTTCCCCGTAGTACCGCGAGATATAAAAACCGAATTCCGTTTAACTTTTCCTTTGCAAAGACCCAATCTAAGCCCCTGAAGCAACTGTCATGTATAGATGACAATTGTGACAAGCCAAAATGTATTCAATTCATAGGATGCTAGGTTCTTTTTGGCTTGCCCTTTGTACAGCCGAACAACTTCCCGCTCGACCACCATAAGGGCCAGAATCGCTCAGCAAGACATCGTCGCTTTCAGTGCTACTTTACATGCACATTGACACTCGAATACAAAACCAGTTTCTAGTGTGCCTCGACTCTATGAGCGAGCCAAGGGAAGTTTTTTCAAACTGGCCCAGCGCCGACTTGTTTGATTGTACGTCATGACTATGTTTAACGCCATCTATCGCTTAAAAGCCTTTCATAATAGCAAAAACAGCAACTCAAGCCGTCTTCTTCACGTATTACATGTAATGTTTATATGTAGAAGTTACCTCACACATACACGAGCACACATCACAACTACTAACACTATATTTGTGCGTATCGACCTAACATAACACATGAGGTTAGGTACTCCAATAATACATACACCGATTACACTTAAATTATATATAAATATATCATTTATATATTATATTTTTATATACTTATTGCTGTCTCTGTTTCACAGAACGAAGAGCTCGATAGATCTCACTTATATTACCTAATTGTACTCCAATATTAAACAGGGGCGGATCCAGGAGGTTACTTTTTATAGGGGGAGATGTTTCGTGATTAGTGGGGCTTATTTTGTAAGGGAAGAGATATTTTGTTATAGATTGGGGGTTGTTTTAGGGTGACACGTATATTTTTCGGGGAAAGAATTTTGTTTTATTAAGGAGAGGGAATTTTGTTTTATGGGGAGGGAATTTTGTTGTAGAGAGAAAATAATGTGGTGGCGTTTTGGTTTGAAGGGAGGGGGAATTGAATCAGGTAAAGGAAGATTTTATCAAAGGAAGCGCTAAAAAAATGCCTTTGGTGGAAGGGGGGTTAAAACTTTGGAACTTTTTCTAGGGAAAGTCAATAAGTATTTTGTCTTGGAAAACAGATGTCTTTAATGGGGGGCCGGTGAGCCCCTTGGCTCCCCTCCTAGATCCGTCCCTGATATTAAATGAATATACCAAAACTCGACAATACAGTGCTTTGGTTGGTAAAACATACGCGAATATGGCTATATAGTTTGGAATTTCGTTTCATCTACAAGGTCCCCTATGGTTTATATTAAATTGCTGACTTACGGGCCAGTCTGAGAGCCAAATACAGTTGCCACATTATTCTATACTATGATCTATCCCATTTGCATCTAAGGCTTTTCGCCTTGGCACCCAGGGTCCGCTTCCTACTATCCTCCAATCTAATAGAATATTATTTTGTTGTTCCATTAGTAAAAGAGCTGTCAAGTAATAATCAATTATTTATTTCAGTCAAAATGTGACTCTTATGAACGACAAATCAACAAGTTAATTACTTAAGACAATGTGTTTTTATTGTAGAGTGCTACAATAACCCACCCGTGGGATCTCCACCTTGTCGTGGTGAGACGGCTCAGTAACCGTGGCTTGGACACCCGCGGTGAAGCTAAGAGAGATCCCGGGAGTGGACGCTCCGCGTGGGCTTGGAGGGGTCTGCGCAGGACGCGTCCAAAGGTGCGGGTGCGGCGGACAGTTCTGTCTGTCCCTCGCAGTCGGGTGCGGTCGCGGGAGGAGAGGCGTGTCGGTGTAGCGTTGCCGCGCGCCCTATCTCCCGCGATCAAATGGGGGCGCACCATTGAGGAAGAGGAGATGCCGTGTTGCGTTGCCGTCCTCCCTATCCTCTGCGGCCGCTGGGTGTTTTGGCGGCGGAACCCAACACCTTCATCAGCCGCCAAGAGGGTTATGTTCGGGGCCCGCCTGGCCATCTGGCGGGCCAATACCCGACAGGGGGTCGCGAGGAATGCTTCGGTGATACCCGACCCTCCGACACATGGGTTGGTTTTTAGTCAGTAAGAGTCTGACAGTCCCCTTCGCCCTTCCCCCAGGGCGGAGAGACTCCATGAGGATTTTCCAAACCGACACAAAAAAAAAGAAAAAAAAAAGAGTGCTGCCATAAAAACACAGTATCAGAAAAATCAAGTTAATCAAGTATCAAGTTTTCCTCCTTGGATCAATATCTACTGACGGATCACAGCTGCCTATCCAATAGATCTGCCCTATCTCTTACATATCTGGCTCTCAAACCAAACCTCCCTATATAACTACGTAATATAATCTAACATTCAAACTCCTAAATAAATCATTCACTATAAATGGTTTAAACTTTAAACAAACAAATATTGTAAAACAATATTCTACATTTACTTATTGCTTTCATGGCTCCGTCTCTCGGAAGACATTTGGTCTATTCTATTAGGTATTTCACCCACACTATTTGATACTTTGTACATAAAAATTCTCTATGTCACACATATTTTTTTCTAAGATGGCAGGTAGAAATGGCACTTCGAAATCAATGACAATAGTAATAATGATTAAGTACATCATAAAATTTTAGTTTTGAAATAAAAATAGTAGTTATGACATTAGTAATTGCCATCCAATGTCTATCGAAGGCAATAGCATCTGTCATAGTCAATGATTAAAATAGAAACGTATTTAGGCCTAGAGTAAATTTACACACTATAAAAGGACCAAGGTATCTTTGTTGAAGTAGCATAATGGCAAGTATTAAATGCACTTTTTTTATATGGCAACTAAATACTTTATAGCTTGACAGGACTATGGCAACATATTGTTAACTAAACTAACGACCTATTTCAACACAACCAAATCATTTTAAATTAAATATAGCTCTGTCTTTTTCATAAACATTTAAAGAAAAATTAAGTATGATAAGTGTGTTTATTTGATAGTGATGAAACAGGCTGTAGCTGAATTAACCTGTTACTGGCCCCTAATCGTATTTTATAAAATCTCTATACGTAATTAGGCACTGAGGTTTAAAAATAATAAGGACTTGGACAATTACAGAAGAATGTATTACAACTCAAGCTCTGAATTAAAGACCAATAACAAGTTAAAGGAAAATCATTCGAGAATATTCTGTGCACACGTCGAGAGGGATGGCACTATATTATTAAGTTAATAATAGGCCTTCAATTAATAGTAAGACATTTCGCTCCAAAATGGCGAATGCATCTGGTATCTAATAGGCCAAATTTATAAAATTCTCATTAAAGAGTGCTTCGAAGCGAAACACATTTTAAATGTATTAAAATCGTTCATAATTATAACCTAGGTTGTGTGATAATTTGCCATAACAATAGAGTTTTATTAACCATAAATAAATAGCATCGTTTTGAGGTAGAAGAAGGGATATACAAACACATTTTTATAAATGCACATAAAATCTTATACAAAGAGTTTGGAACATTATTTCGTAAAGTTTAAGGTTTAAATTTCATCACTTCGTAAGTAGTACGTAATAAATTGAGATAATTAAACCTTTCCTTTTAGAAGATTAGTGTTACCAATAAAAATAATCTTTTCATATCGAAATTTACGTAACAATTTTTGTTACAGGTAATATAAGCGCCGTGTTTTACCAAATATTAGACGCTTGAGAATTTGGTAATATTTTACTTACCGAGTGGTAGTTTTTCTAGAGCAGACCTTACCACTCGGCAAGTTCTTGCTGATGGTGTGGTAAGTCCTTACTGACCGAGTGGTAAGTTCCTACTGACCGTGTGGTAAGTTCGTGCTGACGGCGTGGTAACGTTCTGACCGTGTGGTAATGTGGTGCAGGCAGTGTTACCAGTGGCTAGGGCGTGGTTTGGTGCCGCCTCCTGCGCCGGAAGACCAGCGCGAAGATGCTGCGAAGTCGTCGCCAACGCCGCCGGCCACCGCTCGTGGATATACCGGTACCCATTATTGAAGCCTAGAAATTAATAAATCTGGAGTTATACGACGCTTTTGGTTCTTCGTCTTCCTAACCTTTTGCCCGCCATTGCAATGGACAAGCCAAAACAAGCATAGCCTATGTGTTAGCTAATTTATGGTATGTCTCAAAATTAATTTACTGCTTTGTTGGGTCTCGCGGCATAAACGTACGCGTGGGGTTGGGAGGTCTCGGGTTCGATTCCCGGGTCGGGCAAAGTGTTATTGGGTTTTTCCGTTAGGAAATTCTCAGTAGCAGCATGAAGTCTGGTAATATGCCCGGTACGGCAACAGGCTCGCCCCCTATTACGTGGGTCCTAAAAATTCCTGGCGAAATGTGGGTGTAATATTACTCCTCTGCCTACCCCTTCGGGGATACAGGCGTGAGTCTATAAATAAAATAAAAAAATACTGTTATCTAATACATACAATGGCGGACAAAAGGTTGAATTTTAAAACAATGGATTTAAAAAAAATTTTGTGCATTTCATGTAGTCTTCACATTTGTTAGCTTGTAGTTCACATGACAATTTTTGGCACAAACGACACTTGGTCGGTGTTGGATTCACGCTAGATTGCGGTCGGAATTAGAGACCCTGTAGGTATTGTTACTGATTTCTGCATGAATGTTCCGGCCCCACCGGGGATGTACTATCCTCTCACAGACTATCGGCGCAAAGTAATTATTACTGTATTTATACTGTTGCGTAGTGCCCTTTGGTGAGGGAAAGTGCATCCCGCTCAATTTCTTTTTGTGCGAAAACACAGTCCATTTTTGCGATAGACTGTGTTTTAGCACACAGTTATGTGTATGAGCTGAGGACTTGTCATCAGATGAACCACTAGCTCATTTTGTCTATTATTATTATTACTGTTGATTACATTTGAGTTTCTCGATTATATCGGTATCTTATAAAAACCACGGGCCTAGACCAAGTGGAGTTCATTTGGGGCACTACTTGATAGAAGAGGTTCGTCCTGCAAAAACTTACGCACTATACGACAAGTGTTGAGTATAGCGGCTTTCTGCATTGTGATGTAGAGGTTTGTGGGTAGGTCTATTTGTCGTAAATAGTAATGTATAGATAGCACCAGTGGCACAATATATACTTTGTCCATATGCCAAATTCTAGTTATTTCTTCCTTTAATTCAGTGTATTTATGATTTTTTTCAGTAATTGTCTTCTGTTACGATTTATTCAGATTATGAGTATTGGGTACTGCTATATCTATTAAATATGCAAGCTTGTTTAGTTTATTTATCACAGTTATGTCTGGTCTATTGTAATGTACAGTTTTGTCAGTGAGTATCGCTCTATCAAAATATATCTTGTGACTGCGGCTTTCCAGCACTGGTTTTGGAGAATATTGGTAATATGGAACAGGTTTTGTAATAAGTTTATATTTGATGGCTAGCTTCTGGTGAACAATATTAGCGATTTGATTGTGTCTGTGGGTGTACTCAGTTTGTTTTGTTTTATTATTTGTTTGTTATTATTATTCACTTCATTTATTATTATTCACTTCATTTATTATTATTCACTTCATTTATTATTATTAACTTCATTTATTATTATTCACTTCATTTATTATTATTCACTTGGCACACTTTTATATTATTAAATTACAATTAGAAAAAATAGATTTAAAAATATAAAAGGGACCATGGAGACCCACCAGTGTCGGGTACAGGGACCAAGCCACCGGTGGTTAGGGCCTCAGAGACAGGAACTTCCTCACGATGCGCGCCTTGTCGAGAAGAACTGCTTCTGAATCAAAGACTTGATCCAGCTGTCTAGTGTGAGCCTCTTTAGATGTTGGTCGAGGCTCTTGGCGATTAAACCATTCACCGACACGACTATCGGCACAATGATCGCCGAATCCACATCCCACATGTCAAGAATCTCATGAGCTAGGTCCAAATATTTAATCTCTTTCTCTTTTTCTGCTTTCACGAGATTGCCGTCATGCGGTATGGTGATATCGATTATCATTGCGAGTCGCTCTGCTCGGTCTATCACTACAATATCAGGCTTATTGGCTACAATAGTCCTGTCTATAATGATAGACCGATCCCAGTACAACATCAGGGCATCGAGTTCCGTCTGGGTCCACCTGAGTATGCCGAAGGAATACATTAGGACTGGCATGGCCCACCCGTTGCAGGCCCGCACCTTGTTGCCACCTGATAAAAGACTGTTAAGTACTTTTTTCAGGCGGCCAAAGAAACGAGTATATTCAAAGACTGCGACATACCCAGGTATTTGTAGGTCTCGTTTAGGGAGAGGGATCTAAGTTGTATGGAATCTGAGAGTTGTATCCCTGCAGATTCCATAATCCTGCCTCTCTTCACATGCATGACCGCACATTTATCCACACCAAATTCCATCCTGATAGAATTACTAAAGGTTTCGGTTACCTTAAGTAATGCTGTCAGTTGGAAATTGTTGGGGGCAAATAATTTCAGGTCATCCATGAAAAGGAGGTGAGATGTAACATGACCTCCTCTCCTTAACCGATAGCCTAGCCCTGAAGCCTCTAACAAGGTACTTAGGGGGTTCACGGCCAGACAAAACCACAAAAGACTCAAACTATCGCCCTGGAATATACCTCGCTCGATCCTTAGTGGAGCACCGCAACGCAAACTCGATTGACACCCTGGATAGCACAGTACGGTCCTCCATTGCCCCATACATGACCTTAAAAAGGTGCATAGAGTTGTATCTACTTTATACAACTCCAGCACCCTCAAAAGCCATGTATGTGGCACGGAGTCGTAAGCCTTCTTGTAATCTATCCAGCATGTCGATAGATTCTTTCGGTTACGGCGCACCTGCTGGCTAGTAGCCATGTCTATCAGCAGGAGTTCTTTAGTGCCACGGGCCCCACTCCTACATCCATTTTGAGAAACAGATAAAATAGAATCATCAGCTATATGTTTCGACAATTTCGTTCTCAAAATGGATGTAAGGAGTTTATATATCGTTGGCAAACAGGTTATCGGCCTGTAATTCTTAGGGTCCGTGGCACTACCAGACTTATGGAGTAGGTGAGTGACGCCAGATGTTAGAAAATCTGGTAGCGACCCCGATTCCAGTGATGCCTGGAATTGAGATGCTAAGCAAGTATGCGAACTACGGAGCCATTTGAGCCAAAAATTGTACAGCCCGTCCGGTCCCGCTGATTTTCAGTTTGGTAACGAACGGACTGCACTGGCTATATCATCATCTGTTATTGATATTGGCTCCATTGTTGGTATTTGTTCGCATACTCGCGATATAGATGCTGCGCCAAAATGTATTAGTAGCATCATCAGCGTCACCGGCCGTGGACTCGGGTCGCTCCCATCTTCTCTACACCCACCTCTCGTCTCTCTGGAATGTGCGATTCAGGCAATACCGATCCACTCTTTTTTTGTATCGCCTTATACGGTTTGCCCATGCATAGACTTTTATTATTATTATTATTATTTGCAGCCTAACTTGTCCCAGTGCAGGGCAAAGGCCTCCCTACCCTCTTTCCACCTAAATTAAATGACAAAAATTAAAAAAATAATAATAATATTAATAATAATTAAAAATAAAATAAAAATAAAAAAATAATAATATTATTAATATTAATTAAATATATAATTTAATTAATTAATTAAATTATTTTTGTTATTGGTATTAATTAAATTTATTTTAATTATTACCAATAATAAAAATAAACGTTAGCAGGAGGAATAGTACCAGCCACGATGACCAATGTGACGACGGTGAATTAGCGTGTAAATGGTTTTAGGCCAATTTGATAAACGACCCAGTGACCCAGTGTGTAAATGTTTTCAATTAATGTGACCACTACGTCGTCAGGTAATAGACCTAGCTGACCTGTCGCTGCCTCTCCAAGCGCCGTATCTCCCTGACGAGCGCGTGGAAGGCGTCATCGACGAAGTGTCGCAGCGCCGCCGACGTCTCGTAGAACGGACACCCCAACTGCGTCGCCAGTGCCTTGCCTTCCTCCGTCGTCACCTGTGTAACGGTTATAGTTGTTAGTAGGTTGTAGTAGGTTGTAGTAGCCAAACAAGTCCTCCGGCTGTCCAAACAACAACTGCGGACAGTCATGGCCGCCTACACAGGACACGGATTCTTTAATAAACACCTATTTACTACAGGTATCACCGACAGCCCGCTGTGCAGAGCCTGTATGGCAGCAGACGAGACGGCAGCCCACCTGCTCCTCGACTGCCCTGAGGTCGCACAGTACAGGCAGCATTACCTGACCAGATACAGCACCCTGAGAGAAGCAGTGGGCCACACCAAGAGTCTGCTGGCCTTCCTCGAAGAGCTGGGGTGGCTCGAGTGACAAGACAATTCCTACCCGCACGCAAAATCGCACGCAAAGTACACGCCAGGGCGTGGAATTGCGGAAACAGCCCGTGCTACCAAGTACCAAGTAGTGGTTTGTAGGGATGACAAACATTGTAGAAGCTAGTTTCATTACCAGTTTCAAGAATGGAATATAAATTACTTAAGCTACGCTCTTTTTTTTTTACAGTCGCGTTAAAGGCAAGAGAGCCCGCGGTCGATCTCCGACTCGTTGGATCGATGTTGTCACCAGGGCTACCGCAGTACAATGTGCGCGAAACGCCAACAACCGCCAGAAATGGAGAGATATCGCTCGGGCATGCCGCAGCTTTGGAGGCAAACGACGGCGGCGCTCCGCAGTCCTGTCCATCATCAACAGCCACGACCACTCTGACAAGAGTACCCGACTAAGAAAAAGAAAACGCTCTTTTTTTGGTGATGCGGTGCTGTCTCAACTCCAATCTCTGGCGTTGAGACAGCACGGGTTTCCACCGCACTTGTTTCCACAGCAGAAATGGAATGGACATTGCCAAGGCTACAACTCTTTATTGGTGACTCAGTAAAAACTTCAGTCGTCAAAACTGCACCCGTTAGAGCTGGCAGAGGAAGTGTGTGAGAATCTCTACTAAAGAGGTTTGATGATTACTCACTAGAACTCATCTGTAGTCTCAGCTCAGAAGTAGTCTTCAAAGAAGCGTTAGCAGCGGGATCACGGCTATTCCTTCTCCCTCCACTCCTCCTATACTCCTTTCCCAACTAAAAGGGCGGCAACGCACTTGTGACTCCTGTGGTGTTGTTTGTGTCCATGGGCGGCGGTAACTGCTTACCCTCAGGCGATCGGTCTGCTTGTTTGCCAAACAGTCAAATTTTACCAGAAAAGATTAACCACGGTGCTATATTGACCACAGTTTGTTTGCTGCCCATATTTTATGTGTACATGAATGTCATGTATAATCCTTGGTTACTGACCTGTCTGAACCTGGGCGCCAGGTCGAGCTTGTTCCCCACGAGCACGAGCGGCAGGCACTCGGTGGGTCGCGCGTGGGCCAGCAGGCGGCGGTACTTGTTACTGACCTGTCTGAACCTGGGCGCCAGGTCGAGCTTGTTCCCCACGAGCACGAGCGGCAGGCACTCGGTGGGTCGCGCGTGGGCCAGCAGGCGCCGGTACTCGGCGGCGGCGCGGAAGGAGCGCCGGTCCGTCACCGAGTAGCACAGCACGAAGCCCTCGCCGCACCGCATGTACTGCTCGCGCATCGCTGTGAACTCCACCTGAAGTAACAACGGACCAGTTGAACAATAGTTTTATGTATAAAATCTTGGACAGACATAAGGTAATAAAGTTTTGGCTGGCAAATCTGACTCCACTGCCAAGCATATAATAATGGATTGACTGTATGTAAAGGTAAAGTATATAAATTTGATCAATAGGTATATTGTGTGCAATCCAGACAGAATTACCAAGCTTGTGTTTTACCAAGAATTTTGGTGGTTACTTGTTAACCAGTAATCATATTCATTGGTCCAAGTATGTTGAGTATGTATGCTGTCGCCGTGCCTTCCGTACTGTGGAGACACAGTATACCTTTGGTGGAAAAGGACCCTAAACTAAAATAAAATAGTAACCAACCAACCTGTCCAGCTGTATCTAATATATCCAACAATGCGGGCTCCCCATCAATGACTGCTTGTTGTTGATATGAGTCCTCTGAAATAAACAAATTTTAATATATTTTCTTAGTTACAAGATAACTATTTTATTTTTCGTTTAATCACTTATTTTCTAGAGTATTAGAAAAAAAAAAGTCTATTGTGTCTTGTGAAAATTTGCACCTTCAGAGCGTTAACGTCAAATCCGCGGCGCCAAGTTTAGGTAAATGCAGCGCTTTCTCACTAACACTGACGCACGCGCAGCTGTGTGCGTAGAGTCAGCGTGTTGCTTGGCAGTATAGTCAAGCTAAATCATTTTGATCCGTTCAATTCATAAGCGACGCGCGACGTTAGGTAGGGTAGGCATCTGTTGGATGTATTTAATCAAATTAAATTATTATTATATATTTTTACATCAATATTATTTGCATGGGCACAGCCGAAAACTATTATTAACGAAAAATATTTTTACCTGTATCACATTCGTTTTTAGGAGCTTTCCTTACCAATGTGCACTAATAGGTAATAAATTATCAAGTTAATATCAGAACAGACAATAATAAAACAACATTTTGCGCTAGTAAAATAGAACCAGCTTTTCATCGTTACTCTAGCAGGCCTCCTTCACTCGGCCGTACCTACAGCGATAAGGGCCTACACTTTCGCGCGGCTTCCAAGCCCGCGTCCGACGCGTCGCACTAGGGTTGTCGACTTGCCACTGCTACTATAATATTTATTCATCGTCTATCTACCTACTTGACCACGTACCTAATAATAAATAATTATCCTATAAGTATCCTATCCCACTATTTGAGCTCGTAGAACTAAAACCACAAAAATTCTGGTCGTTTACATTTTCACTATACTAATTCTTAGTTATTTCCTAAACGCGTAAATCGATTTACATGATTCAAACAGATAAAATGGTTTTTGAACTAGATATTTAATTTGACACCATAATCGTTGGAATATCTCAACAAACAAAACATCAAATATTCAAGTTGCTCTCGTAAAATAAATAAAATCAAATTTTGCAAGTTGCTTCCGTTAAATGAGCAATACTTTGCACCACACTTGTGATGAGGCATTTTTGTTGTTCACTATTCAAATTCATGTTATTAGCAAGCTCTGCGCGTAAGCGGTGACAGCGAACTAACGACGCGTCGAAAGCAACTTGAAAATTCGATTTTATTTATTTTACGAGAGCAACATGAAAATTAGATTTTTTGTTTGTTGAGATATCCCAACGATTATGGTGTCAGATTAAAGATCTAGTTCAAAAACCATTTTATCTATTTGAATCATGTAAATCGGTCTACGCGTTTAGGAAATAACTAAGAATTAGTATAGTGGAAATGTAAATTGTGACCTGTGACCAGAATTTTTGTGGTTTTTGTTCTACGAGCTCAAATAGTGGGATAGGATACTTATAGGATAATTATTTATTAATAGGTACGGTCGCAGTCTAAAAATGTTTACCACTTTTCAAATAACATTCTTTGTCACGCTGGTTTCAGCAAGGTCTAAAATGCTATATCTGAGTACTTATTACTTTTCAACCATTGGTAAGGCATCGATTCAAACAAAAAGAGTATGAATATTTTTAGGTCGATGAAATAATTTGACATAATGACAGAATTGTATTTATGCTGTGGCTGCTGAGGGAGGCTATATTCGTTATTAAAACTTTTATTAACAAAAAAATATGTGTTGAATTTATTTTTGATTATTTCTGCCAATTTTTTTATAAAGCACGATTCGCCTGGTTAAGGGCACACACTATCTAAACAAAAGCTCACTTATGTGATCGGCATGCGCTTTAACGTGACTAGCATACCATCCACTATCATTATAGCTCACAGTCTGACCGCGCCCTGATTTTCGCTAGACGATATCATCATCATCATCACCCTAGCATTTTCTTAGTTGCATCCCAAGTTTGCACTTCGGAGCCCAGGTCCTGCTAGTTCTGGTCTACCGAGATTTGACTGGATATCAGTTTTTACACGGAGCGACTGCCATCTAACATCATTCTAAGGTTAGACCAGTAGTCAGTAGGTATATTTGAGGGCATTGACTTCCCACTAATGACTGCCATAGATCATGGCAGCCGGGACTGCTTAACGTGCTTTCTGATGCACGGGGGTGAAACACCGCCAACTTCGGGCTAATTATTAAGAATTTCTTGACAGAAATTCCTAATAAATTGTCACTAAGAAATTCTTAACAGAAAACCTTAGCAACATTTTCCGAGCCTGACCCGCGAAATTAACCCGAGACCTCATGATCAGCTGTCGTATGCACTACCGCTAGACCAACGAGGCAGTCTTACGCTAGACGATATTAATAATATTGTATTTTTTTTCAAAAAGGTTTTATATTCAGGATGTCGTATTTTCGCCATCCCTTTCATTATAATCTGTCAATGTAAAAGTCATTTGATAAACTTATTAATTACAAATACCAAAATCGTAAATAGCAAGTTTAAAATAACATTATTTGAAGACTACAAATATTTTAGTCTTATTGTAAATATCACGCTTGTAATAAAATGAACGTATATTATAAATGTGGAATAATAAATCGTTATTGACACCAGTTGCTACGCAACGCATGTTATCATAGATTGGTTACCTAGTACAATATCGTCGTCCTTGTGTAATTGATGTGTTCATGCAATTATAAGCCTTAAGGTGGTAAACACTTTCAGACCGCGACTGTACGTGGTCAAGTAGGTAGATAGACGATGAATATATATTTTAGTAGAAGCGGGAAGTCGACAACCCTAGCGCGACAGCTAGCGCGTCACTCCGCGCCAGACAGCGACAGTGTTATATGTTAGAAAAGAGGGGGAACGGTTAGGTGAATATCGCGTTAGGCACTGAGTGTTTATGCGAGCTGAATTGCACTATGTTGCTTAGTAGCAAGAGTCGCAATTTCAATAAATTGGTTTGCGAAGTGATGCTTGTACGTAAGTAGTATCTATTCTGTGACTCTAGTATGTTAAGAAAATAAAACATGTAAATAATATATTTTTTATAAAATTTCACATTGTAAGGTACAAAAACGGTTAGCTTAGAAGGTAGTGCTTCTAACTGGCATCGACCTACACTTAACGTGGGTCAACTATTTCAGGTAAAAGGCACTTATGGTAATAAAATAGTAGGTTGAACTGTTGGCAAATGAAATGGTGCCCCATTTCATTTGCACAATATGCATCGTCTCGAGTAACTTTTGCAACCTTCATGGCAATTATTTTCCTGTCCAGACCGCCAATGGACACAGATGCTTGTATGCAATGTGTATTTGAACTGGTAACTAATAAAACCAGTTGTGTTTTCAGCCGATGGTACCAACCATTAAATTCCAATACGTATTTTTTATCGTTAGCGGCATCTATACTAGGGCCGAAAGCCCTAATCTCGATACATTTTCGAGTCCCGGGACAAAAATGTCGAGACAGCCCGGTCTCGAAATTTCCGGGAAGAATGAGACTTTCGAGATTCTTTCGAAAAATGTTTCACTATATTTGTTTCGTCTTTCATGTACATGCGGCGTATCTTTAGATACATGTTTAAAAAATAATTTGAGGTTTCTAATACCATTGTTTCTCAAAGTCAAACTTTTAAAAGATAAACGGCTCCAAAGTGATAACGTGTGTCTCCCTCCCTCTAACTTTTAAAGTAAGAGAAAGACGAACCTGAAAAAGATATATACGTTGTAATAAAACCTTCCAACAAAAATTCTTTTGAACGAGATGGAGTCAACTTTTGAGATATAACACATATTAAAAAACCGCATATATAACTTTGTCGTTTATACAAACACTATAGAAAACAAAGTTGTGTTTGGTGGCGAAAAAGTGATAGTGATATTAGATTAGGTGAAGATAATGGGTATGTTAAGTGGATACCTCTATTACGGAACCCTTCAAGGACGAGTCCGACTCGCACTTGACTTTTTAAATTTCAATAGCCTCACAGATCAACATCTTGTTGTATATGTTCACACGGAGCAGACGGTCGACAAAGTCTGCTGTGTGTGAGGCTAATGAAACCCAAGAAGGTTAAAGACACCAGAAGTGATTTCATTCTGCGTAAATAGTAACACCAAAAGTTGTACAATGTTCAGGTTCTTTGAAATAACTTATAAATTTAATACAGGAAATATCACCTCAGTCTTCCGTGACTAAAACTTTTGTAAAGAAATCGAAACGTCGGATAGTAATAAATTATGTAGTTTCTAGGTCATAAGGTTTAAATGTACTCTCAATCAAACTATTTATTGCGATAAAATCCGTAAACAGTAGTTTAACAAAAAATTTTGAATAATGGTTATTATTTAACCCAAGTCTCAAAAGTCTCGATAGCTGGGATGCACAACAAAATCATCGAGATTCTCGAAATTTTCGAGACCGAGACTCCCGGGATGAAAGCCCTAATCTAAACCATAACACATAACATAACATAACATAACTTCACGCCTTTTATCCCCGAAGGGGTAGGCAGAGGTGTATTACACACCCACACTTCGCCAGTTATGTTTCGGTCCCAATGTAATAGGGGGCGAGCCTATTGCCATCTACCGGGCACATCATTAAGCGAGCGATAATAAATATTTTTAATACACACATAACTTCGAAAAGTCAGAGGTGTGTGCCCGGGGTAACTGGGGATCGAACCCGAGACCATCGTCTCGGCAGTCCGTTACGTACACCACTGGGCTATCGCCGCTATTATATATATTATAATCTATACCATCTGCTGTAATTGGACACTTGATTTCAATAATACCTCCCTCAAACACGCCGTCGGGTGAGGGCCCTAGGAAAACGAAATTTTTGGCAATTAACAAACCGCATTTAATTATTTCATTCCATTGCAACAGAATCTGAAAAAAAAGAAATGTTCTTTCGAAAATTATTATCATTAATAATATGATAAAAAAATATAACATAATATATTTTACTTGCCAAAATCACACCAAGATGTCACGGTCGGACTATAACTGCACCAACGCCTGAGTTCAATAGAGGTCATTGCAGAGCTCCGAGCGATACGTCCACACCTTGGAGGGCCTCGCGGCGTACTGATTTGCAACGTTTTACGCGCGCAGTTTTATAGTAGTTTTAGAGTAATTTTAAAATGCATGTCTTGAATAAAATTTAACCAAATAATTTTTTTTTTTTGAAGATTTTCGTTAAAGAATATATTCTTCTATATATAAATTCTTTATTTTGAAAAAAACAAGCACGAATTATCGTAAAAATTACGATTTTAGCAGTAGCTTTTTGTCGTAATTTCACTTTGATTATAGTATGATTATTTACGTTTGGGTCTAAATAAAAAATAAATCCTCACTAGCTTTTTTTGTTGAGGATATGTACAATGATAGAAACGAGTTTGTGTCTGAAATTTACAAGGGATTTCGAATATATAAAGCTTTAAAATTAGCTCCGTCAGGGAAAAATCGAAAACTCTGTTTGTTTATATGGCCGTATGTCACAAATACTTTCATAATATAAAAAATCCTATCTCAAACCTATAGAAGAAGATATTTTCTATAATAATATGTAATTTACAGATTCGTAAGATATATTCTCACTGAGATGGCAAGCTTTGAAAAGTACATATTTTGTGTCAAGAGGCCAAAATCGGCGTTAACGCTCTTCAGTAGAAAAAGGGGTTAAATGAAAAAGATGAGAGTCAGTAAAAGTACATAAAAGACGGTTTATATCTGTATATAAACCGTCTTTTATGTACTTTTACTGACAAGTGCCCCCATGGTAGCGCCACCCTGTGGTGGCGCTACCATAGGAGCACTTTTTGAACAGAGGCATAGCGTACAACATTCTGAAGCCTTGTTCCAAAACTCAATTAAATTGGTGCAGTAGTTTAGCCACAACATCGATTTTAAGTTCAGCAATTTTTGCACATGCTTTGAATTCCACACAGCTGATACAAATCGGTCAACGACCCTACATTGTGCGCCCCGACTCGCTACGACGCGACGCCTTGACGTCATCCGAAGTTAGGCTCAGCGCAGATAAAACGGAGCGCAGTGGAGGGGATTTTATTAACGCACTTGAAAATAAACTTTATTTTTTTTACAATAAAGTGCATAAATGAACCTGACAAAACACATTCGCGCGTCCTCGAAGACACGCGGGAATCCTCGCGCGGCGTCGAGTCGGCGCCCGCGTCGTAGCGAGTCGCAGCGCGCAATGTAGGATCGTTGACCGTTTTGTATCAGCTCTGTGGAATTCAAAGCAAGTGCAAAAATTGCGGAACTTAAAATCGATATTGTGGCTAAACTACTGCACCGATTTAATTGATTTTTGGTACAAGGCTTCAGAATGTTGTATGCTATGCCTCTGTTCAAAAAGTGCCCCTATGGTAGCGCCACCCTGTATATAATATACTTCATTATATATATACTCAGAGAAAGCTCATGCAACTTTCAAATCAAATAAAAAAAATACCTTAAGCCACTTTTAACAATGTCTTAGCTTGCATGTATGACTTTATGTACACAGTTATTTTAATTTAATTTAATTTTATTTTATTTTATTAGGAAATCTTACAGCTAGCATATACAATAAGAAGAAAAATAAATACAAGAAGGCCATTTAAAAGTTACTAATTGCTTACAATGTATACAAATACTTTAGCTACACTCTGGTTTACCTAACTGCAGGGCCATATCATAGGATCAGAGAAAGACATAATAGACTTTCTATCCTTTTTGGTATTGTAGAATTCAAGAGATTGCTTACATGTATATTTATTCAAAGTATTTAGCATTTGAATATTAATATAAGTCATAAAGGATGCTTATTGCTTTGCCGAATTGTCACTTGTATTGTGATGACAAAAGTATAAAAATAACAATATCTTCTACTTATGATAAACATTTGTTTGATATTGACACTACAGCAACTAGTTTGTAAATAAATAAACTTTTGCAAATTCTTCAAATCTAGCTGTAAGATTTATCTTACTGAAACATAGCCATATTAGCATCAGAATGCATCCATATGGTGCTTGACCTATTATCACAGGAGCACTGTGTGGTCGCAAAAATGGGCCTATAGTGGTAATTGATGCGTGTTTATCAGTTGGGCAGTGTTGGGTAAGGTCAGTTACCTATAGTGGGGTCATGGTAGTCCAAGAAGCTGTGGCTGACGAACTGCAGCGTGACTGCGGACTTGCCCACGCCGCCGTCGCCCAGCACCACGATCTTGTAGACGCGGAGGCCGCGCGACGTGCCCGCAGCCTCGCCCGCCATGCCGCCGCATGCCTGCGCCCTCGAGCCGCGCCCGGTACCTTCACACCCCAGCCAACGCCATCGTCCGACACACACCCCGCCGCCTCCGACGCTCAACACTAACACCACCGCGCTAAATTTTAATGCACCGAAACACTTATCACACCACCTTTCATTTATTAATGCACATTTTGGTTTACATACAAATAATTTCTATTCCTCATTAAAAAATCGACAGCTGATTGAAAGCGATTGACATTTGACATTTCGATAATTTCGGTTCTTTTGGTTGGCGGCTTTGAGTCGCGTTCATAATAATAAACAACTTGTAAATAGACATATTTTATCACTTAGGAGCACTTAGGAAACACCAGTGGACTGAATGTAGGCATTGCTTTGCTATTAATATTAGTATAAATCAGCATAAATATAAGTAGCTTATAATTATTTTTATCATTACAAATATATATTCACCGTTTGCATGCCAGAATACCAGACAAAATTATGAACCTTTACTTTCACTTTGTGACTTGTGTAACTTATTACGAGATACATCACCATCCTCAGGTCCTAGCGGTATCCCAGTTATGTCTTGCGATTTGCTTACTATTCTAACTGTATTTTACCGTATTAGCTGTTTCACAGAGCCTTCTGCTTTCGGATCTGATCTCCGTGTTCTCTGCGCAACCCAAAGTCATAGCAAAATTCCATGGTTTAGACGAGTGTCAGTTTATGCAGAGGTACTGACTCCCATATCCCATACCGACTGCTAAAGATTTATGATAGCCGGGACCGACGGCATAACTTGCTCTCCGAGGCGCAGGGCAAGAAAGATCGTAAACATAACAATTTAATAATAAAGTCAGTGGTGACTGGTGCGCCATCGCGATTTGGGTTCCAAACCGGTACCCCGCATAGCAGTCTGTTGGTATCTCCACTAAGTAAACTTAACAACAACTCACTATCTTCCAAAATTATAATATGAGATACATAATGAAATAATATAAAAATACTTGGACTATTTCACTGCCTCCGTGGTCCAGTGGATAGCGTATGCGACTGCTGATAGGAGGTCCCGGATTCGATTCCCGGTTCGGGCAAAAGTGTCGCTGGGGTTTTTCCGAATTCTCAGTAGCAGCATGGAGTCTGGTTATGTTTATAGGCTCGCCTTCTATTACGTGGGGCCTAGAAATTCATGGCGAAATGTGGGTGTAATATTACACCTCTGCCTACCCCGGGGATTCAGGCGTGAGTCTATAAAAAATAAATGGTATATATAATATATATATAGAACTGGTTACAATAATATTTTATCGATTGATGAATGATTGATACTTATTTCCGAACGCATATTGCACACTTGTCAACAAAAATAATGTCAATGTCAGAAGTCAAGTTGTTCAACACTGTATTTTTTGCTTTCGTATAGTGCTTTGTAAATAAAAGTAATTATTTACGCATGTGGTAATGGCTCACATACAGTTCGTAGATGAATTAGTTCGAGAATATTTATTGTACAGAGGATTCTCATCAACAGTGAAAGCGTTTGACAATGATTTAAAAGCAGATAAAGACAAAGGTTTTCGTGTTGATAAAATTGTGGAGCAGATTGTGCACTATATAAATGTTTCTGATCTCAATGGATTAAAAGAATATTGGTCACATTTAGACTCGTTAGTTTTCTCGAAGCTGGAAAGTCATGTGCAGCCAGGTAAACTGAAATGCGACTACAAAATCACTCGTAGTCATATTTTGTTGTCAATGAAGTCATGTTATGATTGTTTTAGCTGTACGAAAGCTGGAATATAGCCTGTACAAGTTATATTTAGTGACTGCAGCACAGAGCACTGGCGGAGTGCGAAATGAGAGGATTACAGACTTCCTAGCCAAGATGTTACCTGAGCTACAAGGACAAAATGAATGGAGAGATTGGTTTAGTGAGTTTTACTTTGTATATTTCAATTATTGTAAGTTGTGTAAGACTAGGTTTTTGCAAGTATCATGACTCTTGTACTGATAGGATCAAGTTGCTTTGCTTTACTTTATATAAGTAATTACAATTGATCTGTAAACATCATTCTTACTTTGAGGCTGTAGATACATTTGCAGTTTCTAGTTCTCTTTTGTAGATAAGTTTAAACTATTGAATGGCTTATAACCATGGCCGTAACTAGGGTGGGCATTGTGGGGCAATGCCCTACCTTGAAATCACAATGCCAAAAACCTTAAAATACCAAAAAACTAAGTAAAATTATTCTATACTAGTTTTTGGTATTTTTAAGGTAAGGCATTGATATACATGGTGATTGATTTAGAAGCCCGTGCTTCGGAGCAAATCAATTTCAATATTTTTTTTATTCCGCTCTACCTGTAACCGATGCTGCCCTACCTTAAATTCGACTCTAGCTACATCCCTGCTTATAACAACATACCTATTTAATGCTAATACCTATTTAACATGCTTACTGTATTTATCAATGATATTTGGACTTTGTTTTTATTGAGTTCAGTCTTATAAAGTGGTTCATTAGCACTAACAGATCAAAAAAATACATGTAGGATAACAACATTTTCGCCAAAGATATCTAGTAGTGGACATAAGATATGTATATACTCTTAAATGTTTAATCTCTCTTTCAGTGCTACCATTTATCCCAAAACCAGAAGAGAACCCATCCTTCAGCCTATACTTCACCAGATCATGGCAGGACAGTGTATTAGTGTCACTACACAATCTCCTGGCCACTGTGTTCCAGTGCATGCCGCAGCCAACATTGACGAGTTATGAGAGTGACGCAGCCATGGTGAAGAGGCTACAAGATAAACTGGCAGCTGTCTCTGGAAAGGTAAATCTCCTTTATTGTAACCAAGGCTGGTCTGCCCGTAGAGTGAACTGAGCAGCAGGTTCAGCCATGAAATGTCAAAAAGGGGCTCTAGCCAAAATACAGCAAGCAGTTGGGCTTTTTGGTCACATAATGGGTGCTTAATAATGATTTCTCTCACTCTACCCCTCTTACTTATAAACGTTAGTCAAAATTTTAAACGACTGCTGAGAGACTGATTAGCAAAAACCTTACCTATAAACCCTGTTTAGCATTTAGCAGTCACTAAGTGACGCTTAAATAGCTGTCAAATTTAAACAACACCGGGACCTTGTTTAAATGTTGCTGAGAGGCACAATGGCGGCTTTTACTTGAAACAGCTGTTCGATCAATGACATATTATACATTGTTAAAATTATTTATTTGCATTTCTTTAAATTTTAATGTTGTTTACTTACAATTTAACATAGATTTTGACGATCTAGCAGATTTCCAAAATTATATAAAAGATTTAACGTATACCTAGTTATAAATTATTTCTTGCCTATATTTTTAGAACAACATAGGATAGCAGGAGAGCTGGTAAACAATTTTTGGTAGTATACCCAATATTGAGGCATTACAGGAAATTCTGTGATTGTCCTTTAAATGAACCTAAATTAGATAGTCGAGGTCTAGTTGAAGTGTAGCGGCTCCCTACAAGCACTTGAATCTTTGTACAGGCAAAAAAATGGAGTCATTCTAGATTACCTACTTTTTTATATGGAGAGCTTATATTGGCTGTATCTCTTTCTCATGTTACTGCGAATTGCGATGCGGTTGGCTATCTCGAAAGCACGACAAACGGCACTCATGTGGTCTTTCAATAATATTTTCGGAGTAAATATATAATTCCATTCTAAATAATAACAATAATCGAAAAAGAACATTTATTAGATCTTTTTATGAAAAATAAAAACACATTCGTAATTAGTATAATACCCTAAAGCTATATTGAATCTCAAATAAAGTGCAATAATAGAAAAAAACATACGTAAATTTCAAAATTTATCAATATTTCTCATGTTTCAAAAAAATATCCAAAATTGTTCATCAACTCTGGGACTTTTTGTTATTTGTCAGAATATCGTTGCCATGGAGATATCATATCGTTGCTATGTATCTATGACTCATAGATACAAAATAGCCAAGCGTGTTCGTTCAATTGCGTTATTTAGTCGACTATATTGGCTATAATCTGTGGCCCTCGTATGTGTATCGTTCTTTATCAGTTACTCAGCTAAACAACAGCTAATCAACGTTTATAAGTAAAGAAAATTTAAGCGTTGTTTAAATGCTTGACAGCTATTCAGCTGGGAGGTGGCTAAGTCACACTAACGAGATTTTTATAAGTAAGACGGTACATGTTTTGCCTTAGTTTAAAGCTAGGCAAGGACAGTTGTCAAACTGTCCTAAGCCGGATAAGTGATTATCTTTCAACTAGAGGACGCCAGCAGCTACACCTGCATTTTTTTTTTATTTACCCGTTTTGGCCGATCCCGTGGGAATTTCGGGAAATCCCTTCTTAGTGCACCCCTATGGTCCCCAAGGAACATACATGCCAAATTTCAGCGTCCTGCGCCCAATAGTTTCGGCTGTAGCGTGTCTGTCAGTCAGTCAGTCATCAATTCTATACTCATAATTCGTAATGTAATGATTTACATACAAAGTTACTTTAACGTGGAGTGCCCATTGTGAACCAGACAAATAAAAAGATGAAGAGTCTGCCAACATTACCAGTATGTTGCGGCGATTTAATTTATCGTTGGACGACTATCGTCTCGAGCTGTTCCTGAATCCCATTATACCGATAGTGACTGTGTCGTCGAAGTATTGTATTGCCTTGCCGAACTCCCGTAGTCACAGTCACTGCAAAAAGACTGTAGTGGTAGCATAGTGGTTTAGCCGCCTCGCCGCTTGACACTACGCTGAGTGTTGTGGGTTCGATTCCCACACGAGACAACACTTTGTGTGATTCATAAATTGTTGTTTCGAGTCTGGTGTTCACTGTGTCCGTTGTTTGTATGTTTGTAAAGTCCCCGGCGGCACAGGATTTATCCCAAGTGCGAGAGGCATCTTTAAAAAAAAAGCAGTGGACGACAGCTAATCGTGTCGTACATATGTGAACACCTCTATTTAAACACTCAAGCCCGCTTTGAACGACATGATATTCTGTCGTCACCACTTATTGGGAACTGAGCCGGCTCAAACCAAGATTAAAGTTGAAGCAAATCACTTTTCAGCGCCTTTTATCACCATAATAAAATACGCTGCGCTTGGCGGTCGGCTTTATCGCCCTCTGACTGTCGGCGCCTGAATCGGTTGCTCAGTTCGATCGCCGTATGGACTAGCCAGTCCTGAACGCTCTCTCAATTTTTTTTTTCGGTGTACAGTCGCTCGGTGTACTCTCCTCTCGCCGCGAGAATCGCTCAGCAAGGCATCGTCGCTTCCAGTGCTACTTAACACGCACATTGACACTCGTATACAAAACCAGTTTCTAGTGTGCCTAGAGTCTATGAGCGAGCCAAGGGTTTTTTTTCAAACTGGTCCAGCGCCGACTTGTTTGATTGTACATGGCGCGTTTACTCCGACGCGACATCGGTCGCGGCAAGCGGCCACGATGCTGTAAAGGGCGCCATGCTCCGTGTCCAATGCTCACCGCTGCCGCCCGCCGCTGTAGGTTAGGCAAAATGGATCAATTCCGATCAACTTCGAACACAAATGATACGTTGAGCAATTCATTGCAAAAAGACATCCTTGGAGCACAAGATGGACATTAGGTAGTTCTGTCTTATTTCCTTTTCGTTGCATTTAATGATTTTTATGAAGTCGTGCCTTAACATACGTAAAGAAATAATCATTTTATCGCCAGGTCCAACCACAGCCAGTAGTCGAAAAGACTTCCCCCATCGGCCACCAATCAAGACTTTCCCAATACTCAGAGCGTCTTAGCGGTCCTCTGCCTCTTGTCGATGACTTCTGTGCGGTGCCCTCTGAGCAGCTAGAGAGTGGAGTCCGGGAGGCCAAAGGGCTCCGGGGACTCCTACGTCAAATGGGAGGCAGTCCCGTCATGGGCAGAAAGTCCGGAAGATCTCACAGCCAAAACTAATCTGTATAGTATTTGTATGATATTGTAAATAACATTCCTTGTAATTGTATATGAATTATGCGTTGTTTTTATGAATATATGAGTGTTTAACTGCTTGCTGGTTTTAATATTAACTATTTTATCTACATTACGTTTGTAGCGGCAGCTACATACAAATGAGAAGAGAGACATCTAGCGAACGAAGACGAAGTTTCAACAACAATCAATACGCAGCATCTATCGGACACGACACGACGTCACTAAAGTCCTAAATCGCGCAAGCAGTGTTCGCGCACGAGTTGACCGTATACAAGGTGTAAAAAGACCCTTAACGAAAACCGAAACCCCATATTTAACCAATCATTATTAACATTTTTTACTTCGGCAAACCTGACCGGCCTGGGAAATTACTGATTCAGGAGATATTAAGGCTCAGTTACCATATTTTTTTTGTAATTCGGAACAAAGTCGATGCATTTACCCCGCCAACCTGTTCTATAGATATATGCACCCATGGATAAGTAGGTATTTCGAAAATTGTACGCGTGCACTGATAAAAAATGTGCGCGGATAAAAAAATGAGTCTCCTTGAAAAAAAAATCGTTTCCCAGGTTTTATTTTTGCTTAGTATGACTTGGCATGATGTCCACTTGTGACTTGGCATGATGGCCACTTGTGATGGGTCTTGTGACACCCTGTATACAACTTCTCATATACGTGCGTCTGACTGCAGTACACCAGACACGAACAGCTAGCCTGGTTAGTGGATCCTCCATCTAGATAGAGGAACTATCTATCATCAGCCTCAGTGGCGGCGCTAGGCGTCGGCGACGTCGGCGACCGCCGCCGACGGCCTCGCGCCTAAGGGGGCCTCGCAAAAAGTTTTACAAGTTACATAACGTCGCTGTGCGTTCACAAATCGCTATGTGTTTTGGAGTTACTTTTCAGGAACAACAAAAAACACGTTTACTCTGGATATATTTGAGATAAGTTAAATTCCGTTTGTCTGATAAATTAAATAAATTATTAACATGCCTTAAGACTGATTTCATTTAAATAACATGCATAGTACCCTTCCTAAAAAACTAACTTATTAAAATTTACACATGGCGTTAATTTAATGTGTCATAAATAGTCGTCATGTGCTTGAAGGACACATAGCTAGTACTAAATGACACGGAATTATAATAACTTGTCCTATTTTGTGGCATATAGCTATTTAATAAAACTAAATTGGTTATACAAAACGTTTATTAAGTAATTTAGAGATTCAAATGCACAATTAAAAATTAGAACATAGAATTTGAACACATAATAATATAATTATAAAACATCAGTCTCAAAAATCAGTGAAACCTAACCATTTTGTGTAATTAAAATTTTTGTACTTTAATATCAGAACGAGATCAACTTAATGAGACAAATTATCAAAGAATGGATGGTAATCACGATGCATATATTGCTTTAGACTTTGTAAATGTTTATATTTAGTAGCATCGATTTTCAATGGATCATTGTAAAGCCTTACTGGTTCCGCGAAAGGCGTCGTATTTATTCGTCTTCGTGGCAAAGACTCCCAGTCATCAGAATGGCGTAATTTATATTGCACTTCACCATTGACATAAAGAAGTCCTCTTATGTCTGTCACAGTTGCATCACCAACTCTTCTACCAGGTCTTATAGTAGAAAAATTACCAGGTACTGCCTCATAATTTAAAAAGAAAGTATAATCAAGGTAATTTACGATGTACGGCTGTGACGGTCTAGCTTGACTCATTCGAGAGACATAGTCAGATGGAGAAAAAATTGGTGCTTTAAATTTTTTCTCTGGGGTCGAATGCACACTATCCACCTCCATCATAGTATGGCCCTTTTCTAGTATAATTTGTTGTATGGTAAGTCCTTGTAAAGCACTAAGATTTGCTAGTGCACTACACAATATTTTGTTTTTGTTTTGATAGGCACATCCGTCGGATATCAAAATCACTTTCTTTTTACCGATGCAATATTTTGACAAGAAGTCCACAATACAGCTAGTAAGATTATTCGCTGTTACTCCTCCATCACCTTCATGCCAGACGTATAGGTATACATCTTTGGTATTTTTTACGTGAAATGTGTAATTATGAAGTGCTAATTTCATTTTATAATATTGTTCTGATACGAGAAGCTTTGGACATAGTAGTACACTTTGCATATCCATAGATACTACTATTACATCATCTGACATTTCTTCTATAGCAGCAGCTTTTGCTACGCGAGCTTCGTCCTTCTTTATAATGTGTAGCTGGTAGATATCTTCTGGAATATTGCCTTGCTTGTACCCACACCCGTATCGCACTGATCTTTACGTGGCTTGAAAATAGATATTTTCTGTTCTTTCAAAATCTCTGTAATTTTTTTCTCTGAACGGCGTATGCATTATTTGCCTGGCACCAGGCCGTATAAATAGAGTGCATGTGAGTAAAAGATTCGAATGATTCTTCAATGTATATCCTGGTACTATTTGCTCGACAATAATGACTTGTTACTTTTGGTATACCATCAAGCCACTTCTTAACAGACTCGGACTTAAGATTTGTGTTTGTAGAAAGATTTGCAACTCTATCGATTTTTCGGACAATGTTATCTTCACCACTCTCTGTTAAATTTATGTTAGATCGGATCGGATCGATCGGATCGGATAGCTGTAATATATCTTTCTTTAAATCAAATGTTGCAAGAAATAGTTCTTTACAAACACGTACCTTCACACCGTTCGTGCCAGGTAAATAGCAAACAAATCCAAAGATTTTTTTTTGTACATCAGTAGATGTTTTTCATCGGCGTATGACCTTTCGTGCCTGGATGAGTCCATTTAAGTAAGACTTTTTTGCTTCCCATGAGGGTAACTGCCAGAAATATCGAAAAATATCGGACCGTGTTTCTTCATTAATAGCAGCACAGGAATAGCTTCTGTCCGTTTTCTTCGCAGCTCCATGGCCACAAGGTTTATCTCTAATTTGTCTACCCGGTTTTGACACTTCTTCTAATACGGTATTCTCGTCGACTTTCGTAACTTTATGGCCTGAATATTTTTTACCTAAAAGCCTCAATTCCTGATTCTTCTTTCTCTTTGTTTTCTCTCCTAGAACCACTACATCTCCTTGAATGGTATTAGAAACATTTTCCTTTTCAATGATAGGTTCAAAACAACCAGTTTGATCGTTCAAGTAAAGCATTACAGTAGAACAATCCGGTATGGTACTACTGTATGGCTCAGAGTTATTTTGTACTTCTATGCAAGATTCAGTATCAATCAATCCTATAATAGCTGTTGTGGTTACTACACTTTGAGTTGTACTTGTTATTCCTGTGATTGGTTCCTGATTGGCTGTCGTAATAATATTAGTGAGGTTGGCAAAAGTATTAATGGCATCTGTGTTTTCTTTTGGGATATTGTAGTAGGTAGAAATAACATAGAAGATTCTGCTTCCAACTCTAAAGCCAGCTCACGTATCGACTGTTGTGGATCTTCTGTGCATAACGATACAAGACGTTTACTTCTCCAAAACTTAGATATTCTTATTGTTAATCCTAAAAGAGCAAAAATAAAGCGTTAGTTAAGCAATTAGCGTTAGCAAAACGCATTTTGTTCGTTAAATTATAATACCAAGAAGTTATTAGGCGCTAAGAAAACAATGCACTCCGTTATTATATATAAGTAGACGACGCCCGCAGCTATGCTTGCACATTTTTTTTTTATTTGACTGATTTTGCCCGATCCCGTGGGAATTTTGGAAAATCCCTCCTTAGTGCACCCCTACGGTCTCCAAGGAACATACATGCCAAATTTCAGCTTCCTACGCCCAATAGTTTTGGCTGTAACTTGTCTGTCAGTCAGTCAGTAACGCAAGGATTTTATATATACAGATTATTAAGATTAAAAAAAATCTTTTCATCTCAGTAAGCCACTAGGAAGTTTAGTTTTGGGCACAGGCAAAGCTACGAGTGTAAACTATTAATTTATAACAATGACTGTAACTAGTACAAGCTTATTGCAGTTATAATCCATCCACCAACGAAACAAAACCAACTCAAAAATAAACCTTGTCGTAAGTTAATATAAAAAATCATAGACACAAATTATTGACTTACTTGTATTGATCTCAACTGGTAAAAATAAACTCGTAGGTATTAACTATTAAGTGAATCAACAATTATAGCGTTTTACTTTACGTACGTACGTGTAATCTTGCACACTATTCGAACAACACTGAACAATCCTATAGAAAAATTAAGCTATGTGACATTTGACATGAGCGTTGCACGAACAAACACGTCTTAACGCGTACGAAAATATCGCTATGTGTCAAACTGATACATAGCGAGCGCAGTTGATGAGTATGATGTAATTGTGAATTTTTATAGTTATGTGATTTTAAGTACTTAGTTATTTTTAAGAGCATTCAAAGTATGAACGTCACATAACTATTTTTTGAAACGTCGTTATTAGGAGGTTTATTCACAAAACTGTTTTTGGACCTTGTATGAAATGATATAAGGATCAAAATAGCATTAAAAACCAAAAATAGAGAAAAATCACATAGCGACTTTTGCAGGCGCAACGACGATAACTTAATTTCGTTTCGCCAATCATCCTGGTTTAGGTAGCCGACGCCGAACAAATCGGGAAAAAGCTTAGCAGATGAAAATGACTTTAATTATTTTCGAACAAGTGCGTGCCAAGATCTGTCTTGGGTGAATTTTTTTGAATTGTCATTTATTTATTCATACATTATTTTATAATTTGGCTCACTTAATTTTAACGGTCTTTTTTAACTTCGAAGTAAACGGGGCCTCGCCATCGATATAAAGGGCCTCGCGAACTTGATGTCGCCGACGTCCACATGAGGTCTAGCGCCGCCACTGATCAGCCTTTAACAGTCCACTGCTAGACTAGGCCCCTCCTTTGAAAGGAGGAATTTGCCTACTATACCACGCTGGCCAAACGGGTTGGTATAGGGTTTGTATCAAGTTTTCCTTCTTTCACAGTGCTGTTCTCTGCTGCAATATGCTCCCTCTGTCGGCTCTTACGACACCCATGGGATGATATGGGGTGGTGTCAGTGTCCGTGTGGTGACAGATTAAGAATACGGAATGCCGTATTCTTAATCTGTCACCACACGGACAACGGATAGAGGAACATACACCTTTATTCCTCCACAAATTCATTTAAACCAACTGTCTCACAAATCACATTGTGTCGCTTTGTTACGAGGGTCAAACTGAAAGTTCTTAGAACTGGCCACTTATAAACAATATAATAAAAAAGAATATTCTAAAATTTGAAAATAGAACTCTTTGCCAATATTACTGAGTATATATTTCATTCATTTGTCATTTGTTTTACGATTTGGCGGCAAATTGAAAATTATCTGTGTCACGTCAACATGAATTTAACACGAGAAAATTTTCGTGCAATGATTTTTTATGACTTTCGATGTCATTTAAGTCAACAAGAAAGTTATGATAGACTACGATTGGCCTTTCACGATGAAGCCCCATCTCGTGCGACTGTTTACAACTGGTTTAATGAGTTTAAACGTGGTCGCACTAATCTCACTGATGATGTACGTGAGGGACGGCCTTCTACGGCGACGACTGAAAATAACATCTGTGTTGTGCGGCGTATGATAGAGACTGACAAAAGAGTGACCTATCAGCAGATTCGGACAAGCTTAGGCATCGGTATGAGTCAAGTGCACAAAATCCTCCACGAACATTTAGCGGTCAGGAAGCTTTGCGCCCGGTGGATACCTCATAATTTGACTAAGGCTCAAAAACTCCATCGTGTGGATTGGTGCCGTAAAATGATTGAAAGATTTAACGGAGGTGACTCAAATGCTGTGTTCGACATACTAACAGGTGACGAAAGCTGGATTTACTGTTATGATCCTGAAACCAAAAGACAATCTGCTCAGTGGGTGTTTCCTTTCGAGGAGTTGCCAACTAAAGTGAAGAGAGATCGAAGTGCGGGAAAAAAAATGGTGGCCTCGTTCTTTGGAAGGATAGGTCATTTCGCAACAATTGTGTTAGAGGATCAAAAAACAGTTTCTGCAGAATGGTACACTACCAATTGTTTGCCACTTGTCTTGGAAAAAGTTCGAGAGAAACGACCTCGCAGTAGGATCCTCCTTCACCACGACAACGCCTCGTCGCACACCGCCAAGCGAACGATCGACTATTTGGCGACATCAAACGTTGAATTACTGGGTCACCCGCCGTATAGCCCCGACCTCGCGCCTTGTGATTTTTATTTATTTCCAAAAATTAAAGAAAAACTTAAAGGAAAGCGGTTTATGAATGCTGAAGAAGCGGTGGCTGCGTATCGCGATGCCATTGAAGAGACCCCTAAGGACGAGTGGGCAAAGTGCTTTTCCCAGTGGTTCCATCGCATGCAGCGGTGTATTGACGTCAATAGACAATATTTTGAAAAGATATAATAATACTAATAACTGGCTAATGTAATCAGTTTTTGATTTTCTAAGAACTTTCAGTTTGACCCTCGTAGATTAGTTATCCTAGAAGCTCGTGCCTACTAGGTAGGTACAAGTTTATTATAGCCACTTGGCGCTTCTCACCTCGCTTCGATCGGCGTTGGGCGCACTGATTGGTTTCTTCCGAGGTAAGATTATTTCCGAAGTCAACTAGCCAAAGTTATCAAAAGCACTACGGCGAGTGAATCACTCGGCGCTCGTTGCTTAACTGTAGGTATAGACTATGTGATAGTTACCGTAGGTCTGTGTAGTGCTACCCGAGAGAATGAATACCCAAAGAGGTTGGACTAGGTTTGTGAATACCCGAGTGCTGAATGTTTATGGTGATTGACTTTGTCGCAATTGTCAACATCTTATGTCATTATTTAACGCCAGACATCCACATTAATTAAAATTAACTAACAATTATTTGAAATTTTAGTCTTATATCCACAGTTGCAATTATTATTTTTATTTACAATGGGACACGAATTTTATGCCGATGCCGAAAACAGATCAAACCGCAGAAACAGGTTATGGTATCAAAACAATTTGCTGAATGTTCTGCGTGCTGCGAAGGAAAAGCATGTGAGGGAGATCGATGCGTCGATCGTGCTGGCCGAGGAATTGATGAGGGTAAGTACACATGCAACAAGTCAAGTTTATCGGCCTGGTCACTAGATCGGTAAAGGATTATTCAGTTCAAACGTGTTGCGGCGAACCTTGACATCGGCAAATCTTGGTATCGGCCAACCATTCATTCTTTGTAGCGTTATTCGGCGAAACGTGCTGTCGCTAAATAATGGTATCGACTAATAGTTTTTTCGTATTAGGTACCTACCGTTCGTCGGTGAACCATGCTGTCTGTAGACAGTTATATCGTTCAAGGGTAATTAGATTATACCGTACGGGACTGGTTTACTACTATAGGTAGCTTTAGAGCAATGTTGATGATTAGTCATCAACTAGGTACTATACCTACTTAGTCTATAGCACTTCAGTAGGTATATAGACTACTTACGGCTAGTGGTCCGTCTTTATGGCCTTTTCACCTCCTCAATCTTCTGCCTTTATGCCCTGAGACACACGTAGGTAGCTACTGTTGCTTTATAAGTATTTACGATTCTACGCTACATTTATCACAAAAGTGCGTCAAGAGTCAAGACGGTCACTCACACAATAAAATTTCGTGTTCTAGAAAATGAATGAAAAAGTAGAACAACCGATAGTGGTTCCACCTCCCGAGCTGGAGCCGTTCAAAGACGACAGCTTGATGAAGCCGATACCGCCTAAAGTATTGAAGCTACTCTTCGGCAGCAAGGAAAAAGGCGCTGCAGCCAGATATCTGAAGAAAAGAAATGAACTCTCGCCGGAGGATAAGTTAGTCATGAGTCTTGCAGTTTCCTAACTAAGTACCTTGGTACCTTACTACCTACCAAGCAATGTGACTTATTAACAAAATTGCTTCGCAGGTACCTAAGCCACTCGCTCGATACGTCGAGCTCTGACGACACTTTGGCTAAGACGAACTAGGTGCCTCTATAATATTTGCTTAACGGCATATTATTATTTTCGTCAATATGAATATATATGAGTTCACTCTTGCTAAGGTATATGTAGGTAGGTATTTTCATTATTTCTCTTTACTTCTTAACAAAAATCTGTGGAGGGTGCAGGCGTGGCTTTTCAAGCGTGGATTGCAACTGAATTTACTAGAAACGTAAAATTGGGGCAAAATGTTAAATTACAAATGTTAATCATTTTTATAAATCAATCACCAAAAATATTTTAGAATTAGATTCCTATGCATGCAATCAAACAGCAAGCACAATGTCCACAGATACTACTTCCGAATAGTGACGAGTTGGGACTACGGTTGGCAGCAGAAGAACGCGAAGCAGCGCGCTCGCGACGTGAACCGCGGCCGCTGTGCCATCCTGCGCGACACGTTCTACAGACGCAACAACCTCGCGCCGGACCCGCGGCACTACTCCATGCCGAGCGGCGGCGAGTTCTCTATATGTAGCGAGTATAGCTGCGACTTCAACTGACACATACCTTACCCAGAACCTCACATGACCGATCAGTGGCGGATTCAGGGTTTTGTTTACGGGTGAGAGGATAATTTTTGGTTTTCTTGGTAAAGAAATTGTTATCTATATATACACCGGAAGTCAGAATATGGAAGAAACAGGAGCGTCAGGAATTTTTTGACAAGTAGCCCGTGGACATCATCTAACTATCCGCACACCAACAGATGATCGGTGAACGGCGACGACTCCAATACTTGTTTTGGAGGGAGATGGAGTAGTGTAGGTTTATCTAGGAAAACTCCAATTTGTCTTTGAAAAAAAGCGGATGGATTTTCGAGCCCCAAAAGCCGCCCCTGGACGTCGCCTTACTACCCGCAGAGAATCGCATCATCAATGGTTTGAAAAACTGCCTTTTATACTTTTTGCCTTGATGGATCAGTAAACAGTGAAGTATACCGGATATTGGTTTTTATTTTGGTTCGAGACTTGATTAAGCGCTAGTAGGTTAGGTTTTGTTAAACAAAATACAAAAATATATTTTAACTGGGATGGGAGGTCAGGTCTGTATGGATCGGAATACTGGGCCGTGAAGAATAAGGATGTAAGAAGATTGCATGTAGCAGAGATGAGGATGTTGAGATGGATGTGTGGGGTGACGAGGATGGATAGAGTTAAAAATGAGTATATTAGGGGTAGTTTGAAAGTTGCACCGGTGCAAGAAAAGCTGAAAGGAAATCGTTTGGCGTGGTATGGGCATGTAATGAGGAGTGATGAAAATCATGTAACTAGAAAAGTGATGAATTTGAGAGTTAAGGGACAGAGGGAGACCAAAGAAAAGATGGATGGATTGTGTGAAAGATGACATGAATGAAAAGGGAGTGAATGTTCAGATGACATCTAATAGAAGAGAATGGAAGAAAATGTCATTCTGCGCCGACCCCAAATGATATGGGAACAGGGCAGGCAGAAGAAGAAGAAGAAGGAGGTCATGGGAGAAGTCCGATTCTTTTGGGAAAACTTTCTTTGCCCCTTTTATACCTACCTCACCTTTGAATAAATATGTTGCCATGCAGAGGACATCGGGATCCAATCCACGGCGCACATCACACTTTTCCCAAAAGCTAATATTCAGTCAAACACGGTTAAGCTAGTAAGCGGACCTTGGGTTGCAACTAGTATAACACTAGGATGATGATGCAGATACGTCTTACCAGTAGCAGAATCTCAGTCTTCCAAAGAATGGGGTAACTAGGGTAGCAGACTCCCGGGCTTGATGCGACAGACCCTGTTGGTTGTCACCTCCAAAGGGCTTCCTGGCGAGCAGAGACAAGCTGGCGAGGGCGAAAAGTACGTGGTGTTCTGCCCTCCATTATAACCTTGGATCATAACTCTCTAAAATCGATTATAACTCTCTTTAAATATTCTTCTCGAATGCACTTGATGAACACATTCCCCACAGTACCCTGTAATCATTAGCTAGAATAGCCCGCCAGGCATCACTGAAAACCGCGACTCCAGTTGATGCGCGGTCCAGCGCGCTAATTCGTGTATATCGGCGGATGATGCTCAACATTATTCTTACTACCTACTTCCGAGGTTCCATTTCGTTGTTATCAAATGTATCCCGCTCCTATTTTCGCTAGATACTTAGAAGATAAAATAAACACACCAATTATAGCAAAAAACATATATTTTTATAATTTTATTATTTACAATAATTCAACTTTTATTTACATATTAACAACAGCGAGTGTACCCCTTTGCTTAAGGCCACGTCACACTGTTAGAAAGGGAATTACTAAAAATAAAAAAATGTGTACAGATATCTTTCGTGGTTCAGAAAGATCATGTGAATTAAAGATGGTCCCCTCGGTCTCAATAGATAAGTCTCAGGGAATAAGGGAAGCAGTCGACTCTATATTAAATTACAAAAATAAAATGATCATGGAAATATTTCAACACTTACGAGACAAAGATTATACATTACAACGAAACTCTCTGCTGAAACCGATTGTGACCGACAAAATGCTACTATAAAATTAATTAACCAGCATATCAACAATATCCGCTCGCTCCTAACAAGTTACTAAGAAAATAATTATTAATAAAAAATATAATTAATAATAATAAATATGAGACGTTTTTGTTCTTTCTCAAGTTCATATTTTGACACATTATGTACAATTAATTTATATATCAGTCCGTATTATCTGCATAAACACTTTAGCTTAATTATGACGATCACGAATAGTGTATATTGTGCAAAATAAGACAATTTATTATGCTCTCTCTCCTTTGGCGTGTTGTCTATCTTCACAAGCTTACAGACGTGAGGTGTACAATAGCACCGGAGTCATTATGCGCCGCGATATCAAATCATGTTGTAAAGGTTGTTACACATACTATTGTTTCTGGAATTGCCACCGATAGCCGGCGAACAACGACAAGATACCATATTATAGCCTTGACACGGCTATCCGCCGACTTTTCAAGGTGTAAGTTGGTTAGGCTTGAATTGGTGTCCAATGTCCATTGCACGCTAGATATGTATGTAATACGAATCTCGAGAGATTTAGATGTTAATGATATCAATATCAATAGTAATCTTTTTAACCATAGAACACAGAAAACCCGCAACCTCACACTCACACATCTATTTGCAGCCATTCAGATTAAGTTAACCGTATACAGTAAATAAACAAATTTTTGCAGTCTTGAGTCTTTCTGCATCTATGTACACTTTTGAATTATACCTAACGAAAACTGAAATCCCATGTTGTACCAATCACTACGAACATTTTTTACTTCGGCACCATACCTGGGAAATTACTGGTTCAGGAGATATTGAGGCTCAAAGTTAGTATAGATTTTTTTCTAATTAGGTACAAAATCGATGCATTTACCCCGGCAATATGTTCTTTAGATGCCGTATGATCTCATGAATAAGTAGGTATTTCGAGCATTGCACGCGCGCGCTTTTAATTGCGGTTTAAAAAATGTGAAAACTTTAAAAAAAACGTTTCCCAGGTATTATTTTTGGTTAGTATGACTTGGCATGATGTCCACAACAAGTAGACTTCGGCTTGGTGATAGGTCTTGTGACACCCTGTATAGTTATTGGACGCATAATGATAACGGTGCTAAAGTACTAACAAACAAGGTATGTCCCATCCACAAAGACTGGGACAACCGTATAAAACCGACATCTGTTCAATACAACTGTCACTGATAAAATATTATACCGATAACAAACGAACATATAAATGAAACATATACATCGATGGCGAATGATGCGCGTTCAATACGATGCAATAATGACCTATCAGCGTCTCGTTGGGGCTATTTGATGATACCAAAAGATAGATTGCTTTCGAATTCTATTGGAAGTTACGAATTATTCGCCTCTTTCAAATGTTATTCGAACAAAAAAATAGTTATTCGAATTTATTCACTACTGCCTTATATGTTTTAGATATAGAAAAATTACATTAATTTCTTGTTTTACTACTTCCAAAATGTTCGTGGGGTATTTACGTTCGATCAACGAATATTTTTTTTGTTGGTGATTCAGGGATATTAAGGAGAAACCGAAACCGTTACGGAAGCTTTCGAATATCCGATATAAATATCGACCAGAAACCGCTTCAGTTATAAAAGTTTCAAGTAGAGTGGCATCTAAATAATTTTATTTCTTTCCGGTGAGTCGATACAACGCGCCCCTTACATTGTTTGTTTACTTAATATTCAGTTAAAATTTTATATATGCATCCGAAAATTACAGTTGAACAGAAATAATTATATTTCCGTAACCGTATCAGAAACCGGTTAGTATTATATTATTGCACATACACAACATCTGATTATATTTATCGAATCTTTCGACTACTTTCAAGCAAATCATGAAGTAATGGTTATTATTTTTCGGTAGGATTTCACACCGCGTTCGTATTCAACGTTTACCATTCGCCATCCAGCCTTCTAAAGAAAGTTACAGAACACATTGGCATAGTAGCCAATACAAGATAAAATCAATATAAAACATGCCACTCTGATACTGACAACGGTAAGTTTCCCGGCGACGTCCACGTGTGATGATGAGATGAATGAGATCAGACAAGTATATGAAAACCGATTAAACAAAGTGTCGCAATACACGACGCGGGCATTGGCGTAGCTGTGGTTCTACCACGGGTTAAAGCGCATTTCTTAAGGATTTCGTGTGCCGATTCCAAATGGCGAGTTGGCGACTGTCGTCAGTGTAGTACGTAGTTGTCGGCGCTGGCGTCGTTCTCCGTCTCTCTTACTCTCGTAGTTAAGACACACAGGAGGAACGTTCGTCTATCTTGCACTCATAGAGACAGCTGTCACAGCACGACTGCGACGCCGCCAAGCGACAATTTGGGTCACAGAAAGTTTTGTCTACAGAGCGCCCATAAGAAATGCGCCTCTATGTCAATATCTATGCTCTAAGCCCTGAATTAATTCGTCATCAGCTCACTGATTGACACGCTGTCAGTTTTACGTTAAACACGGAGCTTAGTATGAATTTAGTTACCTCGTGTTTTACTTCGAATAGATAGGTGTTCCGCGCAAAGATTCTTCTCTTGAAGATACGTTGGTTATAGTCGTATCCAGATGAACTGGCTGGCTAAAGTACTAAGCTTCCTGATAGCGTACAACACGGTACATCAATCGGCAATCGTGTGGATCGCGTGAACATAAACTTGTACTAGATCCTCTACTCGAAATTAGGAGAACGTCATGTAGATGTCCACGCAGGGCCATGCACCTAATAGTCCTAACACATGTCCAATAGATCTTGTTAGACTACCTAGCCACGGTCACCTGTACGCAATCTCAACATAAGCTAAATTAATCATGTCAGCCTAGAGACGTCCACTGCTGGACATAGGCCTCCCCCAAGGTTCTCCACACAGACCGATTTTGAGCCGCCCGCATCCAACCGCTTCCCGCGATTTTAACCAGATCGTCGGTCTACCTTGCGGGAGGCCTACCCCTGCTGCGTCGTCCGGTACGTGGTAAGCTAAATTAGAAAATTGAAATTCGATCTGTGATAATAATATCTACAGATTCAGTAACAATGAAATTTACCCTCTCATAACAAATATGATTAACCCTTTCTTCCCTCAGCTACGCCAACGACCGCGTTACTTGTGCTTGTGTCACATACACACATACATACAACGTCTGATATGAATTTATTGTCACTACTACATTACAAAATCAACAATCACTCTAATCGATATTGCAGATGCAGAATATTAAGAAACCAAAAACGTATAGTTGGACAGAAATAAAGTCTACATTGGTTTCATATCACTGCGTCAAGAGCCATGTTTCATAAAAATATGTGCTTCATTTACTAAAGTGAGTTCAGTGAGATTATAATATATCAATTGAATATCATCACCATCTTAGCGTTGTTTCGGGTCCGTAGTTCTTCCAAGACGTGAGGCGTGAGGCCTTGGAGCCATCAAAGTTATCAAATATCATCAAAAAGTTGAATGATCACAAAATGCTATAACGACCTGTTCACGAACAGCAGTTGTGGGTGGCAGTGGCAGTGACTTCGATGTGCAATTGCATGGCGTGTTCTACTCAGACGAGACATCGACCGCGGCTAAGTAGAGAGCGACATGTACATCGAAAATGGGACGTGAATGGATTATTTCAGAGGAATAGAACCGTATGTATAAATCGGTTATAAGGCCTGTCGTACTGTATGGAGCTGAGTGTTGGGCTACAAAGAAGATGGATGAGAAACGATTGCATGTGGCAGAGATGATAATGTTACGATGGATGTGTGGAGTGACAAGAATGGACCGAATTAGGAATGATTACGTTAGAGGTAGTATGAAAGTGGCGCCCATAGCTGAAAAGGTGAAAGGGAGTCGATTGGCCTGGTATGGACATGTTATGCGGAGAGATGAGATGTATGTAGGTAAAAAAGTGATGGATATGCATGTAGAATGACGAAAAGGGAGAGGACGCCCAAAGAAGAGATGGATGGACTGTGTGAGGATGGATATGAAAGAGAAAGGGGTAAACGATCGGATGACTGGTGACAGAGAAGTATGGAAGCGAAGGACATACTGCGCCGACCCCAAATAAATTGGGACCAGGGCAAGACAATGATGATGATGAGAACGTTTAATATGAGTTGAGCTATCACACGTATCACCTCGATTTGAAAGGTATTCTGTGCACTCATAAGCTCGCCTCGAGTTCAACAACAATCTGACTTTGAAGCGGGCAAACAGTGCGTCGAAAACACTTCGTATCGAGTAACACGTAAGCTGTTTAAACGCGTACTAATCTGCCAATGCATAGGCTGAGATATTAGACGTCACTATTATGCAACTATAAATTATCTTGCTTACTCTTTTTTTTATGTCATAAGAAGCAAACGAGCAAACCGCCTGATGGTAAGCAATAACCGTCACCCAAGGACACAAGCAACACCAGAGGAGTCACAAGTGCGTTGCCGCCCTTTGGGTTAGGAAAAGGGATGGGACGAGAACTCTTGATAACCTCGCAGTTATTCGATTTTCGTCTAGTTTTATGAAACATTTCTCCGACTAAGAATGAGGGGACACATTTGAGCAACGCGAATTGCCGTATACTATAACCCTAAACACATGTCGGTGAGAACTCAAGAAAGATGACAATCATCATGTTAATTGACCATACAACAAGTTTTATTTCTGCCCGGTCCCTTTTTACCGTACATTAATTGTTTTAATTATGAACAGCAAAAAGTAAGGCCAACCTCATTGGGAATCCTCGAGCATTCACCCTGTAGTACAATCGGACGCCGAACGCATACGCGAGAAACGCGCATTCCCAATGTGTGGGAGGCATAAATCAATAGGTTTATTACTGCCTTTTTTTATAGTATCACATATTACTTTACTGGGCTCATGCTCACTGCTCATCACATAAGCACAAATAAGTGCCTAAATTAAAAAAGATAAATTCAGTCAAATATTCTCAAGAAAACTTTCATGTTTCACTGATTATGCTTGTCAGAGTAAGGCTGGTTTTAGGCTGGTTTTAGTCTTACGCTGACGGCACGCGCACCGTCAGCGCTGATGGCCGAGATATATGAACTTCTAGGAAGCGTTTCTGAATGACGCGTAGCTATCAGCGCGCAGTGGTCAGCGCTGATAGCTACGCAGCCGTACGCGTCTCGCGTCGGCCCCGCGTAGCTTTCGGCGCTGACGATCGCACAAGCGCCTCTACTTTCAGTGAGCGTTCTAGTGTCGAGCGGAGCAGATGTCATCAGCGCATAATAATTAATACACTCTGCATTTTGGTCGTCGTCTATACAGTAAGGCGGTCAGTACGATACTAAAACGAGCCACGCTGACCCTCAGCGCTGACAAACGACGCGCTGAGCTATGAGCGCTGACTGTGAGCGTGACACTAAAATCAGCCTAAGTAAATAAACTGTATTGATTACCTTTCACTGTTCACAACCAAAGTGTTCGTTTCTGGTACAGCAGTCATGCATGCACAATACTTAGCTAAGTTAGTTCCCTCGGTCCCGTAGAACGTACACACACATTCGCACCACACTACAATCAGATCGTAAACGTCTACACACGACGGGCACACTATCACTATCGAGTGTCGGTTAAGTCACTGGCGTGGAATATCACTGTCCGGTTAAGTCCGCTCCCGTTAGGCCAATATTAGTTTGTCTTGTACTTAAGTGGTGTCGCACACACTAGCACTGCACTGCACTACACTGGGCGCTGGCCCTGATGCTGGGACGCGTTGGATCCGGCGCTAGGACTCGCTAAGGCCCGCTCGGGCTCGCTTCACGGGTGCTTGGGGCCCACTACGCAGTCACTTGGTTCGGTAGGGTCCACTGCACGGTCGGTAGAGCCCACTCGGCGTTCGCAGGAGGCGTTAGGGGGTGGTCGCTTAGAGCGTCAGGGCCCACCTCTCGGTCGCTTGGGCGGTATGGCCCACTTGACAGGCCCAGGGGGCCGTAGGACGGACTACGCGGGCGCATGGGGCGGCGGCGGCGGCGGGAGGGCCGGCGGAGGCCCAGAGGTCCAGTGCACGAGCGCGTGCTGCGGCATCTGCGTGGCCTGGAAGTGGTCCTTGAGCAGCGCCTGCGAGAAGTTGCAGTGCATCTGGTACGCCTCGTTCTCGCGCTCCGTGTCACCCGCCAGCCGGTACAAGTCTGTAGCACACAAACACACATATTCATTATAGACATAGATGGTCTTATATGAATGTAGTAGAAAAGAATATTATTTAAGAAAAATGTGCCAATTTACAGCGACTATTTAGAAGAGAGAAGCGGTTACTGGACTGTTAAACAAGGTTTCAACATTGGATTGGATGGGCTTGTGACTTGTATTTGTAATTGTAAACCGCAAGTCTCTTTTTTAAATAGATATTTTTTGCTTTTCATTACACGACTTCAAAGTCAGTTTTTCTCACGTAGCAATATTTATTTCGCATCAATTTCATTAGGTTCGCCTATGCGCGAATGGTTTATTGTGTGATCATAATAAATAAATAAAATCTATGTCCATACCTTTCAATATGGCGGATGCCCAGAGCTGCACATGCACGTCGGGTATCTTGCTTGCGAGCTGCATGGCGGGCGTGACCATGTTCATGCTCTCGCGCGAGTTGTTGATGGACAGGAAGATGTGGCCGAGCAGGACCAGCGAGCATGACGTCAGGCGGTTCAGGTCCTCCGCGTTCGCCATCTTTAGTGTCTCGCGGAGGTACCTCCTGCATACAAGAGTAAGGTTATAGACAGGAAGATGTGGCCGAGCAGGACCAGCGAGCATGACGTCAGGCGGTTCAGGTCCTCCGCGTTCGCCATCTTTAGTGTCTCGCGGAGGTACCTCCTGCATACAAGAGTAAGGTTATAGACAGGAAGATGTGGCCGAGCAGGACCAGCGAGCATGACGTCAGGCGGTTCAGGTCCTCCGCGTTCGCCATCTTTAGTGTCTCGCGGAGGTACCTCCTGCATACAAGAGTAAGGTTATAGACAGGAAGATGTGGCCGAGCAGGACCAGCGAGCATGACGTCAGGCGGTTCAGGTCCTCCGCGTTCGCCATCTTTAGTGTCTCGCGGAGGTACCTCCTGCATACAAGAGTAAGGTTATAGACAGGAAGATGTGGCCGAGCAGGACCAGCGAGCATGACGTCAGGCGGTTCAGGTCCTCCGCGTTCGCCATCTTTAGTGTCTCGCGGAGGTACCTCCTGCATACAAGAGTAAGGTTATAGACAGGAAGATGTGGCCGAGCAGGACCAGCGAACATGACGTCAGGCGGTTCAGGTCCTCCGCGTTCGCCATCTTTAGTGTCTCGCGGAGGTACCTCCTGCATACAAGAGTAAGGTTATAGACAGGAAGATGTGGCCGAGCAGGACCAGCGAGCATGACGTCAGGCGGTTCAGGTCCTCCGCGTTCGCCATCTTTAGTGTCTCGCGGAGGTACCTCCTGCATACAAGAGTAAGGTTATAGACAGGAAGATGTGGCCGAGCAGGACCAGCGAGCATGACGTCAGGCGGTTCAGGTCCTCCGCGTTCGCCATCTTTAGTGTCTCGCGGAGGTACCTCCTGCATACAAGAGTAAGGTTATAGACAGGAAGATGTGGCCGAGCAGGACCAGCGAACATGACGTCAGGCGGTTCAGGTCCTCCGCGTTCGCCATCTTTAGTGTCTCGCGGAGGTACCTCCTGCATACAAGAGTAAGGTTATAGACAGGAAGATGTGGCCGAGCAGGACCAGCGAGCATGACGTCAGGCGGTTCAGGTCCTCCGCGTTCGCCATCTTTAGTGTCTCGCGGAGGTACCTCCTGCATACAAGAGTAAGGTTATAGACAGGAAGATGTGGCCGAGCAGGACCAGCGAGCATGACGTCAGGCGGTTCAGGTCCTCCGCGTTCGCCATCTTTAGTGTCTCGCGGAGGTACCTCCTGCATACAAGAGTAAGGTTATAGACAGGAAGATGTGGCCGAGCGGGACCAGCGAGCATGACGTCAGGCGGTTCAGGTCCTCCGCGTGCGCCATCTTTAGTGTCTCGCGGAGGTACCTCCTGCATACAAGAGTAAGGTTATAGACAGGAAGATGTGGCCGAGCAGGACCAGCGAGCATGACGTCAGGCGGTTCAGGTCCTCCGCGTTCGCCATCTTTAGTGTCTCGCGGAGGTACCTCCTGCATACAAGAGTAAGGTTATAGACAGGAAGATGTGGCCGAGCGGGACCAGCGAGCATGACGTCAGGCGGTTCAGGTCCTCCGCGTTCGCCATCTTTAGTGTCTCGCGGAGGTACCTCCTGCATACAAGAGTAAGGTTATAGACAGGAAGATGTGGCCGAGCAGGACCAGCGAGCATGACGTCAGGCGGTTCAGGTCCTCCGCGTTCGCCATCTTTAGTGTCTCGCGGAGGTACCTCCTGCATACAAGAGTAAGGTTATAGACAGGAAGATGTGGCCGAGCAGGACCAGCGAGCATGACGTCAGGCGGTTCAGGTCCTCCGCGTTCGCCATCTTTAGTGTCTCGCGGAGGTACCTCCTGCATACAAGAGTAAGGTTATAGACAGGAAGATGTGGCCGAGCAGGACCAGCGAGCATGACGTCAGGCGGTTCAGGTCCTCCGCGTTCGCCATCTTTAGAGTCTCGCGGAGGTACCTCCTGCATACAAGAGTAAGGTTATAGACAGGAAGATGTGGCCAAGCAGGACCAGCGAGCATGACGTCAGGCGGTTCAGGTCCTCCGCGTTCGCCATCTTTAGTGTCTCGCGGAGGTACCTCCTGCATACAAGAGTAAGGTTATAGACAGGAAGATGTGGCCGAGCAGGACCAGCGAGCATGACGTCAGGCGGTTCAGGTCCTCCGCGTTCGCCATCTTTAGTGTCTCGCGGAGGTACCTCCTGCATACAAGAGTAAGGTTATAGACAGGAAGATGTGGCCAAGCAGGACCAGCGAGCATGACGTCAGGCGGTTCAGGTCCTCCGCGTTCGCCATCTTTAGTGTCTCGCGGAGGTACCTCCTGCATACAAGAGTAAGGTTATAGACAGGAAGATGTGGCCGAGCAGGACCAGCGCACATGACGTCAGGCGGTTCAGGTCCTCCGCGTTCGCCATCTTTAGTGTCTCGCGGAGGTACCTCCTGCATACAAGAGTAAGGTTATAGACAGGAAGATGTGGCCGAGCAGGACCAGCGAGCATGACGTCAGGCGGTTCAGGTCCTCCGCGTTCGCCATCTTTAGTGTCTCGCGGAGGTACCTCCTGCATACAAGAGTAAGGTTATAGACAGGAAGATGTGGCCGAGCAGGACCAGCGAGCATGACGTCAGGCGGTTCAGGTCCTCCGCGTTCGCCATCTTTAGTGTCTCGCGGAGGTACCTCCTGCATACAAGAGTAAGGTTATAGACAGGAAGATGTGGCCGAGCAGGACCAGCGAGCATGACGTCAGGCGGTTCAGGTCCTCCGCGTTCGCCATCTTTAGTGTCTCGCGGAGGTACCTCCTGCATACAAGAGTAAGGTTATAGACAGGAAGATGTGGCCAAGCAGGACCAGCGAGCATGACGTCAGGCGGTTCAGGTCCTCCGCGTTCGCCATCTTTAGTGTCTCGCGGAGGTACCTCCTGCATACAAGAGTAAGGTTATAGACAGGAAGATGTGGCCGAGCAGGACCAGCGAACATGACGTCAGGCGGTTCAGGTCCTCCGCGTTCGCCATCTTTAGTGTCTCGCGGAGGTACCTCCTGCATACAAGAGTAAGGTTATAGACAGGAAGATGTGGCCGAGCAGGACCAGCGAGTATGATGTCAGACGGTTCAGTGTATATTATAAATATAGTAGTGTAGTGTATGACTGACTTGGCCTCGTTGTACCGCGCCTGGAAGAACGCCTGCAGTCCGAGCACGTAGTACGAGGCCGCGCGGAGACCGTGCGCGTAGCCCGGCAGGGACTCCGGACGTACCTGGCACATACAAACACACACTGTAATAACGCAGTAATTTATACATACCGCCTTATTACAAAACGTCTAAATATAACTCGATGTTTAATTCTACTAGTATTTTTATTAGGAGGAGACTTATTTAGCTTAAAAGGGAGCTGAAGTGGGCTTATTTTAATTGGTAGTGGACTTAATTTAGTTGAGAAGATGGCTAGGGACTGGTGAAAGAATTTATTACCAAGGAAAACACTTCAAAGTCACTGCTCTTTAGAAGCAAAAAGATGCTTTGGCTAAAGCCCTTATACCCCTGCATCCTTGAAATACTTCAAGACGAAAGAAATTTTGAAAAAGTCATTATGATTCCAAATTCAAAGTTGCTTACTTGCTCCATAAGTTGCGTAAGATCGTTGTCTCTTCGCCCCCGTAAATATACAATCGCCAGGTTTAGCTTAGCGAACATCCATAAATCTCTTTCTTGTGACATCTGCAAATAACATAAATGTATTGTAAATAAATGAACTTAATAATAATAATGTCCTCCGACCCATTTTGGCCACGGCGACTGACTTCATATGTGACTAGCCAACTGCGCGGGACTTATTATAGTGCACAAGGGTGTGCGCAGACTCAAGTGCTCTCTCTATTCACTCACTCTCATACTCCAGTGGGAAGCCACAAGCGACACGACCGGAGAGATTGCGAGCAAGACCACAGAGGCACTCAAATATAAAAAAATTACCTTATTTGTTGAGATGATCCAATCGCAAATTGGTGTACATTAATAGTTCTAAATGTCTATCAAGAAACCAATTTAAAAATGTAAGACGAGAAAAATATAGGCAAGAGATAACAGTTTAGTTTTAAACGTTAAGTCGAAAGTAAGTAGGGTAGTGCTCACGTGTATGGCTGTGTGGAACTGCGCCTCGGCGGCCTCCATGCAGTTCATGGACATGGCGTACAGCCCCAGCAGGCAGTGCAGCTGAGGAGTGTGCGCCGCCGCCGTCGCCTCTGTACACAACACAATCATTCATACATCAGAAAATTCAGAATAGAACATCCATAAACACACAGGAAGTTGGATAGGCCGTGCCTACCCTAGCATTTCGATTACTGATTCGAAATTCGGAGCTGGACATCTTAAGAAACTTCACGCCGTCTATATAAAATTCTCGCGTTACTGAATGACTGACTGACGGACAACGCACCTAAGAAACAATTAGGCGCAAGAATCTTCAATTTGGCATGTATGTTCCTTGAGGACTATAGGCGAGCACTAAGATAAGATTTTTGTAAATTCTCACGCCGAGGGCGTAAAATAGGCTCCACAAGGCCGGAGCCTCGAGCGAAGTTTACATCTTATATAAAACACTAATGCCGTAGTAGTAATAAATCCTGTCATTACTTTTCCCTAATGGCGCTGATGTATTTAAGCATTTATTTGTAACAGAACATCGAGTATTCACGTTTTTAATTTTTTTTTACTGAACAACAAACAACCAAGCATTGATTTTTCTAGCGAACACTCTAGTCGATGGTAATCAAAATAATATTCTTCACGCAGATGTCAGATTTGATAGTCCCGTCACTTATGTTAGAGTGCTCGCCGGAACGCTCGATAGGATGCGCACTAAAACGCTCTTGTTTATGTATCTCTGTAATGTCACATTCGCAAGAATGCTCACTACAAGTCAAGTATGAATGAATGGTCAAGTGTATTAGCGCCATAAAAACGGCATTCCACAAATAAAATATAAATATATATCGTACAACTTAGGGCTGAAACTGCGTTAAGCGGGCTCCCGCGCGGTTTCATACAAAAGTGCTCCGTGGCGGGCGTCCGTCACGGGAAGGCGCGCCCCGCACTCACGCAACGGGGCCCGCCTCCGTGCGACGGAACCCGTCGCGGGGGCACGCGCGGTGCCCGCCAGCGGTAACACGCACGGGCTTGTTCAGTTAATAACGCTAGGTGATACGGGTCGCACGTACGCTCGGAGAAAATCAAGGGCAATGTCTTTCGATACAGAAAGGGTAATTGTGGAAGTGCAGTGTCGGCCTGCCATATGGGACCAGGGAAATGAACTGTATAAAGACCGCGATGCACGAACAGCGGCATGGGTAGAAATTTGCAAATAATTGTTTGAAAATTTTTAAAATTTCAGCGAGGCGAAAAAAAAAACAACAGGTAAACATTTTTTACTAATATATTTTAGGTAAGTAGGTACTTACATACTATTTGTGTTCTCACTGTGTAATAACAATCTACGGGTAGGTATTCATACTTATTATACAAGGTTACTTTAGACTAAGCTAGAATTATATTAATTATTATTGTGTTGTGGTCGTGTCTCGATACCTATCATCCATGTTTAGTTTTGTCCACTAATATACCTACAGTAAAGGATGGATGAACAAGTGTGCCTTTACTTCATACAGTGAGGGTCGAGGACGTCTAAAAAAATACTACGATCTTGCCACGACACCTTACCATCTGTGACGAAATAATCAGCGAATTTATCGCGTATTGTATACGCATCTCTTTGGGTGTTCCCAAACCCATAGTCGACGTCCCGAATATTGCGTGGTGTAATGACAACATCGTCGACATTATTGTCATCTTGTTTAGATCTAATAAAATAATGCAGAATACATATCGCTTTAACAAAACAAATGGCGTTCTCTTTTGAAACGTTTAAAGGACGATGAAGTATTCGAAATTTATTAGCCATGATACCAAAAGTTGATTCAATATAACGTCGCGCTCTTGTTAACCTATAATTAAATATTTTTTTCTTATGGTCCAAATTGAGAGCTCGAGCATATGGCCGCATGACATAGCTAGACAACCCAAATGCTTCATCTCCTACAACAACGTAGGGTATTGGTACGGTTGCTGCAGTGTTGGTTGATTTATTGTTGTGTAGCACGGGTAACGCTTTAGCAGGAGGTATATCCAATAAGTCATCATTCATTTGTTGGAAAAAGCGGCTTTGGGTGAAAATTGCAGAATCAGATTCTTTACCCTGTACCCCCACATTTATGTAGGTAAATTCATAATTTGCGTTACACATTGCAAGTAGAACAATGGAATAATAATGCTTATAATTGTAGTAAAGTGAACCGCTGTGAGGAAGTCTTATAATACGTATGTGTTTCCCGTCTATTGCACCAATACAGTTGGGAAAATTAGCATGCGCCAAAAAACCATCTGCTATCTCTTCCCATCGCGCACGGGAAAACGAAGGCATGCAGTCTTTCTTCAACCTTTCATTAATAATTTGACAGACTTCTTTCACTATTTTTCTGATTGTGGTTATTCCTGCCTGATACGCCATATGAAGGTCCACGAAAGTATGTCCACTTGTTAAGTACCTGTAATTTTTTTTAATGTTTCAGTCACAAAAGTGCAATCACAATGGAAAACTGCAAGGGACACATATATGAAAGTGAAAGCAAGTAAAAAAAAACTGAAATCAGGTTCAGGTGCTAAAACAGGCAAGAAATACATTGATTTTGAAATGTTAACCTTTTTAGATTCGAAATTCGAATCTTTAATTCCAACAGTCAAAAAATTTAATACATTTAAAAAAATATTATTTCGAACCAAAGTGTTAGAAGCTTTGATTGATATCGAAAAAGAAACAGTTATTACTCTGGATGATTCATCATCAATTAATATAGGTTTATCAGAAACGCAAAATACAATTAGCACGATTGATTTAAGATCACTTAATATCAGAACAGAAACTCAAAACACAGATACAAGAGAAGATTAATTAGAATTATATGAGAATGAAGACTTACAGAATATTATTTAGACTGCTCTATACTGCTTTAGTAAGATAAGTAATAATTAGTATTGTAGTAAAATATGTTATTTTGATTCATAATAAAAGAAAAATGTTTATTAGTACCTAATAATGTACGAGTAAAAAGCTGTGATTATAAAAGTGATTTAAGAGCAAACAAATACTTAATGTTAATTAATAATACTAATATTATTAGGAATGTACGATTAAAATCTGTGATTATAATTGTGATTAATGAGCAAAGAAATAATGTTAATTAGTATTAAGAAAAAAATAAAGATGATGAAGAACAAATTATAATTGTTTACTTACCGCAATGTTATTGCCAGCCTTTCCATTGGTGATATGACTGATACAGATTTTACTTTTAAATTGTTGATCTTCAAATATGGTTCCAGTTTCGAAAATAATTCGTCATAGACCTGTACCGAAACTTTGAAATATTTGTAATATGAGTTATCATTTTCTCTTAATTTACCGAACTTTACAACAAATTCCCCGCACAGCAACCTAGATTCAATAAACGGGCTTACTGGCTGCCGTTTTTTTTTGCTAGTCGTCGTCGTTTTGCTACGTAATAATATATTAAGTTCTCCATCGACACGACTATACATGCACACCGTTGAAATTGAACTAGCAGCACTGCGTAAAAAAATTAATCCGGTCTTCGCGACGTGTCTCCGCGACGGGGACCGTCGCGTCCGTCCACGTCCGCACCCGCGTATACACGCGCGTAGACACTCGACGGTTGCCCGTCGCGGGCGCCCACTTAACGCAGTTTCAGCCCTTATAAACTGCTGTTAAGTATGTAAAATGGAAGTTCATCAAATAGTTCTAATGCTAAAGTCAAGTCAGCGCACGTTGTCAATAAGGCTACGCAGCTAACCATAGATTGTGAGCAAGATGATCGAATAGTGGAATTAAATGTCTAACATTTACCGCTAAATTCAATATCCGATCAATCCATGGATTTTAGATACATGTTTGACATATAATAAACAACATCTTTTAGCTGTAAGTTTTCCATATATAAAGAAATATCTTTTTATATCAAATATGTATCTCATTCCAAAACCATGGATATATCTAATATTGAAACCGAACGTTAACAAGCTTAAAATCTACATCATCCAAGGAAAAGACTGTCACTTTGAAACAGCTTAGGGGTTTGACAGAGTAGATCTTGTAAAATTAGCATAAGGGATTATATCGAATGCTTTTCCTTGGAATCCATGAGACAATTATATGTAAATCTAATTTAATAATAGTGCAGAAAGTGGAGGAGTCGTTTATTTCATAGATTGTTCTTGCTACAATATTAACATGAATACAGGCGTACCACAAGGTACTAAGCTCTTGCCAATACCAAAAAGATAAAATAAGGTGCCCGTGCCGTGCCGTGCTCGTGATATTAAGTTTGAAACAAATGATATAGACATGAAGCTTGCCTGCATAAGATGCAAAATAATATGTTGGGGAAAAAGATTCTTCGCATTTTTTAAGAGAATTCAAAACATTTTTTAACATGGTCTATTTACATTTAACTAAAGTAGGTACCATTTTGTTCGATAACTTTTTGCCATCTTGTAGGTAGGGACATGATCCCATTGCTATAGTAATTTTCGGACTTCTGATCAAAATACCGCGACAAGTGGTTTTGGCAGTCCTATCGTGATGGTAACCTGACACTGTCTAAAGAATTCTGAAGAGACCGAAACAGGTGGAAATCTGAAGGTGCAAGGTCAGGACTATATGGCGGATGCATTAACATCTCCCAGCCAAACTCTCTTAATTTTTGCTGAGTGGCTAAAGATGTGTGAGGTCTAGCGTTATCATGATGAAAAACCACACCCCTTCTGTTGATTAATTCCGGCCGCTTTCTCTCAACTTCTTGCTTTAATCTCATCAGTTGTTCGCAGTAGAGTTAAGAATCGATGGTCTTGCCTGGTGGTAACAGCTCATAATGAATAATGCCTTTCCAATCCCACCACACACACAGCATCATCTTGTTGCGAGTTAACGCGGGTTTCGCCACAGTCTGTGAAGCCTGACCGGCCTTTGACCACGACCTTTTTCGCACGTTCTTGTCGTACGTGATCCACTTTTCATCACCAGTTATCAGCTTCTTCAAAAATGGTTCGGTTTCATTACGTCGTAATAAAGAATCACAAATGAGTACACGGTTCATTAGGTTTCTTTCAGTGAGCTCGTGAGGTACCCAAATATCGAGCTTTTTTGTGTACCCAGTTTGTTTTCAAATGCGCCAAAACTGTTTTGTGGTGAATTCCCAGTTCTTCGGCTGCGTCGTAACTACTGATATGCCGATCTTTCTCCACTTTTTCAAAAATGGCATTAACTAGAGGACGCCAGCAGCTACGCCTACATTTTTTTTTATTTACCCGTTTTCGCCGATCCCGTGGGAATTTCGGGAAATCCCTTCTTGGTGTCCCCTACGGTGTCCAAGGAACATACATGCCAAATTTCAGCTTCCTGCGCCCAATAGTTTTGGCTGTAGCTTGTCTGTCTGTCAGTCAGTAACGCAAGGATTTTATATATTAAGATAGGTAGACCAGAGCGACGTGCATCTTTGACATCAAAATTTCCGGATTGACAACGCTTAAACCAAATTTGTGCTACTCTCACAGACACTGCACGAGGTCCATAAGCAAATTTTTTTCGCGGCTTGCGTTGCATTTTTACCTTTTTTGTAGTAAAATTTTAAAATGTATCGAATTTCTTCATTAGATTCGCTCATCTTGACAGTACGAAAAACAAATAAAAATCACACATTTTCCTAATTTGAATTTGGAATTGTTCTTTAAAATTTAAACTTTCAATGATACCAAAACCAGCCAGATACAAATAGTATAGCCAAAGAGATTTTATTACAAGTTCATACATACTATAATGCGAAAGACTTTTCCCCCAACCTAATTTGTCAGGGTTTATTTGTAGCTGAGCGTTTTCTACAAATTAAGCTGTCGTGAAACAAAGTCGTAGGTGAGATAAATTATGCCATTTTTGTCATTGGTCTGTATGAAAATTAAAGTGACTCGCAGGTTATAACGCGTAGGTGCCACATACAAGTAGCAATGCAGGCAACAAGTACAGGTAGCACGTACAGGTAACAAGTATAGGTAGCATAGTCATACATGCATGTACAGATAGCACGTACAGTTGGCATGTACATGTGACATAATTGTATCTATAGGTAGATCGCACAGGTATTTAAGTAGTACGTACAGGTAGTGCGTACGTGTAACAAGTACAAGTAGTATGAAGGTATATAGGTAGCACGCTTCGTTTAGATAAAAAGCACATGTAGCACTTGCCAGTGGTACACTCGGTCCCGGTCATTCGCATGGACGTGTGCACGTAGTACGTGCGGGTGACATGTACAGGTGGTATGCGTGCCACGTGCCACGTGCAGGTGTGTGGGTGAGACGTAGTAGTGCGTGTACGTACGGTTGGGCGCCTTGGTGAGCAGGTGCGCGGCGCGCGCTATCTCGTGCAGCGCCTGCGCCTTGCCGCCCGCCACCAGGCGGCACAGCGCCGCGTGCTCCACCAGCGCCATGCGCAGGCGCCACGCCAGCGCCGCGCCGCACCGCCCCACGCCCGCGCGCGCCCCCAGTCGCGCCGACATGTCGCTCGCTGCACACAACACATACACACTGTAGGCGCGACCAGATCTGACCAACGCACCGCACACGTGGCACTCACGTGGCACACGTAACACACGTGGGGCACGTGACACTAGACCAAGCTGCGCGCGAGCGCCACACAAGCGACGCATGCGCGGTGCGTTCAATCTGGACACGCCCAATAACAGTCTATATATTTTCAACAATAATTATGCAGGGTGTTTCGTAAGCCATCGGACGGATTTTAGGATCGTATTCGGTATTCAATTCTCATTTCATGATTTACGTACATTAGTAATCTTGCAAGAAACAGTGTAATTTCAAAGCATGAGTCGCATGTACCAAATTGATCGAAAATAAAGCGCCTGTAATCACCGGACTAGTGTTTGTCGAATTGCGTCCGATGATCAATAATACACCTGTATATTCATGTAAGACAAAAAAAAACAAAATAAAATTTCGAAGATTTAAAATTTTAAAGAAAAGCATTGAAATTATAACCTCCTCTTCTTATAACATATTTTTTATCATTATTGAACGTCAAAGACAGTCCCAAGATAAAGTTAGTGTAGTTACCGGTGAGTTTGTCGATCTGCGCGAGCGCCTTCTCGGTGTACTTGTGCGCCTTGTCCATGTAGCCGGCCTGCGCCGAGTGCATCACGGTCACCAGGTACACCAGCACGTACAGCTGCTGGCGCGACAGCCACACGAACGACTCGCCCGCCGCCGCGCCGCACACCGCTACACACAACACACACACAGAACAATCTAAGGACCGACCCAAATATTTGTCAAAGGCCTTTGATTGCGTTTTACTCAATAACGACGTCGATTATTATAGACTTATCAAAAACATGCAAAAGAGTTGCAATCGTTTTGCTCGAAACCATGTTAAAACCATTAATTAGACATAATATTACATTTTCATTATCAACAGTTACATTGACTACAATGTGTTCGAGCCCAGGTGTACCACAAGGTGCCACGCTGCGCCCAATACTATTTCAGACACGTACATTTATACCAAAGCATTAATTAAGTGTCGGAAAGCTTCCAATCAGATCGCATATAGGTTTCTACTAATAGAATAATTATTCTATAAACTCTAAAATATATAAAATATAAATTAATTAATAAAATACAGCATAGTTCTTCTATTTCAATATGTAATTATAGAACAAAGTTGCTTCACGCGTCTTGACAGAATTGGTTAATATGCATGTTCTGCTTATTTTAAATTGTCTTACGGGATATATACCACGTACCTTTGTTTGGAGTAACCGATATTTCAGCACTGTTGCAAGCGCCATGTTCACGGATGTGTACATCCGTGAACATTTATCCCGAAAGACAATTTTATTATAAATTGTCTTTCGGGATAAATGTTCACGAAATCAGTATAAATGACCACGAAAGTTTAAATTCCTATATAATGCATGTTCTGCATAGTTCATTCAATGCATACCTACGACTATATTTATTTTGTTTCCGTCTGTATTAAACCCCGCTAACAGTTATTCGCTCAATACACTTGCAATGATATCCATGGCATACGTCTTTTCATTTAAAAATAAACTAAACACTAAATTGAATCATTTTACAATCACCAATGCAAAGAACATGGATGATATGATTAAAGAACATATAGAAAATCCGTGCAAAACCGGGCGGGATCACTTCTATCTCATAACTACAGTATATTTACCGTCATCATCCGGCCACGTGGGCGCCATGATGGTCTGTATGCTCTGCTGCAGCTGCTTCAGGCACGGCTTCACGCTCTTCACCTGACCCGCCATTAAGTAGTGGCATACCTGTTGACAAATGTTACGTTATTTATAAAATAAGACACAATAACTCAACTTCCACACACACAAATAATCCTTGTGATGGATTAAGAATTCAAAGTTTCACTATCGGATTTCATTTCGTGGTAATCTAAGGAAAATACATGTTCAAAAATTATGGCGATTTGCAAAATATCTTACAAAAGAAGTAACGATGAGAGGCACCAACGCCTTGAATCGCCCTAGGATAGCGCTATTCGTTTTGTTTTTTCTGAGTGTGTGGCCAGCTCTGTTGACGGAGTTTTGAGACCGCCCAAAACCCTCCAATGTGGTCTGACGATTCTTTTCCTGATACAAGAACCGGACCCAAGACCGAGAGGATCCACGGGCCTCCACCCATATCACATTGGAATATGAATCTCAAATAAGATAAAAAAATATTCTTCTCAAGTCACGGTTGTCTCACACAACAAGTTGTTCAGTAAAAGATTTCAATGTGTAGGTCGATGACCATCTCTACATATTATAAAACAAAGTCTCCCGCCGCGTCTGTCTGTCTGTCTGTTCGCTCAAAATTCGAAAAGTACTGGACAAATTTTCAACAACATCGAGAGTGAATCTTGAGGAAGGTTTTAGTGTATAATAAGTTTAGTTTTTATGCAAAATGACGATATTACGACGATATTAGTTCAACGCGCCGGAAAAAATAAGACGATCGGGAGCTTTCTTCGTAAACGCTGCCAAAACCTTTTGAGTTATAACAAAACAATGTATGGTGGGGTTGTACTCTCTTTCGGTTGTGCTCTTTAATAGATCCACTAAAAAGTATGCAATGGTATAATATGTCTATCTTCCAAGGATAACCCACAATAACCATATTTTGGTTTTACATATTGCAATAAAATGATGGGTTATTTTCGAACCTATTTTTAACAATACAGTATTAATCCTTATTAAATTAAAAACGTTAGATATGTTGTGCATTTAATGTAGATCACGGCGGTTCAGCTGGTTTGTGATAAAAAGTATAAATATTATTTATTTTGTTATTTACCAGTTTATGTATATGTCACCGGAAAATAACAAGAACCGCAAGTTTATAAATTTCCTCGTAATTTTATAAGCTTTCGTAGGGTTATAAACGAGCGAACGTCGAACGAACGAACTTACGCAAACATTTTCGCAAAATCAATTTGAGATGTCTCGTCGTAAATTTATAAACTGACGACCAATCACGGAAGAGCTTTTGATTTTACGCTTCTTTAAAACACACTGCTTAGCGATGGGCCGAGTCGATTTTATGGTAGCTTGAGTAACTCGAGTTGACTCGTTTACCAACTCGTCGCCGCGTCGTCCGTCCGAGTCAGTAAATGCTCAAATCGGTGCATCGTTCCGCGGGTTGTTAGTTTACTACGTTCACGGTATCGATAGGCGATTCGAGTTATCTAACTCGAGTAACTCGGGTGGTTTACTAAAGTAGTGGTATTTCAACTAAATTTATACTGAACGGAGCATAACTTGCAAATTACTTTGGTATTGCCATCGGTTTTCGAAAAAAACTCCCACGCAACACTTTTTTTACTTCCAGGAGCCAATCTAAACTTATTAAAGTTAACAAAACAAACAACACTTAAACTAATAAAACTGCAACTAAACAATAAACAACGAACGAAGTACCTACCAATAACAAAAAGTAAACAAAACAAATAAGCGAGTTGGCTTTCTATCTTTTTTCAAAACTCTCAGTTCTGTCTGACTAACCGTCTGGTAAGAAACCAACAACGAGAACTATCTCTTTCACTCGCGGCTCGGACGTTTGGGCCTCGCAACTCGCGGACTAGGTGGCTAGCCGCGGGCCGCCAACCTAACGCACCGCCCGGCGCCCACCGCGCGCGGTGGGCTCCGGGCGCGGGCGCGGGTCAACTCGGTTTGCAGATATTTCGACTCGGGCTGACTCGCTTACGGTTTGACCCGAGTTACTCGAGTTAGATAACTCGAGTCGCCCATCGCTAACACTGCTCTCCGATTGGTTGGTCGGTGATAATGAAGGCATCGGCATCAGTTCAACTTAATAGGTTATGTTAGGTTTCTTTGTGAAGTTGAACACAAAAATAGGGGCCCTACGAAGCAGGGCTCCGTCAACTTAGCCTCATAAAAAAGGTAAAAAAAGGGTTTACAACAATGTATAGCTAAAGTAGCATCCTTGGGTCGCTTAGATAATTACGAACCATCGTGCAACGACTCCATTGTCTTATAAATAATAGATTAATGTCTGAACGACCAGCCGCTGTTTAACTAACGCAAATTGACGTCGTAGCAATATTTGTTTTGTAACGAGATTTTGAGCTGACTGCTTTTAGATTGCACGAATACTGCGATGGTTTAGTACTTAAACACTATTTTGAAACCTTTCTATGATTCGCGAGTATTTGCTAAGGGTAGTCTAAGGACAATCGCAGATATGGCGAACAATTGACATTTGAATGCGTGCGTGTTGTGTAAGTTGTGTTAATTGATTTAAAACATTATTCGAAGTAAGAACAATGTCTGCCAATAACAGTTTGAGAGTGAAAAATGTACTCCACTGCGCTTTTATTAGGGCCCCTTAGAACATCAGTGCCAGCATGTCTGGTATCATGCTGAACGGGGTCCTAGTGCCATCACGACCTAACCCTGACATGTTGTGTAACTGGGGGCCAATTCTGCTATTTTTATATGACATTGATATTATATTTTAAATGGATTTAAAAGCGGTATTCTGATAACCTAATGTCATTATCGTTTAATTTAAAATAAACAGTTCGTCGTTGACACATATGATCTCGTAACAATTTCATTCAAATATCAGATAATTTAGAAGAATAGGCTTTTTGTGACGTAAGTATGACACTGACAAGATATCGAGACTATATTTATTTAGCAGAATTGGGCCCCTGATATTGATGGTTTTCCTATATTTTTTTGTATTTTTGTGTTTCTGTATACCTATAATTAATTATGTTTGTTTGGTTGTGAAACCAATAAATATTTTTTCATTTCATTTCATTCATTTTCTTTGCTATACATCGAAGTATTCACCTAGTAAAGACATAAAGACATATTTATTTCTGCACTTTGGTTGTTTACAACACTCATACAAGTCAAAACCCTATTCTAGAGGAAACCGTGAGTAATATAACAGTCTCGATTTGGTATCTAACATTACATTACTAAAGTGGTTTAAAAACTGACTATCATTTGGCATTATAAAATCATCGAAGACTGTAGCACACTGTAGTAAAAGAAATCGAGGCCACCAACGGTGTATTTAATCTTATACTAATATATAAAGCTGAAGAGTTTGTTTGTTTGTTTGGTTGAACACGCTTATCTCAGGAACTACTGGTCCGATTTGAAAAATTCTTTCAGTGTTAGGTAGCCCATTTATCGAGGAAGGCTATAGGCTATATAACATCACGCAGGAGTCGCAAATAGCCCCACCTCTACAATACCAACTCAATTTCAAGTGGGTGGAGGAAAACCCACAACAAGGGTCCATCATGTGACAAAACAAGATGTGGTCGTTACCTGCAGCACAAGAAAGAAGACCTTGAGGTACTCCTTCTGGTGCGGGCTGCCGGCCCACGAGTCCACCAGGTGCCCCGCCTGGTTCAGCAGCGGCAGCACCTCTTGTATCTTCTTATCTATAAGTAGCAGCTGTAACAATATAACAGGTAACTATTAGTCAAAACGACTCTAAGGGCTAGTATCTTCGAGAACATAATATACAGGGTGTCACAAGACCCATCACCAAGCCGAAATCTACTCGTTGTGGACATCATGCCAAGTCATACTAACCAAAAATAATACCTGGGAAACAATTTCTAAGTTTTCACATTTTTTAAACCGCAATTAAAAGCGCGCGCGTGCAATGCTCGAAATACCTACTTGGCCATGGGGTTATAGGGCACCTAAAGAACATATTGGCGGGGTAAATGCATCGATTTTGTACCTTAGTAGAAAAATTCCATACTAACTTTCAGCCTCAATATCTACGACAGCGCTTATAAAACGTAACGTTTTTTAAGGCTGAGCGTTAAATAGAATAGACTTTATGAAACTGGAGCCAAGAGTGATTTTAAAGCGCTCTTAGGAACACTCTCATCGGAAGCAGCATCGCCAGGGTTGAAAAGTCAAAGTCAAAATCCTTAAATTCATTTGGGTCACAATGTGACGCTTATGAACGTCAAAATAATAAATTCATAAAATAATTACTTAAAGACTCTACATTTACATTTATGAAAGCTTTGTTAAAGCGCTTAAAACAAACAAAAAAATAACAGAACTGTGGTGTGGATATGGTTGCACCATAAGGTGCAAAAAGCACCTATTGTCCGGTCAAGATCCTTCAACCAGCCACAACATTGTCCCCCCCGTGGGATCTCCACCTTGTCGTGGTGGGGGGACTTAGTAACCGTGGATTGGTCACCCGCGGGGAAGCTAAGAGGGATCCAGGAGGGGACGCTCCGCGTGGGCTTGACGGAGGCCTGCGCAGGATGCGTCCAAAGGGGCGGGTGCCAGGGACAGTTCTTTTGTCCCTCGCAGTCGGGTGCGGTCGCGGGTGGAGAGGCGTGTCGGTGTTGCGTTGCCGCGCGCCCTATCTCCCGCGCCCAAATGGAGGCGCACCATCGTTGCGTCGCGGTGGGGCCGCAGAGGAAGAGGAGATGCGGTGTTGCGTTGCCGTCCTCCCTATCCTCTACGGCCGCTGAGTCTTTTGGCGGCGGAGCCCAATACCTTCATCCGCCGCCAAGGGGGTTTTGTTCGGGGCCCGCCTGACCATCTGGCGGGCCAATACACGTCGGGGGGTAGCGAGGAATGCTTCAGCGATACCCGACCCTCCGACATACGGGTACGTGAGGAATAAAAAAAAATTAAAAAAAACAAGCCACAACATTGTAAGACAAAAGATGAACAGCGGTGGATATAAGGCAATCTGTCAACCTCAAGACAATGACACAAACAAGATAAACAGCGGTGGACATAAGGCAATAAGTGTTAGCCAGTGGCAAGACAATGTCCGTCTAGTGGCCCCGCGAGGTTGAATTTTGTGATAAAAGGCGAACAATAGCGTACATACCATCACCCTACTGAGTAAGAACAGCACCCGTGTGTAGGCCGCGTTGGAGATCTGCGCGTAGTCCACGCCCACGCCCAGCAGGCTGCTCGCCACCTCGTACTCGCGCTCCGTCGCGTGGATTTGCTGGAAACCACCACATGGATTAATAAAGGTTTTGTAAAAAGGGCTAAACATTTAAAAGAACTTCTTTCAAGAATGATTGTTTGTATACATAGTAGAAATTAAAGCTAAGCTGGTCAGTTTGACGTTTTGTTACTTGTTTATCATTGTGTTAGCATTATCCTGTTTACATCCGAGCCTTGGAGCCCAAAGTCTGTTTTCTAGCCTAACTAGAACTTCTGGTGTCTGACATTCATGATCATCAACATCCCGCCTACTAGTCTAACCTCTGCAACCAGATAGCAATATTCCATAGTTAATATTTTTTATTCCAGAGTTTTATTGGCCATTCTTTCTCATGGTTCTACCTATTGCTTTGCGAACGTGGCAGTAAATGTAGAGTCTTTAAGTAATTATTTTATAAATTTATTATTTTGACGTTCATAAGCGTCACATTGTGACCCAAATTAATAAGGGATTTTGAATTTTTGAATTTTTTTTAATTTTACTGGTGTTATTAACTTATTACTAAATATATTTGACCTTTATCAAAACGAAACAGTGGTAAAAGCATTATTTTTCGTCTCCAAAACGGACCAGCAGCTCGAGATTGTTCAGTGTGGTGAGCATTGGGAAGGCATGGTCATCATTTGATCATCATCATTCGGTTAAGATGATGGTTGTTTAGGTTGTATAGATTTTATGTGTTTTAATTATCACTGTATTTATTAGAAAAATATAATTATGATATTACTAGATAAAACAAACTTGTTGATTTTTTATACATTTTGTATGTGGTACAAATACAAACGTAACAAAAAATAGAAATAGATGTACACAAAGAACAGCAAGCACATTATCTAGAACTCAATAATCTTGGGATTTTTTATTAACTATGAATCTGAAAATTGTTTTATGAAGATTTGATATTCAATAGTTATTATACCGCTAAACTTGACATTGATGTTTCCCTTCAATGTTTTCCTTAACTTCCTAATAGTATGCCTTATAAGAAAACTAGTATTTAAACGTAAATAAGGTTGTTTACATTAAATGATTAACACTGCAGAACAACTCAAGGTAATAAAAAATTATAAGACAAAACATTCTTTGAAATTGTGTAATTATTGTATGTTACATGAATTGGGAACACTAGACTATTCAGACACCAGTGTAAGCCTTGTCTTCCCCCCCGTGGGATGTCCACCTTGTCGTGGTGAGGGGGCTCAGTAACCGTGGTTAGGTCACCCAGGGTGAAGCTAAGCGAGATCCCGGGAGTGGACACTGCGAGGGACAGTTCTTCTGTCCCTCGCAGTCGGGCGCGGTCGCGGGAGGAGACGCGTGTCGGTGTTGCGTTGCCACGCGCCCTATCTCCCGCGATCAAATGGAGGCGCACCATCGTTGCGTCGCGGTGGGGCCGCAGAGGAAGAGGAGATGCGGTGTTGCGTTGCCGTCCTCCTTATCCTCTGCGGCCGCTGGGTGTTTTGGAGGCGGAGCCCAACACCTTCATCCGCCGCCCGTTTGTTCGGGGCCCGCCTGACCATCTGACGGGCCAATACCCGTCGAGGGGTAGCGAGGAATGCTTAGATGATACCCGACCCTCCGACACATGGGTACATGAGGAACACGGGTTGGTTTTTAGTCAGTAAGAGTCTGACAGTCCCCTTCGCCCTTCCCCCAGTGCGGAGGGACTCCATGAGGATTTTCCAACCCGACACCAAAACAAAAAAATAAATTGTAAGAATTGTCTTGGATGCAACCGGGATGCGGCTAGGATATTGATTGACATTTACATCAGTAAAAAATCTTAAAATAATCTTAGGTTGCTGAATAAGAGACAGACAACACTTAGCCATACATTATTTATTTGAGAATTAATTTTGTGCCAACCTGTATTTGGATTAACATCATTTTTGTTGCATTTTTAAGTCATTTACATGATAATAGTCCCAAAATTATGCAAGTGAAAGTACACATCTAAATAATATTAGCATTAATAATACTATAATAATAAACAACCTGCATATGTATCACTTTTATTGCCAAACTAGAGGACAGCAGCTAAGCCTGCATTTCTTTTTAATTTACCCGTTTTGGCCGACCCGTGGGCATTTCGGGAAATCCCTTCTTAGTGCATCCCTACGGTCCCCAAGGAACATACATGCCAAATTTCAGCTTCCTGCGCCCAATAGTTTCGGCTGTAGCATGTCTGTCAGTCAGTCAGTAATGCAAGGATTTTATATATTAAGATAGTTAAATTTATTACAATAAAATGTGCAATAGATGCAAAAAATTAAAAAACAATGCAACCTACTTAAATATTAATGTGATGTTATGACTGTTTAGTCTATACTCTAAACTTAAATCTTAAAGAGGAATGTTTTATTTGTATAGTATCATGCCGTGTGGTTGACGGCATAGAATACAAGTGTCACCACCCCCTATCTTCCCGTGGGTGTCGTAAGAGGCGACTAAGGGATAACACGATGCAATTAATACCATCTTTGCGTAGAGACGGAAAACTCGACATCAAACCCTATACGACTGCCTCGTTGGTCTCGCGGCATAAATGTGCGCGTGGGATCGGGAGGTCCCGGGTTCGATTCCTGGGTCGGGCAGTATTATTGGGTTTTTCTGTCACGAAATTCTCAGTAGCAGCACGGAGTCTGGAAATTTGCCGGGTAAGGCAATAGGCTCGCCCCTTATTACGTGGGACTAAATTATATCTGGCGAAAAGTGGGTGTAGAAATACACCTCTGCCTACCCCTTCGGGGATAAAAGGCGTAACGATATGTATGTATGTATGTAGTATAAAAAAATCTGAAAGACGCAAAGCAGATTTTTAAATTTTCGCCATTCGAAAGTTACTTTGAGTATAAAGCCTGGACCAATCATGTAAGACTGTTGTTTTCCCTGAATTCTGTCACCTAGACTTAACACATTGACTGCTGGCCTAAGATTCGTAGACGGCCTTTTGATATGCGGCCTCGGGCGTGCCCAGCCTCTCGTGCCAATGGCACGCAACGAGCCTGCAGGTCGAGCGTGTGTATGTGCTGACGCGACATACGAGTTGCTATACAAAAAAACATACATGAGTGGTCATCAGCACATGTGTAGTATGGGTATGATTCACGCGTCGTGTGTTACGGCAGCACGTTTGTATATTTTTCCCTAAACACGACTATGTTGGGCTAGCCAAAGCTAACAAAAGGTAGTAGAACCTTGCTGATTTCAGCATTAATGGGCCGGCTCGACTGGGGAAGTACTCACAGAAAATCGACGTAAAGTAACAGTACTTAAACTGTTGCGTTTCGTTCGGTGAGTGAGTGCCGGTGGCCCTATCCCCTATTCCTTCTCCCTCATCCCACTCCTCATCCTATCCCTTTTCCCAACCCCAAGGGGCGGCAACGCACTTGTGACTCCTGTGGTGTTGCTTGTGTCCATGGGCGGCGGTAATTGCTTACCATCAGGCAATCCGTCTGCTCGTTTGCCGCCTATTAACATAAAAAAAAAACCGCACCGCAAAAACCGACACTTGGGGCACACCATATAAGTTTCCAGTGGTCAATGTGTTAAGTGTTAACATTATACTGGACAGAAATGTAAAAGCTGCACCAGAGGAACATTTTTGCCAAAGGGGACAGACATCCATAAATTTCGTCACACGATTTTCATGATGATTTGAGCCCTCCCTCTTCCTTGTCACAATTGCTCTTATACATCATCATCATCAGCCCTTTATACTGTCCCACTGCTGGGCACGGGCCTCTTCCCATTATGAGACGGGTAAGGCCATAGTCCACCAAGCTGGCCAAGTGCGTGTTTGGCAGACTTCACATGTCTTTTGAGAACATTATATATATATAACTCTCAGACATGCAGGTTTCCTCACGATGTTTTCCTTCACTGTTTAGCAAGCGATAATTAACAATTTAATTGAATAGGCACATAACTCCGAAAAGTCATCGGTGCGCACCATGGATCGAACCCGGACCCTCTGCGTAGCAGTCTGTCGGTCTCTCCACTAGGCTATCGCTGCTTTACCATATATATACACATCACCATCTTTTTTCATGCAATGTCACACTTCATCAACCCCTTACCTTACCCCCCTTACCCCTTACCTCCATATGTGTGACGTAATTTACGGATGGCCCCAAAGGTCAGGCAGGGTCCTGAAGTCAATTTGACTGGCACTAGCTAGTGTATCACAGTTTATGTGCCACTATGGCCCAATAACATTAAAACACACATAAAAACACCAGGCATAGTTTTTGTACTACACTGGCCCAATGGATTTGTACAGGGTTAGGTTTTGAATTTTCTGTCTCTTGGGAAAGATACTATTTGCATCACATATTTTCTTTCGTTGCTAGTAATGATATGACACCCATGGAGTGAAATGGGATAATGTTATTTTGTTTTATAATCCATCATCACACCCTTACAGGACACAACCCTAAAAAGATAAATTGTTAAAATATGTACTAAGAATACTATATAATATTAATATATTCTTCAAATTCTGAATTAACCTTATGAAAAAAAACACCTTTTCAATCTTACAATGTTATCACAAAAAACATAATAAGCACTTTACCTTCAAATAAATTAGTCTCATGAATAATAACAACATTAAACTTTCTTTTTCCCTCTGTTGACTTTCACAATAAACTATGCCAACTTCATGGTATATAAAATACTCCATAGAGATCCAATTGATATGAAGAGAAAAGTACTTATACATAATGTAAACAAATTGAATTTCAATAATAAATTGTAAATCAAAAGAAACTTACAGTTAGTAATACACTATACCAATATAACCAATCACAATAAACTACTACCTGTTTTACTTCCATAGGTGTATTGCATATCATGCAATATACTTCAATAACACATGACATGCAAAATTAACATTGAAACATGCCCCAGCTGAACATAATATTATTGTTTTAATTAGCAGCTTTGATTAAAATTGTTTAGTTTGTATTTGTTTATATTTGTAACACTACAATAACAATGCTAAAATAATGTCAAAAAACAGTAGAAATGTTGTAAATAGTTAAGAATATACTTACTGCCAACTGGAATATAAGCCTGCAGTGCCAGTATACACTGTGCTGTGACAACTCAATGGCTTTTCGTAGTATAGGCTTCGAGTGTGTTGGCTGACCCTGCTGCTCAAACAGGTCCGCGAGGACACTTGCCGCCTCGAATTTAACATCGTCGAACCCATTGATCGTTTGAGACAAGCACCACTGCAACCAAAACACTGTTCAATCACCATATGACCCACTTGAACTTTGTTTACATACTTTGGGAAAGTAGTATCTCATTCACCTTCAAGTAGAATAACGTAGCTACAATTGTATATCATCCTAACATGTACCGGTACTTTAAATTCATTCTAGTCATGAAACTTCGTGAATAACAACAAAAAAAAACTTACACTCTGCTCTAAATGCGTTCTCGCCAAGTCGATGTTTTTGGTGTGTGTCAAAAGAATATTTCCAAGTTGTAAATGTGTTCTGGCCTCGACCCTTTGTGGTGGTTTGAAATTAAATACGGCTTGTAAGCACTGGATACAACTTTTTATGTCAGGAGGATTCGATGTACGGAAATGTTCTGCTAAACCAAGTAAAGAAATATACCAAGCGTCCTGCGTTGACGCCATTTTGACATTTCTGCTTGGAGGGAACGATGTTGCCAAACTTACATCACTAAGAAAAATAGGTAATAAATTAAACATAAATGTCAGATAACTAAACGTAATAAAGGAACAAAAATGATGACCATAAATATACGTAAGTAATAAAAATCGTGTAATTATTAACCGTCAGTGAAACTTGAATTTGAACTCTTATTTAAACAATTTTAGTTCAATTATGAAGCCTATTTTATCTTTGATGATGTTATACAAAGTACCTACTGTATAAAATAGGCATGAGACCGATATTTCAAAACGATACTGAAATCCGATTGCAGTCAGAAATCGTATCGTAGGTATCGATATTCTAATATGAGAAAACCGATTTTAGAAAACGCAAAACAAGACCACGATAACGCAAACAAGTGATCTAATCCAAATCCGTACAAGCGCAACCAAACTACAAAGTAAATCTATTAAAGCTTACGTGTTCGATAGTTTTCATATTCATTTGTTCTCTTTCACTCTACCAAACGCTATGTAGCGCTCGTAGCGAGACTTGGCTTGCCGTTCGTAACAGATCGGCAAAGTTAAGCAACGCTTGCACAGGTTACCACTTGGATGGGTGACCGTGTGTGGCATTTACATCTGAGCGCTACCGTGCTTCGGAGGGCACGTAAAGCTGTCGGTCCCGGTTCTTGTCCAAGGATAAGGATCGTTAGGCCATGTCGGAGGCCTTCGGGCGGTCTGAAAACTCCGACACCAGAGTTGGCCACACGCTCACACGAAAAACAAACAAACTCTACCAAACGACTAGTTAGGTACGTTAGAATGAGAGAGAGCTAATTTCATTTCTTTTTCTTACTTACTTAGTGAAGGCGCGTATTTTCGCGACCAGGTTTTAAAACCAGGTTTTCGCTTGCAAGTACGCCAACCAGGTTTCGACACTGAAATACTTGCAATTGCTATTCTTTACTTGAACGCACGCGATCGCGTCGAGCTCGTCGTGTTGCCGACTCCCGATCGTATCGTAGTATATATACTTTCATGGAATATTTTTCCTTACAGCCAAACACTTACAGAACTTTGTCGCGCAAAACACTAAAATACTTAAAAGTATTTTGTGAACCTACTCGGGAATATAAAACAGTTCCATAAATATATACTGAGGAAGAGTCCATTACCAGGTATAGAACCTAATTTTGCGATAAACTTCTTTAATAATATGAAAACTTGTATAACCAGGGCGTCACTCGAACTTTTCTATACTAGACTGCCCAAAAACTTGCAAGTATTTTGATACCCGGTTTTCGACCCTGGTATTTTTATAAAAACGCACTTGTTATACTTTGATATCGAGTTTTGCAAGTACAACGTATGACTACACAGCGCCGTCTTGTGGAAGTGCGGGTTTCGGCACCTACCCTCACTTGGTTGTTCGATGTTCGCAATGTCGGTACTTTGACACCCAGTTATAAAAGTAGTATATGTTCGACAAACTGCACTAATAACGTCTAAGTACACACTGATGAGCTATGTCACTGCGGCGGTGTTTACATTTGCTGATGACTGGATTCTAAGTAGCCCACTATTGGTTCTATTTGAATAAGTACCGTAAAATGGGGTGAACAGAAATCGTGGGGTGAATAGAAAAAAGTCCGGAAGTTTGATATTGTTGACTCTAGTTTGTTAGGTAGGTATTTAGCCCTATAACGAATGTTTTTCTCTGTGATTTTCTACGTGGCAACATGTTTTTTATAGGCTCGCCACCCACAAATTTACGTCAAGTTGAAATTTCTTAAGGCTCCAGTACACAATGGTCCATGATGGGCCACTGCAGGCCATCGCCGTTGTATACACACGCCTACACACCAAACTATGCTAAACCAGTATAAACTGATCGTTTAATGTGCGGAAAGATAACACAAAGCGAGACCATGATAAACTGGTCTTGTTTAACTTGATGTGTAGCCGTGTGTACACGGGGTACGGCGATGGCCTGCAGTGGCCCATCATGGACCATTGTGTACACGGGGTGATGAGAAGAGAACGTCCGCGTTTGCTTATTTTACATTATTTTTCTCTTAGACAAAATGATTGGTATCGCTTCGCTATACTAGACACCGCGCTGCCTAAAGGGCCCAGTACACAATGGTCCATGATGGGCCACTGCAGGCCATCGCCCGCCATTGTGTGAACATGCATCGCCATTACCGTACGCAATGGCGATGGCCTGCAGTGGTCCATGATGGGCCACTACAGGCCATCGCCACGATCACTTGGTGTTCACACAACGGCGCATGGCTCATTGTTGCCTGGCGAATCAGTTGCGATGGACGTGGAAGTAATTGCGGCCACGGGTATCTAATCTTGCGATTAATCTCACAAAAATCTTTCTCTATTAGATAGCCCATTTATCGAGGGAGGCTATCTAATAGACTATATAACATCACGCTATGAGCCACGAGAGCGGTAAAAGACTTATATAATGCGGGTGTAACCGCGGGCTCATCTAGTATATTTATACATATTATATACTGCCTTCGTGATCCAGTGCATAGCGTATGTGACTACTGATCAGAGGTCCCGGGTTCGATTCCTGGATGGGGCAAAAGCGTTATTGGGTTTTCCGAATACTCAGTAGCAGCCTCATTTCCGAATACTCAATAGGCTCGCCCTCTATTACGTAGGACCAAAATTCATGACGAAATGTGGGTGTAATATTTACACCTCTGCCTACCCCTTCGGGGATACAGGCGTGAGACAATAAATAAAAATATATATATATTAGCTGTCGGCCGTGGCTCCGCCCGCGTGGATGTAAGTTATCGCGATAAAAACTATTCTGTGTCCTTCCTCGGGTCTTTGATTGATCGAATTAGTTATAAATATTGATCTTTCAACAAAAAATCTTTGTCATACTGGACAACTACTGGTAAGCCTTCAAATCTGTATGGAATAGTGCAGATGGATTTTTATATTTCATCATCAGATGTTTCAGACTTTCGATAAGTCAACAAAATGCTCATCAGACTGAACAAGTTTTGCTAAAAAGGCAAGCCTGTATGTTATAGTGTAGCTGGGCTCTTTATGTTCCACATCAGATGTTCGAGATCTTCAAATTTTAATCGCTAATCAAAAAATGCTCATCATGTGAAATGTTTTTTGCCACACCGCAATTTTTATGTCTTATAGTTACGCTGGGCTGTTGTGGTTCTGCATCAGATGTTCCATTCAAATCCGTTCAGTAACTTCTGAGATTAGCGTGTACAAACAGACAGAATTCTTTTTTTAGATTTTTGCTCCATTACTGATTCATAGCATAACTGCATAATTATTTTGTAAATATATTCAATATACAGTTTCTTTTACTGCCTTCTATATTCATAAAACAAAAAGTGCACTATCCCGGTCTGCGGTAGGTGACGAACTAAACAATGGGCCATTGTGTGAACACCACAGGCCACGCTACGCCACGATTCCGTTGAAGTGTGCCCAAAAAACCGACAACATCCCGATTGTGCGCCACGATTGACAATTGCCCGCCACTGTATACCATCACCCCGTGTACACAATGGTCCATGATGGGCCACTGCAGGCCATCGCCGTACCCCGTGTACACACGGCTACACATCAAGTTAAACAAGACCAGTTTATCATGGTCTCGCTTTGTGTTATCTTTCCGCACATTAAACGATCAGTTTATACTGGTTTAGCATAGTTTGGTGTGTAGGCGTGTGTATACAACGGCGATGGCCTGCAGTGGCCCATCATGGACCATTGTGTACTGGAGCCTTAAGAAAAATAGGTCCTTATGTGACTAGTGAGGCAACTCATTATGACAGTGACCAGTGTGTGTCAAACAAAAGCATCAAGCAAGACGCATGCGTTAAGAATTATGTTGTCAGCTTCTCAACAGTTACCCGAGTAAATGGGAAAATATTTTATCCTGTGGTCTAGTGGATAAGTTATTGGTCTCAAAATCAGTTAAGAAAATTCTTAAAAATTACAATTCATTAAGAGCATCTATATATTTGTTTTGTGTATAGGTTAGGCGTACCGCGTAAGTTCCTTTATGAGAAAAATGGTTGGTATATTATCCAATGATTAGGCCTCTTTTATTATGATGGTTTGTTTTATGTAGGTAGGTACATACTTATAGTATTTTGCAAATTATTATTAGAAATAACCATAGAGGAAATAAGGTGTTTCCAAAACAGGCTTTCTATTTCCATGCTATTAGTCCACATAAATTTAGTTAGACATTATTAATTTAACATGAATAGTCGTGAAAACTTCTTTGAATAAAACAATTATCTTACACACTTAATTACATATATGATTAGGTAAACCATGTTTCTTGGGAAAGATGTTCAGTTTCTAACAACTAACATTTTCACCTTATTTGTTAAGGTATAAACATAAAATAATATAGAAAAAGGTAAAATATATAATCAATAGGTTAGATAAAAGAAATAGTAAAATATAATTAAATACAATAACTATAGATTCACATGATAAAAATCTCAACTGTGGGGAAGTTGATACTTGTACTAGCAGCAACACTGAATGGCGTTTTCGGTTTTTTGTAATTTTATGTTGATATTTCATAATTATTCTTATTTTACAGATAGTATGTTATACCAGAGTTCTTCTTATTTCTTGCTGAGTTATTTTTACTCAGGATAAAAGCGCAACTTGGCATTGTACAGCGAATTATTTCCGTAATTAATTTGGTGGATAGGTATAAGGCTGTCAGTGTGACAGGCTCAACCATGCCAGCTGGCATGGTTTTTTCTGCCTCATTTTACAAGTATGAGGGCTCCGTCTAGTAGAGCAGAGCGAGACCAATCATTAGTCTATGATCTTTCTATTAAAATTGAGATGCTGGCTATTTTGCTCGAATTCGAGATGAATAGATACGGGAAGGGGGTCAATAGATATGCCATTCGAGGTGAATAGATACGGGTGGGAGGTTAATAGATACGAGTGGGGGGTCAATAGAAATATGTTTTTTAGGGTTGTCAATCGAGGTTAGTTCATCATACGCACCTTTTTGTCAGATAACCATTGAAAATATTTTTTTATATTTAGGCAGGTGCCTACCTGTATGATTAAAAAGGTAAATGTTGATATCTGGTTTATTAAAAAAATACATAGTCGTCTTATTAATAACAATGTTGATATATTGAATAAAAATATAAGTTGCTCTTGACAGCCCTAGCGTTTTTTCTCTATTCACCCCCTTGCCGTACCGTAAAACGGGGTGAATAGATAGGTCTTTAAACTTTGTTAACGATTTTCGTAATGTTGCAGAATTGATACTCATTTTTCTAAGCATACATTTATTGAGTCTTAGGCCAGACTATTGAAATATATTTGTTTATGTTCGGATATGTCTGTAGTTATTAAAAAAATCAACAAAATATACGTGATTTCTGTTTACCTCCCATCAGGGGACAATAGACACACCTGAGGGGTGATTAGATAAATTTCGTAGGGTTGGCTCATTGTAGTTTCCTTCCCTGAATATTTTCAAGATAAAGGCAAGCAAACTCGAGGTTTCTTATAAAAACATATATAGTTTAAAATTATAATTTCTATACAAATTATATTATCAATAATAAAAATCAATAAAAAATAAACAAATTTAGAGTGTATCTGGAAAAGAAAACAAAAAAGCCACTTGACTTTAAAATGTAATATCCATTGTATAAAATCAACAATGAATTATAATCAAATTTAATCAAAAACAATAATTATTAATAATATCTACTATCTCAACACATATTGGTTCTCAAGGAAGATGAACTTCAAAATCGAAGAAAAACTGAATTGATTTGTTATATTTTTCTGCAAAAGAGGCTAATATAATATAATATAATATTCTACCACATTCACACAACACCATCTAGTCCCAAACTAAGCAGAAGCTTGTACTATGGATACTAGACAATGGATAAACATACTTATATACTTTTTTTTTGTAAATACATACATATTATACATAGAAATGAATGATGAATGAACACTTTGTAGTCCATTGAAACTCTTCCTAAGCTTATTTAATTGTATAATGATCATATTTGCGATACTGCTTACCCCGTGGATCAGGATTATAGTTTCGAGGCAATATTGGCGCCTGATGAAATAAAATATAATTAAGAAAATTGAAAACGTTATAAGTACCTAACTAAAAGTGAAATTTGAAAGTAGATGACCACTATCAACGGTGCTTTAAACTTTGTGGCAGCCCTGACATAATCATGGCTAATCACCCCTCTTTCGTTACTAATCACCCCTTTCCTGTGTCTATTTACCATATTCGCGTGCCTATTAACCCCTCAGGCGTGTCTATTCACCCCTTTCGTGTATCTATATATCTATATTCACCTCGAAAAATTAAAGAAAACGAGGCTTACGAAATATGAACAATTTTATGTAATAATCCATATCATTATCTCAATAATTACAGCACAGTATATTTATAACTGCATTGACCGTAGCTTGAAGATAATTTTAAACTATTATGACCGAAATTCACCGAAACACGGAGGTTCAAAGTCACACGCACGTAACGACTTGTTTTGTTGTCAACTTTGACGATAAGTTTTGCCGTATTTTGACCATGTTGCCACAAATAAAATTTTACGAGACTAAGAAAAATATTGCCAAAAAATTACTAAAGTTGCGGGTTTTTTACTGGGGTTGCCGAGATTGCCATAAAAAACGTTTGAAATTAATCCAAGATTTTTCTCTATTCCCCCCGCGAGTTCTATTCACCCCGTTTTACGGTATCTTTTGACCCCTGTTTCGAGGTAAATAGAAAACGCTTACTTTTTCGTCATTTAGGTACTAATACTGTCCTGTTTTTACTAATTTATAGCATAAATATTGAGTTAATTACAACGTAACTCATGATTTCAAAATGCTTCAATAACCTCTCGAGCGCCCAAACATCAAATGTCATATAGTCGATAAGCGCCCACGTCAATTTTAGCGTATGTATGAAAGTTGGCGGGCAGCGTTTAAATGCCGATATCGACGTTTATTTACTTCAGAACACTAATCAATACATATATATTTAGAATCTACATGAAATTTGCTTTATTATGTATATAGAATTAACTAACTTTGTGTACAAGCGTAAGTAATTCAAACGGTTTTATCAAACAAATGTGTAAAATACATGTTATTGTAGAAAAATTAATGTATTGACCAATTAGAGGCATTCATAGCGGTAGAAAAAATCTAATAATATTATTTATGAGCTATTCTATTAATTGAAATACGTAAAATAAGAAATATATTGAAAAAAATTGATTTGGAAGCGAAATAGTGTAAGCACGCCTCGAAGTGTACAGACAGCTGATGAGTTTAGCAGACTGTTTGTTTTTACTGACGTTGATAATAAGCATTTATATTGCATAGATCTGTCAATCGTTTCATACGCTTCAAAATGGTATACATTGAAAAGAGACAAACATTGTTTTGGCGTTTCATTTGAACATTGAATGGAACAAGTACGAGACCACCGTATAACGGTCGGCGGGCGCATATCGGGGGTAAAAGTGTCCACCGTAACACGGTGGCCTGGCGCTCGAGAGGATAATGATTTTGAATGAGAGCATTCAAAATATCTAATAAAAACGATGTTGAAGTTGAAATCTGTGTCTATTCACCCCATTTTACGGTACCTAACTATTTTTTTGCAACGAGATAAGATACTAAGCCACGGGTATGGAGCAGTAGCCCTAAACAATGCGGGTGTAGCCGCGGCTGAGCTAGTTATAATAAATAGGTACAGTCAGCATCAAAAGTTGATGACCACATTTAGATTTTCAATATCGCTGTACACCATAATACACCTAAATTGCTCAACATGACAAGCGCCAGAAATGAATGATTATCTTAAAAGGGCATAAGTAGGTGAGCATGACTTTTCAAAAGTAGCTAAACAAAGTTATGGTAAAAAAAGCATAACACCACGTCACCAGTCATTCGGCCAGTACGGCCAGTGACGTCCGAGAACTAAATAAAGGATGTCGTTACATTTGATAAACTAATGTGATTAAATAAATTATTATTAAAGTATTATGAAGTAAATAATTTTATATAATATTATATTCTTTTAAGCTAATACAATATTTTATAGATGATAAATAATTGCAACCGCAATGGTCTACATTCGATACAAAGTGATAATTAAGTAGAAATATTATTTTACATTCAAGGGTAAACAGTTTTAAAAAGAATTGAATTAAAACAGAATTTGTGTGAATTTTGAAAATGAGTCTTATATGTAGGTATATAGGGGGTCTACCAAGAGTTTGTTTTTCAAACAAACCACAAGTTTTGCACGCGATCGTCACGGAAGTTACCTGCATGTGAAATAAATTATACAAGTATTTTTATCTAGTGAAACATGTCAAAATAATAGTAGTTTCATACATCAATTAATGTTAAAACTTAATTTAACATTTTTTTATCGTCAATTTATTGATAATAAGTATTCTACTTGACAGCAAAACACTATGACGTCACTATATCATATTTCATACAAAACCCTTGACAAAGGTCGTTTTTGACATTTAATTAAAAGTGCTTGATTTGACTAGTTGGAAACAACCCTATTTCCATAGATTTTCTAAAAGCGCCCATATCGGATAGTAGCGATCGATAGAGGGCGCATTAAGGAAATGTATGAAAATTGTTCCCGTCAAAAGGCAGCGATAGCCGAGTGGAGATACCAACAGACTGCCATGCAGAGGGTTTCGGGTTCGAATCCACGGCGCGCACCAATGACTTTTCGGAGTTATGTGCGTATTGAATTGTTAATTATCGCTTGTCCCGTGCCTCGGAGAGCACGTTAAGCCGTCGGTCCCGGTTGTCATGAAGATCTTTGACAGCCGTTACAGGGCGTCAGTACCTTCTGAATAAACTCACACTGGTCTAAACCATGGAATATCGCTATCCCTTCGGGTTGCGGAGGTCAGACAGGCAGTCGCTCTGTGGAAAAGCCAATATTCAGCCAAATCCGGTTAGACAGATCCCAGATTGAAGCTGGGATAACGCTAAGAGAATGATGATGAAAATTGTTCCCGTCGACTAGCCTATCATCACCGTGTAAATTTTGTAGAGACTAGACCCTCGGATTAGGTTCTAATTCAATCGTAACTATAAAAATCATAAACTAAGTCGACGGTATGAATTTGAACGGAATCTGCGTGATTTTTTAAAATAAGTCTTATTGCTTTACGAATAAGGTTACAATTCAATCGAACTAAAAAATCTATAATGACGTCGATGGTATAAATTCAAACTGATGATTCTAAATGTTTTCGGATATTATAACGATCAGCAATTTTTGACAAAATGGTGTTCAGTGACCTTTGACAAGTAGTGTTCAGTTAGTTTTGAACTTTAATGATGTTCATTCAATACTGGCGCCCTTCTTGTTGAGCGATTTATGGGTGATATTATGTTCATTGATTTTGAAAATCTGAATGTGGTCATCGACTTTTGATGCTGACTGTACCTACATAATGCTTTTCTGAGTTAAGGCCGGCGCCGACTGACGGCACGGTATGTTTCGGTAGCCCGAAGGACGCCGCGGCCCATCGTGGCATGCCGCGTCATACCGAGGCGTCCAATTGACTGGAATTTACTATCAAGGCCGGCGCGCACTGACGTCGCGGCATGGCAAAGGATTTTATTACTAATCAAGTCATTTTTATTCTTATTTCAATGAGTTTAGAATTCATATTACTTTAATTCGATACAATCGTACCGCAGCCCGCCGTGGCACGTTGTGGCATACCGCGGGACGTCGCGGCGCGTCGCGGCCTACTTCAGGACGCCGCGGTATGCGACGATGTAATCAGTAGGTAAATAAGTTTCTGAATTCACCGTTAGTAAATCTTATTCTCCATAAATAATGTATCCAGCATTGTTTTCTCTTCGACATACCAGTTTGTATTTGTCGTTCTTCGTCTTCAGCAAGAAGTGGTATTGATACTAAATTCCAGTCAATTGGACGCCTCGATATGACGCGCCATGCCGCGGCACGTTGCGGCATACCGAAGCGTCCTTCGGGCTACCGAAACATGCCGTGCCACGCCGTGTCGTCAGTCGGCGCCGACCTTTAATTGCACTTCTAGCTGAAGATGAAGAACTACAAATACAAACTGATATGTCGAAGAGAAAACAATTCTAGATACATTATTATTTTATGGAGAACAAGATTTTACTTTAGTAGGTACTTGTGTATATTCTGTGCTAACGGTGAATTCAGGAACTTATTTACCTACTGATTACGTCGTAGCACACTGCAGGACGCCGTGGCATACCGCGGCGTCCCGAAGTGTGCCGCGACGTTCCGCGGTATGCCACAGCGGGCCGCGGTACGATTGTATCGAAATAAAGTAATATGAATTCTAAACTCATGGAAATAAGAATAAAAATGACTTGATCAGTAATTAAATCCTTTACGTCAGTGCGCGCCGGCCTTTAGTATGTGCCAAAGAGTAAAATATAGGTATAGGTACTAGTACGTGCGTACCTACGGCTTGCCTCGTGCTTTGGAAAGCACTAAGAGCCGTCGGTCATAAAGATCTTTGATAGTCAGGTCATAGATCGTTGTAAGTAGTCAGCACTTACGTATACAAACTGACACTAGTCTAAACCATGGAAATAAAGCTACCTATCTCTTTGGGTTGGCGGTCAGACAGGCTCTGTTTATTCAGTCAAATCCGGTTAGACTAGAAAGAGGACCCCGGGTTCTAACTGGGATTACTCCAGCTACTGATATTGTTTTCCTTTTATTTTATCATGATGAGAAGAGACTACTAGCGCATACGCACGTCTAGAGAGTGTACGTTACCCTAGCAGGAAAGTATCTCCTGGAGATACATGAGTGGAACATATAATTAGAGCGCAATCTGCTGATGATGTGCGCGAAATAAAAAAATTGTGCGGGTTATAGTTTTGGAAAAAAATGAAAAAAAACATTCCTGGTGGGGTAACGTTCTTCCAGCAGGAAGATTCTAAACGAATTATCGGAGAGAGAAACATTGTACATGGGCAGATAGCTTATATTAGTGGGACAATGTGCGCCGAAAATAAAATTAGTGCGGCTTCAGGTAATCAGGTTTTCGAGATATTGGAATTCCTGCTAGGGTAACGTTTTGCAGAATCGTGTATCTCTAAAACGGTTGCATGTGCGGTTATAAAATGAGTTGCTCTTAATTTGTGCGAATTGGTGAAATAATAAAATTTAAGAAAATACATGTAATTTTCAAGTAATCGGCCTTCTTTGAAAACCCAAAAAAACATCGCAGCGTCAAAATAAGAAAACGTATAGGCTCACTGAAAACTGTTTTCAGTTCTTCTTGACACATAGATTAACCATAAAAAGTTTCAAAAGTATACGTATATGCGTTAATGAGATATATTACTAAAAGTCAAAACGACGAAGTCGTAACTTTGAGGACAACGCACAAGAAACCGGCTCAACCCAAGGTGTGTAGGAGTAAACTACCAATTAGAGCGATAGTCCAGTAATGTATAGTGAAATTATCCAGCTTGGAATGTCTCGCATGTAATTAATAATTAACAAAAACCAAAACATCACACAAAAGTTGATTATCCGACCAAATTCGAATGACTACAAAAAAGCGACGGTTTCATAAATATCAATGACCTTCTTAACTTGACCGTCTAATCGGTTAAAACGTGTTGTGTCCGAGTACACTGAAGGAGAAAAGTAACAAAATAAACTTGTTCTACTAGCCATTTTCGTGAATTATTGAGATATGATTTTTAAACAAATCTTTAAATTTTATTTTAGGTATTAAAATACATAAATTACAAAATTTTTGCGTATACACAGTGACTTTTTAGTCGTCTTAAGGCCTTGCCACACGGCACAATTTTACATCCAACTTGATTAAATAACTTGATGAAATCGTGACGTGTAGACGCCAGTCGTCCAACTCAAGTTCATCGGGTGGGCGGTACCACCAGATTTTAACCAATCGGGTGGACGGAATGAAAATCAGTGATTTGATTGTGTCGTGTAGACGGGCAAAGCCAATTCGATTGAAAATTTGATCGGTGTTAAAATTGTGTCGTGTCGCAAGGCCTTTACAACGGCAACCAACTTCATGTACCTACTTATCTATATAATAATTTGTATACAAATAATAGGTATTTATGAGATAAGAATAATTTAAAAATAAAAATATTATGAAGTAGTAAGAAGAAACATCCTGTTGCGAGTGCGGTGCCAGTTAAGTATATCCATTGAGCGGATGAAAGGCATCGCACGCAACGCTAATATAATCTCATTGGATGACTCTTTATGTTTCTTTGTGCAATAGGTTTGTCAAAAATATCTCTAACAGATATATTTTATGTCGGATACATATACTTAGTAGACTAGCCGTTTCCCGCGGTTTCACCCGCGGACCGCGTCCTGAGAGAACTACCTCGCGTACCTACCCCGTAAAACTCAAATATCTTACGGACCCCTATTTTTTCTAAAATAAAATATAGCCTATGTTACTCGCAGATAATGTAGCTTTTTAATGGGAAAAGAATTTTAAAATCGGTCTAGTAGTTTTTGAGTTCATTCATTACAAACAAACAAAAATACAAATTATTCCTCTTTATAATATTAAAATATAATATAATAATATATAATAGTGTAAACAACCTTTCTAAGACTGCTAAAAAGTTACAGACTTAGGTTTAATTACTCTGTGATTATGTGATTTTACTGCCAAATGAAAAACTGATCTGTGATTTTGATGCCATTATATTTTAAGAATCAAAATGAAGAGAATAAAAATAATAATTTACACATCGACAAGTTCTTTCATTTCAAATATGTAGTCAAAAAATACATTATAGTTACCGACAAACGCTTTTTGCGCGACTGTACTGACAACAGCATGGGTATAATACGATTAAAAAAGTAGGACGTCGATATGTATAAGTCCGTCGCTTTTTTGTAGTCATTCGAATTTGGTCGGATAATCAACGTTTGTGTGATTGTGATGTTTTGGTTTTTGTTAATTATTAATTACATGCGAGACATTCCAAGCTGGATAATTTCACTATACATTACTGGACTATCGCTCTAATTGGTAGTTTACTCCTTGGGTTGAGCCGGTTTCTTGTGCGTTGTCCTCAAAGTTACGACTTCGTCGTTTTGACTTTTAGTAATATATCTCATTAACGCATATCGTCGTTGCGCTTGCCAAACCTGACATGTGCATTTTTTAAATTTTTCGTTGTTTCGCTAGATGTCGCTAGCTATTAAAGCCGCATGCTTTGTAAAAACAATCATGTGCGAAATCTATGTAGAAACGGACTTGCCAAACTTTTCATGTGTAATACTTGCTGTGAAAAGTCTGACATGTGAACTCCAAACTACCCTCAAAAACCTGATATGTGAAACGAATTTCACATATCAGGTTTATGTCACTGACATGTGACAATTTTGTTAGGTTATGTCGTAAAAGTTAAATTTATTATTATACAATAATAAACAATACCATTACAAAAACATATTTTTTTGCAACCACATGGGTATATTTGTCTTAGGATAATCAGATAAACTTTTGTATAAAACAGTTTTTTTGCGCTCCTGAAAAGTTGTGTAAATGCACATAACAGATTTGGCAAGCGCACCGACGATATGGGTCATTTTCACAAAAAGTATACATTCGGGTTTTGGGGGTGTCCCACAACTTTTGATAAATATTTAACGAATAATTTCCGCATTTAAGAAAAACAACAACACTAAAAATGAGGATTTATGGTTAGTTTTTATCAATATTATATGTTATTGCTACATAAAAACAGTCATATAATACCGTAATTTCCAAAAATTCTAGTAGAAGGTACCAATTTTAGCGCTGTCCCACTACCAATTACACTAAAATAACATAACTTTTATACATTTTGTTGACTTATTTATATTAATATGATTGATTTTTCAGAAAGTATAGTTGTTTACGATTTCCTTTATAATTGCAGAAATAGTGTAACATTGCACAAAATATTTAAATAATTGTATTTATGTGAGGACATCAATTAGCTAAGGTGGAAAATTCCCTTCCGAAACCCCATTTTTTACGAAAGATCGCAATTAAAACTACCACTTATACATATTTTTTTGTCGATTAGTAACATTTGTAAGGCTGTCATTGGTTTTAACGCACTTTAGTGAAAAGCGCGGGAAACTTCGAGTTGAACGGTGGCATTTTTTCTTGTAAAAAAATTTAAATTTAATTTTTGTACATTTGTGGATCAGATTAGTATCTTTGTGTAAATATTATTAGTATTTAGTGTATTTCTAGTAGTTTAAGTGTACATTTTGCAGTTTAGGTAAGTTTTTTTTTGTAAATTATTATGAATAAGCCGCCTGACCTGACGTATCCGGGGGAAATAGCTCCCCCGGCTGTAAGTTTTGTAACTGTTCCTTCGGTTTTATCTAATGAGTCTGGCATGGATACAGATAATTCTGTTGCACAACGAAACGGACGCAAAAGAAATAGGATTAATATTTGCAAAACTTGTAATAAGAAAAAACGGAAGCACGCTCAGGCTGTTGACGGCAAAACCGGCTGTCGCTGTGCTGACAGCGAAAATAGTGACTCTGCTACTACTGCAAGTAACGAAACATTTATATCGGTTGATAACAATAATATTGTTACAAATAAATCTATGACAACAACTAATGGTCCAGGTCCCCAGGGTTTTACCTCTGGCATATCCAGGATCCAATACCAGCCTACCGATATCGCTCCATTTGTTGTCCATGTTCAAAAAGAAACAAAGACACCTGATGATGGCACTACTCTCCATCCAGTCGCGTTTGGGCGGTTCCTTAAAAGAAATACCATTCGCAACATTGTCGATGGGTCTATTAAAAAAATAGGGCGAAACAGAATTTCGATGGCATTCTCAGACTATCGGGAAGCCAATTCATTTATTAGTAATAGCATAATACTGACAGAAAACAATCTAAAAGCATTCATACCAACATTTCAAATAACAAGAATGTGTCTTGTGCGCGGCGTTCCATCTGATTGGTCACCTGAAGAAATAATTGAAAATGCTTCAGTGCCAAATGAGTGTGGTAAAATATTAAAAGTTAGAAGAATAAATTATAAAACTATTGTAGATGGTTCACCTGTATGGAAACCAACACAGAGTATTGTGATTACACTAGATGGTCAGATCTTGCCCCCTCGAATTTTTATTTGTTACAATTCATTGCCGACAGAGCTCTATGTATATCCTACTATCCAATGTTACAATTGTTGTCGCTTTGGTCATACTAAGGTTCAATGTCGTTCGAAATCAAAATGTTTTAAGTGTGGTCAAGATCATTCTGGCGATTCATGTGACGTTGAAGATGAGTATATTTATTGTTGTAATTGTTCAGGTTTTCATTTTGCTACGTCTAAATCATGCCCTGAATTTCTGCGCCAAAAACAAATTAAAATTACCATGGCAGAAAAAAACATTTCCTATGGTGAAGCTGCTAAATTGGTACCTACTGTCTCTAAATCTTATGCTGAAGTTACAAATACTCGTGTCGCTAGCCCCAATTTCAGTAAAATACATTCTCGATCAGCACATTCATCACATACTGAAATCTCACCATATCATAGTTCACATAAAAAAACTGTATTTGCCAACCGTCGACTCCCTCCCCAACCAGGTAAAGGTTATGACCGACAAGCTCACCAAAACATAATTAACGAGTTCAGCATTCCTACTTCTCAGAATGGCAGCGCCTTAAACACAAAACCGAAAGATCCTTCAATAATGTCTACATCAGAAATAATTGCAATCCTTATTCAAACTTTAATTCAATCCAACATTAAATTACCGCCCGACGTTGCCCCACTAGTTAATATGTACCTGTCTTCAAAAGCTGTTAATAATGGCAGTTCAAATTCAAAACGTTCTACAGTGGAACTGTAGAAGCACTGTATCAAAAAAAAGTGAAATTATTCACTTAATAAATAAATACCAAGCTTGCTTATTTGCACTATCAGAAACCTGGTTAAAACCCGGTTCATTTTTTAAAATACACGGCTTTTCTTGTCTACGAGATGATAGGTCTGATGGCTATGGTGGTGCCGCCCTACTCATCAGAAATTCCATCTCTTATGGTCATATACCCCTTCCTGTATATAATGATTTTTCTGTAGTAGCAGCACAAATAAATAACATTTGTGTTGTTTCTATATACATTCCTACTCCTTCTTCTTCTGCCCTTCAACAACTTACCAATCTTATATCCCTCCTCCCTCGCCCTTTCTTGATCTTGGGCGATTTTAACTGCCATCATACTTCTTGGGGTTGCAGTTATTCTTCTCACTGTGGTGACACACTATTAGATATATTTGACGCTCATAATATCTGTATAATAAATTCAGGTTCTCTGACTCGGCGTTCTGGTCCAAATGAAAATGTTAGTGCAATAGATCTGTCAGTTTGCACACCAAATTTGGCTTCATGTCTAACATGGCGTACCCTGTTGTCGACTTATGGAAGTGACCACTTCCCCATTTATATCACTTTTCCTATAAAAAATTTACACAGCTCTCCTAATTTACCGAGAAAACCGCGTATAAAGTATAAACTGACTAATGACAAATTATGGGATAAATTCAAATTTGCAGTTCAACAAAACCTTTCTAATTTACAGAGTGATATTTCTGATAATGTAATTGATTGTACTAATGTGTTTGTTAATGCCATCATACAAGCTGCTGATGAAACATTCCCATTAAAGAAATCAGCCAATCGTTTCATTCCTTCTCCTCCTTGGTGGGATGAAGAATGTACTCAAATAATTAAAGAGAGGAAAACAGCTGAGAAACGGTATAACAATAATATGACAGAGGTTAATTTTAAACTAGTGTGTGATGCAATTGCTAAAACACGTAAATTATTGAAAGACAAAAAACTTCAAGGTTGGAGAAATTTCTGCCTTTCCATCTCTCCCCATATCAAACCTTCTATAGTTTGGCAAAACATAAGAAAATTTAGAAATGGTACTTCTGATTCACATGTTCCTGGCATACCTCTTAATATCAGCAACTCATTCTTAAATAGTCTAGCGCCTCCATCAGTTCCACAATCAGAACTCGTCCATAACAATATTCCTTCTTCTGTGTCCCATGGTAAAAATTTTCTTAATTCCTCATTCACAATGGAAGAGTTACAGGGTGTTTTATCCACAGTAAAAGATTCAGCACCAGGTGAAGATGGCATCCCCTATTCGTTTTTAACCAACCTGAGTCAATCATCACTACAGTATTATTTAGACCTAATAAATAATGTAATGTTTTTAGGTAGTATTCCTCCATCTTGGAAATCTCAAACCATCATACCTATACTAAAACCTGGCAAATTACCAACTGAATCAACTTCTTATCGCCCTATAGCCTTATCACCAGTCATAACAAAAGTAGCTGAGAATTTAGTTAAAACTCGTCTTGAATGGCTAATTGAAAACCGACATATTTTGCCTGAATCACAATTTGGATTCAGGAAAGGCAGAAGTACACTGGATAGTGTGGCTACAATTATAACAGATATAAGAATTGCGTTTACTAAAAATGAATCTGTTCTAGCTTTATTTTTGGATTTAGAATCGGCGTACGACAGTGTACTTTTGAATGTCCTTAAAGAAAAATTAGATAAGCTTGCAATCCCTGAAATACTCTCTTGTTTTATTATAAATCTTCTGTCTGGTAGGAAAATTCAATTAGACCAAACCTATCAAGCAAACGACCAGAGTAGAATTTTATGGAAAGGTCTTCCTCAGGGATCAGTTCTCAGCCCTTTATTATTCAACTTATATACATTTGATTTAGAAAATTCCCTTCAAAATTCATCTTCTATACTGCAATACGCTGACGATATCGTTCTTTATACCGTGGGAAAATCACCAAGTTCACTCTGTAAAAATTTATCAAATTCTTTAGATTATTTAAAAGTCTGGATGTATAGAAATGGCCTTCACATATCACCAATTAAGAGTTCTTTGGTCTTCTTTTCACGTCAACGAATCCAACCTCCAATAGCTATTGATTTTGAAAATAATAAAATACCTGTTAAAAATCAGGTAAAATTTTTGGGTGTTATTTTGGACTCGAAACTTACAGGTGTTCCTCATTGTGATTATACCGTAAATAAATGTGAGAAACTTCTTAATTTAATGAGATGTCTCTCGGGTGTTTGGTGGGGTGCTCATCCGTTTTCCTTGAAGCTTCTTTATAATGCTCTGATAAGAAGTATTCTAGACTATGGAATTTTCATATTGGAGCCTTGTGGTATGGCTGGTCTTAAGAAATTGGATTCTATCCAATCAAGGGCATTGAGAATAATTACAGGAGCAATGAAATCCAGCCCTATAAACGCATTACAAGTTGAATGTAATGAACCTCCGCTAAGTTTAAGACGCCAATTTTTAGCCGATCGGCAATGTTTTCGAGCTCTCCAATTTTCTAATAGCCTTTTAATTGATAAACTGCAAATTCTTGTTGATACCATAGATTCTTCAAATTACTGGACTCACAAATCGCTCCCTTGCTTACTTAAAAGTTACATCAATTTCAAATCGTTTACTGCCCCTACACACCGATCTCCGAAGCTTGACTTATTTAATTGTGAATATGAAGCTTTGGTCTATAAACCGAATGTAAAATACATTATAGACATTGACAAAAATAATGCTGACACCTATTTTAATTCCATCGTGGAAGAAAATTGGCCTAAATCGCATCATATTTTCACTGATGCGTCTAAAAAAAACATTGATGATTATGTGGGTGTAGGAATTTATCATGCTCAATTCAACATTGTTCAGAAAGTTAAATGCCCTCCAGAGACAACAGTATTTACCGGCGAATGCCTTGGCATTCTTAGAGCTGTAGAATACATTCTACTTCTAAAACTTAAAAATAGTTTAATTTTAACAGACTCTATGAGCGCCTTACGAGCAATACTGAAATATCCATTTAAGTCAAAACCGCTATTTCCTCTTATTGCAGATATTAGACGAAAACTATACGAATGTGTTGCGAAAGATATTTCTATAATTCTTGTCTGGATTCCGAGCCATTGCGGTATTAGTGGCAACGAAAAAGCTGATAAGCTTGCAAATGAGGCTGTATTGTGTGGGGACAAATTTCCTTTTAAGAATTATATACAGGACTTGACTGTTCTTCCCAGACGTTACCTAGCTAATTCCTGGAACCAACTTTGGTCAGAAAGCAGCAAATTTAAAGGCAAACACTACTTTAGTATACAGCCGGAAATTCGCTGTAAGCCCTGGTTCTCTGTTATAAAGCTTGGCAAAATTGCAACAACAATTTTAATAAGAATACGTTTAGGACATACTACTTGTCCAGCCCATCTTGCACGTTTTCATATAATAGATAGTCCACAATGTGAATGTGGTAATGACTCTGGAGATTTGGACCATATATTCTTTTCTTGTCCAAAATATGATCGTACTTCCTTTTTAAATAGCTTAATTTCATTACGCGTCCATTTCCCGTCCTCCATTAAATGTCTTATATTTGCTTGTATCCCTTCCATTTATAATATACTTTCTGATTATATTTATAGCAACAATATTCAAGTGTAAATAAGTATGTGAAAATAAGTCTTTTGTTGTAGACATAGATTGATTTCCTTCCTACTCATATTTATATTTGTACTTAATTTGTTATTATTATCCTACTTTTCTGATCCTTTTCCCAAATTCCGATTTATAAATTTATACGGTAAAAGTTTCCCTACCTTAAACACAAAATAAAAACTAATACGAAATATATAAAGCCCCATTACTTACAACGTCTATTACAAATATACTTGAAACTGGCGAATGCACAAAGTGCGAGCCAAATACTCTCGACTGGAACGGGAGAGAAGAAAAAAAAAAAAAACGCACTTTAGTAGGTAACGGTCAGTTTTTGATATTCCACAACCGCAACCAATTTCGAAGTAATTTTTCAATTTTATTTCTTGCAAATTATTTGAAATCTTTATAAACTTTCAGTGAACCCAATTTAATACCAAGCTTGTTGGTCTGATGTGTTAGTAAAAAATAAATTAAACAAAAATGTTTAATGGTAGACTTCCGATACCACCGTTCCGTTACCAAAACGCAGGTAACGTAGCATTGGAACCAAAAGTTTCGGAATGGAATTCTTAGGAAAATGGTACATTATATTCATGTCACTCACTCCATTCCGCTACTGGAACAGTCAATTCCGTGACTGTCGTATTTTATATTTAGATATTTTTTGAGTGAAATCCCATCTGATTGTCATCTGATAATTTAGAGGGTAATAATTTTATGAATATAAATTAAAAAATAAAATTGGGCAAGTGCGAGTCGGACTCGCGCACAAAGGGTTCCGTACCATCATCTATAAAAGAAAATCACGTTCGTTGTATGTATACTTAAATACTTTATAAGTTTCTACCTGTTTATTAAGATCGAGTAACAAATTGCTTAAAAATTACGTTTGTTGTATGGGAGCCCCCCTTTATTATTTACTTTTTTTAATTTAATTATTTATTTTGAAAGGTAATATACAACTACATATTCTGTGAAAATTTAAAGCGTCTACCTGTTACAGTTAGTAATTATGAGCAAAAAATACGAAAAAAACACGTTTTTTGTATGGGACCCCCCCTTAATATTTTGATTTTTTTTATTTTTAGTATTTGTTGTTATAGCGGCAACCAAAATACATAATTTGTAAAAATTTCAGCTTTCTAGCTATCATGGTTTATGAGATACAGCCTGGTGACAGACAGACAGACAGACAGACAGACAGACAGACAGACAGCGGAGGCTTAGTAATAGGGTTCCGTTTTTTACCTTTTAGGTACGGAACCCTAAAAAGAGTTCTTATATTGTTGCCTGTAAATTACGAAAAAGAATAATTTAACTAATTTCATCCAAAGAGTAACGTAATGGAAAATAAATTAATAAAAATGTACCTATGTTTTTTTATTAGTGATTTCATTTTTTCTTTATTTTATATTGAAGTACAAACCATTACTAATAAATAATACCAGTTGATTAAATCCAAGCGTGTTTTATTTTATTTCTATAACCGAAAGCGTATAGTTACGGAATGGAAGAATTTTTGTTTCCCAAGGGCATTAAATTACCTATTTTTAATTAAATACTATAGAATAAGGTTTAGCAAGCGATAATTAACAATTTAATACGCACATAACTCCGAAAAGTCATCGGTGCGCGCCGTGGATTCGAACCCGGACCCTCTGCGTAGCAGTCTGTCGGTCTCTCCACTAGGCTATCGCTGCTATTTTATTATTTTCATATATTGCACGAAATACCACTTGTGAATGTAATGAAAAACAAACGAACTAAACAAAAAAATAAATTTCGACATATTTGAAACAGTGTACAGTTTTTGTGAAAATGACCCATATACGTATACTTTTGAAACTTTTTATGGTTAATCTACTATGTGTGTATTTGTATGTGTCAAGAAGAACTGAAAACAGTTTTCAGTGAGCCTATACGTTTTCTTATTTTGACGCTGCTATGTTTTTTTGGGTTTTCAAAGAAGGCCGATTACTTGAAAATTACATGTATTTTATTAAATTTTATTATTTCACCAATTCGCACAAATTAAGAGCAACTCATGCATGTTTATTTTATAACCGCACATGCAACCGTTTTAGAGATACACGATTCTGCAAAACGTTACCCTAGCAGGAATTCCAATATCTCGAAAACCTGAAGCCGCACTAATTTTATTTTCGGCGCACATTGTCCCACTCACAGATTTAACAAACAAGAACCAGATGTAGCGTATTCGTCCAACTAAGTGAGGCACGTTGACAGCTATGTGTGCGTGACATTTGGCGACTGGCACTGTACGGACACGCGCGTCTATGTGTGTGTAAAGTTGCCAGATTATGAATAATCTCCCACTATTTTGCATATAGTTATTGCAAACGAATATAAAAATATTACATAGGTAATATTTTATATTCGTTTGTGGTTTTGAAGAATTTACCATAGATTTAATTAATGCTTTTAATATGTAATGCTGTTGTGAAAATTATTCAAATAAAAAATACCATTAAAGTATGCTTTTATAAATACATTTCTTAAAAAATGTAGGCTCCGAGTTAAGTTTTAACTAATTTTGTTCGTAAATTGAGAAATAAATAGATAGGCTTGCGTCATAAATATTAATTAGCTAAAAACATTTTTCACCACAGCAGCTCAAACATGCCGCTTTTGCTGCGAGACAACAGTGAACAAAACGCGATTTTGATTCGAGCGTGAGGCAAAGTAACTTTTTAATTTTTCAATCTTCAGAGCCACGAATTGACATTGTTCAGCCATAAATAAAGAAACATTCGAATTTTACTGTGCTCTGTCTCTTTCACATGCGTATAAAAAAGTGAGTGAAAAACAAACCCCTTCGAATTCGAAATTCAATTTTGGAATTCGACCTCAAAGAAAACACATTTGGAAACGCAAATAAAAAAAGATATTTGTTATAAAGAAATTACTTTTTTTATATGTTATTGTTTATATGTTTAATTTATTATTGGATTTTAATACAAATAAGTCTAATTAATTGTATAAAATTAGTATTTAACCAATACATTTTTATTTGGAATTACAACAATAATACATTTGAAAAATAAACATCAGAGACGCGGTATTAAAACGCGATTTAAAAAAGTAGCGGGAATAAAAATTTCGCTCATGCTGATACAGTATAGCGTAACGTGTTAAATTATATTAATATATAAAATAATCTAAAAAGATGAGTGAAATTAGCGATGATGACTGTACTTTAACACCAGAAGAGTTAAATCAACAAGTGATTAATGCAGAACTCAATCTATTCCTGTTCATTTCTGTCTCCTAAGTAATATGTGTTCTCACTGCTGTGGTGAAAAGTTATGTGTGCTACACGAGAGCAAAGCTTTTTGTATCTCGTGCTGTTGAGTTCCTCTCTACGCTCAGGATTCTAACTTTGATTCACTCGCTACGCTCGTGAATCAATCATAGAATCCTTCGCTTGCTCGGGACTCAAAATCAGTACTCGAAACAAAAAACAACTTTGCTCTCTTGTTGCACAAATAACTATTGTCATGCATACAATAAATTATGAATATCATAATCATAAATCGTAACCAAAAAAAATTGCAATTCAAAATAAATAATAGCTACAATCAATAATTTCTGTTTCTGTACTTAATGTACACACGGCGCCAAGTCAAGCTAAATAGTCGAAGTACGATTTTGATACTTATTCCCTACGCCATAAGAACGGTACAAAGGTCTAACAACGGTACAAAGGTCAAAGTGTATAGCTTGACAAGTAGCCGCGTGTACACGAATATTTGGATCGTTTGGGGATCGAACTCAAAACAATGTAGGGTCATTTCGCCTGTTCGCGTCCACCCCCCTATTCGCGTCCATTTTGCGGACCTCCCTTTAAAAATGCTCGGAAATAAATATACTAACACACTAATAAAATGAAAAGTCAGTATCGCCAATACCTCGACGTATAAGAGACACGCACAAATAGACAAAAGTTCCGTGCGCCCAGCTTATCCTGTTTAAAAAAATTAGTTAATCTCGGTTGTTCAACAAAAGAGTGCAGATACGCGGGATATAAATAAAAAAATAGTGTGCAGCGGCGTGTTTGACGGTAAGTATTTTATTATTTTATGTGAATTTTAGGATACATAGCTGTTTCTAGACATTAATAATGAAAAGACGAATAGTATGCATTATGAATTAGCTTATTTTTTTTATAGTTAACAATTAAAATAAGGTGGACGCGAATTACACCACCGAATTTATAAAACTTCCACTTTGCGTCCACAATGGACGCGAACTCGTCTATTTATGATTTCTTTAGTTGTTTATTTTTATGTGATTAAAATTGAGAGAGAAATTGGGATTTTGTTTATTTTAACATTAATAGTATGCAATTGTAATGACCAATTTGCGTCCACATTATTATGATTGTAATAAAAGATACAATCGATATAATAATCGATCACAAGTGGACGCAAACTATACCTGCAAGGGATAATATTATAGCAAATTGCGTCCATATTTTCATGAAATAGAAATGATCGCATAAATAAATTCTATATGTATATTTTTTATAATTTAAAATACATTTTTGATTAAGACTGAGTTTAAAATTGAATTATTACATTTAATTTCTTTTATTCCATATTTTTTCTATTCAAGATGAGTTCTAAGGAGACAAGAAAGAAGAAGGAAAAAAAATACAAAAGATGATTAAATAAAGAAAGCGTTTTGTGATATTCGCGAGAAAAACAAATCGATAAGACAAATATGTACACAATTATGTAAAAATTATGCTATTCCGAAGACCACAATATTGGACAACATGTATCGTTATTTTTTATCTTTGATTTTAAGTTCCATCGATGTTGAGAACAATAAATAGTTATTTATAGTTTCTATAAAGTGATTTAATAATGATAATAATGTAGACTTTTCAAAACTTTAATCTTAAATGTAGAAATTGTTAAAAGCCAATCTTCCTTTAGATTGTCTTAACAATATCACCCTTATATGAAGGATTATAAAGCTGATATTGTTAAGACTAAGATGGTGGACGCGAACTGGTCCACAGGTGGACGCAATTAGGATTTTTTGGACGCAAACTGGGTAAAATGCCATATTTTGAAGTTTGTCTATTTAAAAAAAACACAACAAGTTTCGAACAAAACTGAAAGTTATTATTAAAATAGACTATATAATGAATGCAATACATAAATTTTTCATTGCATCAATTTGCTGGAACATTTTTATTTTCTCCTTCAAACTTGCCAACTGCACTAAATGGACGCGAACAGGCGAAATGATCCTATATACTAATGGAAATCCTATTAGTATATTTATAAGAAAAAATATAATCTACAACATACTTTTACAATACGTTAATGTATTTTTCATTAACATGACAATCATTAATACCTACATAATCAATTGACAAGTGCATTTTCCCTAATTCAGGGAAAACGGTGTCGACGTAAACTGGCAACACTTACATATTTTCTGCAGAAATACGAATTTTATCGAAATAATATTATAAAACGGTCAAATAATCCATAGTTATCTGTAAGAATATATTCCATCTTCCCGTATTTGCTTTTAGAAACAACTTTTACAATGTTTAAAAACGCAAGACGGCATGTTATGAATTTAAAAGCTGGATCGATCGTGGCGTGTGAACTGTGCGATGCTTCGCAGCGCACTGAGTCGAGTTTGTATTCGCTTTTCAATTTTGTATTTGCTTTAGTGGCCTCACGCAAGTGTTCCGCGCGCTCTGTCTGCCTTTTATTCTATAGTCTTAGGTCCCACTAATATAAGCTATCTGCCCATGTACAATGTTTCTCTCTCCGATAATTCGTTTAGAATCTTCCTGCTGGAAGAACGTTACCCCAACAGGAATAATTTTTTTCATTTTTTTCCAAAACTATAATCCGCACAATTTTTTTATTTCGCGCACATCATCAGCAGATTGCGCTCTAATTATACGTTCCACTCATGTATCTCCAGGAGATACTTTCCTGCTAGGGTAACGTACACGTCTAGAGAGGCTCTGCGCTACTGTGTGCGCCGACCCTTAGATGACTGGTCTGAATCCACAATAATTTCAAGACATAGCCATAAACTAATATATTACGGACATAGCTGTAATTAGGCATTCTATTTCATAGGCTCAATTTATACCGCCGCGGAATGGAATGATATTGAACTAGAACATAGCATAGTGAAATTGTATAACATAATAAAATTTATAGGAGCCAAAAAAGGTCGCGCGTCTTCCGGGGAATCTTCGCACATTGCGAATTCCTCTAGGCCCGGTTATGCAATTGACGTAAAGTTTATTATGCTATGTACAATTTCGTAGCAAGAAGTCGCTTCCATTCCATTCCGCGCTGGTTTATATTGAGCCATAGAGGGGTTCAGTGCCAGATTTCCGCCAAGTTTATTATATTACTTGGCGCATATACAGTTACCTTTAAGTACAAATAAGAAATAAAACAACAATATTATATTAAGTCCCCAGTTTATTCGTCAATGGTCAGGGCACCAGTGTTGATGTCATTGATGAGGTCGTGTGGGGGCCTGCCCTCTACTGTGCAGCCGACAGACTGCGCTGTGCCGAGGATCTCCTTCACTGTACCAGACAGGTAGCGGGCCATGGAGCGCGGCCTCATCGTCTTGGCGATGCTGATAACGTCTTCGAGGGTGATGTTACCGCTGTGCTTAACTGGAATAGAAGGAAATATGAGATTAGTTTTATTTTCGTTATTTATGATTGTCAGGTCTGAAAGTAGTGAAAGTGCGCACAGACGATTAAGAGCTTTTCGCCAAATGGCGCTGGCGACCTCCACTAAATTGATGTCCCATTCTGATGTAAATACAATACGAGACGTATTTTCGTGCCTGCACTTTAGAATGTTGTACATTATACACATGTACATAATTTCATAATCATCATTTCAGCCAAAAGACATCCACTGCTGATTTTTGTACAATTACCTAGTTATAATTTATTACTTCTGTTTTTTATCATTTATTACAATGTAACAACTACTGGTTATTCAAAATAAATAAAAAGGACTATGAGACACTAGACTAAGGACAGAGATGAAGATAAGCCGCATCCAGTAGGTATCTGGCTCTTAAGTTCTACATTGCGATAATTCAATCATGCACTGCGATCCAGCCTGTCCTGACATTTAAATATTTAATTAATTTCAAAATTGTGTTGGGCAGTACAGAAACCAATATCTGATTAATTTACGCATAATTATTTAGTTTTCAGATAATTTCTCAACTTCTGAGGGCATGAAAACTTAGTAGGTATTTAATTTCCATTGGCACACCATTTCAATGAATGACAGAATCTTTGTAAGTGCTATAACAGAATAAATATAAACAGGTAGCTTTTTAATCAATTTCTATGCAGTAAATATAATAATTTGATTAAGAATATCTGTATTATTTATAGATACCAAGCCATAATCTAACAGCTAATACATATCAGAAGTTATTCCAAAGATTTAGCAAACTAGTGAGTGGTTTGAATACATCTGTTCAAAAAGAAAAACAATAATAATATACTCACTGTTCTTCTGCTTCTTGCGGTCACGTGGGGGCTCCTTAAGTGCTCTGATGATGAGGGCAGCGGCCGACGGCACCACAGAGATCTGGGCCTGTCTGTTCTGGACGATCAGCTGCACTGTGATCTTGAGACCCTTCCAGTCGCTGGTAGCTTTGGCAATGTCGTCACCAACCTTCTTGGGGGACTGTGTGGAAAAAAATGTTAGTAAGATATTTAGGACTTATGAATAATATGGATGTCAATGTATTCTAGTCTGCTTGTGCTTAACTGCTAACAAGAATATAAAGACGGGATTTTAAAGAAATAAAAAAGTATCTAAAAGAAAGGTTTTATAATCTAGCTTCTGCACGAGCATCTAGCTAACCCAGAATAAAGTATAGAATTAACAATACTCAATATTACAATCAGAATATGAAAAACACTGCTAATTTAACATCAATAAAAAGAAACATGTTTTCAGATATTATGTGAACATACTTTAAAAGTAAGACTGGGAAGTAATTACTTACGCACCTGATGAATCGTTACCTGAAATACCTGTGGAAAGCATGGCAGTCACATTGCCTGGTCCGCGACTCCTTATTGGGCATTCGGAGTAGCCGCGACAGGGAAATGATCCTGAGTCGCGGGTTCCTTCCATCCGCCACCCGGAAGGACGCGCCTGGTAGGGAGGCACCCCCCAGGATAGTAACAGGCGAGACAACTAGACTGAACTCACCCATCAATAGAGTAGCCCAAATAACATGAACAAATGGCAAATACCACATATTAAATTTCATAATAGACACATCTAATTGTCTCTAGACTCATATTTTATGAGCAATGACATAGGTTCAGGACTGCCATGCCGTATTTGAGGTTAGGATTTTCATGACAAATAAATAATTTCTACTCACGAGACCCAGAGGACCAATTTTAGGAGCCAAAGATGATGTGGCACCAACTTCTCCACCAACGCATCGCAAGTTTACTGTAAAAAGATACACCAAAGTTGTAGAACACTATCACTTGGTAACCGGTCATTTTTACACTGTTGTGGAGTCTTACCGATTTTAATTTCATTAGGATCGAACTTAGGCGGCATTGTACTAGATTTTATAAATACTATTTAACGTATTTAAACTTATTCCAAGAAGATTAACTTGGATTAAAACGGCGAACGGCTGCCTAAACGTTTCACAACGTAGACAGCTCACCGGAAAAAGAAATTGACAGAACAGCAATTGACGTTTAAAACTTTTTGTAATACAGCCTGTCAAACCGAAGTTTGAAATCAGGTCCTTTAAGATTATGCTCAGATCAAGTAAAAATGTCATTATTTTTACTTGATCTGAGGATCAGGTAAAGATGGTATTGTTAGTTAGTTTATATTGTCGAGATACGATAAAGTAGAGATTATCTTTCAATTATTCATATTTATTATATCTTTAGCCGATAGACTCACAGCTGAAGGTAATATAATTTTATTGTATTACACACGGCGACATAAAAACACTTGGATTTTGTGAAACATAAGATGCTGCAGGTTTCTTTCCGCGGTTGTTTGCTTCAATCCGATCACAAATAAAAATTAAAAATTGTTTGCCTGTTTCCTCCAGCGATATAAATATTTTAAGATATTTTGATCATAATTTATATGGATGAGCGTAATGCATGGTTCAAAGTAACCAAATCATATCAAAGATGTCGAGATTGTTTATTTTTATGGATTTTAATGTTAACTTTGAATGTTAACATTTACATACATTTTGTGGCTGACTACACCAAACATTCTGTCTAGGAGTGGGTACCTAATATCACTTTTTATGAATATCAAATCGTATCTATATATCGATATTCAAAATCGGATTTTGAAACACTATATTTTTTGAAACTATATATTGATGGATACTGTCAGATACAACGGATGCGCTGTATTGCAACGAATATCTTTTATGGTTTTCATACCTAATGTGATATTTATGTTGTTGTATCAATGATGTGATATAGTATCAACATTTAAATAAACCGTCCTTCATACTATATATTTTATCTACCTATTCAGTTGCAATATTATAACAATATTTTATGTTAATTTCATATATATTACTACAGACCAAGTTTCACCAAATTCTATATTTTTGCATAATGCATCATTATTTACTTACTCGTAAGGTCGAAGTTTAAAATAAAACAATCATTTTACCCAAATAAAAGGGCTACACTTAAAGCATGCAAATATAATATTTACGCCTAGAACATAACGTTTAGAATCGTAGTATGTATTAGTATCTGTCCGTTTACATCCATTTCAGTCTTATTATTCGCGCTCTCTCTCTGTCGTCGCGTGTCGTCGGCTGGCAAGCAAAACAGATATAACTGCTCGTATACGATTCCATTTCTTGATGGAATACGCGTATCGCTAGATATTTGACAGTATAGTGTTTCGTGAAATATATAGTTTTAGATTTGGCCGATATCCGATTTACGATATTGCATCGATATATAGATTCAATATCTATATACGATTTATATCGCCCACTCCTAATTCTGTCAGTTTCCCTAATCCGAAATTTCTTTCGTGACAGTGAATCTGTGATTTTTTAATTGGGGATCTTGATGAAGTGTAAATTTGTTTAGTTATTTGTTATATTTCGTTTACTATACCTTAATTTAAACGAATAAAACATGGCTAACGATGACGTAGTGCTAAAACAATATCTATCGAAGTACAAACATCGCGAGTACACTGCCCGTGAGGTGATTAATTTGATACAAGTGTATAGAAGTCTGACCTATCGCTTAGAAGCCTTTGTCTTCAACAACGGCAGCAGAAAGGATTTGCTGAACCTTGAAGGTACAATTCCTGTAAATTACAAAGGAGCTTACTACAACATCCCAGTATGCATTTGGTTGATGGATACTCATCCACAAAATGCGCCTCTATGTTTCGTCAAACCCACGTCAGATATGTCTATCAAAGTGTCTAAGTATGTAGACAGCAATGGCAAAGTTTATTTGCCGTATCTACACGAGTGGTCACAAAATGGATCTACTTTACAAAAACTCATTCAGTGTATGGTCACTGCTTTTGGAGAACTACCACCTGTCTACTCAAAACCACGCTCTGAGGTCAGACCTCCGTATCCAGTTAACTCCTTTATGCCTCAGCCAGCTTATCCATTCCCTCAAGGAACACCACAACCTGGATTTCCTACCACCACTCCATATCCTACAACATCTAATCTGCCTTATCCTGGTTATGGAGCACCATACCCTGGTGCTGTTAGTACCAATGGCTTACCATACCCACCTGCTACGGCCACAACTACTCCCTATCCAGCTGTAGCTGGCTTTGGTCCAGGACCTGATGTTGCTGGTGGTACAATCACTGAGGAACACATTAAGGCTTCTCTCTTATCTGCTGTTGAAGATAAGCTACGAAGAAGGCTCAAGGAACAGTCTCAGCAATCTCAAGCTGAATTAGAAACTCTGAGACGCACTCAGCAGGAACTTCGTGAAGGAAAAGTTCGGCTTGAAGACATTTTGACAAGATTGCAGAGGGAGAGGACTGAGCTGGATAAAAATGTAGCTGTTCTGCAGGAGAAAGAGAAAGAATTGCAGACAGCTATAGAACGTCTTCAGGAACAGGAGGGCATTGATGTGGATGAGGCTGTTGTGACTACAGCTCCATTATACTCGCAGCTCTTGAACGCTTTTGCTGAAGAAGCCACTCTGGAAGATGCTATTTATTACATGGGAGAAGCTCTGCGCAAGGAAGTGATTGATTTGGATACGTTCTTGAAGCAGGTTCGCACACTGGCTCGTCGTCAGTTCACCCTGCGTGCTCTGATGCACAAGTGCCGGCAGAAGGCGCAGTTGGCGTGCTAATAGTGGCGAGATTTCTGGCAATGTACCCTTAAGCCACTGAGTCTACGGCTTAAGTGTGTATTGCCAGAAATGAAGTATTCTGTGATTTAAATGGTGATGACTCATACAAGAACTGGTGACTGCCTCAAGAGGGAAAACAATATGGTGCGTGATTTCTTTGTGACAGACTTCACAGGTGTTAGTGATGTCTAGCTTGGTTTCTTCACATATAATATTACTCTTAATTAATACCAGGTTCCTCTATTCCAAAATATACTTTCGGCCCTTAATAGTGATATTAGGCATGGGCGTTTCCACATTTTTACGCAAACTGATAAATATCCGATTTCAGATTTTGAATCGATTTCAAAAACCGTTTTTGGAAATCGATTTCAGTTGCGGATGTTGGAGCGTAGCGTACGACAAGCGTAAGTAAACAATCGAAATCTTTTTGTATTTTAGGCATGAGACCAATCAAGTCAAATAAAACTCTCCAAACTTAAATTCCTAATAACTATTTGCAATTTTCAAAATAAAACTTAAATAGTTGCAATCTGAATTAGATATTATCGCCTCGATATTAAGTTTTATTTTATCTATTTTATCTGGAATTCATAAAACCGCCAAAATCCAAAACGATTCACTTGCTTGGCGGCAATAAAATTCGCTTCATCTCTTTCGCTCTTTCAACGGATCAGTAAGTTAGAAAGAAAGGGAAATGAAATTTGCTCTCTCTCATTCTAACTAACTAGTCGTTTGGTAGAGTGAAAGAGAACGAATGAATATGAAAACTATCGAAAACGTAAGCTTTAGATTTACTTTGTAGTTTGGTTGCGCTTGCACCATTTGGTTCGGATTTTTTATTGTTTTGCGTTTTCTAAAATCGGTTTTTTCACATTGTAATATTGATATGATACGATTTCTGACTGCAATTGGATTTCAGATTCGTTTTGATATATCAGTCTCATGCCTAAGTGATATGTCTATACAATGTTGTTTAACTGCCAACTTAGGCAAGCTAGGAATATAGCTATGATTTGAAAGTATTGAAGTGTAAACAATTATGTCTTACACTGTCTGCTTTTAAAAATAAAGTTTTGGAGTACAGGGCCTGGTTGTGAGCTAGTAGTTATATATCATCATCTTAGCATTGTCTTGGTTGCGGTCCCAGGCTCTCTTCTTGAAGCCGGGGGGGCTGCAGTTGTTATTGTCGCTATAATACTTATATATAAAGGCATGTAATCAACTTATTATATTACTATGTTATCATGTATGTCCCACTTTGACGTCTGGATCTTGCATCCTATGGCAACAAAATATTTATAACTTACTATGTATAGGGTGACAAATTTGTGTATTCTTCTACTTGAAAAACCTTGCATTTACTATATAATCTAGTAATAATTTTAGGTGGCAATGATACCCAGTCAAATCATGTACGTATTTGCATATTTCAATGAAGATAATCAATGAAGGTACATTTGTATTCTAATTGTTCGTGATTTTTCATAGTAGTTATAACTTAATATAATGCTTATATAATATTGTTAAGATGGTTTAGAGGAAAAGGATGTGTTGATAAGTCATAATAACTTTGCATAGTTTTGTTCAAAAGCACAATGACAACCTGATGTTGTTATTGTTTATCTGTGGGAAAACATGAACTTTTATTAATTTGTAATTAACATTTACATAAAAATATATAAAATATTGTACAATATGTCCTTAGGTTATTTGCTTATATCAGTTTTTTTTAAGCACTTTTGTGATCTTACACATTGTGCAATATATATAATATGTTAGTAGTTGCATAATGTGTATGGTCCCTTTGAAATACCAAGCAGGGTTATCACTTTGTATTAAGTGCTAGACAATAAATTAAACATAATCATTTGATCAATCATTCAAAAATCTACTAGGTGTTATTGGTCAGGTTGTATAATCATATTTTGTGCCATGATGTGGCAAAGGATGAGTACTATGATAGATATATTTAATATTAATTAATGTTTCATAATGTAATTAATTGTTATTTGGGCACTACATGTGAACTTGGAGTTTAAGAATAACCTTGATGTCAGTACATAGTTGTTTAATTTATATTCTCGTTTTCAAAGGTGAAAGCAATATACACACTATACAGATTGCTTTATTTGTTTAATATTCATAATTTCATTAATTATTCTGTGTATGTCTTCCGTTGCCCAGAGCATAATGATCGTCCCAATAATAGTTACGATAAAGCACTATCCACTATGATGTCATGCTCACGCTCAATATTGCGTCATTAGTAAAACACTCACGACTTTTCTGTTATGAGCTTATGTTGAATAACATCAAAGGTGGACAAGGACGTAGGCTAGGGAGGCATTCAGAGTAAAAACCTCCCTTGAGTTTCAAGGCTAGGAAAGGGGCGGGTTTAAGGAGTTCAAATTGATTAGCTTAGGAACTCACCCTCTTTCCCCTCGTAATAAATTCTAGGCCGCGGCCTTGATGACAACTTGTCGTGGCACACAATTAAAGCTTCAGAAAGTTGAGTGCGAAACAATTGACTAAAACCAATAAATTATTGGGTAGTTCAATATTTCGAAAATATTTTTCAAAATACCTGCACAAACTAAAAACGCGTTATCACTACATAGTATAAAACAAAGTCTGTCTGTCCCTATGTATACTTAAATCTTTAAAAATACGCAACGGATTTTAATGCGGTTTTTTTATACATAGAATGATTCAAGAGGAAGGTTCATATGTATTATACATATATGGCGGTACTAAGTTCGCTGGGTCAGCTAGTAAGAATAACTCAAAAAGTACTCGACAGATCTTGCACAAATTTGTGACACCACATTAGAAGCACCACGAAAGAAATCAACAAAATTGGTAGACTTAGTGAAAAGTTCTGAGAAAAAAGAAACAGTTGTATTGAAAACCTCCTCCCTTTTGAAGTCGGTTATGATTTATATGTTTAGTTGCCTTTGATGCCAACCAATGCTAGGGATAAGGCAACAGTATTATTGATCGAAGTCAACGGCTAAATCCACATCAGAATGCTTATACGATACGATGCACTCTTAATTTCGGAGACATCGTCATCGCGGCTTAACCCGGAGTCTGCTTTCTAGTCTAACCAGGCTTGCGTAGATTGCTACTGTTTTAGCGGCTAAATATAGTAACAGCCAGCAAATTATCAATGATAGTTGCGTTTCTGTACGGGCGCTCATAAAGAAGCTCATTTTTCTCTATCAAGACTGTAAATAAGATCTATTGTTTCATACTTACCTACTCATTAGATTATTGTAATATTCATAATTACGAAGAATGTAGGTAGCATTGTATAATTTTTTCCCTTTGTTTATTTTTTAAATATGTAGTTGCACTTGTGGGTAGATGTATTTTAACGTACTGCAATTTGAAATCGAACAATGTTTGAACTTATGACGTCACTGACCGCATTAGAGTAAGTTTTGTCGCCTGTAATTAGTTACCTTGTATTGTTCACTATTATGCGGAGTAAATGTAGTGCCATGTCTGTTTTATATGTAATCGGCACGCGAGGTTTATCTCTTCGTAATGTTATCAATGTAGGTGCATACCCTTTATCCTGTGCGGAAAGTAGTATAGATATTGTATACCTATTATAGTTGTAGAGTTTTATATTAAATGCAATTTATTTAATCGAATTGTTTAAGTCATTGCTTTGTTCATTTGTACAGATGTATAACTTATATATTTAGTGAGGTAGATTACGAGAATTTCGCATGACGAAATATATGCGTACATACACTTTTAGTAAATAAGTGTTCACGAGGTTGTTCTATGCCTGAAATGTATAGTGTTGCCATGCAGAAGTCCCGTAGAATGGACATTTATTTATATTAGTTGTAACTGGATTACACATAAGTAGGTATTTCAAACGAAAACAAGGAAATTTTATGGATCTGCGACGTTAAGTAATTGCAGGATGAAGTGTTTTCTACTTTAGGCCTCCTTCACATTGGATATGCGCTATCGTACTCGTAGAGCGTGCGCTCGTCGTTCAATCTTTATTGCAAAATGAACGCCACACGCTTGAGGAACGCGCACGCCAAATGAGGTCGGCCTTACTCAGAATCCTGTCAGTTATTGACTAATATGTATATTTGTCCGTTGTTCTGAGAGATTATTGTTAATCATTTTTTGTATCTTGATAAATGTATATAGTGTAAGTTTGCATTGCATTGTAATCGGCGCTGACTGATATTTGTCACAATAAATGCGAGATAGCACGATGATGTTTCATTTAGTATTTCCCAGCTGTGAATCATGCAAAAAATATGTAATCAACTAGACTTCGGCACCTGCTCCGCCCTCGTGATTTATACAACCAAAGGGCCAAACCGTCCTCAGAAATATCACACTATCTTATTTTTTTTATAGTCTCACGCCTGTATCCCCGAAGGGGTAGGCAGAGGTGTAATATTACACCCACATTTCGCCATGTATTTTAAGTCCCACGTAATAGGGGGCGAGTCTAATGCCTTTACCGGGCATATCACCAGACTACGGGCTGCTACTGAGCATTCGGAAAAACCCAGTAACACTTTTGCCCGACCCGGGAATCGAACCCAAGACCTCCCAATCCCACGCGCATATTTATGCCGCGACACCAACGAGGCAGTCACACCATCTATTGGTAAAAATCGTACGAAAATCGGTTGGGTAGTTTTTGAGCTTATCGCTTTTATACAAGCAGAGAGGATAGAGGAATTCATTTTGAAAGATGTATAGATTAATTTATTCGCTATCGCAGCATAACTTCCTAACAAAATGTGCAACATAGGCGCTTTGAAATTAAACCATTACCTGTTTCTCGTTACAAATTATCTTAATTATAATACATGTTTTTGTTGCAGTACGTTACATAGAATTTGTTTGTAGTTATGAGATAAGATATCGCAATGTTTTAAGCACGAGTGCAGATACTAAACAAACTTTGTTAACAATATCTATATACTTTTTAGGACGCTCGCACATATGGCGATACGCAACGGAGATAATTTCCACTATTAAACTATTATCGTCATTTTCCAAAAAGTGGAACTAACGAAACAAAATTCCTAAGCGGTTCGAAACACCTATCACCTTGCGCATACGCTGGCATGCTCAGCGCTGGGTTTCGCTATATGTAAGTACACGCAGGGCCGAACCTTCCCTACGTGCAATGTGCGCGGCGCACACAGGCGCCAGGGTGACAGGGGCGCCGCGCGCCGAGATATGCGTTAATTATAACACTTATTTTCGAAAAAGGATGCCAAAAAAGGCGCTTCACAGATTTCGCACACAGGCGCAGTGGCGTAGTGGCCAACATAAAATTAAATTTAGGCAAGGTCATCCGCCCTACGCCACTGCACAGGCGCGCTTCATAGATTTTGCACACAGGCGCTGCATTGGGTCGGAACGGCCCTGGGTACACGGGCCTCAAATCTAAAATCCGTACCTATTCGTGGCGTTGGCTTGGCCACGCATTCATTGTCCAGGATGCTTGAGTGTCTTCAAACTAAACGATCTTCCAACAGCGACTTCTTTCCACAAACAGTACCGAAATATCAGTTACTCCAAACAAAGGTACGTGGTAGATATCCCGAAAGACAATTCAAATCAGATGACCACGAAAGTTTAAATTTCTATCCACTACAGTCACTTGAGCTCCTAGTGGTGTTCGCATCGGATTCGAGGCAACCGTCGACGGGCATATTTTCAGTTCGTTCCAGCAGTCTACGTTCAAGACAGTTTTTTTTATAGACTCACGCCTGTATTCTCGAAGGGGTAGGCAGAGGTGTAATATTACACCCAAATTTCGCCATGAATTTTTAAGTCCCACGTAATAGGGGGCGAGCCTAATGCCGTTACCGGGCACATCACCAGACTCCAAGTTGCTACTGAGAATTCGAAAAAACCCAGTAACACTTTTGTCAAGTTTTGTCCGACCCGGGAATCGAACCCGGGACCGCCGATCAGTAGTCGCATACGCTATCCACTGGACTAAGGAGGCAGTTCAAGACAGTATATCTGTATAATCTATGTTCAAGACCTTTCCCCTAAATCAAAATGACCCCTCTCCCTCCTCTTATCGAATTCTGGTTCCCCCACTTATGAACCTAAAACCCACACACCGTTACTTATGAACCTAAGTGTTAATCTATCTAGGACGTCTGCACTCGGTGCTTTTGGCCCCTTGTTTAGTGATAAGGTCCTTTCAGCCTCGCAACAGACATGCTGCCACTGTAAAGGATGAGGAAGTATTATATAAAAATAAAAACACATGTCATGTTAATAGTCTGGCCATGGTTTAGTTACATATAAAATGCATATGGTAAGCGTGACAAATAAATTAAATGCTGTGTGCGGAATGAGACAGCGCGCTATTTCTTGTCCTCTTTCTTCTTGCCTTTCTTGGCGGCGGCGGCGGCTTCAAGGTCTATGGGAGCTGGCTTCACGAAGGGGATCAGGTCCTGGTATGGCTCGGGCATCCAGGGTTTCAGAACTTCAGGCACCTGGAGATGATATAACCATGGTTTAATCATTTAATGTATAAAAATTGTTGACGTTCATAAGTGTTGCTTTGTAATTTAAATGAATTTGAATTGATGACTGGTTAATGAAGTTTTATGTATTTTTTGGAGCTTTCTCTAATCTAAATACTACGCTCGCCAACATTTAATATCCGATGTAGATTAACTAATTTTATCGACATCCGCACGAAGAAGCGATTATCGCCATCCATGGACACTAGACAACACTAAAAGATTCACAAGTGCGTTGCCGCTCCAGGGGATGGGAAAAGGAATAGGGGAGGAGTTGAATGAGGGAGAGAGGAGGTCTGGCACTCACACACCGAACGAAAGGCAACATTATAGATTCTGTTACTTGCCGTCGATATTCAGTGGGATGGTAATACCACAGTATAAAGACATACAGTAGTTTGACGCCTTTGATCTCGTAGAAAAAGCCGACAACGTCTAGACAAGGGTAAGGAGGCTAGGGCTGCCACATGTAAAAAATACCTACTTATTCAAACACCGTCTATTTATTTTAGAAAAATATAACAATTGCTACGCTACATGAATATTACAGTGTAAATCACTTATCTATACATATAAATACATCTATACACATAATTTTAATATTACAGACACTTCAGTCTGTTTGTTATATTAAAATAACCGCTTTTTACTAAATGCATATGGATGTATACTCGGTACATATACCGAAATGACATTTGGTACCATTTTGGCTGTCTGTCTGTTTGTTTTCACTAATCTCTGGAACGGCTGGACTGATTTTGACGAGACGTTGACTGGCGGATAGCTGATGTACCAAGAAGTAACTTAGGCTACAAATTAACCGGGTTCGCGAAGTAGTTCCCCCAGGACGTGGGTGAAACCGTTGGAAAGAGCTGGTTTATTATATTTCAATAATTAACGATAAATAATTATTATAAAACAGTTTGCATTTTTCGCGTGGTGACAGATTTGCATACAAAGTGTCAGTCAGCACCTATTTCATCCGGTGTCGTGAAGGCGGCATATAAAGCATTTTTCAGATATCGTTATCGTACAAACCATATTAAAATAAAGCGATTGACATAGCGGTGGTTTAATGGACGCGTAACCATGGGATCAGCTTGCAGCGCCTACGTTATAGATATGAAGTATTTTGCAGATTTTTTTCGTGCAACCTTCGTTAAGGTAAAGCAATAGACAGCACGGCCATTTTATGGATGGGTGACCCGGCTATGAGATTACGGAGAACATGTGTGGGGTTTATAAAAGGGGATCAAAAATATGGTTATTTTCGGGCTAGGATGCGCCGTTACCAAGATACATAACAATATGTGATAGGTACTTAACTAATTCGAAGGTACGAGGTGCTTACTTATTGCATGAAATTAAAATCAAACTTGAATCGAATATTACCTTACAACGCATATTTTCTTACGTCTGCCATGTTGTTTACGAACAATGATTCAGTACTTTATTCTCTGATTTGGCTAGACATGAGATAGTGTAAAAAGTTAGTAGATTAGTAAGTACATACACATACATACATACATACATACATATCGTCACGCCTTTTATCCCCGAAGGGGTAGGCAGAGGTGTATTTCTACACCCACTTTTCGCCAGATAAACTTTAGTCCCACGTAATAAGGGACGAGCCTATTGCCGTACCGGGCACATTTCCAGACTCCGTGCTGCTACTGAGAATTCTGTGACAGAAAAACCCAATAACACTGCCCGACCCAGGAATCGAACCCGGGACCTCCCGATCCCACGTGCACATTTATGCCGCGAGACCAACGAGGCAGTCGTATAGGGTTTGATGTCGAGTTTTCCGTCTCTACGCAAAGATGGTATTTGCATCGTGTTATCCCTTAGTCGCCTCTTACGACACCCACCCACGGGAAGATAGGGGGTGGTGACACTTGTATTCTATGCCGTCAACCACACGGCTATTTTATTATATTAGTAAGTACGTGCACATTATTTTTAAATTGATGAAATCTAAGATTTTTTGAACCCTTATTTATACACCGCTATTTTTTAATTAGTACAAAAACTTTAAGGACAGATTAGCGAAGATATTATTATCATATATGTGACGTAAGAATTTCATAATATCAATAAAGAGCAAAGTTATTATCATTTGTTTATTGTAGAAAATCTCACTTAAATCATAGTCATATTTTACAATCCATTCACTAATTCATTGATAATATTCCATCCTGCTCATTCGCATTCTCTCTGTCGCACTTATGATGTAGGTAGCAATAGAAAATAAAATGAAGAAAAATAATAAATGTAGGTAGTTATTTTTTAATTTTGTTAGTTCTACCCTCTCCTTCATACTTCATTCGGGCGTAGGACCGGTAAAATTTATCGTTTAACAAGTAATTAAATACGGAGGTATGTAATTAGAAAGCAAACAAATATCAAAATAAAAGGTGGTGTTCTGGACTAAAAGAAAAGAGTAATTTTGGCGTATTTATGAAGTTAGAATCATCTGCTATTTACAAATTATTTTATCGTCATCATGTCAGCCTAGAGACGTCCACTGTTGGACATAGGCCTTCCTCAAGGTGTGTGGAGAACACAGACCGATTTTGAGGCGCCTGCATCAAATTATTATTTACTTAAGTACGTATTATTTACTAAACTTACAAGTATTTCCATTGTCCTTCGAAATGTCTACAACCGTTGTCAAAAGCATCCAATATGCACTGTTTTAATTGTTTGACACTGACCCGGTCACTTTTGTACACTCACAATACGATGTCCATGGGTACACAGCTGCACTCGCGATTTTACCACTCAAAAAGTACGCACGAAGCATAGTTACATACTCCCATGATATGAACTGATATGATAGGCCATCGCGTCGGGCAAACGTAGACAAACAATTAAGTTTTGCAACGAAATTAGATACGCTGACTTTCGCTAGTAATTTAGTACTGTCGCATCGTCGGGGCGTGGCGCAGTCGCAGAGGGGCGGGGGGGGGGGGGTTAATTTATCAATGGTATGATAGTACACGGGTCGGTCATAGTATTAGTATTGCATTTACCAATTATCGCGTATTTTTGTGGACAGTTTTGAGACAGTTTTGGGACTTAGTGTTTTTATTTTTCAACTACATAATTATGATCAGTTAAAGATACTTAGTGCCCTGTTAAATTTTTTGTACTAATTAAAAAATAGCGGTGTATATATCTTTAAACAGCATAAAGAATTTCAATATCTCACAGCACAATTCGCATGCACCATCTTAATTTATATTCATAAGCAAATAAATAAGTAACGAACAAAAAACAAGCACGCGCCAGCCCCCAAAAATATGTACCTAGTTAGGAACTAAGGCAATATACGTAACTAGGTTCCGCTCTTCCCGCGTCTCACCTCTTGCCCCCCGCACGATTGACCCGTCTAGACGCGTTCGTCGAACGACTGTATGGATTATTTGACTGTGGTAATACGTACTTCCCCGATGGTAGTAGGTAGGTAGGTATAGTGTTGTATAAGTAGATTGTATGACAAGGGAGCAGAATAGTATTTTTACGGCGAGGGCGCTACTTTGAACCACGAGCGAAGCGAGGGATTCTAACGTAGAATCTTGAGCGCAGCGAGGGATTCAAAGTACATTGCCCGAAGGAAAAATAATTGGCTCTCGAGTCATATATTCTACTTTTCATTCCCTTTCTATGAGAAAATAAATAATTTCGTGAGAAATAAGTTTTGTATGACGTTGTTAGCTTTTGTAGTTATTGTTTAAGGAGTTAAAGCATTGTCTAGAACTCATTATTTTTGCAAAATACAATAAAGTATGAATTGATTACAAGAACAGAGACGTAATTCGTCCGCTTCTGATTTTTTTTTTTTTAGTTAGCGCGGGTCCCACGCCCCGCTCGTGCAACCAACACGTACTAGACAGTTATTCATACAATTTGCGTTCGATTTCTATGTATGATATACGTTCCAAATTCAAATGACTTTTCCGCCCGCTAAAAAGTTCTTAACAGAAAAGAGCTATTTTGCTCCCGCTAAAAGAGGAACAAAGCGACACTTTTCGAATAGAAGGGATGAAGAATACCTTGACTCCCTCCTCGGTCTGGTTACACTCGAGGAGTGCGCAGATGACGCGTGTGGTGGCGCACATGGTCGCGTTCAGCATGTGCACGAACTCCGTTGCCGCGTTCATCTTCTTGGTCTGACCGTACCTGGGGGATTGTAACTAGTTATTATACCGTGTGACGGTACCTGGTTCGGATTGTAACATTTTCGAGTTTTGAGTGGCGTGAGTTTCTTGCAGATTCTTCTCATAGCCTTTTCATAGATTTACTGTTATTTGACGTTCATAAGTGTTACCATGTAACCTAAATTAATAAACGAATTTGACTTAGCATTATCATTAGAATATTATTTTAACATACATACATACATATGCTCATGCCTTTTTCCCGTCGGGGTAGGCAGAGACATAAGAACGCCACTTGCTTCTATCCTTGCAAACCTCACGCGCTTCCTCTACATTCATTACTCTTTTCATACATGCTCGCCGGTTACGGGTGCTTCGGACTTTCCGTTTTTCAAGATAGACGTCCCCAATTTGGTCGACGAATGTCCTATTACTACTATTATTTTAGGTATTGTGTAAACCTGACAGGTGGCGATAGTAGAGGCTGCTCTTTCAAAAGTCACAAGAAACTTCCTAACCAATGTTGCTCACCTGACCAGCAGTCTTCTAGCCTGGTACTCGAGACAGTTACTACAAGACACCAGCTCCCTGAAGGCGCCGGACCCGGGGAACCATGCCTCCAGGTCCAGTTTCTTGGAGGCGGCGTGGTTTAGAGCCCCGGACACGATGTTGACCACGCGGTACGGGATGCCCAGCACCTGGCAGAACTCCTCCGCGTTGTTTATCATCTCGTCCATCATCTGCCAGGACGCGTTATCGTGGGGGGAGGTCAGCACGAATTGTTCGACCTGGAGAAAAAATACATTTATGTCTGTATAATTTGCTTCTTTGTCAATTTATTAAGGCGGAAGAGTTGCCTTTGTTTAAGCATCTCAAAATTTAGATAAGGTATGTATATTCTTTTGAGATGCTCAAGCAATACTTTAAGCTATGTATGATGTATCGTTAAGTTTAAGCGATATCGACTATTTTTAAAAGTCTAATTAAGCCAAATTACTGAGAAATTAGCGAATTGGAATATTTGGACGCAGCATCAAGTATCTAAGAATCAAATAAATTACCGGGACGTCGGCCGTCGCTTAGGTAAGTGGCAGGCAGTGCAAAAATGGACAAGAAGTGCACTAGAGCAAAAAAAGCGGAGCGTAGCTTTTAACAACCAATATAAATGGGTAAAACCTCCGCAGGGGAGTTCTTATGCATTTACATTTTTGTTATTACTACATTTGCATGCCTGTAAAAGTACTGTAGGTGAAATATGTATAGCACTTTGAGAACACTGTAACAACTGTTTATGTACCATATTTCAAGCAAATAAATAAATGATTGATTGATACATTGATTGCATTACTCCCAGATCAGCATCTCTACGCTCCAATGGGCAGTTGCCCTTAAAAGTCTGGTTTACGAGTGTATTAGAAAATTAAATAGCTGACGAAATATTGACGAGGCGCATCTGACTATTCTTAAGAGATGTCAAAGTCAAGCTTTTAGATTTTCTTGGATTTTATGATTGTGTAAGACAACATAAGGCCAAGAGCGAAACGATGGAGAAGAAGAATGAATACCTATGTACCTTCTCAAACTGGTGCACCCTGAAGATACCGCGAGTGTCACGGCCGTGCGAGCCGACCTCTTGTCTGAAGCACGTGGATATGCCTGCATACCTGAAGACCAATGAAAACGTACATTATGTAAAAAAGATATTCATGTTATTTGTATTTTCGAGGAGGGGAGGGGTTTTAGGTGGTCAATAAAAGCTATAGTAGGAGGATCCATAGTCAACAAAATAAAAATACGACTGCGCAGCCAAAACCCGGATTGAAAAGGGACGCAGTAAGGTAAAACAAGTTTGCATGGCAGTCGTAAAAACCTCTTGGGTAAAAGTGTGGTGGGCTGCTCCGAGGTGGCGATGAGGTACTCGTACGCAATAGCTAGTTATAGCTGACCTGATAGGCAGGGAGGCTTCAGGCAGCCACTCGTCACGGTGGAAGGCGGCGATGGGCTGCTCGGAGGTGGCTATGAGGTACTTCTCTTCCACTGCGTTGTCGCCCTTGTTCTCCGAGCCCTTGCCGATCACCTTGTACAGCTCCTCGTCGAACTGAGCCAGCTGAGCCACTTCTTGCATCACCTGGAAAAATTTAACAGATAAGCATAGAAAGTTTAAATACATTGTAAGAAAAGTGCTCTGAGATTGTGATGTTTTAAGATGATCTAAAAACACCACAATCTCGCAGCAGCAGTATTAATATTTGGAAGAAGAATTTCTTAGCCAGAAGAGTCTTTTGAAGTTCCTGATAGAATAACACGATTAACAGCACAAATATGCTGACAAATAGATTCAAATAAAATATACATATTTCCACCACAACTATTGTAACACAAAGGGGGTTGCCATCAACCCAAGAACATCGGATACCGTCGAAGATGAAGAACTTGAAAAGGAACCTTAGTAAGAGTGTGTCTCCGGGTGTGACCTGATTGGTAGTTCTCCTATTTATGCGAAAATACTTCGATGCGCCATTTACTTTTGTATAAAGCATCCTGAAATATATTTATCAGGCAACTATACTAATTTTGTTTCTATTGCAAAATTTAGGTTAGACAATTCACAATCCCAGGATGTGTTGTGTTATGTATCTATTCTTCTTATTAAATATTGTTAATCTGTCAAGTCAAATTCGATTTAATAAATTATTACATACTAGGCTTCCGCTCGCGGCTCGGCTCGCTTGGGACTACGATATCTTTTTAGGGTGGAAAAAATCTTCTTTTCTAAAAATCCTCTCTTAGTGCATGCTTATGCTTGCCAAGGAACATACATGCCAAGTCTATGAGTCAGTCAGTAACGCAAGTATTTTATATGCAGAAGATATTTACCTCCTACCTATTTATTGTGGGTGTAATATTACACCTCTGCCTTCGCCTTCGGGGATATAGGCGTGAGTCTATAAATAAAATAAAATAAATTTACCTCCTTCCTCATGAAGAATGGCGTGTAGAGCGGGGTATAACCCTTCTTGAGCAGCATGCGGAGGGACAGCTGCACGAGCGCGTGCTCCAGGAACACCGCCGCGCCCTTCAGGTAGTAGCCGCGCCCGCCCGCCACCGCCGTGCCGCGCTCGCCGTCCATACCTGCATAAGTGATGGAGTGTAATGTGTATGCCTACGGCTACTCGTCAAGCTAGACACTTCACCTTTGTATTGTTCTTATGCAGTAGGAAATAAGTGTGAAAATTGCAATGTGTGAACATTATAATTATCTGCATCTTTGCGACACCCGTTTTTTAAAACTCCTGTCGTACCAAGCAGCTTAGGTTAAGTTTATGGCGCATATTGTGTCACTAGATGAGCCCGCAGTTACATCCGCGTTATTGAGGGCTACTGCTCAGCACCTGTATGTCTAGCCTATGGCTTTCCTCGAATGGAAATATGGGCTATCTTACGCAAAAATAATTATCCAAATCGGACCAATATTTCCTTGAATTAGCATGTTAAACCATTATACTACGTTGATATACAGGGTTATTTGTAAAACCCTGTTAGGCCTCACATTGGGCGTCAGCGTTCCTCGAGCGTACGCCCGGCGCGCGCTCGGCGTTCACTCTGTAGTGCAAAGTGAACGCCGGACGCACGCCCAACGTAGGTACGCTCGAGGAACGCTCATGAACAATGTAAGAGAGGCCTTACCCTCTCAGGACTATGTTACTAACATCATAATCAACAACTTTTGTTCGATGACTTTTTACAACATATAATAAGTACATTAACCAAAAACAAACCTTCAAGATTTCGTAGTCTTTTTTTTTGTTTTACGAGCTGGAAAATCCCTTCGGATCTCCGACTCTTGGGGAAATGAGAGCCGGAGTATATGTACCCGTGTGTCGGAGGGTCGGGTATGGCCGAAGCAATCGTCGCAACCCTCCGACGGGTATTGGCCCGCCAGTTGGTCAGGCGGGCCCCGAACAAAAGGCCCTTGGCGGCGGATGAAGGTGTTGAGCTCTGCTGCCAAAACACCCACCGGCCGCAGAGGATAGGGAGCACGGCAACGCAACACCGCATCTCCTCTTCCTCTGCGGCCCCACCGCGACGCTACAATGGTGCGCCCTCATTTGGTCGCGAGAGATAGGGCGCGCGGCAACGCAACACCGACACGCCTCTCCTCCCGCGATTGCACCCGACTGCGAGGGACAGACAGAACTGTCCCCCGCACCCGCACCTTGGGACGCATCCTACGCAGGCCTCACGCAAGCCCACGTGGAGCGTGGAGCGCGTGGAGCGCAATCCCGGGATCCCGCTTAGCTTCACGTGGGTGTACCTGAAACCCACGGTTACTGAGCCCCCACACCACGACAAGGTGGACATCGCACGGGGGAAGATTTCGTTGTCCTATCTAACACATTTCAACTCGTGTATTTTGCTGTATCTACCTACGCCTGCTGCGTACTGTCCTCGTAGTAGGTAATACTTTTGGGTAAGTAACTCGCTACGCTATCGTTACGATTCCCGCGCCCCCGCCGCCCGCACCTCTCGCTATTGTTCCATCGCTTTCTTTTGTTTCGCATAGACTTCGCAACATTTAGAGTGTTCAATTTAAATATTTTTATTTTTGTATGAACTAAAATATGACGATTTTTTTAAAGTCATAGAACAAAAGTTGTTGATTATGATGTTAGTAACATAGACCTGAGAAAATCTACCTGAATTGCATTGGTGCAAGGTTTTACTTTGTTGCTTCGAAAACTTTGAGCAAAAACGCACATGCTTCTAACTTTTTGCTTGGTTGAATATTGTAGAGAAATATACCCTTTGTTGATAAAACTTACGTAATGGACAGTCGCATTTGTATCGTAAAATAGGAAGATATGCGTTTAATTTTCTTTACGACTATTTAGTGTACGTTGATTGTAACTGATAAGTTCTTTAAGTGAATTACTGACTAGCACTGACACTGGCATCTCGAATAATCAGTCCATAGTAAATATACAGTAATCTCCAATAATCACTTTTCTAATGCTACAATAGTTATTTACATCTCTCATGTTCGGTAAGTAGGTTTTTATTACCTCCAAATGGGGCTTGTATGTGACTAATTAGCGCTCTAGGGTAATAATGTAGCTAGAAAAGCCCTAGGGCGGTAAGTAATTAAAAAAAAATCACTTCTTTCTTTCAAAAAGTTCGCGTACATCTAACCATCATACTGGCAATAGACATCAATATGCATTCAGCCCAATGACCAAAGAGGTCGCTTTGCTATTCAGCCTTGTCTTCGTGTGAGTAAATAGTCATCAATTTTTAAATATCGGCGAAGCTCAATATCGTTCTTAAAAAAAAAAATTTAAAAAATTCTTTACTTGATTCTTTTTAATGAAAAAAGGCGGGAATAGAAAACTTTTACTTTATATATTGTTTGTTTTTGTTTTTTTTTTATAATTATGTGCTAATTAGGAAAAAAACATGAGTTGTTCAAGTGAAGCTGCACTCCCGATTCAATGAAAATGGAAGCTGAAGCAGCAATTAACAATATTTTGCCTGAAACTTCTAAAGAGAGATATTTGAAAACTTACGACGATGTTAACGATGTTTTATTCTTGTAATGCCGGTTTTTTTCTACTTACCTCACAATCGAGATGTAAAGCAGAATAGTTAGCTCGGGTGTAAGCACCAATTGCACCCTCGAACTATAGGCGCCCTCGCTGCGCTCGTGCGCCTAAATATCTCGGGCTGCAATTGATACCTTACAGCCCTTGGCTACTAATCTACTATTACATCTCTCATGTTCGGTAAGTAGGTTTTTATTACCTCCAAATGGGGCTTGTATGTGACTAATTAGCGCTCTAGGGTAATAATCTAGCTAGAAAAGCCCTAGGGCGGTAAGTAATTAAAAAAAAATCACTTCTTTCTTTCAAAAAGTTCGCGTACATCTAACCATCATACTGGCAATAGACATCAATATGCATTCAGCCCAATGACCAAAGAGGTCGCTTTGCTATTCAGCCTTGTCTTCGTGTGAGTAAATAGTCATCAATTTTTAAATATCGGCGAAGCTCAATATCGTTCTTAAAAAAAAAAATTAAAAAATTCTTTACTTGATTCTTTTTAATGAAAAAAGGCGGGAATAGAAAACTTTTACTTTATATATTGTTTGTTTTTGTTTTTTTTTTATAATTATGTGCTAATTAGGAAAAAAACATGAGTTGTTCAAGTGAAGCTGCACTCCCGATTCAATGAAAATGGAAGCTGAAGCAGCAATTAACAATATTTTGCCTGAAACTTCTAAAGAGAGATATTTGAAAACTTACGACGATGTTAACGATGTTTTATTCTTGTAATGCCGGTTTTTTTCTACTTACCTCACAATCGAGATGTAAAGCAGAATAGTTAGCTCGGGTGTAAGCACCAATTGCACCCTCGAACTATAGGCGCCCTCGCTGCGCTCGTGCGCCTAAATATCTCGGGCTGCAATTGATACCTTACAGCCCTTGGCTACTAATCTACTATTACATCTCTCATGTTCGGTAAGTAGGTTTTTATTACCTCCAAATGGGGCTTGTATGTGACTAATTAGCGCTCTAGGGTAATAATGTAGCTAGAAAAGCCCTAGGGCGGTAAGTAATTAAAAAAAAATCACTTCTTTCTTTCAAAAAGTTCGCGTACATCTAACCATCATACTGGCAATAGACATCAATATGCATTCAGCCCAATGACCAAAGAGGTCGCTTTGCTATTCAGCCTTGTCTTCGTGTGAGTAAATAGTCATCAATTTTTAAATATCGGCGAAGCTCAATATCGTTCTTAAAAAAAAAAATTTAAAAAATTCTTTACTTGATTCTTTTTAATGAAAAAAGGCGGGAATAGAAAACTTTTACTTTATATATTGTTTGTTTTTGTTTTTTTTTTATAATTATGTGCTAATTAGGAAAAAAACATGAGTTGTTCAAGTGAAGCTGCACTCCCGATTCAATGAAAATGGAAGCTGAAGCAGCAATTAACAATATTTTGCCTGAAACTTCTAAAGAGAGATATTTGAAAACTTACGACGATGTTAACGATGTTTTATTCTTGTAATGCCGGTTTTTTTCTACTTACCTCACAATCGAGATGTAAAGCAGAATAGTTAGCTCGGGTGTAAGCACCAATTGCACCCTCGAACTATAGGCGCCCTCGCTGCGCTCGTGCGCCTAAATATCTCGGGCTGCAATTGATACCTTACAGCCCTTGGCTACTAATCTACTATTATGTCTACAAATGAAGTAAAATGATTATACAAACGCATTTCAAATCAAACTATTAAAAGACATTCATGTTATTGCTGTTATTGTATAGAATAGATAGGTATATTGCAAAATCGTGACTCCTAAGAATTGTACAGTATGTACTTGATATTTATACAAGTGTTTCCTGTGACAGTAAACTGCTTGTAAAATATTGTTATGTACAGTCGCGGTCTGAAAGTGTTTACCACCTTAAGGCTTATAATTGCATGAACACATCAATGACACAAGGACAACGATATTGTACTAGGCAACCAATCTGTGATAACATCCGTTGCGTAGCAACTGGTGTCAAAAACGATTTATTATTCCACATTTATAATATACGTTCATTTAATTACAAGCGTGATATTTAGATTGAAACTAAAATATTTGTAGTCTTCAAATAATGTAATTTTAAACTTGCTATTTACGATTTTGGTATTTGTAATTAATAAGTTTATCAAATGACTTTTACATTGACAGATAATAATGAAAGGGATGGCGAAAATACGGCATCCTGAATATAAAACCTTTTTGAAAAAATACAATATTTATATTGTCTAGCGTAAGACTGCCTCGTTGGTCTAGCGGTCTAATATTCATACTCTTTTTGTTTGAATCGATGCCTTACCAATGACTGAAAAGTAATAAGTACTCAGATATAGCATTTTAGACCTTGCTGAACCCAGCGTGACAAAGAATGTAATTTGAAAAGTGGTAAACATTTTTAGACCGCGACCGTACATATGCTGCTGTACCTATGCTCATAGGCTATAACTACTTTTTTTATGCGTTATGTAGACACTTTCATCTTTATTTTTCTATCTATATTTTTATTTTATTTATTTATAGACTCACGCCTGTATCCCCGAAGGGGTAGGCAGAGGTGTAATATTACACCCACATTTCGCCAGGAACTTTTAGGTCCCACGTAATAGGGGGCGAGCCTATTGCCGTACCGGGCACATTACCAGACTCCGTGCTGCACTGCTACACGCGCACATTTATGCCGCGAAACCAACGAGGCAGTCAGTCAGTTTCTATCTATACTTACATATATCATAAAGCAGAAGAGTATGTAGACTCCATATATTATAGAGTTACAAAAGCACGTCAACGTCATTGAGTTAGTCTCCGCTTTTGTCTATGCCAAAATTTATGCAACTTTGTGTTATAAAGCTTGCAGGCCAACTCCATTTGTCTGTGTGATAGACTGAGCTCTCCTCCAAGCAAGAGAACCAACCCAACATGCAGTTCTTCATCTTTGAACTAACAAGAAAATCAAAAACTTGTTACAAACTCGCTACTCACCATCAATCATACAAATCAGATCCACATGAGAGTATTTAGTCCTAAACTCGCAGTCACCGTGCATTCTCTCAACCTTGTTGTGATCTTCATCATCGTCTACTGGGACTGACTCATGGAGGTGGTTACCCACTTCTCGCAGCGCTGCTGAACGAAGCTTCTCGGCAGCTAAAAGTGCTTGTTCATTCTTTGTTATGGCTTCATCTATCAGTACTCTAACCTGCAAGGAATATTGAGAAATAAATATGAATAAAATAGATTTATCTGTCTTTGTTTTTATTTTTCCAATGCTAAATGTTATTATGTATCTGTTTGTTACACATTGAAACAGCTGGATAGATTCATGTTTATTTATAATACAAAGTCACAGATAGACTATGAGCAAGAAAAATAAAAAACAAAGGCTGCCAAAATCTAGTTCCACATAAGTGGGGATATGGAAAAAAGTTAGTTTTAAAATGGCTAGTAAACTATGCATAATATCCTATAATAGGCTACATTCATAGACTTTTAAAGGCAAAGGCATTTTATCAAGTACTAAAATGAAAACTGTTAGTGCCAGCAAAATCTTTACTATAAACCATAAGTGAGAACACTATGTGTCCTGCTGTCCCAGTAGCATATTTTGAAAAAGTTATAAGTATTAAGTACAGACATAATATACTTTGCAGTGTTCTTACAGTACTTTATAAACTAAAAGCAATAATCTTTTTAGATTTTAAATCATAGAAGTGTTTAGCGATAAAAATTATCATTACAAAGGCTAGTTGGTAGATTAGAATTTGTTGATATCAGCAGTTATTCTTACTTTGTATTTACTGCAGTAGATGATGCAATATTTTGATGACTCACATTAATCAATAACAATAAAAGCTACAAAATATTTAACTATATGAATTATAATTGGACTGAAATTTATAAAACGAATAACTTTTAAAATGAAATTTCTATGACCAATAAAATATTAATTACTCTTACAGGTCTTGAATGAAAATTTCAAGAAATATAATTCAAAACATATGTTACTGTATAGCTTTGAAAGTGAGCTTTCATTAGAATATTATGCAATGGTAATAAGTTAAAACTTTCACTCACCTTTTTAATTTGGTTCACAGTCAAGGGTTTCAACTGGTCTCCGGTCAGGTCCACTAGTTTGTCAGCTATTTCTTGTGGTACTGGTTCATCTTCCGGCCCAACCGGCTCTTTGCTCTTCATCTTCAAACCAATTTCTTTGCTACACACATTTTTCAGCTTATTTAAGTTATCAGCATCGTGGCGCAATCTCCTCCAAAGGGTATCCTGTTCGACCACTGTGTCAACCAGACCAACATCTTTGAACCTCTTTTTTTGGTTTTCACGAATTTTATCTGGGTCACCGTCTTTATCAGCACGAAATAGATCTAAGTCGAGAACCATTTTGCGGCACTAGGAGTGAACTGTATTATTTTTAAAATGTAACTATGTAAGTAAAAGTAAAAGCAGTGCACGTAGCACTGCATGCGGCACAGACCAGGTTGTGTTCAAAAACTACTACAAAAGAACCTCTAATGTCAACGTCAAAACTTTATAGGTCATTAATCGTGTTTTAATATAGACACGGATCTTAAATTATTCTAAACGATTTTTTTATAATAAAATGAGAAGTTTGTTCCGCTATATAACTATAAGGAAACATAATACATTTTTGTTTTTTTATTGATGTACTATTTCTTATTTTAGTTAAGGTTTTTGAGTAAAGGTATTTGAATATTCTTAGTTGACGTTAATGACGTTTACGTTAAATTTAACATTTTGTTCAGTGTTGCTAGTACTAACCTGACTGATAGTGACTTTGTATTTTTTGGTAAATACTACAATAATGATCTTACTTCTTTATTTTGCAAAATTTTATAAACTCCTTCAAATAGTTAGTTTGAGTAAGAATCATGTTATCAGTTTCTATCTCAGATGTATCTCAGTATCAAGAGCAAATTATTTTGTTTTAATTTCTGACGTAAACTAGGCGATTTTTGGCGCATGGTAACATAGATGAAATTGTCAATTTGTTGAACGATTGGTCGGTCCTTTCTCGAGCTCCTCTTGTTCATATTTTTTACGTTTATTTGTATAATATGTGGCTCTTATCGGATACCAGCTGAGAGTATTGAAGCTTGTTTATCCACATTAATTTTGTGAGTATTTATTTGTTTGTTATCAAAGCGATTGTTCGATAAAAATGTGTCGCACAGTTCCTTGTTTACACGTATTCGATATCAATGGTCTCCCGATCTATTTACAAAGGGGAGGATCGTTCTCATTAAAATTGGTTAAACTTCGGCTACAAAGGTTTACGTCTCAAAACATTGTTATTTATTTCTCTAGACATGTTTCTATGATAGTGCACCTGTTGTATTATCCCTAATTGTTTGATAAACGGGTTTGTTATTGTAACACACTTGTTCATAACGATTAGAAATTATTGCCGGTTCTGATTTGAATTGCTACAAGAAATTTTAATTAGATAATGCCCAATATAAGTGCTAGACAGATAAAAACATCTATTGATTGTGAGTGACTGCTAGTCATTACTAAGTTACAGATTATAATCTGAATGTTGTGATTAAAAACAAAACTAACGATGCCACTTCCGCCTTGTTTCATAAGGGTATTATTTTTTAATTCCTGAAACCTTCTAGTGGCACATTAGCTTGTTAGGAAAGTTACTTATTTAATAATTCAAGACAATTTCTTATTGGACATTACAGTTCTATTACATGTCTTATTGTACTTTATTTTTAGGTGTTATGTTACTTACCCTCATGCCACACAAAAGCTATGATCACCTTTGTTTGTTTTGAATTTCTTATATTGAACTTTTTACCTATCATAATTAAGGTCCATCTTAACTAACTTTGCTGGTTGGCCAATATGTATATTGTAGCTTAATTGTTGAATAATAGGATTAATTGTCTGGTAATCATGAAACAGTATTATAAATGTATACAAATAAAACAATACCTATATGTGTTGGTTACAACATCAAGCAACAACATGCATGCTAAGCTGAATGGTGCACTTATATCTTGTAATATGCAACAAATTTATATATTAAATTATTTTTCTTAATTAATTCCACTAATGATAAGTTTTGAGTGTGCCTTAGATGCTCAATACTTCAAATTTTATTGCACTCAATGAGTTACATAAAGATGTTACAAAATCACAGTAAAAGACACATTTTCGACCCTGTACATACCATTTAAAGAATTATGTTGTGTCTGACTTATTAGTAAATGTGAAACTCTCAATTATTATTCAAATACATGAATCTTCTCCATATTCACTGTCTGTGTAACAACCATTTACCATATATGATGTTATTGTGAGAGAGCATCTGAAAACTGTGAACTCTAGCAGAACCTACCACTTCTCAATGCTGCATGCATATACTTGCTTTTCAAGCAAAAGTGTCCAGATTATATCTGTTCTGGTGTGTTCCAACTCACAGATTTTTCAGTGTAAGTTTCTGATTAGATTACCTAATTTCAACTAGATTTAAATCTTATGCACCCCTGACAGGATGTCTGTATATTGCTAATTACAGTAATTGGGATACATAGCTAGATAGGGTGAGAGCAATAAATAATAAAATAATATTATTTTTATAATAGGTTTAATTTATAGAAAAAGTATGACAAAACTATCATATATTATATGCGAAGTAAATATGTATTATTAACCATAACCAAATCCAATTTATAAGATTCGAATAATTTCAGATAGGTGTGGCATTAAAATGGAACATATTATCACGCACACACTCATCCCGGCTACTGTATGTTTAAAAATGCCTTAAAAACTTATATCCATAAAGAAAACTATCTGAAACTGATAGATAATTCGAAATCTGTAACTATATCCATGCCCAATATAGTGTTAGGCCTACATTCTTATCCGCATCTAGATCCAAATGGCATATACTTAACATCCCTAATGATTAATGGCAACCCCTTAATGGCAAACTTTGTTGGCGAAATGTGGATCTGATATACCTTCTATAATCAATTTTATGTATTTTGAGGGCCTTACTAGCACATGCCCCTAATCTTAGTTAATTTTGTATATATTTTTGACTGCAGGCGATGTTAAGATGATGCCATTAAAAGACAACCAAGATGTGGCATCATTCCTGGTCACGAAACACTCATGGAAGGGCCGCTACAAACGGGTGTTCTCAATCGGCACCCACGGCATCACTACGTATAACCCGGACCGTTTGGAGGTGACCAACAAGTGGCTGTATGCTGACGTGGTTACTATAACATCTGCGAAGCACTCCAACTCTGCTGCAATCCATGATTTCACTCTGGTCATGAAGAAGGATAAGAAAATAGATACGATGAAGTTCTCTTCAGAGCACAAGTGTCTGATACTCACAGAGGCCTTTAAGTATAGGATGTTGTTCGCTGAGAAGCCTAAAGATATTTATGTAAGTATAGAACCTATTTTCTTCTTTATGTGTTCAGATTTTATAATTTTATTAATTAATAAAGCCTTTTATTTCTTGCGTGTTAGGCATTCTATCAAAGTTTGATAACATTATTGTTGAGTCGCAAGAACCCCTTCACGGGAGATTTTATAATAATCATTTTAAAAAATTGCATACTGACTTATGCCTGTTTTATGGACTAAACCAACAGTGCAGTCTGACTTACTTGGAGCACTGGCTAGTCATGGTCATTATTTTTATTTCTTATACCGTCCGTGTGGTGACAGATTAAGAATACGGAATGTCACCACCCCATATCATCCCATGCGTGTCGTAAGAGCCGACAGAGGGAGCATATTATGCAGAGAACAGCATTGTAAGAGAAGGAAAACTTGATGCAAACCCTATACCAACCCGTTTGGCCAGCATGGTATAATAGGCCGATTCCTCCTTTCAAAGCAGAGGCCTAGTCCAGCAGTGGACTGTTGGCTGATGATGATGATGATGTAAATACATTGTAATACAAAAACACCAAACTCAATGTTGATGGGTAATGTTTTGAATAAAAAATATCACCATAACATAAATACATTTGATGTGCATTGTAGAGGGCCTCTTCAAACATTCAAACTTTGACTCTGAAAATTCAAAATTCTGCTGCACGGTTGGCGTAGTGATTCAAGAGGCCGCCTTGCTGATTGACACTGCGGCGAGTGTTGTGGGTTCGATTACCCGACGAGACAACATTTAGTCATCATCCTCCTAGCGTTATCCCAGTCTCAACCTGGGGTCCGCTTTCTAGTCTAACCGGATTTGGCGGAATATTAGCTTTTCAACGGAGCGACTGCCTGTCTGACCTCCGCAACCCGAAGGAATAGCGATATTCCATGGTTTAGACTAGTGTCAGTTTATTTTAGAGGTACTGACACCCTATAATGACTGTCAAAGATCTTCATGACAGCCGGGACCGACGGCTTAACGTGCTCTCCGAGGCATGAGACAAGCGATAATTAACAATTCAATATGCATATAACTCCAAAAAGTCAGTGGTGCGCGCCGTGGATTCGAACCCGATACCCTCTGCATGGCAGTCCGTTAGTATCTCCACTATGCTATCGCTGCCTAGGAGACAACACTTAAGCTGTGCGTCCACCGGATCGGAATCGGAGCGTACGGAGCGGAAGGATTTGTTGCTTTGTATTAATTTCTATGAAACTGCGTGCACTGGATCGGCATTTCTGCGCCAGAGACCGGTATTTGTGCTGATGACGTCATCCGCAGTGAACGCATGATTCGGATTCCGAGCGTTTCAAGTTCTGACGTGTTTGCGGCATTAAACTGTAGGCAAAAATACTTATTCACGATGAACGACGATGTTTTAATTACTTTAGTAGAGTCATATGAATGTACCCAAAAATCTATGATATTCATTATTTATGATATTCATCAAATGTATAATATTCTCCGAAAATTAATCTACAACAATATCCTCGTCACTATCCTCCTGCTTTAATAATACCTAAATTGCCGATGCTGAATCCGAATGCAGTGGACGCACCCCATCGGCATTTTATAAATGACGACGCTCCGTCCGCTCCGTACGCTCCGATTCCGATCCGGTGGACGCGCAGCTTCAGTATGATCCATAAAAAAAGAGAAAAGAAAAATACACATGCAGAATAAGAATAACCATAGATGTAGATAGCACAATGTTTTGTCAGAAAAACTTGTTGCCCCATTTTATCACTATCATGTGAATTCATTGTTTTGTTAAATTAGTTATTTAGAAGTACTCGCACATTATCACATGACATTGTATCTGACCTAATGAATGGTCAGATACATACCCACCCACCATTTTGCATATGACGTCATATCATCATTTGGACAGTTATTGTAGTATTTTGTTCGTAGTGGTACCTACATAAATATTTAATTTTTAAGGATATGGCCTTACCCTCATATGAGAAGAGAATTATGCCCAGCAGTGGGGAATATATACAGGGCTAAGGATGATGATGACTCTGATAATTGACTGCACGGTTGGCGTAGTGGTTTAAGCGGTCGCCTCGCCGCTTGGTACTGCGTCGCGTGTCGTGGGTTCGATTCCCACACGAGACAACACTTTGTGTGATCCACAAATTGTTGTCTCGAGTCTGGGTGTCTTTTGTGTCCGTTGATTGAATGTTTGTCCACCACGACACAGGAATTTCTTCCTAGTGCGGGAGTTGTCTTTTTTTAAAGAAAAAAATAATGTTATCGGTACTGAACCATATTCATAGAGACTCCTCTATTAAACATTATTGCTGTTGCCGTATGTTTTTTTAATCGCACGATAAAACAGTCAATAACGCTTGGCGCTGAAATTGAATAAGACTGATGTGGTTATTAAAATCGTCGCTTCTTGGCGGCGCATTGTATGGCATAGCGTTAAAAATATGATTCAAAGAAACATGCTACAAAGCTTTACAGTAAACTGCAAAACAATAAGCAGGGCCGTGCCGATCCATTCCAGCGCCTGTGTGCGAAATCTATGAAGCGCCTGTGCAGCCTGTGCAGTGGCGTAGGATGGATGACCTTTTTTTTAGTCGTTACCTAACAATTCCGGCCTAAATTTTTGGCATCCTTTTTCGAAAATAACTGTTATAATTAACACATATCTCGGCGCGCGGCGCCCCTGTCACCCTGGCGCCTGTGTGCGCCGCGCACATTGCACATAGGGACGGTTCGGCTCTGACAATTAGCAAAAGATCAATCTAACTGTCTAAAAATACTATGCCGAAGTTACGCGACCGAAGTGCCGCGACCGTTTCGATGTATTCGGCTGATGTGTCACACCATAAGTGCCGAACTTACGCTCGTGCTAGGAACTACGCTTGTGCTCTGCTACTAAAAAAGTTGCCGCTGAACTTAAGCCCGACTGAAGTTACGCTGTACGCAACAACGCAACGTTATTTCGGTATAGTGTGTCGTCAGTAATTCAAATAACATTGCAGGCGTAATCATGCCGAACTTCGGTCGCGTAACTTCGGCATAGTGTGTTTAGACACTTATACATACGAAATTGCTATGTTTATATCGTAGTCTATAAACGGCGAAATATTCTATACTGACTGTACATAGGTAGTAGTATGGTTTTGCCTGCGTATTGTTGCATTTCGTTCAGTAAGAGAGCCGTAAGTTCAATCCATCCTTCTCTCTCTCCTAAAGAAGAAACTCATGCAGCAGAAACTCATAACATCAACAACATCTGTTTCTTATCGAACTAGTAGTGTCATTCGTACATTCTTTTCCAGAGATACCAAGCCTACAAGCACCACTGGAGCGGCACCCGCCTGCCTATCGTCTTGGAGGTGGGACCCTGCGCCTTGGAGCAGCTAGACCCCTCCACTCACACCCTACTAGCCAGCTACCCCTACAGCGACGTCCAAGGCATTCTCCCCGTAAGAGACGTCCCCGGGGGCTTCGTGATGGCCGTCGGGGGGTACAGCAGACTACACCTGTTCTCTAACGCCATGGACCATCAGATAATCATAAACAAGATGCTGGAGATGGCCAATCTGACGCTCAACATCAGCATCAAGGTGCTGTCCAATATGATCACGTTGGATGATTATCATAATCAGCGGTTTGGGAAGGATAGGTAAGTTGACATATAAAGCAATAATATAGGAACTTACAGATTTGCTTATTTTAAGTGTGTATCATCATCACTGTACTGGCTTTAATAGTCACCTACCAGGGACATTTAAAAAAGGCACAGGGAAAGAAAAGGCGTCTAAAAAAAGAACATCTATTGACAAAACCAAGACATTGTAAACCCGATTAAAACCAAAACTACCCAGAAAACACGCACGGTGTCTCTCGACGTCTTACACCTTACCTCTTCATACCTTAAATTGCGGAAGCCCTGCATAAGCCTGTTACATGCCCACAGAATAAACTATATGAAGGCTGATAAATCGCAAAATAACTAAACATATTTTTAATACCCAATTCCATAATAATATCGTTACCATAAAAAATAAATTTGCGGGTCTTAATCGCGTACAATTAATTTATTTAAGGTATAAATACCTATTTGTTTCCGACGTTTCGCTCGTCTTGCACCGAGCGTGGTCGCGGAGAGACTCCAGTCCACCAGTTTCTCTGCGACCACGCTCGGTGCAAGAAGAGCGAAACGTCGGAAACAAGTCGCGAAAATACAAATCGCGAAAGTTTAAAATCGATTATATCGTTACCACTTCCAATCCCAACCCAAATCGTGTATTTACCAGCTAAACTAGCTGAACCCGCGGGTACACTCGCATTAGTTACACTTGCGGCTACAATCGTAGCTCATAGCGTGATGTTACAATTATAGCCTATATTAGCCTTCTTCGGTAAATGGGAGTATCCAACAGAAAAATAATTATTCAATCAAACCAGTATTCATATAACCGCATTCAACCAACCAACCAAACAGACAAACTCTTCAGCTTTATAATACATACATAGACTCACGCCTGTTTCCCGGAGGGGTAGGCAGAGACTACGGAACGCCATTTGCAACGATCTTGGCATATCTCTCTTGCTTCATTCACTCCCATCAATTTCTCATGCATGTTCTTCTATTTAGGATACTTCTGAGTTCTGACCTGTCCTTTTTTTAGGATGTCTCCAATCTAGTCAGAGAATGTCCGCCTAGGTATTCCCCTTCGTCCTGTCCCATTCACACTTGCTTTATATATCTTCTTTGTCAGTCTTTCATCATCCATCCTCTACATGTGCCCAAACCATCATAAAATACCTTTCTCGATGCTTGTCACTACATCTTCTTTTACCCCACACCACTCTCTTATCACACAATTCTTTACTATGTCGGTCAAAGATACACCGCACACAGGGCCGAACCTTCCATATGTGCAATGTGTGCGGCGCACACAGGCGCCAGGGTGACAGGGGCGACGCGCGCCGAGATATGCGTTAATTATAACACTTATTTTCGAAAAAGGATGTGACCAAAAAAGGCCCTTCACAGATTTCGCACACAGGCGCAGTGGCGTAGGAGGGGCAAATAATTTAGGCCGGAATTGTTAGCTAACGACTAAAAAAAAAAAAAAGTCATCCGCCCTACGCCGCTACACGGGCGCTTCATAGATTTCGCACACAGGCGCTGCATTGGGTCGGAACGGCCCTGACCGCACATACTTCTCAGTGCTCTCATTAGCATATATATTAAGGAAAACAATAATTTTGGACATCCCATATGAACTTTACGAAGCAATCGTGCGAATTCGATACGTCCACACTATGAGCGTATCAGAGAATCACAACAGATAATATGTGTAAACCCAAGGTCGCGTGAATCATTCATTACTTGATGTTGCAATGTGCGAACTGTCGAAAATATCGCAACCTAGAACTGGGCTGAACGGAGTCAATGACATTGAAGAGAATGTGTTTTATTAATAACAATAATTATATACATTCTAAATTACTTATTTTTGAAGTTTATATTTTATTATTTACTCATCATCTTCCTTGCGTTATCCAGATTTTATCTAAGACTTACGCTTTGAGGCCTAGGGTTAGTTTACTGGGCTAACCAGCTATGACAGAATATTCGCTTTTCCGCACAGCGACCGCCTTGCTGTTTTCCGCTACCCAAAAAATATTTTTGTCTGCAGCTAGGTCGGATATGTTTTTAATTTATCAATTTCTGCCCGATCCCGTGGGAATTTCGGGAAATCCATTTTTAGTGCACTCCAACGGTCCCCAAGGAACATACGTGTCGAATTTTTCAGTAGTTTTAGTTTTGGTTTGTCTGTCAGTCAGTCAGTAACGCAAGGATTTTATATATACAAATTATACGATGCCTAAACAAAGAACAACAAAGAAACAATGCAATATCGTTACCGCGTTCTTCTGAGAACCTTCCTTCTGTAAAACGTAATAACCAACATAAGTACTGCGCACTTCGCAAAGGCGTGAATCAATTCAATTTATTTCCTCTCAATGCAAATACTTCAAGTAATGTATTTGTGACGAAAATTGCTTGTGTATCAAATCTCGTCCGTGTACACTGAATGTAGATCTGATTGCCAGTGTAATATTATTTTAGCCAAAAGAATGCCAGCTGAATTGCTTCCTTTGACGGAATAACTAAAAAGATTTTTGCACATACATACCTACTGTTTATAATAAAGTTTCATCAGCGTCGTAGCGTTATCCCAGTTGTATCCCGGAGTCTGGGGTCCGCTTGCTAATCCAGCAGATATGACATAATATCATCAGCTTTTCTTTAAATCGACTGCCGTCTGAACTCTGCAACCCAAAGGGCTAACGGCCAGGCCACGGCGTACAGCGACGGCGGCAGCGGCGAGCGATTTCGATGTACATGGCGCGCTTTACTCCATCGCGGCCGCGCGCCGCGACCGATGGCGCGTCAGAGTAAAGCGCGCCATGTATATCGAAATCGCTCGCCGCTGCCGCCGTCGCTGTACGCGGTGGCCGGGGCGTAACGCTAAACCAATAGCAATATACAATGACTTAAAATAGTATCAGTTTATTTTTTTCAGTTTATTTTCATGACAGCCGAAACCGACAGCGCTCCGAAGCACAGGACAAGTTATAATTAACAATTTAATACGTACATATCTTCGAAAAGTCAGTGGTAGGCGCCGTGGATTCAAACCCTTTGCATGACAGTCTGTTGGTATCTTCACTAGGCTAGCGCGGCCTTTTAAAATATAAATATACTGATATATAGATATTTGAAACTCGTTTTAGGCAGTCAGTACCTCTAGACTCTAGCTCTAGACCATGGAATATCGCTATCCCAGAGGACCGACAGGCAGTCGCTCTGTGTAAAAGCTTAATATCTATCCAGACAAAGAAAGCGACACTATTTTCTTTTAACGGGATTTTGTATAAGGAATTTACATTGTTCTGTCGTGTAACAATCAGCTTTATTTACTTTGCATTGAACTTTATCTTGACTTCGCGATGAAGGACCGCAATGTTTTCCTGTTTCCTTCATTCTGATACAATCATAGCGCAATAGTATAGATATACAATACAAATAGTAAATAGCTATTATTAAAAATAGAGCCCTTATTATTCCTTCGTGTAAAACAAGCGGTCGAAGTAAGAAACAAGTCGTAGATTCCAGCAAAAGAGAAAATGGAAACAGTTTTTTTTGGATTCAGTTAGATCTGCGGATCGGCAGTTAATATGCAACGAAAAAGATATTAACTTGATTCGGACACATTTCCTTCAGTTAATACATGGGAGTACGAGTAAGTACGTAGTAGAGGGATCTTGCCAATTTCAGCGCTAAAATATTTACGTACCAGAGCGATACTGTACATCAAAAATTTTGGATACAGTACCCTCAGTCAATGGAAGATAATGTCGTAGTAGAAGAACCTAGCTAGTTTCAGCACGAAGATACTTACAGCGTTATCGTGCATCGGAAGACTCATAAAGCCGTCGAACCCGGTTCTTGTCTCAAGGCAAGGATCCTTAGTTCACGTCACAGGCCTCCGAGCAGTCTATGAACACCGATACAAAAGAAATTAATTCTCTCAGTAGGAAACATGTGAAACAGGCGTTACTTTTATCACAGCACAAAAATACTACTGAATCTTTTAAGCACTTGTCAATAAAACATGACCCTTCCGCCAGGTTTAAATAATTATCTCGTTCCGCAGTGGTGACCAGCATCAGACGTCGTTGAGCGAATTCATAGTACACAAAGTCAACCCTGCACGGCATATGGAGCCTATGAGACGCACGCTGTGTCTGTCAGACACCTGTATACTGGAGCGAGACCCGCAGACCTACTCCGTAAGTTTATTCTACGAAGCTTGTATTCAGTGTACGGGGCACTCCAGGGCTTCTGAGACTGAAGCTGAGTCTATGAGACATCTACATAGTTTACTAGGTATAAAAGGACCAAAAGTTAATGTAAAAAATAATCAAATGAATGGCAAATTGTCTATATCTCTTTGTTACCTAACAGTCGATCTTCAAGTAGATAGATTTGGTTTAATCACAAGTGATGATGATGATAATGATGTCCTCCTCGACGTGTCCGTAGACGGCGACCCTAAACGTCTTTTCTATCATGTGCCCCGATGTGACTGGCAAAACCAAACTTTTAATATGCGATCACAGATGGTGCAGTAGAGCTGGCCGTTGGAGTTATATGTGTAGATATACAGAAGAACACAGAATACAAAAAAAAGCAGAAATAATAAATACAGAAGACTCGACAGAAACCTAATTTAATTTTTTTATTGTTTCCAGGTGGTGTGTCTCCGTCCTTTGAGCGACGTGTTTGCTCTAGTGCGAGATACGGAACATCCACAGAAGTTCTCCATCGAATATCTCAATGGACAGACACGCACTTACCTGGCGGGAGAGAGGTATGTCCTCTATTATTATAAATCTTTGCCGTGATGACTAAATTTTAGTTATAAATATATCTAATATTTGCATGTTTTAAAATTTAATTGTATCTAATCGAACTATTCTTATTCAGTAGTTTACTCAATGGGGCATAAAGGGACATTTTTGGAATGTGGGACGAACAAGCGGGTCAAATGTAGAACAAAACGTCAATTCTAACTAAATGTTTTTACGAATGCCAGATTTGTTTGTAATTCGAAGGTGATGAGGTCCTCTCCAACCTCTTATTACCCTTTCTACACACTTTTACACAATCATGATGTACCTGTATTGTTTGCAGAGATGCACTACTAGCGTCATTATTAGACGGAGTGCGTTCTGCAGGACAACGCGACGTCCACGTTCGTTCAGTACCCACGCCGCGAGGACACCGGCTCGGGCCTCTTCATCTGCCCGTCGATGAAGAAACTGAAGCCAACCACCTCAGGTAACTGGTAGCTCTTTGATGTAATAGGCGGCAAACGAGCAGACAGATCGCCTGATGGTAAGCAATTACCGCTGCCTATGGACACGAGCAACACCAGAAGAGTCACAACTCACAAGTGGGTTGCCGACCCTTGGGATGAGAAAAGGTGGAGGATTGTGATGAGGGCAACGACAACCTAGCCTACTAGACGGCAGACGCAAGGCGAACACTTTCTGACAACACGTTAGACTTATACGTCTTACATAAAACCAATCACAACACTAGTTTTGAATTATGACGTACCGCAAATTTGAACCGGCCAATAAGAATGCATTTTTGTAGCCCCCATTTGTCCCGCATACCTCACCGCTTTGACAGAATTGTTTGTTTGTAGAAATGAGAACATTAGGTGTCTAGTAGGCTGGGTTGTCGTTGGATGAGGGAGAAGAAATAGGGGATGGGGCTTCCATTAAGGAGACATTTTGTGGTTCAAAATAGCCGGCTCGACGACTTTTCGAGCTCTCCTAAGTAAGTGATCAAGTGATAATATATAAAGTCGTGGTACTGAGTTTTTGAACTCAATTCCCCTTTGCGTAGTAGTCTGTCAGTCTCTATAGTCGCTATCACTGCCTGTCTCTCTAAATATATCTATCTAAAACGTAAAAAATATTTTATTTATTATATATTATTTTTAGACTACTACAAAACCAAGTGGGCATGTCCCGCGCGGAGGCGATCGAGCGCTTCAACGCGAACGTCGGCTACAGCGGGCTCATCTACTCCGTCAGCCAAGACGTAAGACTTACTCTAGCTAGCTCACACATACTGCATACATACTAATTACTAGCGTTGTGGAGTGTGTTCGTGGCCAATAACTTAATCTGCAGCATTAAGACTTAGTAATTAAAAATTTGTATTTTTAGCTACCAATATGTAAACATTTGGGCGTATAGTGAGATAACAGTACAAAGAATAGATGTATAAACAACGATATTCTTAGACCCAGATTCAAAATTCAACGATTTTTTATGATATTATAGTTAAGTATTATAAACAACATTTGTTCTAACATATTGCTGAGATGGCAGAAAGCACTTGCTAAACCATGTGCTCGAGGTTAAAGTTAAATTACTTTATTTAATTCAGCGAATTACGTGCGCAAATAGCATTTTGAACGTACACGCGCTCATTCTACATTGCTCGTGCGCGTAATATTTTACCTGTGTAGGTTTTTTTTTGCTAAGAATCAATTGTCATAATTGATATATCAATTTAAAGACACAATGTGACGCTCATGAACATAAAATTTACTAGTTAATTAATTGATTTTATTTATTTTAATGCCACTTTCGCAATATTAGGGCGTGAAACTACATATGTGAAAGGACGGGCATAAAGCTCATAGCCACGAAAATACTCCGCAACACACATACCATCCCCACTAACATACCATCTTACCGTTTCCATTGTCTTGTCTTGTAGATTTTGCGATGTACATATAGTTCTTATTTTATATTTTTTAACTAAGTATTGCTACTTTAATACTAGCTGTCTAGATAATTTTATTGTTAGTCTGTGTTCGTATACGTTTTATAGCTATTGTGAGAACCAGTTTTAATTGAAAAAAAAGTATTGAATCCCGAATTAAATACTCTATACTGAATCTTTGTAAACAAGAATTTTCAAATAGAAATAATTTTAGTTAATTATGAAGTGGATGCATGATGTGTTAGTTCCTCTTAAAATATTGAGTTTAGAAGCATTCAGCTTAGTCAGTTAACATGCTTTGTAAACGACTGATTCAGGTTTTGCCCAAACTTCTTTACTGAATCTCCCTTTTAAATGCATTAAAAGAAAGAGACAGCGAATGGCGCCCCGGCGCCCCTCAGTCATCAAACGAACTTACTACAGCTAAGTTCAACTCCCATCGACAATCTTATTTACAAAGATTCTAAATAAAATTAATATTCGTTTAAAAATATCACTGTGATAACACAACTTACGAACTTCACACGATACCATATTAAACTGACTCGACTTTAATACTTCCATTGTCATGCTTGTTATTTTGACTGTTGTTATTTTGTGCCTGGGACATATTAATGTTCGTTCTGTGCCTCTAGGCCCCATCTCGCCCCCTGTTGTGGCTGTTTCTTACATGGGATCTTGTAAGTCCCCACTCAATATTATTTATACCCCTATGTTGCTGCTCCTTCTATAGAATAGGTAGAGGGTTCTTAGGGTTGGGTTTTGTTATACTGTTTGTGTCAGCATTGGTAAAAATGGTTACCCTTATGTGACCAATAATTTGATACTTGTCTACTTACTAGTATCAAATTATTCGCCACACGCTCATACGAAACAGAAAGCAGAAAAGAAGATGTTTAATTTTTGGCTACAAAACGTACCATACCTTAAAAAATAGGGAAAAATATCAGAAATCGGGAAAAATATTATTTCAAGAATTTACTCATATTTGAAATCATAGAAAATAAAAATATTTTTATGTTCTTGCCATATTCAATATGGCGGTTTATTGGATTGTAGCATGATGCCTTATGCGTTCAGAAATTGTACGAGATGAAACGACAGAAGGCAAATAACACAAAGATGCAAAATAAAAAAATAAAAAAAGGTTAGTATACCTCAATTGGAGCATACTTTGACTGCAATAAAAATAATTTATAATAATCGTTATTCATGAACCTATCTTCAGGTAAATAATAGTTATAAAACTGCACTGGTCTTACAGGTCCTGTGCATTTCGGAACGAAATATACGTTTTGACATTTTGATGTTAACAGTTGACAATTATTTTATGTCAATGTTTTCATAAAACGTCATTTGCAAATGTCACAATATTCCGCCATGATTGTTGAGATAGACGTCAAATATTTTTTTATTTTATTTTCTACATCTTCAAAACTATTTTAAAGTGGATATTATTAGTTTAATTGTGTTTATGGGTTAATTTCCTAGGATATTTAAGATGGTACATGTTGTAGCCAGAGTTCCATACAAAAAGGAAACATCTCCTTTACTAATTATTTTCTATGATAGACTTAAATGTAAATAAGACTCTAAAACAGTACGATCAAATCAGTATTAAAACGGTATGATACAATTTTATTCACGTTTGGTTTTTACGTGAATGCATGGCAGTCTAGTTATGTCACTCTAAATCCAATATGGCGGACGGCCCAAGCACAATTTTTTCACATAATATACTGTGCTTAAGTAATGGCTTGATGGATTCGATTTGATTTGAACCTAGTTTCATCTTTTTGGAGCCTTTAATATATGAGCTTGTTTTGAAAACTGATTCTTATTTCTATGAACTGAATACGACACTTATGCTGACTCATCCAGATCTATGGGGTCTAACCTTAAGAATGAGAGAAATGACTACACATTTCGAGATATATTTCTGGCAAGTGATAGCTTGTAGGCATCGATCATGGGTCAAGACTCATCGCTTCGTCCCGTGTAAATACCATAGTACTTAGCGCGGTATCTAATCGTATGAGCATGTTTGCTTTGACTGTACTATGAATCACTTCTGTTTTGGAACGAATGAGTTGAGATGGTGGAATGTTTTGAAACACTGACCTCACTTTTGGGCGTGCGCATTCCTTGAGCGTGCGCCCGGCGTGTGCCCGGCGTTCTCTCTAGTACAAAGTAAATGCCGGCTTAACGTTGAACGGACGCAGGGTACACGCCGATAGCACGCTCGAGAAATACGCACGCCCAATGTGAGGGAGCCCTTATGGAGTTCTGAATAGCATGCACTAAAAGAGACTTTATTTCGATGACGATAGAGCTCACTTAAAACTCTTGTAAATAGTTTCTTCCCTTCTTGTTTTGATTTTGAATATTATTAAGGGTGCGTTCGTCAACAGGTCGAACTCGTTGGTGATTAATCAATTAAAAATTTTTAGACATTTTTGCGTAACGGTATTGGATAATTAATCAAACATATTTCTGAGCTCGATTTCTGTAGTCGCGTACTATAAGACAAAGATGCAATACCACTCATTTTTAGGCAGCGCAACAGGATAGCTGTACGACACGACATTGTTTAATGACTAGCGCACCCTTAAGTTTATATCCAACTGACGCGGACGCGAAGCGAAGTGATAATCTCTTATCTCTTTTTTTGTTATTGTAAATTATATAAAAATCTGCTTACTTCATGTCGTTTTAGAAAATAAATTTGCGAGGATGAAGCCATATTGTAAAATAACGTAGAAAACAATTTCGCTTCGCTTTGCGATCGCGTCAGTAGGATTGATCTATACCTGACTTGTAAATACATATCAACTCAAACTGGCGCGTACAATTGGAGGAGCTCTAAAATGTACCTCAACAGCGTCTATTCGCTGAGAACAAGGAGAAGTTGATCACGGGCGCCCTGAGCGCGCTGGTGAACAGCGCGGCGACTGGCGGCAACTTAACGCCGCGCGAGCTGGAGGCGCAGTTCCATGCGCTGAGGAGGCTCTGCGCCAGTAAAGTGGGGTTCGCGGCGTTCACGGCGTTGCCGGGGTAAGTGGTACTTTATTTTTTTTAAACTTATTCAGTAGAGTCTACTTACTATCTTCTGCAGTAATTAAGTGTGATTTTACCCAAATAGTCGGGGATAAATTGAAAGTATCCATTAATAAATAGGAAGGCATCATCTTTTCAAAAAACCTCACATCACATCGGCCTGTTGCTGTCCAGGGCTGGATGTAGGCCTCCCCCAGGGTACGCCCAAAACCTAATCTTCGATTTTCTCTATCCAGCCAATACCAACTACCCTCCCCAAGTCGTCGATCCACCTGGCGAGGAGGCGTCCAGCACTACGCTTGCCGAGCTGCACTCTTTTGGTGAATTCCCTCTAAAAGTTATCCTTGTAACTTTTGCCCTTGTTACCTATACATACTCCTGGACAACCTCGAGGGCTAAACCTCTGACATAAATTGGTTCAGGGATGATGTGTTCATTGATCATGAGCCCAACGCGTCTTGAGGTAGTACTGTGACTGGACAGCATTTTCTGCAAATCTGCAGCAATTCTGCCATAATTATTACGTCATCGGCAAATATAGATCGGAGATGCGTGAGATACCGCCGATTGACATTGATGCCCATTCCATTGCACTGCAGTGGTTTGAAGCGTCGGTGAAAGGTTTCGGGGGTATAACGTCACCCTGTCTTACACCTCATAGCAATAGGCTTGTGTCCACTAAAAAAATCGGTTTGATTGTAATACCTATAGATTCATTATGATTTAAGGATGTCTATAAAGTTTATCATTTATTATAAAAAGGTAAGATTAATGTTATTTTTAGGGTTATAAAACTAAAAATAATGTATTTATTCTTGTGACGGTGAACACCAATCAGAGAGCATTACGTCAAACAGTATGTCCGCCATTCATGTTGTTGACGTTTTAGTAGTAAATACAACTAAAACGTCAAACTTTCTACCTACCAAATAGAATATAACAAAATAAAAAGTGGGTACATCAGACCAGACTTCATTCACGGTTTGTTTTGTTTTGCACTTTGTGATATCACTCAACCGCCATGATGGTTTACACTTTACAGCGTTGTCGTGTCAAATTCAAAAACGTTTTTAAAAAGGCGTAATTAGTAATGTTGCTGTACGATTTCTGAAGAAAAATCAGGTATTTCAGTTTAACATCTAATAAAGGAACGAATCAATCGCTAATTACATTTTAGGACTATTGGGTAGGTCATATTTGGTGGTTCTGGACTTGAACAGATATCGTAGCCCTACCTACTCCACTATTCAGGAACTCGACATACCTATCTCCGAGTCGCTCCGCTCCCAAATAGATTAACTAGGGAGCGCTGCGCCTTCGAGAATCTATTTGACAACTCTAGTTGGAACGCATTGTGTCCGACTAAGCGCACAGTCTGGTGAAGAGCAGACCCCGTCATGCGTCGTTCAAGCTTGTAATTGATATTTCAGGTGCCTCTTACAAGTCGGTGATCACTACCGGTATTGCATCGCCGAGACAGCCCTAAATATTTGCTTCTTATCCGTCATGATGAAGTCGATCTCAGACTATAGAACAAAAGGCAGACGGAGCGCGCGGAACACTTGCGTGAGGCCACTAAAGCAAATACAAATTGAAAAGCGAATACAAATTCGGCTCAGTGCGCTGCGAAGCATCGTACAGTTCACACGCTACGATCAATCCAGCTTTTAAATTCATAAAATACCGTCTTGCGTTTTTAAACATTGTAAAAATTGTTCCCAAAAGCAAAAACGGTAAGATGGAATATATTTTTACAGATAACTATGGATTATTTGACTGTTTTATAATAAAATTTTGATATTGAGTATTTCTGCAGAAAATATGTAAGTGTTGCCAGTTTACGTCGACGCCGTTTTCCCTGAATTAGGGAAAATGGACATTGATTATGTAATAATAATTGTCATGTCAAAATATATTAACATAATTATTTTAAAAGTATATTGTAGTTATATCTTTATTCGCAAATATTGTTATAGAATTTCCATTAGTGTTAGTATACATTTAAATAATAAAAAATATTCGTGTACTTAAAGCAGGAATGGTAAAGGTTTCGAAATAAGTCGCCGTTTTTAGGGGTTGCGAGTGATTTGGGGGGGGGGGGGGGGGCGAAGGTCTCGGAAAATCCCGATCGCAGGGCTCCTATTTTCGGCTTAAGCGTCAAAAGAGAACCTAACACAACCTATTTAGTTACTTTCACATAAAACCTAAAATTACGTTCCGTTTTGCATATTTGAATGAAGAATTTTTGGAAATTGTTTAAAAATATTTAGACGCAACTCCGGCAGCCAAAATTACTTTTAGGGGATTAAAACTAACTCCCTTAAGCCTCCTACACCACCAATACCCTCAAATTCGGACGACTCGTTTCGAAACCCGACCTGCAGGAATTATTGATTGAAGGCAACGAATTTTTTTAATAGTTATATGATTTCTGACAGTTAATCATAATATTCATCATTTATTGTGTGCATGACAAAATGTTTTCAGCTAAATAATATTAAGGAAGCAAGCTTATTGCAATTAACCAAACATTGCCAGATACCATACAGATTTAAATTGAAATTTCTAAACAAAAAATAAACAACATATTCGCCGATCTTAGATCTGAACCTCATGATTGGTATTCGTAAATATATGTAGTTGGTATTATATATTTCTCCTGGATCGGGGCTATGAATCACAAAACATATTCTATTTATTTCTTAATTTACGAAGTACTTAGTTAAAACTTAACTCGGTATCTACAAACATGTGTATTTATAAAAGCATTAATTAAATCCATGGTAAATTCTTCAAAAGCGCAAACGAAAATAAAAATATTACATAACTATATGCAAAATAGTGGGAGATTATTCATAATCTGACAACTTTACACACACATAGACGCGCGTGTCCGTACAGTGCCAGTCGCCGAATGTCACGCACACATAGCTGTCAACGTGCCTCACTTAGTTGGACGAATGCGCTCCATCTGATTCTTATTGAATCTGAGAAGTCGATCTTATATTTCGTGTAACCATCGTGGCTAGGTGCCAGGTCCACTTCCGTTGGGGCTTTTTCTGATCGAAACTTTTCAAGCAGAACAGCCCATGCATCCTGAGGAGTTTAAGTATTTACCCTCTTTGTTTTCTGCGCCCATACTAATGCGGTCTTAAACATGATTCTTCGTGCTCTTGCCTCACATGGCGTTGAAATCCCCCATGACAATTGTATAAATAATGAGTATTTGTGGTGCGATCTATATGATATCGTCGTACACGGCTTCCACCTCGTCATCTGAGCTTTCCGACGTCGGCGCATATGCCCGAGCTTAAGAGTCCGTTTCAGCACAAGGTATGCTACCCTGGTCGAGACGCTGATCTCAGTCACGTTGTCGCGGAGGGCACCGTTGAAGAGAAACCCCACGCCATCCTGGGATCGTTGGCTTACTTGAAATAGAAAAGAGGGCCTGGTGTCAGGGTTACCATGTTTTACCGTTCTCTTCGGACATACTTTTACAATAAATAATAATTTAGCCTAATTTTCAAAAAACACTTATTTCTGTTTCATTTCGGCCCAGAAGATTTGGTCTCACTATACACTCGCGCACCCTATGTTGACGGCCTACAGTGCGGTACTCCCCGCCTTCCCATTATCAAAGAGTTTCTAAAATGTACATTGCGCTGCCAATAGTGTCTAACGTCAGCCCCGTCGAAATAGACTGCACCACTTGTATGCTGTATGATGTGGTGTCTGTTGGGTAGGTTCCGCGAGTGGGTGGGCACAGCGACGGTAGCCGCACTCAGGCGCGGCTCCCCGGCGTGTGCGCACGCGGCGCTGGACGCGGCGTGCGCGCTGCTGCAGCCCATGCACGCCGAGCCCGACCTGCGCCAGGAGCAGCTCAACAAGGCCTCCATGCTCTCCTCCGCCGCCTTCCTCGACGGGCTGCTCACCATGTGGGCCGACCACGTGGTGAGTACACACGACACCCTATAGCCTTACACATTGCATGCACCCGAGCCCGACCTGCGCCAGGAGCAGCTCAACAAGGCCTCCATGCTCTCCTCCGCCGCCTTCCTCGACGGGCTGCTCACCATGTGGGCCGACCACGTGGTGAGTACACACGACACCCTATAGCCCTACACATTGCATGCACGCCGAGCCCGACCTGCGCCAGGAGCAGCTCAACAAGGCCTCCATGCTCTCCTCCGCCGCCTTCCTCGACGGGCTGCTCACCATGTGGGCCGACCACGTGGTGAGTACACACGACACCCTATAGCCCTACACATTGCATGCACCCGAGCCCGACCTGCGCCAGGAGCAGCTCAACAAGGCCTCCATGCTCTCCTCCGCCGCCTTCCTCGACGGGCTGCTCACCACGTGGTCGGCCCACATGGTGAGTACACACGACACCCTATAGCCCTACACATTGCATGCACCCGAGCCCGACCTGCGCCAGGAGCAGCTCAACAAGGCCTCCATGCTCTCCTCCGCCGCCTTCCTCGACGGGCTGCTCACCATGTGGGCCGACCACGTGGTGAGTACACACGACACCCTAGCCTTACACATTGCATGCACCCGAGCCCGACCTGCGCCAAGAGCAGCTCAACAAGGCCTCCATGCTCTCCTCCGCCGCCTTCCTCGACGGGCTGCTCACCACGTGGTCGGCCCACATGGTGAGTACACACGACACCCTATAGCCCTACACATTGCATGCACCCGAGCCCGACCTGCGCCAGGAGCAGCTCAACAAGGCCTCCATGCTCTCCTCCGCCGCCTTCCTCGACGGGCTGCTCACCATGTGGGCCGACCACGTGGTGAGTACACACGACACCCTATAGCCTTACACATTGCAAGGTCTATTTCTTATAATAAGGCCTTATTTCACAAACACACCTCGCTTCAGACTAAATCGCGAAAGCATAGACGTTTACGCGTACGCGATTAAGTCTGAAGTTTGACGTGTATGTACACTAGCACGTTTTATTTGTACGTCACTACGGCTATGTAATTTAGTCTTAAGCGAAACAAATTTAATTTCTGTTAACATTGAACTTATTTTTATACACACAGGATTTAGTCCTAGTGCGGGCGATGTCTATAAAAAAAATAAACTTGAATAATAATAACAACAAAGTCTTAATCGCATATTTCTCCATTTATTTATATTCATTAACTTTATTTGTTGTATTATGTTAAAAGAAATACTCATTCAATATTTTCCGTCAGACTGCAGGCAGCGGTGCGTTAGTGGTGGCGGCCATGTTGGATTTCCTGACGTTCGCGCTGTGCGTGCCCTACAGTGAAACTACCGACGGGAAGCAGTTCGATCAGCTGCTGGAAATGGTGTCCAAGAGAGGGCGTGTGCTGTTCAAGTTGTTTGAGGTGAGTTCGTATGATGTTTGATGTTATTTCCTGTGTTTTGAAGCTATCTTCGTATTGCTTGTTCTAAGAGCCGTACACATGGGTGCCAACTATCGCGCGAACGTTTGGTTGAATACGTTCATGTACGTGTAGTGTTTACACATAATACTGTATGTTTGGCACGTTTGGTCTGAACGCCGTCCGAATACTACGACAGATACTTCAGTCGCTGAACGTTCTCAGGTTCGGAGTGGAACTTTCAGAAGGCGTGCGTCGTGCTTAATCCGATTACAATCGGTGATAAGAAGTGTGTCGTTGTGTGTTGCAGCACCCGTCGATGGCCATAGTGAAGGGCGCGGGGCTGGTGACGCGCGCGCTGGTGGAGGAGGGGTGCGCGGGCGTGGGCGCGCGCATGCAGGCGCTGGCGCTGGCCGAGGCCGCCCTGCCGCGACACCTGCTGGCCGCACTGTTCGCGCCGCCGCGCCTGCACCACCGCCACCTGGCGCGACACCTCGTGGCGCTGTGGCTCGTCGACCACGCGCCCGCGCACTGCCTGCTGCGCCGCATCATGGTGAGTACATGGTCCATCCGACCGGACACACATACACCACCGCCACCTGGCGCGACACCTCGTGGCGCTGTGGCTCGTCGACCACGCGCCCGCGCACTGCCTGCTGCGCCGCATCATGGTGAGTACATGGTCCATCCGACCGGACACACATACACCACCGCCACCTGGCGCGACACCTCGTGGCGCTGTGGCTCGTCGACCACGCGCCCGCGCACTGCCTGCTGCGCCGCATCATGGTGAGTACATGGTCCGTCCGACCGGACACACATACACCACCGCCACCTGGCGCGACACCTCGTGGCGCTGTGGCTCGTCGACCACGCGCCCGCGCACTGCCTGCTGCGCCGCATCATGGTGAGTACATGGTCCATCCGACCGGACACACATACACCACCGCCACCTGGCGCGACACCTCGTGGCGCTGTGGCTCGTCGACCACGCGCCCGCGCACTGCCTGCTGCGCCGCATCATGGTGAGTACATGGTCCATCCGACCGGACACACATACACCACCGCCACCTGGCGCGACACCTCGTGGCGCTGTGGCTCGTCGACCACGCGCCCGCGCACTGCCTGCTGCGCCGCATCATGGTGAGTACATGGTCCATCCGACCGGACACACATACACCACCGCCACCTGGCGCGACACCTCGTGGCGCTGTGGCTCGTCGACCACGCGCCCGCGCACTGCCTGCTGCGCCGCATCATGGTGAGTACATGGTCCATCCGACCGGACACACATACACCACCGCCACCTGGCGCGACACCTCGTGGCGCTGTGGCTCGTCGACCACGCGCCCGCGCACTGCCTGCTGCGCCGCATCATGGTGAGTACATGGTCCATCCGACCGGACACACATACACCACCGCCACCTGGCGCGACACCTCGTGGCGCTGTGGCTCGTCGACCACGCGCCCGCGCACTGCCTGCTGCGCCGCATCATGGTGAGTACATGGTCCATCCGACCGGACACACATACACCACCGCCACCTGGCGCGACACCTCGTGGCGCTGTGGCTCGTCGACCACGCGCCCGCGCACTGCCTGCTGCGCCGCATCATGGTGAGTACATGGTCCATCCGACCGGACACACATACACCACCGCCACCTGGCGCGACACCTCGTGGCGCTGTGGCTCGTCGACCACGCGCCCGCGCACTGCCTGCTGCGCCGCATCATGGTGAGTACATGGTCCGTCCGACCGGACACACATACACCACCGCCACCTGGCGCGACACCTCGTGGCGCTGTGGCTCGTCGACCACGCGCCCGCGCACTGCCTGCTGCGCCGCATCATGGTGAGTACATGGTCCATCCGACCGGACACACATACACCACCGCCACCTGGCGCGACACCTCGTGGCGCTGTGGCTCGTCGACCACGCGCCCGCGCACTGCCTGCTGCGCCGCATCATGGTGAGTACATGCTCCATCCGACCGGACACACATACACCACCGCCACCTGGCGCGACACCTCGTGGCGCTGTGGCTCGTCGACCACGCGCCCGCGCACTGCCTGCTGCGCCGCATCATGGTGAGTACATGCTCCATCCGACCGGACACACATACACCACCGCCACCTGGCGCGACACCTCGTGGCGCTGTGGCTCGTCGACCACGCGCCCGCGCACTGCCTGCTGCGCCGCATCATGGTGAGTACATGGTCCATCCGACCGGACACACATACACCACCGCCACCTGGCGCGACACCTCGTGGCGCTGTGGCTCGTCGACCACGCGCCCGCGCACTGCCTGCTGCGCCGCATCATGGTGAGTACATGGTCCATCCGACCGGACACACATACACCACCGCCACCTGGCGCGACACCTCGTGGCGCTGTGGCTCGTCGACCACGCGCCCGCGCACTGCCTGCTGCGCCGCATCATGGTGAGTACATGGTCCATCCGACCGGACACACATACACCACCGCCACCTGGCGCGACACCTCGTGGCGCTGTGGCTCGTCGACCACGCGCCCGCGCACTGCCTGCTGAAAGAAGAAAGAAAGAAAGAAAGAAAGAAAGAAACTTTTATTGCTGCAATCATCACAACACTCACGTAACAAAACAAAAAAAAAAAACAGATTAAAAGCATGTGTAATAAGCAGGTATATAAGCCAGATAAAAAAAAAAAATATATAATAACACAAATGATAATAAAAGGAATAACAATACACAAAAGCAAAGCACACATAATAAACATTAATATTTAAAAATGAGCAGCAGCAATCAGGTGTTCAGTTCAGCATATCGTCGCTGATACTGCAATACCGCGTAACTAACAGTGGCTAATACCGCGGAAGTACAAAAGTATCAAATTTTAGATTTCGCGGCAGTGAGCTAACGATGCCGATTGGCTATGGACCACAATCACAGTTCAGCGTATCGCTAATTCAATATGCGAGCAATCACAACTGGTTAAAACCGCGTGAACGAACCTGTCAGAATAATTTGACCAATACCGCGTATTTTCGCGATCATAACAAGAAGACGTATTGGTTTTGTGTGGTTTTCCGGCAAATAAAAGTTTTTTGTAGTATGTTATAGTAATACGAAGCAAAGTAGGCAACGTCTTAGAAGAAGATTATCAGCGCCATATTGAACTCAAGAACATGGCTCGAGAGGAAATGAAGATGGATAAACAAGGTGCAAAAAATGGAATCATTCACACTGTGACTGTTGATTTACAAGCTGTAAAACTATGACCCTATTTGACGGCTAGTGCTCTATACCTATGTATTTCAAAACCGAGTTGGCAGTCTTGGAACAGACGATGTCACATGCTATTAGTTTGATGAAATCACTTGTGACTTAAAAGCTACCACCTATACACTTCTTATTTTGTGGATTACGTAACAAATATGGTAGATGAAGATGCAAAAGATGTAGTACTATGAACAGATGGTTGCACATCGCAAAATAGAAACAGTATCGTTTCTAATGCGCTTCTTAGACTAGCCATGGATAAAACATACATACATACATAGACTCTCGCTGTTTCCCGGAGGGGTAGGCAGAGACTACGGAACGCCATTTGCAACGATCCTAATATATCTCTCTTGCTTCATTCACTCCCATCAGATTCCTCATGCATGCTCTTCTGTGCAGGGTACTTCTAACCTGTCCTGTTTTTAGGATGTCTCCAATCTGGTCAGAGAACGTCCGCCTAGGTCTTCCCCTTCGTCCTGTCCCTTCCACACTTGCCTTATATACCTGCTTGGTCAGTCTTTCGTCATCCATCCTCTCCACGTGCCCAAACCATCTTAGCATACCTTTCTCGATGCTTGTCACTACATCTTCTTTAACCCCACAACATTCTCTTATCACACAATTCTTTACTCTGTCAGTCAAAGAAACACCACACATACTTCTCAGTGCTCTCATTTCTACAGCATTTATTCTACTTTCATGACTCTTCTGCCATTCCCAACTATCACTACCATACATAAGAGTAGGTAGGTACTACATGGATAAAAATATTACAATAACACAAAAATACCTCGAAAGGGGACACACACCGATGGAGGTGGACTCTGTCCATTCTTTCGTTGAGAGAAAGTTAAGAAACATAGAAATATTTTTGCCATCGCAGTACGCAACACTAACTAAACAAGCAAGAAAGAAACCCTCTCCATACAGAGTCATTCAACCGGATCATACTTTTTCAAGGACTATGGGATTAAAGAATATCAAGTTTATGACTTCATACGACCTGGCCGTACTGCTGGCGATGATTGTGTGGTGGACCTGCAAGTATTAAAATAATTATAATCCTAATGGGACTATTCAGTATAAAACACATTTTATACTGAATAGTTTAAAGATGACTTAATCCTATTGCCACGAAGACCACGAAATATCATAACACTTGCAAATAGTGTTCCACTGCTATTTTCATCTAGAGTGCCAATATTAGAAAGCAAATATCTGCACTTACAGCAACTCAAAAACGTCATCCCCGTTGGTTGTCATCAGTTTAATGATAACTTACCTTTTAAGCAAAAATAAGTAATTTTGAAAGACTGTGGTTCCTTCCTTGGATGAACCACTTTTTGATGTTCCTATTATTTCATTATTTTGTTTTGATACTCGTCTCTTTCATTTTGTTTGACTATTTTCAGCCTTTAATTATTTGATTTGTTATTTTTGTTGTAAGATCATATAATTATAATAATAAGTAACTACCAAGTTGTTATGACGACGTGTTAATGACGAGCTAGTAACTACCAACGTTAAAATGATGAGACTGTGATTACTTAAGTAAATACATCTTTATAATAATATTAATTCTGTTTTATTCTCCATCCAATTCCGCGTAAATGCCAAAAAGCTCAAATAACAAATGCAACATAAAATAAAAAAACAGCGTAAGTGTATTTTCTAGCTAAATATTGACTGGATATAGTTAAATAATAATATATAAGGTAACTAATACATATTTCTATATAGCTGAAAGTTCAGACACGTATTTGATAAGTACAGCAGAAGTTATTTATTTTTTTCGCTCTCCTGTAAAATTTGCCATATCGAAGTTACGCGGTATTGTCTGTTGGTAGTTACGCGGTATTGCAGTATCAGCGACGATATGTCGGACTTGAAGCCCGACGCTGGTTTTCAACTGAACCCTGCAGTGAACCCACGAATGTCACACCCAGTTGCATTGTACCACATAACCCTTAGATACTAATAATATATATAATCTAATAATAAGAATCAATATAATAATATTAAAATAAACAAAATAAATGCATACAAATAAACTACCATCAACGGCTGTTGTACATAAGAATAAACATATATATATATTTTAATGAAGAGATCAAATTATATAAGGAGCCGAAAGGCAAGGCAAGGCAGTACTAAGGTCAAAATATAGCCACATACCCGGTCACACGCACCCAACACTAACAAGCATGGAGTTGGCACTAAATGGTTGAAAGGTCCATATCTATAAGAGCCATCTCACGCTGGGCACTAAAGAGGTACTGTCGCAAGTGGTGCCTAAAGATGGGCAACGAATTTAGGCAGCGCAAAGGTGGTGGTATGTTATTCCACACTTTTGCCGCTGCATAGCGGAAACTCCCCTTAAAAGCAGCTGACTTGTGGTGCTGTATGGATAACTGATTGGAGCACTGCCTACTCGCACATTCTCTCCTACTCGCCGTCCACGAAAGTTTATTATACAGATAGCTGGGTTCTTGATGTTTAATAACGTTAAATAGGAGACATGCTAAGTGTAGTTTTCTACGAGATTTCATTTTTAAAATACCAGACTTGTTTAAAAAAGGCGTCACATGTGTTCTGGAAGGAATGTTGAAACAGAACCTAGCTGTAGCATTCTGTACTCTTTGTATGAGGCGTTTTGTTCGCGAGAGTAGGCGAGGACTGTAAACTGTGTCGGCGTAGTTTAACTTTGATAAAATTACGGACTCAACCAACTGAACTCTGAGTTCTTGTGACAAATACGGTCTTATTTTGTACAGAACCCTTAGACGATAGAAGCAATTCTGGATAGAAGTGGCTACATGCTTCTCAAAACGTAGATTTGCATCCATAATAAGACCAAGATTTTTAGCCTCAGTGACTCGTTCAATAGACTCATCTAACAAGGTAACATTTAAATGCGCTGGTAATGTACGCAACTGTTGGTTACTTCCAAAAACCATGTATTTGGTCTTAGAAGTATTCAGTGCTAGACAGTGCCTTTCAGACCAGATGGCCACTCTAGTAAGATCTTCATTGATTGCTTCTACGGCTGATTGATATTCGTGTGGCTTGAATGATATATAAAGTTGCACATCATCTGCATACATATGCACTTTACTGTTCTTTATACAATCGGGTAGATCGGAACAATATAAAATAAACAAAATTGGGCCTAATATCGAACCTTGTGGTACACCACGATTTAAATTTCTCACTGGTGAATCCTTTATGTTGCCATCAGCCAGACGTAGTTCAACATATTGTTTTCGACCACTCAGGTAGCTATCGAACCATTGTATCGCCTTTTGATTGAATCCGTAATAGCGCAGTTTTGATAACAAAAGGGATATATTTATGCAGTCGAACGCACGAGAGTAGTCCAGCAGCACTAAGAGAGTACACATACCTTGATCTTGAGCGTTTAGTATGTTATCAGTTACATCTATTAGCGCTGTGGCCGTGCTTCGCCTTCCCCTGAAACCAGACTGCAGTTCAGGCAATATATTATGTGCCTCGAGAAAAGACGTTAATTGACGACACACAGCCTTCTCCAGGACCTTCGAAAGACATGGTAGGATGCTAATCGGACGAAGATCCCTGATTTCCTGTGGATTACTTTTCTTAGGAATCGGAGTTACTTTTGCGACTTTCCAGTTGTGGGGAAAGACGGATGTCGAAATGGACGTGTTTATAATATTAGTCACTGCATTAAGAGTATGTGGTAACGTCATTAATAACATGTCAAGGCTAATCCTATCATAACCCTCGGCGTTTGACTTTAATCCAGTGAGCAGGCGCGACACAGTTTCCCGTGATATAGGTGCTAAACTAAAGTTGAAATCTGTGTACCTGTGGTGCTCATAGTACGTTAAAAGTGAGATTTCGGCCTCACTGCGACCCGGTACATCAAGAAAATGAATATTAATTAATTCAGGGTTATTAAAATGTGATGACATGTCAAATCTATTTTTAAAAGGTATAATATTGTTTTTTAAATTTTTCCACAAAAGTTTAGGCTGTTTAATTTTGTTGTTGATATGTTGGTTAAAATAAGCTATCTTTTCCCTATGCAGAGAAGCGTTCACAAAAGATTTTAATTCCTTGTAATACTGTTTTTTAGTTTCCCTTCCGGTCTTACGAAATTTCGCTAATGCATTATCACGTAATTTCATCATTAGCTTGACATTGTCCGTGATCCAAGGATACGACGGCTCCTTAATAATGCATGTTTTTTGCGGTGCATATATGTCGAACAAAGTCTTAATGACACAGTTAAATTCGGTAACTAAGTCATCTACCGAAGAAGACTCCAAAGCACCATAGCGCATAAAAGACTTCAAATCCCGATGGAAATCTTCCTCGACAATATTTCTCAACGGTCTGTAGTTTATGATGAAAGGAATTATTTTATCTTGCTTTATGCGGAATTCAGTTACAATTAACGAATGACCATAGATGGATCTAAAGTCTTCGACCAATAAGTGCCTGACGGGTAAGTCTGTACAGACTAGGTCTATTAGTGTTTGACTAGTCTCTGTGAAGTTAGTTGGAGAATTAACTATCTGCGTAAGGTTAAGACATTTCAAAAACTCCAGGACTTTACGGGTTTTACCTTCCTGTGTCTTTAGCATGTTGACATTAAAGTCACCAAGCAATATAATATGATCATAATTGCTTAAGCTAGTTATAGTACGCGTGAGAGCATCCAGAAATACGTCAACATCATGCCAGGGAGGACGATATGCTGTACCAATGACTATATGCTTACCGTTCGCTACAAACTGTATCCACATCTGCTCAACGGTTACGTATCGGTTATCAGTAGGAACCGCCAGTGTACGCACACGGAGATCCCGCCTCAAGTAGAAGCCCACGCCCCCACCGCGGCCTGCCCGCACGGCGTCAGGCCGCGGTGCGTGGCGCAGACGAAAGCCCGGTACGGCAGGAGCTCGCGCGTCCTCGCCCGGCCTAAGCCAGGTTTCGTTAATCACCATCACATCTAAACTGTGTCTGTCGAATATTGAAATAAAATCATCTTGATTCGAACATAAAGAGCCAGCATTTAAATATCCAACTGTAAGGTACTTTTCGTTGTCAGACATTGCGAATCGATCGAATGTTATTACATAAATGCATAGGTAGAATAAGCAAATACAAATACATACATATAATAAAACAGTAATTTATAAATAATGTCTGATTGTCATAACAGTGTTTGTATAAATAATAACGTAAGTAGATTGTGTATCGTGTAGAAAAATACTTGTACATACGAATAATTAAAGAGTAACAATAATAAGATAAGGACATATAATTAATTGACTTAGTATGTATATATATATTGAGCGAAAGCAAAAGTATGTGGACAGAAGTGCTCGATACATAGTGGCTATTAACAGGGTGCGTAAGGTTCATGCAACTAGGCTGGCAATCGGTACTCGAACCCAAGCTCCGCATCATGGTGAGTACATGGTCCATCCGACCGGACACACATACACCACCGCCACCTGGCGCGACACCTCGTGGCGCTGTGGCTCGTCGACCACGCGCCCGCGCACTGCCTGCTGCGCCGCATCATGGTGAGTACATGGTCCATCCGACCGGACACACATACACCACCGCCACCTGGCGCGACACCTCGTGGCGCTGTGGCTCGTCGACCACGCGCCCGCGCACTGCCTGCTGCGCCGCATCATGGTGAGTACATGGTCCATCCGACCGGACACACATACACCACCGCCACCTGGCGCGACACCTCGTGGCGCTGTGGCTCGTCGACCACGCGCCCGCGCACTGCCTGCTGCGCCGCATCATGGTGAGTACATGGTCCATCCGACCGGACACACATACACCACCGCCACCTGGCGCGACACCTCGTGGCGCTGTGGCTCGTCGACCACGCGCCCGCGCACTGCCTGCTGCGCCGCATCATGGTGAGTACATGGTCCATCCGACCGGACACACATACACCACCGCCACCTGGCGCGACACCTCGTGGCGCTGTGGCTCGTCGACCACGCGCCCGCGCACTGCCTGCTGCGCCGCATCATGGTGAGTACATGGTCCATCCGACCGGACACACATACACCACCGCCACCTGGCGCGACACCTCGTGGCGCTGTGGCTCGTCGACCACGCGCCCGCGCACTGCCTGCTGCGCCGCATCATGGTGAGTACATGGTCCGTCCGACCGGACACACATACACCACCGCCACCTGGCGCGACACCTCGTGGCGCTGTGGCTCGTCGACCACGCGCCCGCGCACTGCCTGCTGCGCCGCATCATGGTGAGTACATGGTCCATCCGACCGGACACACATACACCACCGCCACCTGGCGCGACACCTCGTGGCGCTGTGGCTCGTCGACCACGCGCCCGCGCACTGCCTGCTGCGCCGCATCATGGTGAGTACATGGTCCATCCGACCGGACACACATACACCACCGCCACCTGGCGCGACACCTCGTGGCGCTGTGGCTCGTCGACCACGCGCCCGCGCACTGCCTGCTGCGCCGCATCATGGTGAGTACATGGTCCATCCGACCGGACACACATACACCACCGCCACCTGGCGCGACACCTCGTGGCGCTGTGGCTCGTCGACCACGCGCCCGCGCACTGCCTGCTGCGCCGCATCATGGTGAGTACATGGTCCATCCGACCGGACACACATACACCACCGCCACCTGGCGCGACACCTCGTGGCGCTGTGGCTCGTCGACCACGCGCCCGCGCACTGCCTGCTGCGCCGCATCATGGTGAGTACATGGTCCATCCGACCGGACACACATACACCACCGCCACCTGGCGCGACACCTCGTGGCGCTGTGGCTCGTCGACCACGCGCCCGCGCACTGCCTGCTGCGCCGCATCATGGTGAGTACATGGTCCATCCGACCGGACACACATACACCACCGCCACCTGGCGCGACACCTCGTGGCGCTGTGGCTCGTCGACCACGCGCCCGCGCACTGCCTGCTGCGCCGCATCATGGTGAGTACATGGTCCATCCGACCGGACACACATACACCACCGCCACCTGGCGCGACACCTCGTGGCGCTGTGGCTCGTCGACCACGCGCCCGCGCACTGCCTGCTGCGCCGCATCATGGTGAGTACATGGTCCATCCGACCGGACACACATACACCACCGCCACCTGGCGCGACACCTCGTGGCGCTGTGGCTCGTCGACCACGCGCCCGCGCACTGCCTGCTGCGCCGCATCATGGTGAGTACATGGTCCGTCCGACCGGACACACATACACCACCGCCACCTGGCGCGACACCTCGTGGCGCTGTGGCTCGTCGACCACGCGCCCGCGCACTGCCTGCTGCGCCGCATCATGGTGAGTACATGGTCCATCCGACCGGACACACATACACCACCGCCACCTGGCGCGACACCTCGTGGCGCTGTGGCTCGTCGACCACGCGCCCGCGCACTGCCTGCTGCGCCGCATCATGGTGAGTACATGGTCCATCCGACCGGACACACATACACCACCGCCACCTGGCGCGACACCTCGTGGCGCTGTGGCTCGTCGACCACGCGCCCGCGCACTGCCTGCTGCGCCGCATCATGGTGAGTACATGGTCCATCCGACCGGACACACATACACCACCGCCACCTGGCGCGACACCTCGTGGCGCTGTGGCTCGTCGACCACGCGCCCGCGCACTGCCTGCTGCGCCGCATCATGGTGAGTACATGGTCCATCCGACCGGACACACATACACCACCGCCACCTGGCGCGACACCTCGTGGCGCTGTGGCTCGTCGACCACGCGCCCGCGCACTGCCTGCTGCGCCGCATCATGGTGAGTACATGGTCCATCCGACCGGACACACATACACCACCGCCACCTGGCGCGACACCTCGTGGCGCTGTGGCTCGTCGACCACGCGCCCGCGCACTGCCTGCTGCGCCGCATCATGGTGAGTACATGGTCCATCCGACCGGACACACATACACCACCGCCACCTGGCGCGACACCTCGTGGCGCTGTGGCTCGTCGACCACGCGCCCGCGCACTGCCTGCTGCGCCGCATCATGGTGAGTACATGGTCCATCCGACCGGACACACATACACCACCGCCACCTGGCGCGACACCTCGTGGCGCTGTGGCTCGTCGACCACGCGCCCGCGCACTGCCTGCTGCGCCGCATCATGGTGAGTACATGGTCCATCCGACCGGACACACATACACCACCGCCACCTGGCGCGACACCTCGTGGCGCTGTGGCTCGTCGACCACGCGCCCGCGCACTGCCTGCTGCGCCGCATCATGGTGAGTACATGGTCCATCCGACCGGACACACATACACCACCGCCACCTGGCGCGACACCTCGTGGCGCTGTGGCTCGTCGACCACGCGCCCGCGCACTGCCTGCTGCGCCGCATCATGGTGAGTACATGCTCCATCCGACCGGACACACATACACCACCGCCACCTGGCGCGACACCTCGTGGCGCTGTGGCTCGTCGACCACGCGCCCGCGCACTGCCTGCTGCGCCGCATCATGGTGAGTACATGGTCCATCCGACCGGACACACATACACCACCGCCACCTGGCGCGACACCTCGTGGCGCTGTGGCTCGTCGACCACGCGCCCGCGCACTGCCTGCTGCGCCGCATCATGGTGAGTACATGGTCCATCCGACCGGACACACATACACCACCGCCACCTGGCGCGACACCTCGTGGCGCTGTGGCTCGTCGACCACGCGCCCGCGCACTGCCTGCTGCGCCGCATCATGGTGAGTACATGGTCCATCCGACCGGACACACATACACCACCGCCACCTGGCGCGACACCTCGTGGCGCTGTGGCTCGTCGACCACGCGCCCGCGCACTGCCTGCTGCGCCGCATCATGGTGAGTACATGGTCCATCCGACCGGACACACATACACCACCGCCACCTGGCGCGACACCTCGTGGCGCTGTGGCTCGTCGACCACGCGCCCGCGCACTGCCTGCTGCGCCGCATCATGGTGAGTACATGGTCCATCCGACCGGACACACATACACCACCGCCACCTGGCGCGACACCTCGTGGCGCTGTGGCTCGTCGACCACGCGCCCGCGCACTGCCTGCTGCGCCGCATCATGGTGAGTACATGGTCCATCCGACCGGACACACATACACCACCGCCACCTGGCGCGACACCTCGTGGCGCTGTGGCTCGTCGACCACGCGCCCGCGCACTGCCTGCTGCGCCGCATCATGGTGAGTACATGGTCCATCCGACCGGACACACATACACCACCGCCACCTGGCGCGACACCTCGTGGCGCTGTGGCTCGTCGACCACGCGCCCGCGCACTGCCTGCTGCGCCGCATCATGGTGAGTACATGGTCCATCCGACCGGACACACATACACCACCGCCACCTGGCGCGACACCTCGTGGCGCTGTGGCTCGTCGACCACGCGCCCGCGCACTGCCTGCTGCGCCGCATCATGGTGAGTACATGGTCCATCCGACCGGACACACATACACCACCGCCACCTGGCGCGACACCTCGTGGCGCTGTGGCTCGTCGACCACGCGCCCGCGCACTGCCTGCTGCGCCGCATCATGGTGAGTACATGGTCCATCCGACCGGACACACATACACCACCGCCACCTGGCGCGACACCTCGTGGCGCTGTGGCTCGTCGACCACGCGCCCGCGCACTGCCTGCTGCGCCGCATCATGGTGAGTACATGGTCCGTCCGACCGGACACACATACACCGCGCAGCGAGCAGACTTTAAACTTGTATCTGTTGCAGCCGTCGGGACTGCTGGCCTTCCTCGAGTCCACCGAAGCGCCGCCGGCATCAGCGCTGGAGGCGGCGCCCGAACGAGACAACCTACAACTGGCGCAGGCCGCCAATCGGCCGCGCGCGCCGCACTGGGACGCGCTCGAGCGACAGGTCAAGTACATCGAGAAACACGTCGAGGTGAGACAACACACGACACAATAGTGTCACGCCACCTGTAGCTGGCGCAGCCCGCCCCGCCCACCGGCCAAAAATTAGTCCATGATTTTATGCTTTTGACCAACCAGTGCTCATTCGACATTTATTTAAGTACTCCTAAATTAAAAATGTGTATCTGGCTCGAAGGATCAATATTGCGACGATAGCTTGTTCTTAAAAACTCCTCAATGATAGTGTGTATCCGGCTCGAAGGACCAATATTGCGACGATAGCTCTATGTTAATAACTCTTCGATGATAAGTATGTATCCGACTCGAAGGACCAATATTGCGACAATGGCTCGATGTGGATTAAATAAATAAAGGTAGCGGACTCTTATATTTCTTGTAGGTGACTAGTTGGCGTTAGGCGTTGTCTCTAGTGACTGGTGATGTTCCGCTCTGACTGCGTCGACTGGCAGGTGTTGATATAGTTAAAAAAGTAATCTGTGTTACGGACTGATTGCCAAAGAACGCACAGCCAAAATCACTGACGTAAGAGGCTGAAATTTGGCATGTCTCCTACGGAATCGAAGGGGAGCATTAAGAGACAATTTTTGAATACACCCACCCTAAGCGTATAAAATAATCCCAATCGGGCGGAGCCGTGAACGAAGTCTGGTAGTAATATAAATTCAGTATCGTATATAAATTGTCCATCTAGCTTACCTCTTCTCACTATAGGAAGAGTTCATTCATCATTAGCCCTTTATACTGTCTCACTGCTGGGCACGGGCCTCTTCTCACTTTGAGAAGGGTACGGCCATAGGCCACCACGCTGGCCTAGTGCGGGTTGGCAGACTTCACATGTCTTTCGAGAACATTATGGAGAAGATAGACCGACGGACTGCTGCAGCGATAGCTGAGTGGAGAGACCGACGGATAAGAAGAGTTAGGTCTAAATAAATTACTTTATTTCCAGCACTACGCACAACTAGCACTCCAGCACTGGGCGGCGCGACTAGGTCGTCCCTCCGCCGAGAGACGAGACGCTTTAAAAGACAGGCCGGTGCTCCTGCGCAGGAGACGGGAGCGTGTCAAGTCTACCGCCAACTGGCCCATGTTCTACTACCAGTTCCACAGGGACCACGCGCTGCCTAACCTCATATGGAATCATACTGTGAGTATGTCTTAATATCGTTAGTTATATTTTCATCTTCATGACCGCCGGTGGCCTTAGCTTAGCGTTCAATTAATAGACACAATGACACCCAGGCTTGTAATAACCATTTGTCTTGTGTGACGACGTCCGCCTCTCGCTCACCTCTGTCGGCCGGCGCGGCGGTTAAGTATTAGCAACACACAAGTTAAGTGCTTGGTGCATGATTCGTAGTCGAAGCAGGAACCACATGGCAAGTTTTATACGGAACGCCCTAAATATTGTGGTTGTGGTGGTAGATATTTAAAATTCTTCTTTAAATTCAAAGTGTTAATTGTTGATTCTATCTTTCTCTTCTTCACTCCTCCTACTTTGAGACTCCATGTCCCTACGGCGTGGTTTCTCCCTAGGATAGTTCAATTACCTAAATAGATGGCATGAAGTTCACACTTGTAGTCATTGAATCCATAAGACCCTCGACGCAATGCCAAGCGGCAAGGAAGCATTTAGGGAGATATAATAATATTGTTACGAGCTGGGGTTCGGTGATAAATTAAATGCACTATGTCACTATACTACATACATACATTAGTTTTAAACACAACAAAACACCAATTTAAAAAATTTCGCTTCGTTTATTCCAATGAACTGTACTGATTCGCTCGTCCACACGATATTTTTACCGGCTGGATAACAAACTAATAATTTTTAGTCTTCCCGCAAATGTTCTCGTAACAGTCGAAACATAATCGATACGTCAAGTAAACAAACAGTAACGCCATCTAGTAGAGAGTAGACGAAATAACTTTAAACTACCGATATATCCTTTCTCTTCTAGTTCTCTCATTCACCGATAGATGGCGCTATTTTCAAATATCGCCATTCGTAACAATATTTACGATGCTAAGTTTTTCGTCTTTTCAGACCCGAGAGGAACTCCGCACAGCCTTAGAGAACGAGCTCCGCGCGTTCACCAATGACCGCGAGGTTGCAGGTTCAGTGCTCACGTCGTGGAACCACGCAGAGTTGGAGGTGCACTACCAGTGTCTGCAGAACGAGGTCAAGATCGGCGACTACTATCTAAGGATACTGCTGGAACAGAGGGATAATGATGACAGCCCTATTAGGAAGTCGTGAGTTTCAAAGACAATATATATTTTGATCGTGTCCTCCTAAGTCCTCCTAATAATGTTTGCATAATAATATACCTAATTTAATTTGCATCTCGAGGAAGGTTTTATCCATGTTAGCTTGTAATTCCGAAATGTTAAATCTGTTGGCAAACCCAAATAAAAAAAATCTGCTCCTAGAAATTCCTATACAAAAATTTGAATATTTTAAATATAGTAAAAGCCGGTAGCGCATTAGTACATAATAGCACTGTTCTTTCCTCATTTTACATCATGCCAAATGCGCTTTTGATGAGGATCACTTAGTTTGTAGTTCTACTGTCACTACACATTGTTATGCAATTTCCACAATGTTCAGGCAATAAAACAATGCTGTAAATAAGTACCGATTACTTAGACTTTATTACAATTACATTTCAGATACGAATTCTTCAACGACTTATACCACCGGTTTCTATCGACGCCCAAAATAGAAATGAAATGCATGTGTTTGCAAGCAATGAGTATAGTATACGGGCGATATTACGAAGACATCGGCCCTTTCGCCGACACCAAATACATCGTGCAAATGTTAGACCGGGTAAGTTAAACGATGCGTAGTAAAAACGTAATGTATTATGTATTTTTATTTTGTGGTATATTATCGAGTTATTTATAGGATGTCTTGGTTTCAGACGTGCGATAGAATGGAGAGGGATCGGTTGGTGCAGTTCTTGTCCAAGTTGATATTACATAGGAGGAATGTCAGTGATCTTTTAGAGTGGAATGGTATTAGGTAAGTGTTTTGAACTTTCATGTTATTGTTGCTCAAAGGACAATGGCAGATCTCCATACATCAAAATGTCTGAAATTAAATTGAAGCGAACAGTAATAAAAAATATATAAAAAAATTTGGCGTAAGTAACAGAGTCTAGAAATGATTCTATTTTCACTCAGGAAAGGTGGAAAAAGAAGATATCGGTGTTTGAAGTTTTAGTTAAGAATGAACAATGTAGGTACAAGGAAAGTTATAGTATGAAAGTTAAACAATATAGGTAGGTAAGTTTGAATTATCAAATGACATGTGTCAGATTGACATCAAAACACGGAAGTATTTTGTAGCATCTAACTGTCACAGCCATAGACAAAAATCAGAGCTGCACATTTTAAATCGATTTTATGTGCAATCGATACAACTTTAAAACGATGCTGTGTCGTTTTTATTTGATTTAAACGTTGTTTTGCTTCAAAAATATTAGCTTATTGATATAATGTTGATTAAATGTTAAATAACTGCATTTTAAACCAAACCAACTCTATAAAGGTCGATCGTATCGATTACTTATTTAATAATCGATACGGATATAGTACTCACGTGTATTCCTGTCACACCATTGTCTATGGCATCAATCAAATAAAAAAGTATTCGTAATCAATTGGAATGCTTTTTATCATCATAAAATACTCCAGCTTTAACGAGACAAAGTGAAAATATTAAAAATCCTAGAAAAATAAACAATTTGTTTTGTTCATATGAAGTTTAAGGTCGCCACAACAAACCCAGACCAAAATCTGCCATTGTTCTTTATGAGTTATGGTTTAACGACTTGTGCACTGAGATCAGAATATATGAAGGTTAAGTTTAGGCCCAGTTTAGGACTGCCTCGTTGGTCTCGCGGCATAAATGTGCGCGTGGGATTGGGAGGTCTCGTGTTCGATTCCCGGGTCAGGCAAAGTGTTATTGGGTTTTTCCGCTAGGAAATTCTCAGTAGCAGCACGGAGGTGTGAGTCTATAAAAAAAAAAGTTTAGGCCCAATAGTGTTTAATTTCAATTTCAACGTCGCCACAAGCCGTCACCCAATCCAGGTAAAGTAAGTAAATGCTTAATGTTGTGCAAGTTTCAGTTCTCGACAAAGAAATAGGTAATTTTGACACAGGAACTTCTAGTGTAAATGTTGTATTATTATAATGGAAAAGATAAACATTTAAAATCAACTTCGCTTTGTCAATAGAAAAAGCAACCCAATACTTAAAAAAAATACAAGTGCAATCGAAAACGTCAACGTGTCCATCTCTTTGGCCTGCATCCCCAGCCCAGCTTTTCACATCGACTGATCTTGAATCGCCTGCATCCGTTTCCCGCGATTACAATTATATCGTCACAGTCGGTCCCAATGATATTACAAAAAAATGGTAGATACGTTACCTATGTAGTAATCAATCCGTAGAAACGGTACACTAACGCACACATCGATAACTCCATATTTTATTTTCGGTTGACAAGATGTGTCAGTTTCACTATGACCCCGGCTCGCGACGTCACACACACACACATATGTCAGACTTGCCATCTGGCTTATGTTTAGCGTCCTGCTTTTGGTACGCCTATAACGTATCTACTTCTTTTAACTTCCCAGATAGCAACAAACTTGCAGCAAGTTTAAATCAAACTTGCTACAGTCCGTTCACAGTTATTTTACCTCTGACACATGTCAGTGTTTGTTTTCTTTATGTTGGAATTGTACTCTGTGATGACAGGTATGTAAAATAGTGTTACCCGTGCATAACATTTTACTCAATATTAGTGGAAATGCTTCAAAAATTCAAATGCTTGAAGCTCATGGCCACAAATTGGTTAGATTACCGCCATACCACTGCGAGCTAAACGCAATTGAATTTATGTGGAGTCTCATTAAAAGGCGAGTCACAAGTCACAAAAATGTAGGACAAGAGGCAACCAACATTGTGAATTTAGCTGAAGAAGCTTTTCAATCTATCACTGCAGAAGACTGGCAAAAACAATGCAAACATGTGCGCCACATGAAGACAAGCTTCGTGAAACAGGTGGGTCTACGGATGCTGAAATGGGCAGGTTCATAATAGAATTAAATTCTGAGTTTGATACAGAATCTGACAGCAGTTACGAGTTATGGATCATCATTGGCAGTCCGAGAATCTGACAGCAGTTACGAATCATCATTGGCAGTCCGAGAATCTGACAGCAGTTACGAATCATCATTGGCAGTACGAGAATCTGACAGCAGTTACGAATCATCATAACATTGGCAGTGCACATGGATCATTCTTACAGACTCACGCCTGTTTCAGAGTAGAGTAGCTGGTTTAATATTACACCCACCCACATCATTCTTATTCAAAATAAATATGAAAATTAAATTTGCAGTTTTTGTATTTGATAATTATAACCTCATATTGACGTAATTATGATGCGATTATCTTTGTATATTAAATAGACAAAATTTTTATTATAACTACTTATCTTCATAGGAAATTAGTTATTTCTTAAGAAAATAAATGTACATACATGCATATAGCCATGCCGATATCAAGAGGTTTTGTTACAAACATTACTTCCAAATATTTAATACGATCGCGTAGGCAATAAAAAAATAAGTACATTTTTAGCAATACTGTATATTTAAAATGGGAGTATTATATACCAAATATAGCAACACAACGCCCAGGTTGGCCAATCTAACAGCTAGAGGTAAAATAACTGTGAACGGACTATAGTTTCACTGCGACAAACTTGCATCAAACTTGCATGAAGTTTGCTTTTGCAAAGGTTGCACAGGTACAAGGCACAGGTTGGTGGTCCGACAACAGCTGGTCGTCGAGCACCTCCTGCTGTATCTAGGAGGTCGACCGACCACCAACCTGTGCTCGTCGTCATCCAAATCCTTTTAAAAACCAACTTCATGCAAGTTTGTCACAGTGAAACTAGCAAGTTTGGCAAGTTTGCATTGTTATCTGGGTTTCGTTACATTATTGGTCGGTCCACCATTTAAGTGGTCTACCTCTGCTACGACGTCCGGTGCGTGGTCGCCACTCCAGAACATTTCAGCTCCGACGTCCATCGGTCTTAATAAAATAATATATTGTTTTCTTTTGCTCGTCCAGAATCCTAGTAGACCTAATGACGTTAGCGCACCTACACACGTCCCGAGCCACGGTGCCGGCGCAGAGCAACGTCATCGAGGGGACCAAGGACCAGCCCGCCGGCGACCGCGAGTGGTACTACAATGTTGAACAAGGCGATAAGGTGCAGAGGAAAGGGCCGGTTAGCTTTCAGCAGGTCAGTCTAATAACACTTACAGTTATAAATGATTTCCTTTTTTTGGTCGACTGATAAAGGGATAGCCCAGGGGTGTACTTAACGGACTGCCGAGATGATGGTCTCGGGTTCGATGCCCAGGTACCCCGGGCACGCACCTCTGACTTTTCGAAGTTATGTGTGCATTATAAATTAATTATCGCTCGCTTAATGATGTGCCCGGTAGATGGCAATAGGCTCGCCTCCTATTACATTGGTGACCGAAACATAACTGGCGAAATGTGGGTGTGTAATACACCTCTGCCTACCCCTCCGGGGATAGAAGGCGTGAAGTTATGTGTGTATGTATATGTATGTATGATAAAGGAAAAGGTGTAAAACGTTCACCTAAGAACAATGATAGGTAACTATAATTGTTGATGTTCAGTAAAATTGTGTAGCTTTCAATCCTCGACTATTGATTTTCAAATTACGAGGTTGAAAATGTCTATAAGCCCCTACTCGTAACTCGGCGTCCTAAGTGAGCAACTTAACGCGATTGCGAACTGCTCCGAGGCGAATTTAATGCGGTGCGACTTGATCCTGCACCATCTCCCCGTGGTCGCGCGAACATATTGTTACGAACGAGGTAACGGGATTGGAAGGAAACATCCAGTGACGCAGAGGACTCTTTATTGATTAAATTTGCAGCGTGTACTTCACAACACTATAGTGACTGCACGATTGGCGTAGTGGTTTAAGCGGCCGCCTCGTCGCTTGACACTGCGCCGAGTGTCGTGGGTTCGATCCCCACACGAGGCAACACTTTGTGTGATTTATAAATTATTGGCTCGAGTTTGGGGTGTTCATTGTGTCCGTGTTGTATGTTTGTAAAGTCCCCCGCGACACAGTATTTAGTCCTAGTGCGGGAGTAGTCTTCTTAAAAAAAAAACTATCGACTTTTAATTCTACACTTCATCGACTACTACTTTCTTCTCTAATACTTTGTCACTTCTGCCTTCTTCATCGCTGTATCGCTCCTCAACTTAAACTGGCGTTCAGCGTGTCTACTACAGATTTTATACCCCTAGGAATGAGCTGGATGTACTAATTTCGTTATTCATTTCGATCGTCTTTTTATTCACATTTTCTATCTCTTTTAACCCTTCCATTCGTTCCTGAAGTTTCTAGAATTTTCCAATTTCTATTCGAAATATTAAAAGAATCTTTTTTTAAAATATTGGTCAAATATTTATAAACACTTTCTAAGTTACATAAAAACCAAAATCCACCAAACTGTAATGAGTGGGATTTGAACCCACGGCCTCACAACGTGAGGTGTGTGTGTTATCCGCGTAGCTATCACTTTGTTAACAGTTAATAGCGAATTTGGCGTCAGAGTGTTACGATGGCGAGGTTTTACGTCATCTCGCCGCAAACTGTCATATTCATCTAGCCGCGATCTGTCACAACATCTAGCCGAAATATCACTGATCGCGTTCGCTGCGGTTCTATTCGTGCCGCGCCGCATCGCTCGCCACGTGCATGTGGTCACGTAGGCCGCGAGATAGATATCAATTTTTTGTTGTTTCTCGCATCAAGACTGCTCACGTAGGACGCCGTGTAATTGGTACCTAGCTAAATTTGTATCATGTTTTTGTCTTATTAGCTCAAGGACCTATATAAATCAGGCGAGATAAACAACAAGACGAAGTGCTGGGCTAATAGCATGGAGGGCTGGCGGGCTGTGGGCGGTGTGGCACAGCTCAAGTGGTCGCTGGTCGCTCGAGGTGCCGCTGTGCTGGACGAGAGCGCGCTCGCCGCCACCGTGCTCGACCTGCTCATCACCTGCGCCAGATACTACCCTAGCAGGTATTGTGTATATGTGTTGGCGTGCACAGCTCAAGTGGTCGCTGGTCGCTCGAGGTGCCGCTGTGCTGGACGAGAGCGCGCTCGCCGCCACCGTGCTCGACCTGCTCATCACCTGCGCCAGATACTACCCTAGCAGGTATTGTGTATATGTGTTGGCGTGCACAGCTCAAGTGGTCGCTGGTCGCTCGAGGTGCCGCTGTGCTGGACGAGAGCGCGCTCGCCGCCACCGTGCTCGACCTGCTCATCACCTGCGCCAGATACTACCCTAGCAGGTATTGTGTATATGTGTTGGCGTGCACAGCTCAAGTGGTCGCTGGTCGCTCGAGGTGCCGCTGTGCTGGACGAGAGCGCGCTCGCCGCCACCGTGCTCGACCTGCTCATCACCTGCGCCAGATACTACCCTAGCAGGTATTGTGTATATGTGTTGGCGTGCACAGCTCAAGTGGTCGCTGGTCGCTCGAGGTGCCGCTGTGCTGGACGAGAGCGCGCTCGCCGCCACCGTGCTCGACCTGCTCATCACCTGCGCCAGATACTACCCTAGCAGGTATTGTGTATATGTGTTGGCGTGCACAGCTCAAGTGGTCGCTGGTCGCTCGAGGTGCCGCTGTGCTGGACGAGAGCGCGCTCGCCGCCACCGTGCTCGACCTGCTCATCACCTGCGCCAGATACTACCCTAGCAGGTATTGTGTATATGTGTTGGCGTGCACAGCTCAAGTGGTCGCTGGTCGCTCGAGGTGCCGCTGTGCTGGACGAGAGCGCGCTCGCCGCCACCGTGCTCGACCTGCTCATCACCTGCGCCAGATACTACCCTAGCAGGTATTGTGTATATGTGTTGGCGTGCACAGCTCAAGTGGTCGCTGGTCGCTCGAGGTGCCGCTGTGCTGGACGAGAGCGCGCTCGCCGCCACCGTGCTCGACCTGCTCATCACCTGCGCCAGATACTACCCTAGCAGGTATTGTGTATATGTGTTGGCGTGCACAGCTCAAGTGGTCGCTGGTCGCTCGAGGTGCCGCTGTGCTGGACGAGAGCGCGCTCGCCGCCACCGTGCTCGACCTGCTCATCACCTGCGCCAGATACTACCCTAGCAGGTATTGTGTATATGTGTTGGCGTGCACAGCTCAAGTGGTCGCTGGTCGCTCGAGGTGCCGCTGTGCTGGACGAGAGCGCGCTCGCCGCCACCGTGCTCGACCTGCTCATCACCTGCGCCAGATACTACCCTAGCAGGTATTGTGTATATGTGTTGGCGTGCACAGCTCAAGTGGTCGCTGGTCGCTCGAGGTGCCGCTGTGCTGGACGAGAGCGCGCTCGCCGCCACCGTGCTCGACCTGCTCATCACCTGCGCCAGATACTACCCTAGCAGGTATTGTGTATATGTGTTGGCGTGCACAGCTCAAGTGGTCGCTGGTCGCTCGAGGTGCCGCTGTGTAGCTCAGGTGTGGTCGCTTGTGCAGCTCACGTGGTCGTTAGTCGTACAAGACTACGTTAAGTTAACCTACAGGGGAGCAACAGTATTCTGTCTAGTACTAATACAACAGTATCTGTCACAAGTATTCTGACTAGTGGATGATGAAGGCTTCAGAACCCGCCTTTCTCGCAGGCTTAATACATATAATTAAAAATTTAATTAACTTAAATTATTATCCGAAATTTTCGTAGTATAGCCATTTGCAAGATTGCTTTTATTGAAACAAATCTTAAATCAAAACATATGGCTAACTAAATTATTGTGGCTGACATTACGAAATAATTCCAGGGACGAAGAAGACGCAGTAATAAGGCCGTTGCCGAAACTAAAGCGACTGCTGTCAGAGCCGGCGTGCTTAGCGCACGTCGTACAACTTCTGCTCACATTCGATCCTATACTTGTGGAGAAGGTAACGTTTTAGTTTAGTTTAACAATTGACAATGTATGTAAGTACAACTAAGATAATTATATAAACAGGTATAGAATCTGGTTTCTGTAGCGGTTCCGTATTATCTTATTAGGCAGTAAGTCTGAGTTGGAACATACTTTGGAATAGGGAATATTACGCAAAGCTAGGAGCAGATGGCTCCACGTAAAAACAACGTAAATTAAAACTGTCAAAGTCATCATCATCATCATATCAGCCAAACGACGTCCACTGCTGGACATAGGCCTCCCTCAAGGTTCTCCACACAGACCGGTCTTGAGCCGCCCGCATCCAACCGCCTCCCGCGATCTTGACGAGATCGTCGGTCCACCTTGCGGGGGGCCTACCTCTGCTGCGTCGTCCGGTACGTGGCCGCCACTCCAGAACCTTTCTGCCCCAACGGCCATCGGTTCTTCGAGCTATGTGCCCTGCCCACTGCCACTTCAGCTTGGCTATCCGGAGAGCTATGTCGCCGACTTTGGTTCTACTGCGGATCTCCTCATTTCTGATTCGATCTCGCAGGGAAACTCCAAGCATAGCTCTCTCCATCGGCCTTTGAGTGACCTTGAGCCTTCTGATAAGGCCCAACGAAGTCAAAACTGTCAAATTTTGTGCGCGGCTTTTTCATTTTTGCCTTGCCCATCTGGCCTTGTGCATACATGATGGATAAAAATTGCGGATATTTAACTATCCTCGAGTTAAAAAATATGCTTAGAGGACGGGACGCATAGCTGAAAGGAAAAATGCCTACTATATCTAACCTTATTGAAAGGCATGACAGGCAACCCCAAAGAGAAACGTCAACAGTCGTCCAATGGTTCTTTTGTTTACGTTATAATACAATGTGCCCTCTAGAAGGATAATTTGGCAGTAAGATTCCCTATTGCCGCGATTTTCGTATAAACTTACTACTATTTATGTAATTGGCCTTAATAGCGAAAATAAAGATAACTATTACTTCATATTTGCTACGACGTTTCGGCGTGGATTGCACCCGTGATCATGGGACAACCCACCCGACGTATCGAGACTACACACGGTTTGTATAAAGATGCGACCAAGTAGCACCGCGTTGTGAGTGGACGACTATAACGTGCGTCGTCCAATCACAACACGGTACGGGCCTCGCGCGGCAGCCGCGCTCTCTTTAAGTGTTTAGTCACACCCTAACCCTGTAGTTGTTACGTAGAATTAAAACCTTATAAGCTCTTCTCGGATTTTGAACACTACCGTTTTATTAAAAGCCACCATAACGCATTCTTGCAATAACAATTTTCTATGAAATGAAATGATTATTTATTTGTAAAACATAGGTACATGAATGGTGTTGTCGGTTTATAGTTTCACTATGTTTTGCAATGGCCATAAAAATACACGCTGATTTTTTATTGGTTTAGGAAAAAAAAACCTCACGTTGGAAAAAATGTCTACTATTCATATTCAAAATCAAAATTTACCTACCACGTAAAATAAAAAAGTTATAAACGTCCAAAACTCTAGAAAATACGTAGTAATGCGCGACTCGATCGTCGATCGACTCGTCGGCGCGCTGTAGGTACCTAAAACAGCTGTTGACGTCGCGCGGCGAGGTCAACAGCTGTTTTAGGTACCGTACAGCGCGTGTAACAGTAGGTAACTACCTACCCATAAAACACGTATCAGTCAGCAAAGCACTTCTACTGGGGCTATACTAACGAGAAATGCCATTAATTATTGCTATAATGTACGTTAACCTTAGGTGTAGCCACGATTTAACGCGATAATTTGACAACGGCATTAACATTAGCGTTTGGCGTTTTTATCGCCAATGATGGGCATTCACGTTGACGTTTTAGTCACCTACTTTAAAAAAATATCGCAATAGTTATCGCGCTAGTAGACATTGACGTTAGCCGGTAGTGAGGCAGGCCCCAGCATAAGAAGTAGGTACGGATGGATAGTGATACCTAATTTACGTACTTACAAAACACAAATTAATTACGATGACAACTTCATTAATTTGAAGTACATACCTAGTAATTAAAATAATAAACACATGTAACCAAATAGCTGTACCTACCTATTCCTTCGTAAGTCAACAGAAATAAGCTGTGGGTTCACGCAATCATAATAAACTAGTGGACAAAAAGTAGAACTTATTGTTATTTACGTATTAATCGTCGGTACATAATCATTTTCAATAACTAGTAAAAGCCGAATTTAGGTATTTACTTATTTCTGGCGTGTTTAAAACATGTTATCAACGATGGTATTCACAACAATGAGTATAGCAAATCACTTACCTTTACAGTCTTCTGCTTACATCACAATCAATTTACACATTTGCACACACATGTTTCTCGCGTTCTCGCGACTCCGTTTCTTCTTTGTACACAAATCTTATAACGTTGATCCACTAATAAAACCCTATGGAGTCAGGTCAGGTTGCGGCCTATCAATCCACTAGCGAACACATCAGTATTGTAAGGATCCACGATTGTAGTTTAATTACGTAACACGGACACAGAGTGACGGGAGCGTGTTAAACGACTGTCCCATTGACCTAATTTCTTAAGACTGAAGGTCAACTTGCGCCCGCGCCGCACGGGGCGTACCCCGCCGCGCCGCCGCCCCGCCCCCGCCCCCTGCTGGCGCCCTGCAGCGGAGGGTGGCGCGCGCGCATGGCGGGGAGTGGGAGGGCGGTAATAACTGCCAGTGTGTGTGTGACACGATCGCTCGTACTTCGCCAGTGTGCGGCAGTGATACTTCGTGTTCTAGTACTATTAAATTAATTAATTTATCAAGATTTTTTTAGCTTATATTTCAAATATTATTAGCTGGTTAGGTTCTATTAACGATATGTAATAAGATGGCTTTCGCTCCAAAACCAATTAAAAATCAGCCTGTATATTATTGATAAATTGGAAACTAAATTGTAATCAATCATTTGAGTGTTATATAATTAAAATCTAGTCATACAAATTATTTCAATTATAATTGTCATTATCACAAAATAAATAGAATTACATTAATTATAAAAAATATTATTTAATGGTAAATTATTATAATGATTATAAAAGCTACAATGTACAAACATTTGTGTCATTCAGAAATTCATCAATCGTATAATAGCATTTGTTGACTAGTATAAGTATACAATTTTGTTTTAAAACTGGCTATAGAACTCACATTTTTAAGGGCATCTGGTAGGTGATTATATATTAAAGGCGCCATTGCGAAGATACTTTTTCATAATAAGGCTGTTCTACAATTTTTTGTACACAATTTATTTTGATACTAAGATCTACTTTTGAGTATTGTTTTTTAGTAATGTCTCATACGAGTATTTATGTTATACAAACGTTGTAGGTAGCAACCCTATTATACGAAGTGATGCAAGACAACCCGGAGATATCGAAACTCTACCTGACGGGCGTGTTCTACTTCATGTTACTGTACACGGGATCGAACCTGCTACCCATAGCGCGGTTCCTAAGGCTTACGCATATGAAGCAGGCTTTCAGAGCTGATACGGTAAGTGCGACTTTGTAAAATTACTAGAGGATGCCCGCGGCTACAGCCGCGTTATTTAAGGCTACTGCTCTCCTCCAGTCGCTCATAGCGTGATGTTATATAGCCTATAGCCTTCCTCGATAAATGGGCTATCTAGCAGTGAAATAATTTTTCAAATCAGACCCGTAGTTCCTGAGAAAAGCGCGTTCAACCAAACAAACAAACCAAGAAACTCTTCGGTGTCTTGGTTGTCAAGCTTATCTAGCTAAGCTGTCTAAACTAGAAGTAAAGGATCAATCACTTAAAGGTTGATCTCTTTCGCACCTTACTTTCTTCTCCTTTATATAAAGCTTTATAATTATCTAAATCGTGATAACTAACATAATGAATGAAGATCTTAATGCCTATGTATTGCCGACATTTTGAACGACTTGTAACAGTCGTGCGATTATGACTGAGGACTACTAATATAAAATAAAATATACTTTTGATTGTAATTGCCCACAGTCAAGTTCAGACATAATGCAGCGCTCGATCCTGGGCCAGCTGCTGCCGGAGGCGATGGTGTGCTACCTGGAGAACCACGGCGCCGACAAGTTCGCGCAGATCTTCCTCGGGGAGTGGGACACGCCCGAGGCTATATGGAACAACGAGATGAGGTGGGTTTTGTCACGTTCTTGTTAATAATGTCCTATATTGTTAAGATTTTAGTATGATTACATAGATAGTGCCGCCATTAGGCATGGGCGTTTTCAGATTTTTACGCAAACCGATAAAAATTCGATTTCAGATTTTGAAATCGATTTCAAAAACCGATTTTAGAAATCGTTTTCAGTAGCGGATGTTGGAGCGTAGCGTACGAGAAACGTAAACAATCAAAATCTGCAATTCATAAAACCGCCAAAACCCAAAACGATTCGCTCGTCGCAAAGCACGATTCGCTTCATCTCTTTCGCTCTTTCAACGGATCACTAAGTTAGAAAGAAAAGGAAATGAAATTCGCTCTCTCTCTCATTCTAACTAACTAGTCGGTAGTGTGAAAGAGAACGAATGAATATGAAAACTATCGGTAACGTAAGCTTAAGATTTACTTTGTACCTAGTTTGGTTGCGCTTGCACCGTTTGGTTCGGATTTATGTAGTTTGCGTTATCGTGGTATTGTTTTACGTTTTCTAAAATCGTTTTTTTTCACATTGGAATATCGATACGATACGATTTGTCTGCAATCGGATTTCAGATTCGTTTTGATATATCGGTCTCATGCCTAGCCGCCACCTCACCGCTTAAAACTGCGCCGAATGTTGTGGATTTCATCCCAACACGGGCTAATATTTTGTGAACATCATCAACCCTGTGTATAATCTGTCCCCTTGTCAAGCTTGACTGCACGGTTGGCATAGTGTGTATTCATAAATTGATGTTTCGAGTCTAGTGGTTTATTTTGTTCGTAGGTTGTATGTTTGTCGCCGCGACATAGGATTTATTCCTAGAGCGAAAGCTGACTTTTAAAAAGTATAAAAAGAAAGGGTTTCACCGAAAACAAATAGGAAATGTTGGCAAGTTTTAATAATCAAAGAAAGCGAATAAAATCTCAAAATCATAATTTTCGATAGAGACCCGATTTATGTGAAAAATGGCGAAGCTTTAAAAACATTTAAATGTAACGTTCTATGCCATCCATTTGCGTATGCCAGGTATACGCAAACGACGTATACCTGACAAGACATACAAAACATGTATACGCAATCCACTTTGTACGCAAAATAGCCTGCAACTGCTACAGCAACGGCTTGCTAGTTGCAGTTTTCAAGCTTACCTACTTATTGTGGTATTCTGTGTCCAGACGTATGCTGATAATGAAAGTATCAGCGCATATAGGCGAGTTCACGCCTCGGTTGCGAGCTCACGTTGCGGCGCGCTACCCGTACCTCGCCGTGCCCGCCGTGTGCTACCCGCAGCTGCAACACGAGCTGTTCTGCAACATGTTCTACCTGCGGCACCTGTGTGACACGCAACGGTTCCCGGACTGGCCTATACCTGACCCTGTGAGTATACCCGTACCTCGCCGTGTGCTACCCGCAGCTGCAACACGAGCTGTTCTGCAACATGTTCTACCTGCGGCACCTGTGTGACACGCAACGGTTCCCGGACTGGCCTATACCTGACCCTGTGAGTATACCCGTACCTCGCCGTGCCCGCCGTGTGCTACCCGCAGCTGCAACACGAGCTGTTCTGCAACATGTTCTACCTGCGGCACCTGTGTGACACGCAACGGTTCCCGGACTGGCCTATACCTGACCCTGTGAGTATACCCGTACCTCGCCGTGTGCTACCCGCAGCTGCAACACGAGCTGTTCTGCAACATGTTCTACCTGCGGCACCTGTGTGACACGCAACGGTTCCCGGACTGGCCTATACCTGACCCTGTGAGTATACCCGTACCTCGCCGTGCCCGCCGTGTGCTACCCGCAGCTGCAACACGAGCTGTTCTGCAACATGTTCTACCTGCGGCACCTGTGTGACACGCAACGGTTCCCGGACTGGCCTATACCTGACCCTGTGAGTATACCCGTACCTCGCCGTGTGCTACCCGCAGCTGCAACACGAGCTGTTCTGCAACATGTTCTACCTGCGGCACCTGTGTGACACGCAACGGTTCCCGGACTGGCCTATACCTGACCCTGTGAGTATACCCGTACCTCGCCGTGTGCTACCCGCAGCTGCAACACGAGCTGTTCTGCAACATGTTCTACCTGCGGCACCTGTGTGACACGCAACGGTTCCCGGACTGGCCTATACCTGACCCTGTGAGTATACCCGTACCTCGCCGTGCCCGCCGTGTGCTACCCGCAGCTGCAACACGAGCTGTTCTGCAACATGTTCTACCTGCGGCACCTGTGTGACACGCAACGGTTCCCGGACTGGCCTATACCTGACCCTGTGAGTATACCCGTACCTCGCCGTGTGCTACCCGCAGCTGCAACACGAGCTGTTCTGCAACATGTTCTACCTGCGGCACCTGTGTGACACGCAACGGTTCCCGGACTGGCCTATACCTGACCCTGTGAGTATACCCGTACCTCGCCGTGCCCGCCGTGTGCTACCCGCAGCTGCAACACGAGCTGTTCTGCAACATGTTCTACCTGCGGCACCTGTGTGACACGCAACGGTTCCCGGACTGGCCTATACCTGACCCTGTGAGTATACCCGTACCTCGCCGTGCCCGCCGTGTGCTACCCGCAGCTGCAACACGAGCTGTTCTGCAACATGTTCTACCTGCGGCACCTGTGTGACACGCAACGGTTCCCGGACTGGCCTATACCTGACCCTGTGAGTATACCCGTACCTCGCCGTGCCCGCCGTGTGCTACCCGCAGCTGCAACACGAGCTGTTCTGCAACATGTTCTACCTGCGGCACCTGTGTGACACGCAACGGTTCCCGGACTGGCCTATACCTGACCCTGTGAGTATACCCGTACCTCGCCGTGCCCGCCGTGTGCTACCCGCAGCTGCAACACGAGCTGTTCTGCAACATGTTCTACCTGCGGCACCTGTGTGACACGCAACGGTTCCCGGACTGGCCTATACCTGACCCTGTGAGTATACCCGTACCTCGCCGTGTGCTACCCGCAGCTGCAACACGAGCTGTTCTGCAACATGTTCTACCTGCGGCACCTGTGTGACACGCAACGGTTCCCGGACTGGCCTATACCTGACCCTGTGAGTATACCCGTACCTCGCCGTGTGCTACCCGCAGCTGCAACACGAGCTGTTCTGCAACATGTTCTACCTGCGGCACCTGTGTGACACGCAACGGTTCCCGGACTGGCCTATACCTGACCCTGTGAGTATACCCGTACCTCGCCGTGCCCGCCGTGTGCTACCCGCAGCTGCAACACGAGCTGTTCTGCAACATGTTCTACCTGCGGCACCTGTGTGACACGCAACGGTTCCCGGACTGGCCTATACCTGACCCTGTGAGTATACCCGTACCTCGCCGTGCCCGCCGTGTGCTACCCGCAGCTGCAACACGAGCTGTTCTGCAACATGTTCTACCTGCGGCACCTGTGTGACACGCAACGGTTCCCGGACTGGCCTATACCTGACCCTGTGAGTATACCCGTACCTCGCCGTGCCCGCCGTGTGCTACCCGCAGCTGCAACACGAGCTGTTCTGCAACATGTTCTACCTGCGGCACCTGTGTGACACGCAACGGTTCCCGGACTGGCCTATACCTGACCCTGTGAGTATACCCGTACCTCGCCGTGCCCGCCGTGTGCTACCCGCAGCTGCAACACGAGCTGTTCTGCAACATGTTCTACCTGCGGCACCTGTGTGACACGCAACGGTTCCCGGACTGGCCTATACCTGACCCTGTGAGTATACCCGTACCTCGCCGTGTGCTACCCGCAGCTGCAACACGAGCTGTTCTGCAACATGTTCTACCTGCGGCACCTGTGTGACACGCAACGGTTCCCGGACTGGCCTATACCTGACCCTGTGAGTATACCCGTACCTCGCCGTGTGCTACCCGCAGCTGCAACACGAGCTGTTCTGCAACATGTTCTACCTGCGGCACCTGTGTGACACGCAACGGTTCCCGGACTGGCCTATACCTGACCCTGTGAGTATACCCGTACCTCGCCGTGCCCGCCGTGTGCTACCCGCAGCTGCAACACGAGCTGTTCTGCAACATGTTCTACCTGCGGCACCTGTGTGACACGCAACGGTTCCCGGACTGGCCTATACCTGACCCTGTGAGTATACCCGTACCTCGCCGTGCCCGCCGTGTGCTACCCGCAGCTGCAACACGAGCTGTTCTGCAACATGTTCTACCTGCGGCACCTGTGTGACACGCAACGGTTCCCGGACTGGCCTATACCTGACCCTGTGAGTATACCCGTACCTCGCCGTGTGCTACCCGCAGCTGCAACACGAGCTGTTCTGCAACATGTTCTACCTGCGGCACCTGTGTGACACGCAACGGTTCCCGGACTGGCCTATACCTGACCCTGTGAGTATACCCGTACCTCGCCGTGTGCTACCCGCAGCTGCAACACGAGCTGTTCTGCAACATGTTCTACCTGCGGCACCTGTGTGACACGCAACGGTTCCCGGACTGGCCTATACCTGACCCTGTGAGTATACCCGTACCTCGCCGTGTGCTACCCGCAGCTGCAACACGAGCTGTTCTGCAACATGTTCTACCTGCGGCACCTGTGTGACACGCAACGGTTCCCGGACTGGCCTATACCTGACCCTGTGAGTATACCCGTACCTCGCCGTGCCCGCCGTGTGCTACCCGCAGCTGCAACACGAGCTGTTCTGCAACATGTTCTACCTGCGGCACCTGTGTGACACGCAACGGTTCCCGGACTGGCCTATACCTGACCCTGTGAGTATACCCGTACCTCGCCGTGTGCTACCCGCAGCTGCAACACGAGCTGTTCTGCAACATGTTCTACCTGCGGCACCTGTGTGACACGCAACGGTTCCCGGACTGGCCTATACCTGACCCTGTGAGTATACCCGTACCTCGCCGTGTGCTACCCGCAGCTGCAACACGAGCTGTTCTGCAACATGTTCTACCTGCGGCACCTGTGTGACACGCAACGGTTCCCGGACTGGCCTATACCTGACCCTGTGAGTATACCCGTACCTCGCCGTGTGCTACCCGCAGCTGCAACACGAGCTGTTCTGCAACATGTTCTACCTGCGGCACCTGTGTGACACGCAACGGTTCCCGGACTGGCCTATACCTGACCCTGTGAGTATACCCGTACCTCGCCGTGTGCTACCCGCAGCTGCAACACGAGCTGTTCTGCAACATGTTCTACCTGCGGCACCTGTGTGACACGCAACGGTTCCCGGACTGGCCTATACCTGACCCTGTGAGTATACCCGTACCTCGCCGTGCCCGCCGTGTGCTACCCGCAGCTGCAACACGAGCTGTTCTGCAACATGTTCTACCTGCGGCACCTGTGTGACACGCAACGGTTCCCGGACTGGCCTATACCTGACCCTGTGAGTATACCCGTACCTCGCCGTGTGCTACCCGCAGCTGCAACACGAGCTGTTCTGCAACATGTTCTACCTGCGGCACCTGTGTGACACGCAACGGTTCCCGGACTGGCCTATACCTGACCCTGTGAGTATACCCGTACCTCGCCGTGCCCGCCGTGTGCTACCCGCAGCTGCAACACGAGCTGTTCTGCAACATGTTCTACCTGCGGCACCTGTGTGACACGCAACGGTTCCCGGACTGGCCTATACCTGACCCTGTGAGTATACCCGTACCTCGCCGTGTGCTACCCGCAGCTGCAACACGAGCTGTTCTGCAACATGTTCTACCTGCGGCACCTGTGTGACACGCAACGGTTCCCGGACTGGCCTATACCTGACCCTGTGAGTATACCCGTACCTGGAATAGCGAAGCGTGGCTGAGAACAAGCGGCCATTTTCTTCAGTTTTAGTTGGAGTATTGATAGTACAATCATTTCCTCGGCACTTCCACCGTATTTTTTGTCGTCCAGATAAACATTATCAGTGCAGACACATTTGCCCCTTGGTGTTGATGTAATATAAACAAAAAAAAAAAATGATCTTAAATGACTTGTATTTTTCTTTAGAATGTTTCCACTAAACATCGACGTTTAATAACAAACTTTGAAAATATTGGTTTTGTTACTGCCCTTTTTATCAAAGCTTTAAGCGTTTTTTTTTACAATTTCTTTATAACACTAATCAAATTTTCCCCAGGTGGGTCTCCTAAAAGACGTGCTCGAAGCATGGCGTCGCGAGGTGGAGAAGAAGCCTCCCTCCATGACGGCCAGCGAGGCGTACGCGGCGCTCGGGCTCACTGGAGGACAGCACGACGAGGCGGCCGTCAGGAAGGCGTACTACCGCCTCGCGCAGCAGTACCATCCGGACAAGAACCCGGAGGGGCGGGTGAGTACCATATATATAAGTTACTAGCTGGCCCAGCGAACTCCGTATCGCCTTTTAAGAGTTTTTATTTATTTCCCTTTTTTCGAAGCCCCTTTTCCAAAGTTACCATTGACTTAGCGCTTAATCTCTTATCATTTCAGAGTATATAAATGATGAACAAACAAACAAAGATTTTTATATAATATTGAATTCCCCATTCCTTAAAATATCGGAGACGATACCCATATCGACTTTAAAAAAAAACCGTCCGCCATCTTTGATTTCCTATCCGCCATCTTTGATCACGAAATAATAATAACAATAATAATAATAATAATAGCATTTATTTATCTCCACAAATTACACTCGTTACATAACTAGGTTTATTTGTAAGGGATACAGTTGACGGGGATGGGAAATTGTAATTTGTGGGAGATCTGGAGTCTAAACTAAGCCTAGGCCTGTATTTTAGAACTCCAGGCCCCCCTTTTAGTTCTATTTATACATTGTCAACAGTTATATCATACCTGTGAGTGTGTGTTTGTGCGAGTAGGTATGTATAAGTGTGTGTGTGTATGTGTGTGTGTGTGTATGTGTGTGTGTGTGTTTGCTTGTAAAGTGAATGTCTGTTTAGATACTATAAAAACAATAAATACATAGATGAAATAGATGTTGTATTTGGATTCACCATCCCTTAAATCATCAGAGACGATACCCATATTGATTTTTTAAAACTTTCTCATCCGCCATCTTTGATTTCCCATCTGCCATCTTGAATCACGAAATAGATGTTGAATTTGGATTCCCCATCCCTTTAAACATCGGAGACGATATCCATATTGATTTTTAAAAACATTCCCATCTGCCATCTTTGATCACAAAATAGGTGGTGTTTTTGAATTCCCCATTTCCTTAAAATATCGGAGACGATACCCATAGCGACTTTAAAAAAAACCCGTCCGCCATCTTTGATTTCCCATCCAACATCTTGAATCACGAAACAGATGTTGTATTTGGATTCCCCATCCCTTTTAACATCGCAGACGACACCAATATTGTTTTTTTTAAATTTTCCCATCCGCCATCTTTGATTTCCCATCCGCCATCTTTGATCACGAAATAGATGTTCTATTTCGATTCCCCACCCCTTAAAATATCGAAGGCGATACCCATATTGATTTTTAAAATTTTCTCATCTGCTATCTTTGATTTCCCGTCCGCCATCTTGGATCACTAAATAAATTTCATATTATTAATGAGCGTCCCGAAAATCTCGAAAACGATACTCATATATAGATTGTATCCTATTCGTTTAGCCTATTATTGCCTTTGACCCAACCCTCCCCCATCTCGTTTGACCATTTTATTATTTTTGTCTGGCCCCTAAAAGTTGTGGCGTAATTTAATATAGCCTATAACCTTAGGCAATAACAATTTTTTAAATCCGACTGCTAGTTCCTGAGATTTGCCGACATTATCTTTTAGTCTTTTGCCCGGCCCCAAAGGGTCGAAGCGTTACTATAGCCTTCCGGAATAACTGGGCTATCGTATACAAAAATATTTTTTCAGATCCTACCGGTAGTTTCTGAGATTAGCGCGTTCAAACAAACCCTTCCGATTTATTATATTAAGTACTAGCTGACCCAGCGAACTCCGTATCGCCTTTTTAAGAGTTTTTATTTAATTCCCTTTTTTCCAAGCCCCTTTTCCAAAGTTACCATTGACTTAGCGCTTAATCCCTTATCATTTCAGAGTCTATAAATGATGAACAAACCAACATATATTTTTATATAATATTGAATTTCCCATTCCTTAAAACATCGGAGACGATACCCATATCGACTTAAAAAAAATCCCGTCCGCCATCTTTGATTTCCTATCCACCATCTTTGATCACGAAATAGATGTTGTATTTGGATTCAACATCCCTCAAATCATCAGAGACGATACCCATATTGATTTTTTAAATTTTTCGCATCCGCCATCTTTGATTTCCCATCCGACATCTTGAATCACGAAATAGATGTTGTATTTGGATTCCACATCCCTTCAAACATCGGAGACGATACCCATATTGTTTTTTTTTTAATCCCATCCGCCATCTTTGATCACGAAATAGATGGTGTTTTTGAATTCCTCATTCCTTAAAATATCGGAGACAATACCCATATCGACTTTAAAAAAATCCCGTCTGCCATCTTTGATTTCCTATCCGCCATCTTTGATCACGAAATAGATTTTGTATTTCGATTCGCCATCCCTTAAAACATCGGAGACGATAACCATATTGATTTTTTAAAACTTTCTCATCCACCATCTTTGATTTCTCATCCGCCATCTTTGATCACGAAATAGATGTCGGATTTTGATTCCCCATCCCTTTAAATATCGGCGACGATACCCATATCGACTATAAAAAAAATCCCGTCCGCCATCTTTGATTTCCTATCCGCCATCTTTGATCACGAAATAGATATTGCATTTGGATTCACCATCCCTTAAATCATCAGAGACGATACCCATATTTATTTTTAAATTTTCCCATCCGCCATTTTTGATTTGCCATCCGCCATGTTGAATCACGAAATAGATGTTGTATTTGGATTCCCCATCCATTTAAACATCGGAGACGATACCAATATTGATTTTTTTAAATTTACCCATCTGCCATCTTTGATTGCCCATCCGCCATCTTTGATCACGAAATAGATGTCGTATTTCTATTCTCCACCCCTTAAAATATCGAAGGCGATACCCATATTGATATTTAAAATTTTCTCATCCGCCATCTTTGATTTCCCGTCCGCCATCTTGGATCACTAAATAAATTTCATATTATTAATCAGCGTCCCCAAAAATCTCGAAAACGATACCCATATAGATTGTAACATAGGTTACAATCTATATGGGTATCGTTTTCGATTCGTATCTTGAATCACGAAACAGATGTTGTATTTGGATTCCCCATCCCTTTTAACATCGCAGACGATACCAATATTGTTTTTTAAAATTTTCCCATCCGCCATCTTTGATGTCCCATCCGCCATCTTTGATTACGAAATAGATGTTGTATTTCGATTCCCCACCCCTTAAAATATCGAAGGCGATACCCATATTGATTTTTAAAATTTTCTCATCCGCCATCTTTGATTTCCCGTCCGCCATCTTGGATCACTAAATAAATTTCATATTATTAATCAGCGTCCCGAAAATCTCGAAAACGATACCCATATAGATTGTATCCTACTCGTTTAGCCTTTTTTTGCCTTTGACCAACCCTCCCCCTTCTCGTTTGACCATTTTATTATTTTTGTCTGGCCCCTAAAAGTTGTGGCGTAATTTTATATAGCCTATAGCCTTTCGGAATAATTGGGCTATCATAGGCAATAACAATTTTTAAAATCCGACTGCTAGTTCCTGAGATTAGCCGAAATTATGTTTTAGCCTTTTTAGCCTTTTGCCCGGCCCCAAAGGGTCGAAGCGTTATGTTATATAGCCTATAGCCTTCCGGAATAACTGGGCTATCGTATACAAAAAAAAATTTTCAGATCCGACCGGTAGTTCCTGAGATTAGCGCGTTCAAACAAACAAACAAACAAACTCTTCCACTTTATTATATTAGTACTAGCGGACCCAGCGAACTCCGTATCGCCTTTTTAAGAGTTTTTATTTAATTCCCTTTTTTCTAAGCCCCTTTTCCAAAGTTACCATTGACTTAGCGCTTAATCTATTATCATTTCAGAGTCTGTAAATTATGGAAAAACAAACAATATTGAATTCCCCATTCCTTAAAATATCGGAGACGATACCTATATCGACTTTAAAAAAAATCCCGTCCGCCACCTTTGATTTCCTATCCGCCATCTTTGATCACGAAATAGATGTTGTATTTGGATTCACCATCCCTTAAATCATCAGAGACGACACCAATATTGTTTTTTTAAAATTTTCCCATCCGCCATCTTTGATTTCCCATCCGCCATCTTTGATCACGAAATAGATGTTCTATTTCGATTCCCCACCCCTTAAAATATCGAAGGCGATACCCATATTGATTTTTAAAATTTTCTCATCTGCTATCTTTGATTTCCCGTCCGCCATCTTGGATCACTAAATAAATTTCATATTATTAATCAGCGTCCCGAAAATCTCGAAAACGATACCCATATATAGATTGTATCCTATTCGTTTAGCCTATTATTGCCTTTGACCCAACCCTCCCCCATCTCGTTTGACCATTTTATTATTTTTGTCTGGCCCCTAAAAGTTGTGGCGTAATTTAATATAGCCTATAACCTTAGGCAATAACAATTTTTTAAATCCGACTGCTAGTTCCTGAGATTTGCCGACATTATCTTTTAGTCTTTTGCCCGGCCCCAAAGGGTCGAAGCGTTACTATAGCCTTCCGGAATAACTGGGCTATCGTATACAAAAATATTTTTTCAGATCCTACCGGTAGTTCCTGAGATTAGCGCGTTCAAACAAACCCTTCCGATTTATTATATTAAGTACTAGCTGACCCAGCGAACTCCGTATCGCCTTTTTAAGAGTTTTTATTTAATTCCCTTTTTTCCAAGCCCCTTTTCCAAAGTTACCATTGACTTAGCGCTTAATCCCTTATCATTTCAGAGTCTATAAATGATGAACAAACCAACATATATTTTTATATAATATTGAATTTCCCATTCCTTAAAACATCGGAGACGATACCCATATCGACTTAAAAAAAATCCCGTCCGCCATCTTTGATTTCCTATCCACCATCTTTGATCACGAAATAGATGTTGTATTTGGATTCAACATCCCTCAAATCATCAGAGACGATACCCATATTGATTTTTTAAATTTTTCGCATCCGCCATCTTTGATTTCCCATCCGACATCTTGAATCACGAAATAGATGTTGTATTTGGATTCCACATCCCTTCAAACATCGGAGACGATACCCATATTGTTTTTTTTTTAATCCCATCCGCCATCTTTGATCACGAAATAGATGGTGTTTTTGAATTCCTCATTCCTTAAAATATCGGAGACGATACCCATATCGACTTTAAAAAAATCCCGTCTGCCATCTTTGATTTCCTATCCGCCATCTTTGATCACGAAATAGATTTTGTATTTCGATTCGCCATCCCTTAAAACATCGGAGACGATAACCATATTGATTTTTTAAAACTTTCTCATCCACCATCTTTGATTTCTCATCTGCCATCTTTGATCACGAAATAGATGTCGGATTTTGATTCCCCATCCCTTTAAATATCGGCGACGATACCCATATCGACTATAAAAAAAATCCCGTCCGCCATCTTTGATTTCCTATCCGCCATCTTTGATCACGAAATAGATATTGCATTTGGATTCACCATCCCTTAAATCATCAGAGACGATACCCATATTTATTTTTAAATTTTCCCATCCGCCATTTTTGATTTGCCATCCGCCATGTTGAATCACGAAATAGATGTTGTATTTGGATTCCCCATCCATTTAAACATCGGAGACGATACCAATATTGATTTTTTTAAATTTACCCATCTGCCATCTTTGATTGCCCATCCGCCATCTTTGATCACGAAATAGATGTCGTATTTCTATTCTCCACCCCTTAAAATATCGAAGGCGATACCCATATTGATATTTAAAATTTTCTCATCCGCCATCTTTGATTTCCCGTCCGCCATCTTGGATCACTAAATAAATTTCATATTATTAATCAGCGTCCCCAAAAATCTCGAAAACGATACCCATATAGATTGTAACATAGGTTACAATCTATATGGGTATCGTTTTCGATTCGTATCTTGAATCACGAAACAGATGTTGTATTTGGATTCCCCATCCCTTTTAACATCGCAGACGATACCAATATTGTTTTTTAAAATTTTCCCATCCGCCATCTTTGATGTCCCATCCGCCATCTTTGATTACGAAATAGATGTTGTATTTCGATTCCCCACCCCTTAAAATATCGAAGGCGATACCCATATTGATTTTTAAAATTTTCTCATCCGCCATCTTTGATTTCCCGTCCGCCATCTTGGATCACTAAATAAATTTCATATTATTAATCAGCGTCCCGAAAATCTCGAAAACGATACCCATATAGATTGTATCCTACTCGTTTAGCCTTTTTTTGCCTTTGACCAACCCTCCCCCGTCTCGTTTGACCATTTTATTATTTTTGTCTGGCCCCTAAAAGTTGTGGCGTAGTTTTATATAGCCTATAGCCTTTCGGAATAATTGGGCTATCATAGGCAATAACAATTTTTAAAATCCGACTGCTAGTTCCTGAGATTAGCCGAAATTATGTTTTAGCCTTTTTAGCCTTTTGCCCGGCCCCAAAGGGTCGAAGCGTTATGTTATATAGCCTATAGCCTTCCGGAATAACTGGGCTATCGTATACAAAAAAAAATTTTCAGATCCGACCGGTAGTTCCTGAGATTAGCGCGTTCAAACAAACAAACAAACAAACTTTTCCACTTTATTATATTAGTACTAGCGGACCCAGCGAACTCCGTATCGCCTTTTTAAGAGTTTTTATTTAATTCCCTTTTTTCTAAGCCCCTTTTCCAAAGTTACCATTGACTTAGCGCTTAATCTATTATCATTTCAGAGTCTGTAAATGATGAAAAAACAAACAATATTGAATTCCCCATTCCTTAAAATATCGGAGACGATACCTATATCGACTTTAAAAAAAATCCCGTCCGCCACCTTTGATTTCCTATCCGCCATCTTTGATCACGAAATAGATGTTGTATTTGGATTCTCCATCCCTTAAATCATCAGAGACGATACCCATATTGATTTTTAAAATTTTTCCCATCAGCCATCTTTGATTTCCCATCAACCATCCTGAATCACGAAATAGATGTTGTATTTGGATTCCCCATCATTTAAACATCGGAGACGATACCCATATCAACTTTAAAAAAAATCCCGTCCGCCATCTTTGATTTCCTATCCGCTACCTTTGGTCACGAAATAGATGTTAAATTTGGATTCACCATCCCTTAAATCATCAGAGACGATACCCATATTGATTTTTTAATTTTTCCCATCCGCCATGTTTGATTTCCCATCCGCCATCTTGAATCACGAAATAGATGTTGTATTTGGATTCCCCATCCCTTTAAACATCGGAGACGATACCCATATTGATTTAAAAAAAAATCCCATCCGCCATCTTTGAATACGAAATAGATGGTGATTTTGAATTCCCCATTCCTTAAAATATCGAAGACAATACCCATATCGACTTTAATAAAAATCCCGTCCGCCATCTTTGATCACAAAATAGATGTTGTATTTGGAGTCTTCATTCCTTAAATCATCAGAGACGATACCCATATTGATATTTAAAATTTTTCCCATCCGCCATCTTTGATTTCCCATCCACCATCTTGAATCACAAAACAGATGTTGTATTTGGATTCCCCATCCCTTTTAAGATCGGAGACGATACCCATATTGATTTTAAGAAAAAATACCATCCGCCATCTTTGATCACGAAATAGATGGTGATTTTGAATTCCCCATTCCTTAAAATATCGGAGACAATACCCATATCGACTTTAAAAAGAATCCCGTCCGCCATCTTTGATTTCCTATCCGCCATCTTTGATCACGAAATAGATGTTGTATTTGGATTTTCCATCCCTTATATCATCAGAGACGATAACCATATTGATTTTTTAAATTTTTCCCATCCGCCATCTTTGATTTCCCATCCACTATCTTGAATCACGAAACAGATGTTGTATTTGGATTCCCCATCCCTCTTAACATCGCAGACGATACCAATATTGATTTTTTTTAATTTTCCCATCCGCCATCTTTGATTTCCTATCCGCCATCTTTGATCATGAAATAGATGTTGTATTTCGATTCGCCACCCCTTAAAATATCGAAGGCGATACCCATGTTGATTTGTAAAATTTTCTCATCCGCCATCTTTGATTTCCCGTCCACCATCTTGGATCATTAAATATATTTCATATTATTAATCAGAGTCCCGAAAATCTCGAAAACGATACCCATAATATGGATTGTATGAATTGTATCCTATTCGTTTAGCCTTTTTTTGCCTTTGACCCAACCCTCCTCGTTTGACCATTTTATTATTTTTGTGTGGCCCCTAAAAGTTGAGGCGTAATTTTATATAGCCTATAGCCTTTCGAAATAATTGGGCTATCATAGGCAATAACAATTTTTAAAATCCGACTGCTAGTTCCTGAGATTAGCCGACATTATGTTTTAGCCTTTTTAGCCTTTTGCCCGGCCCCAAAGGGTCGAAGCGTTATGTTATATAGCCTATAGCCTTTCGGAATAACTGGGCTATCGTATACAAAAAGAATTTTTCAGATCCGACCGGTAGTTCCTGAGATTAGCGCGTTCAAACAAACAAACAAACAAACTCTTCCGCTTTATTATATTAGTATAGATAACTGTAAAAAGTATTTACACATACAAACTACTTAGAACTAAGACTTAGTAGTACTCAAAATGTTATCTGGTATCTGTGACGTTTCGCTAGACTGGCCAATATGGCGACTGTGATTTGTCTGTCAGAACCATTACAATTTAACAAAATACTCGACAATCCGAATTTTGCGGATATATGTTGTCGACTCGAAATCTTTATTTTTTTATGTTTTATTATTCAGGTAAGGTTTCGATGTACTCCTTGACGAAATTATTCATATAAGATTTGACACTGCGACAGCAGCGCAGTCCGTCGGTTCCAATGTGAAACATTCCAAAATCCACAACTACTTACAAATTAAAAATTAACTAAAAATACATTTTCCAGTAGACTAAATTGTGAATCTAAACTATTCTCAAGTCCCCTTGAACACACACAAAAAAATCATCAAGATCGGTCCATTCGTTTAGGAGCAGTTCAGTGACATACACACGCACACAAGAAATATATTTATTAAGATATGGCACACATTGGTACACATTGGACAGCGATAGCCTAGTGGAGATACCAACAGACTCTGCATGGCGCAGAGGGTATCGGGTTCGAATCCACGGCGCGCACCATTGACTTTTCGGAGTTACGTGCGTATTGAATTGTTAATTATCGCTTGTCCCGTGCCTCGGAGAGCACGTTAAGCGGTCGGTCCCGGTTGTCATGAAGATCTTTGACAATCGTTACAGGGCGTCAGTACCTTCTAAATAAACTGACACTAGTCTAAACCATGCAATATCGCTATCCCTTCGGGTTGCGGAGGGCAGACAGGCAGTCGCTCCGTGGAAAAGCTAATATTCAGCTAAATCCGGTTAGACTAGTAAGCGGACCCCAGATGGAGACTGGGATAACGCTAAGAGGATGATGGTACACATTGGTCCTTCGAGCCGGCTTGAAGGACCATTGTGTTATCCTTACGATAAGATTGACTAATGAAGGATTTACTACGGAATTCAATATTCGAACTATAGGTAGATCTGTAGATTTTAGTTCGTTTTTGACATAAGCTCCGTACAAAATATGTCAAACACGAATCTCGAATCTCAGCCGGTGTCTTTACTCAATTCGGTTAGTTCGCCAACTGATTAGTATACCGTTCGTAATGCGCAGTTGAGTAGTTTGTTGACGCTGCTCCTTGTTCGGACAATGCACCGTACAACTTGTCATTATATTTCCTGTCTGTATATATAAACCTGTAATCTAGGGGTACGCAGTGCAATTCTATACAGGGATGATACAACTTTACTGCTTTCTTAACAGTTGACTTGAGGTTTTCATTTATGATCTCAGATATAAAGTTGTTTACTTAAATTTAAAGTCATGATTGTATTATCTTGCCAGGACCGGTTCGAGGCAGTCAATCAAGCGTACGAGTTCCTGTGCAGTCGCAACGTGTGGACGGGCGACGGCCCGAACACCAACAACATCGTGCTTATACTCCGCACGCAGACTATACTGTTCCAGCGGTACTCTGATGGTGAGTTTATGTATATCTATAGACTAAGCTATCAACAAAGCCGTTTATTTCAATGTTGTATTAGACACTATGGACGAGGCTGCGGAGGTCAAACAGGCAGTCGCTCCATGGAAAATCTAATATTCAGTCAAATGACAAATACGGCAAATACCACAGAGCCCGGTTGCAACAAGGATAACTCTAGGAACATGATGATGACTACGGCTGTATATTTGAACAGCGCTGTTTAAGAAAGCGTTCAAGCTTTTAATTGAACGGTTGATTATGGTAGTTCGTTACGGCATTTATATCAGAATAACGAGTTATGTGCGTATTGAATTGTTAATTATCGCTTGTCCCGTGCCTCGGAGAGCACGTTAAGCCGTCGCTCCCGGTTGTCATGAAGATTTTTGACAGTCGTTACAGGGCGTCAGTACCTCCTTTATAAACTGACACTAGTCTAAACCATGGAATATCGCTCTGTGGATCAGCTAAATCCGATTAGACAAGTAAGCGGACCCCAGATTGTAACTGGGATAACGCTAAAAGGATGATGATGAACATAGGCTATATACATTTTATCTACATTTTGTATAACGGTGTGCAGTAAATTCTTTTGTTAAATACTTCCTTATCGCCCATCACCTACCCCTTTCTCTTACATATCCATCCTCTCACAGTCCATACATTTCCTCCCATCCTTCCTATATTTTCTATGCATGCCCTCTTCCCTTTCTCCGCTCTACTTTCATATTCATCACTTATGTACCTACACACAAACCATCTCTTCACCATGCCAAACGATTTCACATAACATTACAATATGTGAAATCGCTTGCGTGTTTCTCATCCATCTTCTGGCCCAACACTCAGCGCCATACAATAAGAAAGGCTTTATAGATGTGGCCCTTCAATATGGTTACTGCCTAATATACTATTATAAAACTTCCACGCCTACAAAACTTCCTATCACACACATCTCCTATCCCTCTCCTTTACAACAATCACATTCCCAAGAAGGTGTAAAACAGTACCCAAGTCACAAACTTATTACAGTAGGACCAGTTGTACTTTATAAACAAATATTTTAAAATATGAGAAACACTGAATACTTACCAATACCACAGAATAGATAGTACCCAATACCAGCAATTTCACATCTATCTATACTAATATAATGAAGCGGAAGAGTTTGTTTAAAAGGCTAAAAGATAATGCCGGCTAATCTCAGGAACTAGCAGTCGGATTTTAAAAATTGTTATTGCCTATGATAGCCCAATTATTCCGAAAGGCTATAGGGCATAGGCTATATAAAATTACGCCACAACTTTTAGGGGCCAGACAAAAATAATAAAATGGTCAAACGAGAAGGAGGAGGGTTGGGTCTAAGGCAAAAAAAGGCTAAACGAATAGGATACAATCTATATGGGTATCGTTTGTCATATACATTATCAGGACGCTGATTAATAATATGAAATTTATTTAGTGATCCAAGATGGCGGACAGAAAATCAAAGATGGTGGATGTGAAAATTTTAAAAATCCATATACGTATCGCCTTCGATATTTTAAGGGGTGGGGAATCGAAATACAACATCTATTTCGTGATCAAAGATGGCGGATGGGAAATCAAAGATGGCGGATGGGAAAATTAAAAAAAAACAATATTGGTATCGTCTGCGATGTTAAAAGGGATGGGGAATCCGAATACAACATCTGTTTCGTGATTCAAGATGATGGATGGGAAATCAAAGATGACGGATGGGAAAAATTTCAAAAAGTTCAATATGGCTATCGTCTCTGATGATTTAAGGGATGGAGAATCCAAATACAACATCTATTTCGTGATCAAAGTTGGCGGATAGGAAATCAAATATGGTGGACGGGATTATTTTTAAAGTCGATATGGGTATCGTGTCCGATATTTAAAGGAATGGGGAATTCAATCTTAATATATAAAATCCTTGCGTTACTGACTAACTGACAGACACGCCACAGCCGAAACTATTGGGAGCAGGAAGCTGAAATTTGGCATGTATGTTCTTTGGGGACCGTAGGGGTGCACTAAGAAGGGATTTAACGAAATACCCACGGGATCGGTCAAAACAGATAAATTTAAAAAAATGTGCAGGCGTAGCTGCTGGCGTCCACTAGTATTATATAAAAATCTAGGTTTGTTTGTTCATCGTTTATAGACTCTGAAATGATAAGAGATTAAGCGCTAACTAAGTCAATGGTAACTTTGGAAAAGGGGCTTGGAAAAAAGGAAATTAAATAAAAACTCTTAAAAAGGCGATACGGAGTTCGCTGGGTCAGCTAGTTGACACATAAAACCGATATATGAAAAATTATTATTTCCCTCTATTTCTTAATAAATTACAGAAGTAAATAAAGATTGTGGCTTAAATTTTCACAATCAATAAGAATTACCTAAATACCTACTGAAATCAAAATTTCCCGCGCGCGGTGTTCTGATTCAAACTTTTTTTGCAATGCAATTACGTTGCTTTTTCTACGGATATGAATTTTGTGATGTTACACTTTGTCAGAAATTTATAATGACAAAGTAAAAAATACATTATGCATATATTATGTTTATATTTAATTAGTAAATAAAGATATGCCGAGGTAAATTTAATGTCAAATATAAAATCTATTAGGCGGCATAAGATAAACCTTCAAGAAAAGAAAAAATGTTGTATAATTTGTTTCCATTTTGAAAGTAGATTAATACGTATACATGTTATGCGTGGTCGTGTGTGTGGCACATGTTTGAGTGTATAGATAACGTTTATTTTCCATAAAATCATATGTTTCTAATGCATATTTTATTAAAAAAAATAGCATTCTGCACACCTTTCACATTTCTATAAGCAATAATTGTGGCAAATTTCATAATCGTCCTTTCGCGCATTTCTCGTAAAAAGTGAACACAAAATTTCGTGTCACGTATTTATTTAAAGCTGACGCGACATCGGCCGCGGCGGAACAAAGCGCGACATGTACATCGAAACTAAAAATCGCTATCACTGTCGCCCGCAGCTGCTATTCGTGAACGAGCCGTAACCGAATGACACTTGGCTACAGGCCAGGGCAAGAGGATGATGTTGAAATACTTATAAGCTGTTCATCCGCAGTGCTGGCGCCGTACAAGTACGCGGGCTACCCACAACTCCTCCGCACGGCGCGACTCGAAGCTGAAGCCGAGCAACTGTTCGCGACCAAAGACGCCGCGCCGCTGTTACCCGCCGCCTGCGAGCTCGCGCACGCCACCGTCCGTTGCTCCGCGCTCAACGCTGAGGAGCTGCGGAGAGAGGGAGGACTACAGGTACATACACCCTACAGTCACTCACTCACATGTCATATTTATTGTACCCACGCTTGACGCTAAGAAGCTCAGAAGGCAGGGCGGGTTACAGGTACATACACCATACAGTCACTCGTTCATATGTAATGTTGATCATATACCCAAGCTTAATGCTGAGGAACACAGGAGGGAGGGCGGGTTAAAGGTACATATACCCTACAGTGACTCACTCACATGTTGTGTTGATTATTCCTGCGTTTAATGCTTAGAAGCTCTGTAGAGAGGGTGGATTATTTATTTATTTATCTTTGGGAAACCAACTGCACATAAAAATAGTAAAAATCAAACATAATAATTATGATACAAATGGCCTATTACAGTTCTTCACGATTAAATAATAGTATAATATACAAACAGTTAGTGAACATATTGGCTATTATAACGTTATTGATACGTTTAGAAACACATACTTATTAACTATTATGTTTTGTGAAAAAATTAAGGCTAAGCATCCGTCTCACCGATTCCTCTTTAGAGTTAAATATATCTATATCAGTTTCTTTGCATTCGTAATTTTGATTTCTGCTCGCTCGCCACAGAAATGCATTCTGGTAATTGGTAGTTACTAAAGGAAGGTGAATGTTATTGTGGTGTCTAGTAACTTTGCCAGGTACATTTAATATGATTTATGATAGCAAATCAGGGCAGTCAACGGTACCATTTAATATATTTAAAATGTAAGTCACATCGGCTATGTTGCAGCGTGTAACCAGAGGAAGGATGTGGAACCTAGCGCACAGTTTCAGAGAATTTTCCGAGCTGTACTCTAGTTTCAAACGGAAGCATAAATATTTTATAAACTTCATCTGAACATTCTCTATGCGGGATATATATATCTTGTACCTAGGGTTCCACACTTGTCTTGACTAGAGTATTCTAATATGCTGCGTACAAATGTGCAATATAAAATTTTGAATGTTTTTGCCCGTGTGAAACTGAACTGAAACGTACGCATGACAAAACCCCAATGCCTAAAAAGCCTTTTTCGTAATATTTTTCTACGTGGTCTTGACATAGTAATTTCGAATCATGAGAAACACCCAGGACTCGTATTGTGTGACATATTTCGAGTTGTAATCCCTTTAAGAAGTATTGCGATGGAATGACGTTAGTTTTACTGCTAAAAGTAACAACTGAGAATTTTGATGGGATGAGGTCGAGTTTATTGATTGATCATTGAACAGTACAAAGATAAACGAGTAAAGTCAGTTTGGAGAGCGTAAACATCGGTAATGTCTGTGATAGCTGAAAAAAATCTTCATATCATCCGCAATCATTTACAAATATAAGGAATAAAAAAGTTCCAAGCAATAAACCCTGAGGAACCACTCGACACCAAAACCCTGCTAGAAATGTAGTTATTAACCACAACTGCTTGAAAGTGATTAGATATGTAAGATGAGAACTATCTTAGCAAGTCTCCTCTTATCCCGATATGCTCTAATTTACAGATTAACCTGTTGTGGCCAATTCTATTAAAACACTTGGAATAGTCGGTGTAAATGACATTAAACCACCAACATTACATGTACAGTCGAACAACATGCCGCTAGACCGCCATAAGGGCGAGAATCGCTCAGCAAGACATCGTCGCTTCTAGTGCTACTTTATGCGCACTTTGACACTCGTATACAAAACCAGTTTCTAGTGTGCCTCGACTCTATGAGCGAGCCAAAGGATTTTTTTTCCAAACTGGTCCAGGGTTGTTTGATTGTACATATAGGCACATTCACATATTATGTTGATCATATCTGCGCTTAATATTGAAGAACATAGGAGAGAGAGATGGAGGGTGGATAGACCTGATCTTCTTCCCAGGCTTCGACATTTTGGGTCACATATGAATTCATATGATCCTAATCTCACGCCATTAACCTTAATTAAATCGTGCGTTATCATCAAAATTATTGTCATCCAAAGCCGTATACAGACTTTGCGAGGCATGCGCTGCGCACGGCGCACAGCGCATGCCTCGCAAGGTGTGTACCTTTATATTCGTGGCGAGGCATGTGCTACGCACGTGCGAGGGCGAGCCAACGAATGTCGGCAAATGCTACAAGATCAAAGTGCCTCAGTGCGAGCATTACATTAGTTGTGGACGGTGCCGCGCATGCACGTTCGAGGTGTGCGCCGCGTACAATATCCACGTACCTACGCCTCGACTGCGAAAATGAAACTGCGTTTGTTCGGGCCAAACAGCGCGCACTGCATGCTCGGGCTTTGCATCGCGTGCGCGTATCCGCTGCTGCTTTTATAATTATTTATTCAATTATTGAAAAAAAAGGAAATAAAAAAATCGTCGTCGTTGGTGGGTTAAAAAGTTCTTCCGCCTGCGTTATGAATACGGAAATAAGCCGTAATAAAATTTCTTTGTTGTCCATAATGCGTGTGAACATCACAGCGACGCGGACACAACCGTCCAAACGCAACGCACTGCTCGCAATGAGCCGGCTGCCGCACTGCGCACACGCGCGGTTCGCACGCGCGCGTGTGTGCGTAACACATGCCTCGCAACAAACATGAAGACAGATAAACGAGGCGTTTGCTTCGTACGCGATGGCTCGACCCGAGCATATGTTGGTATAGTTTTTCAACACGCACGCCTCAAACAGAGGCATGTGGTGTGTGCCGTTCGTAGCGCATGCCTCGCAAAGTCTGTATCCACCTTAACGCGCGAAGTGCAATTTTCAGGAATTTTACATTATCCTACCTTTCGATTGTATCTCTGTCTATACAAATAATAATAATTAAATAGACTGCAAAGTCTTCAAAACTCGAAATTAATGTCATAACCTGAAACCGGTACTGACTATAAGTGATAATGACTTGTGTTGGAGGTAACGTCTTTATTTTGTGTTATAATAAAACTATACATATTTAAATACTTATTACTTTTTCAGGTGCTACACGAGGCGATGTCTCGCTGCGTGCCGGTCCTATCAGACGCCAGCACCCCCAGCGACATCTCGGCGCAAGTGTGTGCGCACGCGGCTAGAACGTTCGCGGTGGCGGCAGACTTCCCCGCGTGTCGCGCGGTGTGCGCCGAGATGCCGCAACTATGTGATGATCTAGTGCCGCTGTTGAAGAGACCGGTGAGTATTTATTAAGATTAAACGTAGCACTAGTATAAACTTCGGTGGGATTTTTTAGTTCCAAATTCATCAATTGAATTACATCGATATATCAGCGTACTAGACTAATATATCGATATATCAGTTACGAGACTAATATTTTTTTTTGTTCACTAGCACCTGGGCGAGACAGCGTGCGCCGGTGCCGCGGCGATAGCAGCACTAGCGCGCGAGCCTCTGTGTCGGGCGTCACTGGCGCGCGCGGGGGCGCTGCGGGCGCTACTGCCCGCGGCGTTACGTTACGACTACACGCTCACTGAGTCGGGCGTGGAGACTGACGCGCACGTCAACAAGCAGGCCAGTATACTTACATATAGCACTGCGGGCGCTACTACCCGCGGCACTGCGCTACGACTACACGCTCACTGAGTCGGGCGTGGAGACTGACGCGCACGTCAACAAGCAGGCCAGTATACTTACATATAGCACTGCGGGCGCTACTACCCGCGGCACTGCGCTACGACTACACGCTCACTGAGTCGGGCGTGGAGACTGACGCGCACGTCAACAAGCAGGCCAGTATACTTACATATAGCACTGCGGGCGCTACTACCCGCGGCACTGCGCTACGACTACACGCTCACTGAGTCGGGCGTGGAGACTGACGCGCACGTCAACAAGCAGGCCAGTATACTTACATATAGCACTGCGGGCGCTACTACCCGCGGCACTGCGCTACGACTACACGCTCACTGAGTCGGGCGTGGAGACTGACGCGCACGTCAACAAGCAGGCCAGTATACTTACATATAGCACTGCGGGCGCTACTACCCGCGGCACTGCGCTACGACTACACGCTCACTGAGTCGGGCGTGGAGACTGACGCGCACGTCAACAAGCAGGCCAGTATACTTACATATAGCACTGCGGGCGCTACTACCCGCGGCACTGCGCTACGACTACACGCTCACTGAGTCGGGCGTGGAGACTGACGCGCACGTCAACAAGCAGGCCAGTATACTTACATATAGCACTGCGGGCGCTACTACCCGCGGCACTGCGCTACGACTACACGCTCACTGAGTCGGGCGTGGAGACTGACGCGCACGTCAACAAGCAGGCCAGTATACTTACATATAGCACTGCGGGCGCTACTACCCGCGGCACTGCGCTACGACTACACGCTCACTGAGTCGGGCGTGGAGACTGACGCGCACGTCAACAAGCAGGCCAGTATACTTACATATAGCACTGCGGGCGCTACTACCCGCGGCACTGCGCTACGACTACACGCTCACTGAGTCGGGCGTGGAGACTGACGCGCACGTCAACAAGCAGGCCAGTATACTTACATATAGCACTGCGGGCGCTACTACCCGCGGCACTGCGCTACGACTACACGCTCACTGAGTCGGGCGTGGAGACTGACGCGCACGTCAACAAGCAGGCCAGTATACTTACATATAGCACTGCGGGCGCTACTACCCGCGGCACTGCGCTACGACTACACGCTCACTGAGTCGGGCGTGGAGACTGACGCGCACGTCAACAAGCAGGCCAGTATACTTACATATAGCACTGCGGGCGCTACTACCCGCGGCACTGCGCTACGACTACACGCTCACTGAGTCGGGCGTGGAGACTGACGCGCACGTCAACAAGCAGGCCAGTATACTTACATATAGCACTGCGGGCGCTACTACCCGCGGCACTGCGCTACGACTACACGCTCACTGAGTCGGGCGTGGAGACTGACGCGCACGTCAACAAGCAGGCCAGTATACTTACATATAGCACTGCGGGCGCTACTACCCGCGGCACTGCGCTACGACTACACGCTCACTGAGTCGGGCGTGGAGACTGACGCGCACGTCAACAAGCAGGCCAGTATACTTACATATAGCACTGCGGGCGCTACTACCCGCGGCACTGCGCTACGACTACACGCTCACTGAGTCGGGCGTGGAGACTGACGCGCACGTCAACAAGCAGGCCAGTATACTTACATATAGCACTGCGGGCGCTACTACCCGCGGCACTGCGCTACGACTACACGCTCACTGAGTCGGGCGTGGAGACTGACGCGCACGTCAACAAGCAGGCCAGTATACTTACATATAGCACTGCGGGCGCTACTACCCGCGGCACTGCGCTACGACTACACGCTCACTGAGTCGGGCGTGGAGACTGACGCGCACGTCAACAAGCAGGCCAGTATACTTACATATAGCACTGCGGGCGCTACTACCCGCGGCACTGCGCTACGACTACACGCTCACTGAGTCGGGCGTGGAGACTGACGCGCACGTCAACAAGCAGGCCAGTATACTTACATATAGCACTGCGGGCGCTACTACCCGCGGCACTGCGCTACGACTACACGCTCACTGAGTCGGGCGTGGAGACTGACGCGCACGTCAACAAGCAGGCCAGTATACTTACATATAGCACTGCGGGCGCTACTACCCGCGGCACTGCGCTACGACTACACGCTCACTGAGTCGGGCGTGGAGACTGACGCGCACGTCAACAAGCAGGCCAGTATACTTACATATAGCACTGCGGGCGCTACTACCCGCGGCACTGCGCTACGACTACACGCTCACTGAGTCGGGCGTGGAGACTGACGCGCACGTCAACAAGCAGGCCAGTATACTTACATATAGCACTGCGGGCGCTACTACCCGCGGCACTGCGCTACGACTACACGCTCACTGAGTCGGGCGTGGAGACTGACGCGCACGTCAACAAGCAGGCCAGTATACTTACATATAGCACTGCGGGCGCTACTACCCGCGGCACTGCGCTACGACTACACGCTCACTGAGTCGGGCGTGGAGACTGACGCGCACGTCAACAAGCAGGCCAGTATACTTACATATAGCACTGCGGGCGCTACTACCCGCGGCACTGCGCTACGACTACACGCTCACTGAGTCGGGCGTGGAGACTGACGCGCACGTCAACAAGCAGGCCAGTATACTTACATATAGCACTGCGGGCGCTACTACCCGCGGCACTGCGCTACGACTACACGCTCACTGAGTCGGGCGTGGAGACTGACGCGCACGTCAACAAGCAGGCCAGTATACTTACATATAGCACTGCGGGCGCTACTACCCGCGGCACTGCGCTACGACTACACGCTCACTGAGTCGGGCGTGGAGACTGACGCGCACGTCAACAAGCAGGCCAGTATACTTACATATAGCACTGCGGGCGCTACTACCCGCGGCACTGCGCTACGACTACACGCTCACTGAGTCGGGCGTGGAGACTGACGCGCACGTCAACAAGCAGGCCAGTATACTTACATATAGCACTGCGGGCGCTACTACCCGCGGCACTGCGCTACGACTACACGCTCACTGAGTCGGGCGTGGAGACTGACGCGCACGTCAACAAGCAGGCCAGTATACTTACATATAGCACTGCGGGCGCTACTACCCGCGGCACTGCGCTACGACTACACGCTCACTGAGTCGGGCGTGGAGACTGACGCGCACGTCAACAAGCAGGCCAGTATACTTACATATAGCGCTGCGGGCGTTGTTACCCGCCGCGTTACGTTACGACTACACGCTCACTGAGTCGGGCGTGGAGACTGACGCGCACGTCAACAAGCAGGCGAGTATACCTACGTAGCATCATAGAGCATAGATATTTACATAGAGGCGCATTTCTAATGGGCGCTCTGTAGACAAACTTTCTGTGACCCAAATTGCCGCTTCGCGACGCGCGGCGTGGCAGTCGCGCTGTGACAACTGTCTCTATGAGTGCAAGAGAAACAAACGTTTCTCCTGTGTATCTTAACTACGAGAGCAAGAGAGATGGAAAATGACGCCAGCGCTGCCAACGGCGCCAACCACGTACTACACTGACGACAGTCGCCATTGTCGCCAACTCGCCACTTAGAATCGGCACACGAAATCCTTATGAAATGCGCTTCTATTATGTAAATCTGTCCATGTGGTGACGGATTAAGAATACAGAATGTCACCACCCCATATCATCCCATGGGTGTCGTAAGAGCCGACAGAGGGAGCATATTATGCAGAGAACAGCACTGTAAGAGAAGCAAAACTTGATACAAACCCTATACCAACCCGTTTGGCCAACGTGGTATTAGTAGGCCAATTCCTCCTTTCAAAGGAAAGACTTGATCCAGCAGAGGACTGTTAAAAGCTGATGATAATGATGATATGTAAATCTGTATTCATTGATAGCATACAACGCCTACCGCTATATACAACTCATGTTTCATCTCATCATCCGACATGCCATCTGTCGTACCAACACGAAACACTACCAACACGGCGACATCTATCCTCCAACAAAGACAACCGTCTCAACAGGGCGCCATGTATCAGACACGACTGCCTCTATAGTCCTGCAGTAGTATTAGCAACTTCGGATCGTGGGGTCTCGAGTTCGATTCCCGTGGCAAACAAAAAATGATATTGAATTTTTCTGTTAGGAATTATTTAATAGAAAGTTCGAAGTCAGACAGTTGACGGTGTCACACCCCTGTGCCTCGGAAAGCTGGTTAAACCGTTGATCCTGCGCCCAATCTCTCCCCAGTAGCTTGTGACGTCCCATCGCACTATGAAAGTGAGGGAATAGAGAGTGTCTGGGCATACACTTTTGCACTATATGCCGCGCACATTTGGCTAATCTCATATTAGACAAGCCGCCATAGCCGAAATCAGTTGGCAAGACATTATCAGACCCGAGCCGACAAAATCATAGACCTAAATCACACAAGCGAAACATTCTCACCCATTACGTACTTACATACATAGACTCACGCCTGTTTCCCGCAGGGGTAGGCAGAGACTACGGAATGCCATTTGCAACGATCCTGACATATCTCTCTTGCTTCATTCACTCCTATTACGTACATATGCACTCCCAAGTACCGGAAGTACTTTTAAACCACAAACCACCAGATACCGGACTCCCTCTAGTTGGAGGAACACCACTCCTTTTTCCTCCACATATACCTTGCACATTCTATGTTGGCAAGCCTGAAATTTACCACTATGATGAGTTCACGTATGTACAATACAATACTCGCCTCCCAACCCACCCTTTACCAATAAGTTGCATTGCTCAACCACTTATGGCTAACGTCAGCCCTGCCAACATGAAATGCGCGAATTGTTGCTACGATCCTTACATATCTCTCTTACTTCATTCACTCAAATAATTTGTCTATAAGTACATGTTCTTCGGTTTAAATTACCCCTAACCTTTCTTTTTTGAGGATATTTCCAATCTGCAGGCCGATTCAGAATGTCACGACAAGTAAATAGTACGATATGTCAAATTATTGTCCTCTTCTTTTAGCCGCCTATGAGAGATATTTTGAACAAATATTCATTGAATCCGGGTTATTTATTAATTTACTTCATACTGAATGCATAAAATTGATAGGAAATCCGAAAGTTTTGACAAAAAAGAGGTAGCCCGTTTGACAATTAACGGAATCGAATGTCAAATGAGATATCGAACGATTCTAAATCGACCCCCTGATCAGAGAACGTACGCTTAGGCTTTCCGTTATTCTTGTTCCATTCACATTTCCGTAAAAAACGTCCACCTATACGCAGCTAACATTTACAGTTCCCATTCTTATAGCCTATCCACACATATCAGGCTCATGCCCGAGACGTGATAGAGTCGTGGCCATGCTAAAACCGTCCGTTCCTTCCGGAACTTTCCGTTTACACACGTCAGGCGTGTGACTACTTAAAACTCACCTTATTTTTTTATTCTACAGGAGATAGCAAACCAGCTAGCAAAACAGTGCGTGATGGCGCTAGCAGCGATGTATGGTCCGCACCCCACAGCGTCCACAGAAGACGAGCGGATCCGGGACGCGCTACATACCTTGCTCACGCCGTATCTATGTGGACGACTGGCCGAGCCTGATCAACATGAGGTTAGTCACGACACCAATAGTATTACTATGTGTAGGACGCGCTCTGACTAGGTAGAGTGACGATAAATGGACTGAAAAACAAAGAATGGATGGAAAACAAAGAGCTGAAAATCGCGTTCAGGGGTAGAATATCCAATTCTCAAAGTGTCTAACGGTGTCTAAATGTCCAAAGCCCAAAATGACCAATACCCAAAACGTCCAATTCCCAAAATGTTCAATTCTCAAATGTCCAATACCCAAAACTGTTAATTCCCAGAATGTCCAATTCCCAAAATGTCCAATCTTTGAGAATGTGGTTAATTTTTGTTCAATAACTCATGTTGCTATGGAAATATTACAATAACAACGATATCGGGGATAATTATTGGTTTGTACATTTTTTTTATAAATTTTTTTTAAGTCTTTAATTATTTTAAAGACAGTTTTAGACATTTAGACACCGTTGGACATTTTGAGAATTTGTCATTTTGCCCCTGAACGGAATATTGGGCTCAGTAGCGTGCCATTGGCTCTCCAATGGCAATGCCAATATACCTCTGCCTATATCCAGCAGTAGACTATGGCAGACTGATCATGATGTACAAGTCGCATAAGTTTAAATATATTCAATAGTATTATGCTTAATTTAAGGCCTTTTATAGACCTACGATCTATTGGAAACTTACTTTTATAAGTGTATATCTGTAACATAATTGGATAATTGTATTTTTTATTAGAATTGTAACCTGCAATGCCCCACTCCAATGAAAAATTGCCTCATCATTCTCCTTCTGTCCATTTCGCTTTTATATCATTACAGTTTTAAAATATTATAAACATTTAAAAGTACGACCACTCATTTTCTACCTAACGTTGACTGTCTAGAATCAAATAAAGTTGTCTAAACCTATCGAGTTGTGACATTGGGTAATAGAACCTGCACTAAATAAATAAAATAAAGGCAGCGATAGCCGAGTGGAGATACCAACAGACTGCCATGCATAGGGTATCGGGTTCGAATCCACGGCACGCACCAATGATTTTTCGGAGTTATGTGCGTATTGAATTGTTAATTATCGCTTGTGCCGTGCCTCGGAGAGCACGTTAAGCCGCCGGTCCCGGTTGTCATGAAGATCTTTGACAGTCGTTACAGGGCGTCATTACCTTCTAAATAAACTGACACTGGTCTAAACCATGGAATATCGCTATCCCTTCGGGTTGCGGAGGTCAGACAGGCAGTCGCTCTGTGGAAAAGCTAATATTCAGCCAAAACCGGTTAGACTAGTAAGCGGGCCCCAGATTGAAACTGGGATAACGCTAAGAGAATGAATGACTGAATAAATAAAATAAAATAAACTAAATACCTCAAACTGAAACTATAACTTCCACATAATCAAACAATGTCATTGACACGACGATATAATTATTAACTTCACTATATTGTCCCCAGCTTCTAAAAACCCTAACCTCAAACTGGCGCACGCCGTACCTGGTGTGGGACAACAGCACGCGCGCCGAGCTCAAGGAGGTGTTGCGCAACTGTCGCGCCACTCGCGACGACGACGCGCCACTCGTGGAACCGTTCGTGTACGCCGCGCACCTGGGACTCGTGCCTGTTGGAGGCGTGTATATAGACATTTATAACGAGCTGCCTGACTTCCCTATCGAGGTGAGTGCGACATACAACTATATTCTTTCGTGATAAGGTCCTACCGACTGTCTGACTAGACTAAGACTTTTACTGGTCTTGCCTATCGAGGTGAGATTCCAAATTGATCTGTATTTAATCCTCGCTAAAGTCTAGTGATGCATGTCGAGAGTACGCGCTCCTTTAAACTTACGTGTACGTACATGATCGTGTTCCCGAAAGCTCAGTATTATGTTTATACGTACCAAGTTTCATTCAGATTGGGTTCTGAAATTTGTATCATATGCTATAACCAGTGATCGGAGTAGGTAGATTGAAATGACGTCATTGATCCGAAACGTATATATTAATATGGACATTTCTCCGGAAATGGTTGATTATTAAAAAAACCGGAACTTAGGTAGGAATTGTATTCTGCCAGGGTTGCGGAATTTACGAAGAGGTACCGCGGCCCTGGAACGCAAAGGTCTCTTGATGGAACACGGGTGGGTTGAAGTCAGTAAGAGTCTGACACTCGGAGAAAAAAAAGATGTAATATGTACATATTTAATAATAAACAATGTTGATTTTTACTCTTTTTATTTATTCTACCCTTGTAAATTACCATGACCACTGAAAATATTGAAATTTGTAAAAGTGCAATAATTTATAAAAAGTTGTGGCCGTATAAAGGCTAAAAATAAAAAAATATTAATGCTTCGATCGGAATTCGATTGGTTTCTTATTATTCAACAGATAAGTAAATAACGAATTATTTTGTTTTGGTACCTTCCTTTAAATTTTGAATTGAGTAGTTAACAATATTTAATTGAATCCGGAAATACCGGAATTACTTTTCGGAAAAATGGCTTATCCATGTTATTCTTTCTGTGTGTATTTATGATACAAGTACCAAAAATCAATCTACCTACTCCGATCATTGGCTATAACTTATAAGCAACGACAACCCATCCTACTAGACGGCATCGTAAGGCGAACACTTTCTTACAACACGTTAGACTTATACGTCTTACATTAGATCAATCCCAACACTAGTTATGAATTATGACGTACCGCAAATTTGAACCGGCCAATTAGAATGCATTTTTGTAGCCCCCTTCGGCCCGCATACCTCACCGCTTTGACAGAATTGTTTGTTTGTGGAAATTAAAACATTAGGTGTCTAGTCGGTTGGGTTGTTGTTGGCTATAACTCTGTAAGGAATAAACAATCTCGAGTGTTAATAATATACCTACAATCTCGTGTGTAATATCTCTGTACAGAACCCGCAGCAATTCATCCTGGAGCTACTGAAGTTCATCCAGGAGCAGACGTTGGTCGATCTGACCGCTGAGCGCGTGCTACACACCACTTACGCGCTCACCGCACTCGCCAACGTCATCATCAAGAACCCCGGTACGTTGTTGTTCTTATACATACATACATAACTTCACGCCTTTATCCCCGAAGGGGTAGACAGAGGTGTATTACACACACACACACTTCCCCAGTTATGTTTCGGTCCCAATTTAATAGGGGGTGAGCTTATTGCCATCTACCGGGCACATTATTATGCGAGCTATAATTAACATTTTTAATACTCACATAACTTCGAAAAGTCAAAGGTGTGTACCCAGGGGGTATCTGGGGTTCGAACCCGAGGCCATCGTCTCGGCAGTCCGTTACGTACACCACTGGGCTACCACCGCCGTTGTTGTTCTTCTTCTTTAATTAAAGTGCCTAGCTCTTGTCGATGGGCCACTTGCAATTGCTTTCGTTTAACTGCCTGTTCTTTGACCTCTTGATATGAGCCACAACAACCTTTTCCTTCAACTGTGCCGCATAGTTTTGTCGAAGTGGTCCTCTTCTGTTCTGTGGGTTTTATTAATTGTATTTTAAATCTCAATGCACCCTGACACGTATATACAGGGTGTAACAAGATCCATCACCAAGCCGAAGTCTACTCGTTATGGACATCATGCCAAGTCATAGTATCCAAAAATTATAAATGGGAAACGATGATTTTTTTTTAGTAGACACATTTTATAAACCGCAATCAATAGTGCGCGCGTGCAATACTCGAAATACCTACTTATCCGAGGGGTCATAGGACATCTATAAAACGTATTGGCGGGGTAAATGCATCGATTTTGTATCTAATTAAAAAAATCCTGTAGTGACTTTGAGCCTCAATATCGCCTGAACCAGTGATTTCCCAGGTATGGTGCAGAAGTAAAAAATGCTCGTAGAGATTGGAACAATATGGGATTTCAGTTTCCCCCCCCACGTGATTACAGCACGCACGGTCGTGCTCTAATTTTGGTGGTCCGAAGTGTTTGAGGCACGCACGGTCGTGCTCAATTAAAAATCGTTCTATTGGTCGCGGTTTTTTCACGTTTTGTTTTACTCAAACCAAGAAACGAAAGTAATAACTATCAGAATAGTTCATATCCTATGGAACTAAATCGTTTTAGAAGGGTGAGGGAAACGAAACGTGGCAAAAAATATTGAAATATGGAAATTACCTGTGTCTCAGTTGCGAAAGCGTCCGCCATTGTTGTGTTTTGTTCCGCGATCTTTATAATAAAAGTTGTCTTGTGGAAGAAACCAGTGAATATTTTATAAAGATACTTATATAGATTTACTCAGAAATAAATAAAGATTAATTGTGAAGTGATATTATTCGTGACAAAGACAATAAATACAGTGATAAAAGACAAAAACTTTTTAGAAGGGCTATTTCTACTCTTAAAACGCGCTATTTTCGTAAGTGTTTTATGATAAATATTCTTTTAATAGTTATGAAAGACATAAAAGTACCCAGATTATTTACCTAAAAACATATTTTAGCAACTAAATACTAGTATTGTTGTACATTTTCACTGTTATCGTGTTTCAAATGGTAAATAATTCACAGCCACAGTGTTCGTAACAGTAACATGGCTGCCTGGCACGGCGAACTTTTTGTTACGCGTTCGGATTATATTTTTTTTAGTGGCGTTAGATTCGTTTGTTACAAATTAATAATGTATTGTGTGAAAACCTAAAGGTATATGTGATAATGTTTTTGTGTTTATGAACCAAACAAGTAATGAAATTCATTAATATGTGATGAAATGTTTGTGTGAACGAGTGAAAAAAAACAAACCTCTAAGTTTGTAAGCTTGTTTTGCCGGTAAAGTGACTATTTAGTAGTAATTCATGTTATTATTATGATAGCTGATTTTATAACCAACACAATGATATGCAATTTATGTGATAAAATTATATTAAGGTGTCATCATTAATTTTTTTCGGGTAACCTACGCCCATGAAAATTTTTGCCACATCAGCTTTTTACTTGTCTCTCTCTTCAGTCGTTTCCCTCAGTGCTGAGGATCGTGACTCCTTCTGACTCTGTCAACTAGCTGTCTCCATCGGTTGCGATCCGTTGCTTGATGTAAAACAGCGCTTAACGGGATCGCCAGTTGTTTCGATATCTGATCGGACCATCGATTGGGATTACGGCCTCTGGGTCTTTTTCCTTCCACTTTCCCTGTCACTATTAGGCGTTCCAAACTCGTCATTTCTTCGTGCTATGTGGCCAAAAAACTGCATTATACGTCGCAAACAGATCGTAGACAGGCGCTGAGTATCCTCTATTTTAAGTTGTTTTAGGATCGAGACGTTTGTGCGGCGGGCTGTCCATGGTACTCTCAACATACGGCGCCAGCACCACATTTCAAAGGCGTCGATTCTCTGTCTGTCGGCTGCCTTGACTGTCCACGTCTCGACACTGTAGAGGGCGATGGGAAAGACAAGTGTACGAACGAGGTGCATCTTTGTTCGATTTGTTATGCTGGGGGCTTTTTACTTGTAAAGCTATAAATCATAATCGTCATATTTCAGTTCGTGTTCAGAATTTGCCTAGAGAGACTGGGAATTGTTTGCAGAATGAAAGCGTAATTGTATTCATCCAGTTGTTCTAAATAAGACAAGAGTCGAACATATTTTACTGAGATTCTCAGCGGTGAAATTACATGTAGATTTACCTGGTATCTTCACTGATGTCAGGCTTGGAGCTAAATTAGGCAAATCATACAACTATATTGGCCAAAATAGACTGAATGAATTATCCACTTAGCTGTTCCTCCAAACTGATGTCTTCAGGACACGAGGGCACGTGGACGTCGACACACAATTTTTGCAAGGTCAAGTTCAATTCAACAAAGGCGGCAGTTACAAGTATTTACAAGAATATTACACAATACAATTTGCGAACCCGGTTCAACCATGTGCTTTCAAAAGGCGATATTTTACGAGAGGACAACGTGTTAATTTTTCAAGGGAAGGGGCAAAGAGCGATGTGTCATCTTACAGTGTGACCAGAGTCAAAATATTACAATAGACAAAATAATGATACCAACTAATATTTTCGATTCAACTTATCATAAACAATATTTCTATTTCAAACAGTTCGCAATCAGCACTCATCGAACGCGTTCTTTGCGTTTCTCTTTAGCATTCCTATCATCGTCCTAGCGTTATCCACGTTGCATCCAAGACTTACAACACGCTTTGGAGCCCGGGGTCCGCTTACTAGTCTAACCAGCAGGTCGATTCAGAATGTCACGATAACTCAGTTTTCGTACGATTCGGTTTCATATCGTACGATTACTTCAGTTTGTTATTCAGAACAACCGTTTCGAATGTTAAAATCACGTCAAAGATATCGAATCTAATGTGACGTCATAACGCCCGATAACTAGATACTTATCGTAAGTCAATGCTATTCAGAATGCTTCGATAACGGAGGTTGACAGCAAAATTCGATAATTGTTGTGGAAACATAATCGACAGCTACATAGCATCAGATTGTTATTCGAACTATTTTTTTTACCTATAATTATATTTATAAATGAATTGAATGAAAATCAAATAGGTAGGTACTTAATTTCCCGCCATTTTAGAATGAGTGGTATATAGAAAATTACCCTTTTTCGGTATCAACACCAATATTTATTATACCCAGGACTTAGTCCGAACTTTGATATCGGACACTAAAAATTATTTAAGTGGGGGCAGTAAATGTACTAGCATTCATGCAGAAATAAAGGTACCTAAGCTCAAATATGTATACTTTTAATTAATTGGGCCTATTTCACCAACCATAAGTACCTACTGTCGAGTAGGCTACTCGCCATGTAATGTAAAGATTGTAAAGGCACCAAAGTTTGAAAGGCACCCGTAACTTCATTTGTTTATTTCACGACATTCGCGTTTCAGTAGCACTACTTACTTACTTTCCAAGACATCTGCCAAAAAAGCAAAATTACCTAGTGTGTTTACAAGTTTACTTCTAGTTGAGAAAGTTGACCGTTGTCATTTTGATAGATGGACTCACAGATATAACTGTAGTCTTAGGATGGACTGTCATTTTGTGTAGCTAGTAGCCATAGACTAATATATTATATGCTAGTAGCTTCGTCAAATAACATAGGTAAACTTATTACGATTAGGTACTCTATATAATTTATCAATAAAAATGTTCACTTGATAGAAGATGTTGTAATCTTATGACGCAGCGATAACCTACCATACCTACCTAGAATTCGTGAAAGTATTACCTACATTCCGTGTTGATTATTAGGTTTTATTTTACTGACCTAGGTGAAACATTCTTTTTCTGCCAGATTTCGTGTAGGTACCTATCGAAATAAGTGCTTAACTTTATAAAACATAAAATAAGCCCTATATCGCAAAGACGAGTGGTATTATTTTCATATTCAAGTGATTTTACTAATACAACCTATTAAATCTACTGAACATCTAAACAAGAGGTTACACCGATTCATTAGTATCTAACTGTAACGACAATAATGAAGTAGGTAGGTACTTCATTATTGTAGTTTAAAAATATTTATTTTAGGTAGGTAGGTACCTATCAAGCAGTTTCCACAGTAACAAGTTTAGTACTTACGCTTAGGTATCTCGCTAAGAAGGTACTGCATCCCACTTAAGTGCGGCTGATTTATGTGGTGACAGTCCACCAATGGCATGCTGTATTGTTATGAAAGTTACTACGGCTATTGCTCAACTACACTTAGTTATAATTCCCCGACGTCTGACTGAAGTAGCTACACTACAAGATTGCTTTTATGAAATGTCATAGGAGATCTAGATTGTACCCATGTTACAATATAGTCGCCTGGTGCATGGTATTTCTAAACATTATCATGACAAGGACACAACATGTTAATTTATACCTACCTGCTTAGTAGGTACAATATTAAAATGAAAGTAAAACTTGAATTATTTCAGGTGATTCAGCAGATAATATTCAATAATTCACTTTTGAAACAATGACTTGGAACTGGTCAATTTAGAGATGGCTTACTTCTTGGTGATAGTGGATATGAGTAAAGCAATATCTTTTGACACCCTTTCTGAACCCATCATCCCTCACAGAAAACTTAATGATACACATAATAGGAATAGGGAATATAGTTGAAAGATGATTTGCTGTGTGCAAGAATAGATTACCTGTACCTACTTAGACAACAGGTGACGTTAAAATTAACTTGTGTGCAAGCTATAATAGTTGCCTGCATTGTCCTACATTACATTGCAGTCAATAACAATAACAGAAACAAAATAAACATTTATTCATTTAATATTAAATATTTTTTTATTTTGTATTATGTTCCTCTTCCTTCCACTTGCACTTCTTTTTTCGCATTAATTTTCTTCAAACTCCCATACCTTGTAGTGATTCACTTGGTACATTCGCTGCAAAGAAAACAAAAGTGAAATTAATTTGAAAAATTGTACACTTGGGACCCTAAGTTCTTGGTGGAAACCCTATGCACCTTGCAGGTGAGGTTGGCTTGGGACCCTAAGTTCTTGGAGTATGCTGCCGTGCTAACAAAAAAGGGCACAACTAACATTTTTTTCACAATTGAGTTACCTATATACATATACAGAATCAGGAAAAAAAGGTATATTTGCCTAATTTTTTTTTTGTATTTTAGCAACAAAATTAACAGAGATAACATAAGCTTAAAAGGCACAACTGCGAGAATGTTTAAGACTTTTTATAGAAAAAGGTCATATTGTGAGATATTACTATATATTAGCAGTATTGTTTCCTAGCTGTACTGCTTTATTTAACTATTTAAATCATTTTAATATAATGAGCTAGAATGGAAAGGCACAATCATAAATATGGCTTTTCATTGCAATATTTAACTTCTTTTCCCCCAAAATGTTAGAATGGAAAGTCACATTTGGTTAATTATGCATTTTATACGTAATATTAATGTTTTTACTATATTGTTTAAGTTAGGTTGAAAGGGAAAATGTAGATTATTGAATAAATGCAGTTATAATATAAAAAATAAGTAAATCGTCTTATAGAATTCACATAGAGATGTTACTATTTCCATTCATACATTTTCAATAACTACAATACTGTACCTAATTTATTTTTGACAAAACTAAGAAATATTTTAAACTCAATTTTCTCCTGATTTGCAAAATGTTAGTTGTGCCCCTTTAAATTATGGCGGCAGTATGGTTCTGCAATAAAGGTTTGTGTTCTACTATGGGTCTCTTTTATATAATTATGTATAAATCTTTAAACTTACCTTTACTTTCTTGAGCTGGCAGTTCATCAGAGTCAACAACACTTTCCAAGTCCACATTATCTAGTGGAGGTGCTGTTTTCATGCCACCTCCGGTACGATACTGACGATACAGCTGCTAAGTGCTATTTATAAGTATTGCAGTCTTGGTCGACCTGAATGTTCCTCCAGACCGATCATTCATTTTATATGCTTTCCCAAGCGGCTTCTGTCTTCTTCCACGTTATATTATCATCACTTTAATTGTTTACTAAACACGTTTTGTTACTGTCATATATGGAGGAGTTTGCACTTCAATCTCTTTTAACTTTATCCATATTAGTTTATAGGTAAATAAAGAAACCACTTAAAAATTAGACGCTTTCCGAATCAAACACAAAAATACAATTTGACAAAAAGTACAAAAACTTCTTCCCTCTTTTTATTGGTTAGTGTTTACGAAGTAAGTATTGTTCATAGGTTGCATCATAGATTATACAGTTGCATTCAATGACATGAATGGTACATAGTTGTTTATTTTAATTTATATAAATATAAATATTTTTATTATAATGTTGATGTCATATAAATTGCTTTAATTTTAATCTAGATTATCAAAATAGTCCTCTACAAAGCTAATTATATTTGAATAATTTTTACTTTCGTGTGTATATTTATCTATACAAGCATACTCAGTAAACGCACCATATTGTGTTATCGAAATCAAATTGACTTATCGAAAATCCAACCGAATCCGAAGTCGAATGATTCTGAATAACATTGACAAAGCGCATTAGATTGGATTACGGTACCGATGACATACGATTCGATTAGTTGTCGTGAGATTCTGAATAGGCCTGCAGATATGACTGAATATTAGGTTCTCCACAGAGCGACTGCCGTCTGTCCTCCGCAACCCGAAGGGACAGCGGTAGTCAATGGTTTAGACCAGTATCAGTTTATTCGAGGGTACTGACTCTCCGTAAAGACTCAAAGATCGTCATGATAGCCGGGACCGACGACTTAACGTTCACTCCGAAGCACGAGGCAAGCGATAATTAACAATTTAACATTCCTTCATTTCAAACAAATCAACTATCATTTCTAAGCGTCTAAGTAAGTGTATGAAAACCCCATACTTTTTATGTTCCTTCGAGCCGGATGGTCGTCAGTCAACGTCGATTCGATACTTAAAGTCTGATTGAGAGGAACGGAATATTGAAATTAAATTGTTTCTGTCCAAAATGTTGTCGTGTCCATGTTTGATTTAATACTTTGCAAGACAGTTTACGTTCATCGTTGTCATAGCAATGAAACTTTTATTGTGTTTAGTTATTTGTCCTTAAGGTTGTTCAAGACACAGGATAGCACGACTAAATCGCTGATTTTATGTTCAGGCTGTGAGATCCAATGCATCGGCCAGTTCGGTCTGATCTTCGGTCTGCTGTCAGCGCGGGCCCACCCCACACTGCAGGCAGCAGCTCTGCGGGTGGTACTATCAGCTGCGGGGTCCCGCGAGTGTGTGGACGACATCGCAGCAGGCAGCGTGCTAGGGCACCTGCTAGTGCTGCTGGCCAGCAAGCCGCCGCCCGCGGACGCTGTGCCAGCCACCGCCGCGCTGCTGGCCAACACCGCCGTCGTCAAGGAGGCGCTCAACAAAGGTGATGCACTCATCACCAGCCCTTATATTATCAGTCCCACTGCTGGCCACCGCCTGCGTCTCACTGTGAGTAGGATAAGCCCATAGCCCACCATTCTGGCCATTGCATTGTAAAGGATGGAAATCAAACGCGTTATAGAGGTTCGAATGTTTGAGCTATATGTTCGGGTATCCTTTTATAGCGTAGGTGCTTACTAAGGAAGTATTTCTAATATTCTACCAAACAAAAGCGACGATAGTTTATTTGAAAATCCATTGTTTTTGAATCACTTCTAAAACTTTGGTAATGCTAGAACATTATAAAAACATATCTTTACTAAGTATATTAAAATCAGTCTAAACAAAGACATTATCTTGTCTTGGTCCCAATTTATTTGCAATCAGTGCAATAAATCCTTCACTTCCAACAAAGAGACGATTCCTAATAGTTGATACTATTGTTATAGGTGCTGTGATATACCTGCTAGACCTGTTCTGCAACAGCAAGTTCCCGGAGACGAGAGAGGCGGCGGTCGAACTACTCGCTCGCATGATGGCTGACAAACTGCACGGACCTAAGGTGAGTCATCTATACTACAACCATCTATTTGCACATAACTTCATGTCCCTGGAGTTTTCTTTTATGTCCCTGGAATTTTGCCAGTGCCATAAAAGAAAACTCTGGCGAATAGTAGCACTGACAAAGTTTGTTAATGATTTAAATAGCCCAAACTTCAGGCACAATTTTGCTTTTCTATGTTGTAGTAACGTTCTCTACTTTTTACGCTCAAATATATCTGGATAGTTTCAGAAATGATGCTCTATCTTTGTAGAAGAGCCTCCACATTCGTAAGATTAGGCGTAAGTTAAGTAGATGTTATTATGATCGTAACTTCACTACAGTATGTGCGACTACTCAATACGGCTGAACCGACTCGCTACTGCAGCAAAATCACACAACACACTTTAAATGTTAATCGGGCTCGAGGGACCAGAAAATTTAGGAACACGGACGTTCCTACACCTGAGAATGTTCGATAGTTTGTTAACTTGTTATGTATGTGAGCAGTAAAAAAGGTTATCATTAAGGGCCTTTATCATACTAATAATATAATAATGTAATAAAAGGTATCGCACGCTATAAGCTATTTCACCAAAACGTTATGTCGGGCTTGCTCGTACACATCTCCTTTTAAAATTAAACATTTTATAAAAGCCATTGCGAAAAAGTTTATTTTAATAGTGCCAAATTGTCGTAAGTAACACAGTCAGGGAGTGCTTCTGTCTATTGGTCTGTCCGACCATTAGAAAATTATGAATATGTAGAAAAATAAGAGATGGAGTGGTAAATAATGAAATAGGCGATATGAATGATAGCAGTGTCAATGAGTGTTAGAACGAGATGAGTAAATGTATAAAGTGTGTAGCAAAGGATGTTTTAGGATGTCGAAAGGGAAGCGTATGAAACATTAGGACACGTGGTAGTGGAAAAAAGAGGTACATAATGCTCTTAAAGAAAAAGAAAACAAGGTTTAACTAATGGCATTGATGAAAGCATGTAAAGGAATCCTTGAAAGAAAGTAAGCATAAGGACTGTGATGAATTCAAAAAAGGAGGCGCAAAGGCCGTAGCCATAGCTAGATCCAAAGCCCGAGGGTCCTAAATATTTATACAGCATGGCTTAAGTTAGAGAGAGAACAGGAGCGATTCATATGGACGATGATAGAATAAAATAAAGATGGTGGACACTTTGAAAAGTTAATGAATAAAGAGAACGATTGGGGCTGAAAACTTGAGAATGAGGTGAAGAATCTTGGTTTAATGAAGGAAATAAGTAAGGATGAAGCAAAAAGGGCTGTTAGTGGGATGAAGAATGGGCAAGCGTTAGGACCAGATGGAACACCAGTAGAAGCATGGAAAGCGTTAGGAGATGATGGATGGGCGCGGCTGCCTTTATTCTTCAATAAGCTGTTGCATGAGGAGACCATACCCGAGAAATGGTGCAACAGTTACATACATACATATGCTCACGCCTTTTTCCCGTCGGGGTAGGCAGAGACAATAGATCGCCACTTGCTTCTATCCTTGCAAACCTCACGGGCTTCCTCTACATTCATTACTCTTTTCATACATGCTCGCCGGTTACGGGTGCTTCGGACTTTTCCGTTTTTCAAGACGTCCCCAATTTGGTCGACAGTAATAGTTACCTGGTGCCCCTTATAAAAAATAAAGGTGATATCCAGGAATGCAACAATTATCGTTCAATAAGGTAAACAATGCCTCATGGGAGAGAGTAAATGAGCGACGCCTGCGAGACGAGAGTAAGATTTCACGAAACCAATTCAGTTTTATGCCCGGTCGAAGTAGGTGGATGCCATTTTTGTACTTCGCTAAGTGTGCGACAAATACAGGGAGGCGCATAATTAATCTGCACATGGTATTCGTCGACCTTGTTAAGGCATTTGCCGAGTAAAGGAGTGCCTGTAAAATACCTGTCGTTGATTCAAGCCATGTACGCTGAATGCTCTACGCAAGTACGATCCGCCGCCGGTATCACAGCCAGATTTGCTATGACCGTAGGCTTGCACCAAGGGTCGGCCGTTAGCCTCTCCCTCTTCCTGTTAATCATGGATGCTATATCATCGGACATACAGGAAGAGCACCCTGGTGCTTGCTGTTTGCCGTCGAGGGCAAGCTGAAGGAGTGGCAGCAGATTGGAGAATGTAGGCCGGAGAATAAGCATTACCAAAACTGAAAATATGTTCTGTGACTTTGGCGGTCTCTTCAGTCCTCGGGCTCCTACGCATTATACGGTTAGCCGGTAGAAATTTGTATGAGAAAGCAGCTTGTATTCGCAATGCGATGCGGCTGCGGGGCGACCGCTCCGGTTGTTCTTGTACAAATTTTTGATTGCGGTTAGCTGGAATGCGATCAGCCAACCGGCTAACCGCATAGTGCGTAGGAGCCCCTATACAGGTTACACTCGACGGTTTACTCCTGCCAGTATGCTCCGATTTTCGATACCTAGGTTCACTTCTGCAAGATGAAGGCGACATTTATTGGGTTGTTAGGCAACGAATCAACGCAGGATGGATGAAATGGCGACAGGTCTCAATATGCGATCATAATATACCTATGAAAATAAAGGGCCGCATGTAAAAGGCGGATATAAGGCCTGTCGTACTGTATGGACCTGAGTGTTAGGCTACAAAAAAGGTAGATAAGAAACGATTGTATGTTGCTGATATGAGAATGTTACGATGGATGTGTGGAGTGATAAGAATGGACAGAATTAGGAATGATTACGTTGGAGGTAGTATGAAAGTGGCGCCCATAGATTAAAAGGTAAAAGGGAGTCGATTGACCTGGTATGGACATATTGGACATGTTGTGTGAGGAGATGAGATGTACGTAGGTAAAAAGTGATGCGTAGGCACGTAGAGGGACAAAAAGGGAGAGGGCTGCCAAGGAAAGAGAAAGGGGTAAACGATCGGATGACATCCTGCGGCGACTTCAAATAAATTGGGACCACGGCAAGACAATGATGAAATTGTCATTAAAACGGAGTGAAAAACAAATAGCTTAGAAGCATTTGGTCACGAAATTAGGTATATCACTTAATAGCGCAAAGTTACCTGAGGGCCTAGCCAAATGGCATTCGCTTTTAATTTCTACTTTCGTTCACGCTTGGTTGCCATGGCCATGGAAATTTCTTCTTCGTTGATCACGTGACATATCGAAAGCCTAAGTCAGTTCCATACATTTTTGCACTAGCGATGAGACGGAGGACCCCCGACATCCTACCTGAGATCCCTGAGATCACTGAGACGGAGGATGTCGGGGTTCAAGTCATTCAAGTGAAACACTGCTAGGCTGAACAGGTTCTTTATTATGTCTCACTACCGATTACATACAGTATGACCGAACTAGGTAAGCACTGGCCTGAGGCTGGAGTGTAGACTCCGCTGCTCTCCGACGCTCGCAGGGTAGCTGCTTGTAGGGTCGCCGATGAGCTGGCCAAGGTGCGCGTTGTGTAGGCAGTTCGGTGGTCGAGGTTCAGGCTGAGCGGGGGCTCAGGCGGTGCAGCCGTTGTGGGCCGAGCGGTGAGGCTCAAGCGTTTGTGGCCTGGCTGTAGGAGGCTCGTAGGCAGGAGCTGAAGCGTGGCGGCGGCTGGTAGCGGCACGGCGCCAGCAGCTTGTAATTGTAGCCCGTAGGGAGAATCGTGGCCCGTAGGGAGAACTGGAAACAGCATAGAGAATACACAACAACCGGTCAGTAACAGGCGGTCCCTAGATCGGCTGTTATGCTTAGGAGACACAGATACTACAGACATAACATATAGGCACACAGACAACTAGAATATGCTTACCCCCAGCGGGACAGTAGATATTGAGTAGAAGGTAGAATAATCACGAGGTGTAGCGGCAGCGTTCCGATGTCTAGGGAAAGTGACCGATTTAGATCGCGCACCCATCTTATATAGGCATAAACCTATGAGTCACAGACAGACTGTGGCTCAGAACATGACCATATAAGGTAATATTGCGAAGCGCTGTGCGGCTAAGCTGGCGTTAAGCGCCTGCGAGATATTATAACGCAGTACGTAGAGTATTAAGATACAGCGATTAGCGCTATCGCAAATAGAATGCCACTTGGCTACTGGCCCTAGTGTTTTATAATTTCTCTGTATTGTGTGACTTTAAGTTAGTCGTCTATATCGTGTGTTTCCCTGCAGGTGCGTCTGACGATCTCGCGCTACATCCCGGGCGTGTTCGCGGAGGCGATGCGCGAGGGCGGCGCCAGCAGCGCGGTGCACATGTTCGACGCCGTGCACGAGCACCCCGAGCTCGTGTGGACCGACGACACGCGCCGCCGCCTCGCAGCGCACATCGCTCAGCTCGCAGACAAGTTAGTGCAACACATGAACCTCTACAGCTCAGCGCAGCTCAGCTCAGCTCAGCAGTTTTACACTAACTGTCAACCAGTATATTTGTAGGGGGGATTCTGGCGGGAACCTTAAAAAAGCGCGGATAAGAAATTTTTTCAATTTTAATTTTCTACTGAATATTTGGTGGTTTTTGCTTAAAAGTTGATCCAAAACAATAGTGATAGGTGTGCAAACCCGTGGAAATGGTGGGTAATGAGGGGGGCGGGGATAACCCGCCCACCTCACATAAACGTCCTCGGCCTGAGGCTGGAGACGGCGGGACAGTGAAGGACTGTGGTAATGGCGGCGGCGGTGAGCATTATGATTATAAACCTTACACAAAACCTGACTATAAAAGACTTTACCCAGAAAATGCAACTTGTGCAGATTTTAAAGTATTCATAGAAGCTACAAACAACAAAGATAGAATAGGCAATAAGAGCCCTATCTATCTCAATCACATATTTTCAAGTGAGATAAAAGGAGTGACGGCTATACAGAGAATCAACGGAAATAAAATAGCAGTCATATTTAAACAGTATAATACGGCCAATAACTTTATCAACAACAGTGCTTTTCATAACAAACATGGCTTGAAAGCATTTATTCCGGCTGCGCAAATAGAAAAAACAGGCATAATTAGATTTGTACCAGCAAACATTTCGAACAAAGAACTATACACAAAATTATCATCAATTTATGAAATAATAGCTATAAGAAGATTCACAAAGAAGGTAGGACAAGAGCGAGTACCATTACAAACAGTTAGCATTACTTTTCTATCGAATATTCTCCCAGACAATGTACAATACGATTTGTTTTCATACCGAGTTTTCGAATATATACCCCCATTACAGCAATGTTTCCGATGCTTTAAATTTAACCACTCCGCTAGGATATGTAATGGCAAACAAAGATGTTCCATTTGTGGAGGTGAGCATTTATATAAAGAATGTGATAGACCAACAGAGATCTGCTGTTGCAATTGCAGCGGGCCTCATCTTGCAATTTCTAGATTATGTCCAATTAAGTTAAATAAAATATTAGAAAAGAAAAATAAGATAACATATGCAAGTGCTACAATCACAAAACAACACTCAAGTGATATCATTGAATTTCCACCCTTGCCACCTCCAAAAATGAAACCAATTAACACTGTAAATAAATCTGTAAATAAGTCTGTACATACATCTGTAAATAAGTCTGTAAATACATCTGTAAATAATACTGTACATAGTGTAAATAACTCTAGAGATGTCTCTCCTAAAGTAGACATCAAAGCCCAAATAGTTGCCAACAACGATGTACTTAAGGCCCTGGTACAGACGTTGGTGGAACTGGGTAATAAGGGCGATAATACGCCTACCACTGTAAATACCATTAGAGAAACACTTATTAAAAACCTCAAGTAATGGATCCAAGTCATACAATGTCTAAGCTACGTATTGCTCAATATAACATTCAAAGTGCTAAAAATAAAAAACCCTTACTGATTCAATTCTTACAAAAACAAAATATTGACATTTGCTTACTTAACGAAACATGGTTTAAAGACAATAGTTTTAGAATACCTGGATATAATATTTATAATAAAAATTCTAAAAATACTCATAATGGTGTAGCAATACTAATTAAGCCATATTTAAAGTACAAAGTTTTAAACACTAGATTTTATGAAGAAATTCAAACTGTAGCTCTGTCCTTATCTACGGTGCATGGTAGCTTGACTATTCTTTGTGTATACTGTCCTCCTTCTAGTAGACATATACGGATCAATAGATTACGTAATATTATCAATGATCTTCCAAAGCCTATATTTGTCAGTGGTGACTTTAATGCACACCACATCGCTTTTGGTTGTCTATCCACTAAGAGCAGAGGTCAGGATTTATTTAATATCATTGATGACTTGGATTTATGTATATTAAATGATGGTAGTTTTACAACTGTTAACAACCCGAGACGAAATCCGTCTGCAATTGATGTAAGCTTTATTAGTGCTAACCTCGCATCAATATGCGAGTGGTCTGTACATGATGATGCCATGGGCAGCTATCACTACCCAACAATAACAGAGATTTCACTGCATATAGATAAATATTATATTAATCCTCCTGTTGATAGGTTTATATATAACAAAGCAGATTGGAAAAAGTTTAAAACTATTTCTAAAACAATATTTAATGATTTAGTTCTAAAATTATATGATCCTATTTCAACCTATAATGATTTTTGTTCTCGATTGGATAATTTAAAAGTTATGACAATTCCTAAACTTAATAAACCAAATAATTTCAAATGTAGACCTCCAGCTCCTTGGTGGAATGACATTTGTGAAAAAAGTGTTATTGCCTCTTACAATGCATTGAAACTATATAGAAGTGATCCTACTATGGAGAACTATTTAGATTATAAAAGAAAGGATGCACTTAAAAAAAGAACCATATCAGAACAAAAGAGAATATGTTGGAATAGCTTATGTAACACTTTTAATAGAACTACTCCTATAAGTAAGATTTGGAATCTTCTAAAAATGTTCAAAGGTATAAGAGCTGGTAATAAATCATATAAAGATGAGTTTATTTCTCAATTTCTAGATAAATTATCTGACAATAGCAATCTAAATAATATTAATAGTTTAGGCAATATTTTCGAATTAAATAATGATAATCCAAATTCAAAATTTTTGCTAGATGCTTTTACATGGTCTGAATTTAAAATGAGTTTGTTATCTCGGAAAGACACTACACCTGGTTTAGATGATTTCCCCTATTGTACTATTAAAAATTTAGATGAATCAGCACAAAAAATATTTCTTAATATTCTTAATTTACTTTGGCATTGTAAATGTATTCCACAATCATGGAAAACACAATGTGTCATTCCGATACTCAAACCAGATAAACCTCTCGAGCTTGCCAGCTCTTATAGACCAATATCACTGTCTTCATGTCTAGGTAAACTATTTGAAAACATGATTAAAAATCGTTTGGATTGGTATATGGAATCTAACGGCATCATTCCGCATGTACAATATGGATTTCGTCGAGGGCGAAGTTGTGCAGACAGCTTCACTTCCTTAATTTCAGACCTGAAACATGCAAAAGATAATAAGTTAAACACTGTTTGTGTATTTTTAGATGTTCAGGGTGCTTTTGACAGTCTAGATCCGGCTATACTTGTACAAGTTATGTCTAGGTTAGGTGTGCCTGGTCAACTATGTAAATGGATATATAATTTTTTGGATAGTAGAACACTTTATGTAAGGCATAATAATACATTGCATGGTCCAAAATGTGCATCTAAAGGTACAATGCAGGGTGCTACACTATCTCCTTTGTTGTACAATATATATACAAGTGAAATCTGTAAATTTGTAAATAGTAATGTAGATATTTTGCAGTTTGCTGATGATATTGTTTTGTACAGTAGTAATTATAATGTAGAAATTGCAATAGACAATATTAACAGAGCATTGTCCCAAATATTTCACTATTACAATGATGTGTTACATTTAAAAATTAATCCCTCCAAAAGTAGTGCCATGATATTTGGAAATGAGAACACATATTCAAAAGTAATATATAACGGAGAATTTATAAATCCAGTGAATGTTAAGAAATTTTTAGGCATAGTATTAGATAAAAAATTAACCTTTGAGGAACATATTAAAACCATATCAAAAAATGCTCTTAAAGGATTAAATATAATAAAATGTCTTGCAGGCGTTACATGGGGAGCTGACCCGAAAATATTGTCAACTTTGTATAAAAGTATAGTTAGAAGCCATTTTGATTATAGCTCATTAGTGTATATAAATAGTACTCATGTAAATAAACTAGATCTATTGCAGAACAGGGCTTTGAGAACAATTTCTGGTGCAATGTGCTCTACTCCCATAAGGGCCATGGAAGTGGAGACTAAAATAATGCCCCTAATTTTGAGACGCATTCTACTTGCAGAGAGATTCTGTCTTAAATTAATTGCTGCAGATAACAAGAAAATAATAAACAAAATAGTACCTTCTGTATGTAGAAATCCTGGACCTCTAACAACAGGCGAGATTCTCTTAAATGGTAAATCCCCAACATTGTCCAAAATATTGCTGGAAACAGAAAACAGTTTTACTGGTATTAGAAAACAATGCCCATGGCCATGTTACTCCTTCTCTTATCAGTGTATCACACATCCTGTCAAAGAATTGCAAAATCCCATCAATAACAATTTAGATATGTTACAGTTTATGGCAGATAATAAGAATTATTATGTTATTTACACTGATGGCAGTAAAGGAAGTGATTATGTGCGTGCTGCTATATATGATCCACAAATTCAATTCTCTCAAAGCTTTGTTCTACACAATACATGCACCATATTCACTGCAGAGGCATATGCGGTTTATCAGGCATTAAAACATATTCGCCAAATTAACAATAGCAAATACTTTTTGATTGTTTCTGATTCACTGAGTTTGATTAAAGCCTTAACTAACCTTACAGTTTCTTTTAAGACAAATTATATTCTATATTTCATCAAAGAAATAATTTATCAATATTACCTCAAGCACAAAAGCATTGCTTTTCTGTGGGTACCTTCACACCGAGGTATCTATGGCAATGAAATAGTTGATAAAACCGCATATGAAGGTAGTAATGCTATTGATGTTAGAAATGCAATGGACATTCCTATGACTGACTTCTTGCAATGTATTAATGAAAATGTTTGTAACTTATGGTTAGAATTGTGGAAGAAAGACCAAGACACTAAAGGAAAATTTTACGGCCGTATACAAGAAGAATTACCTGTTAGACCCTGGTACAATAGATTGAAGGAAGCCAGCCGAGACTTTATCACTACGATAAATAGATTGCGCTTTGGCCATAATACTGCTCCGTCACACCTTGCTAGACTTGGCATTATTACAAGCAATACATGCCCACATTGTGAATCTCAAGAAGGAACTCAAGGAACCGTTGCACATCTTATCTTTGACTGTCAAAACTTCCTGCTTGACAGATTAGTGTTGGCTAGTGAACTCAGTGAAGTGAACATAAAGTGCGATTCTTTCTCCCGCCCGCCGCCACTCGAAGAGTTATTGAAAGACAAAAATACTTACAAACCGATATATAAATACATTAAAAATACTGTTAAAACAATTTAAAAATTAAGTGAATGTGCAGTGTCCGTTAAAATAAAATAAGATTTGACCTAAAGGTCCAGTTACCAGGTCATAAAATCCCAAAAAAAAAAAAAAAATATATTTGTAGGGGGACCTGAAGTGTGCTCCTGTAAACGCACACGCCAATAGGGTGCGTGATCTTCCGAGATTCAGTCCATTATAACCTCAAGGTGTTCGGACAAGGAAGCTGGCCGTATAAATTTTCTTCACTTACTTTGTTTAGGCATTGAAATATAGGCATCGGTCATACGTGCATGCATCTAACTAATTTACAGGCATCCCGTCTGTAGCACGACTGTGGCCAGTGCATAATAGTTTCCTTATTGAGGAGAAAATTATATTATTTTCCTCTTCTCAACAGACATCAATGCGACCAACTCCGCGATCCAAACGCACTATTCGAAGACCGGGAGACGTTGGAGCGTTGCGCAGCCGGGGAACAAACCTGGGCCCCACCGGGAGAGGTGGTGGTCGATGGGGTATACCTCAAGCTGTACCTACAGAACCCGCACTGGAATCTCAGGAGCCCCAAGAGATTCCTGCAGGAACTGCTAACGGAAACCATAAATTCGCTGAACAAGGATTCTTCAGAGGTTAGTATGTGATAAATAAATAAATTCAAACTCAAATGGTATATTGATTTTCACAGGTATATAATGCATAGGTATAATATTAAAACAAGTTCCACTGTAACATACATTGAGATAACATAACTACTAGAGTAACAAACTCCTGTAGGAGTTGTTGCCGCTACAAATATATTTTTTGTGAAAAAATATATTTTACACTTTTATTCTTGTATTAATACCCAAAATAATATTCTTATAGTCTTTTGGGACAATGTAGTGTACTCACACGCATTCATGCGTATGAATAATGGCCGCACGCTCGCACTCACAGGGCAAATTCCATGGTGTCTGGCTAGACGAACGGCCCTTCGGATTGGTCTGGCTGCTTAGGAAGGGTCTTAAAATAGTATCTAAAGTAACATATATCAAATTTAGCTTTGCTAAAATGACGTAGTTTACATAATTTTTAAGTAACTTTCAAGGCGTCTGGCAGAAGTAATGGCCCACGGAAAGTGTCTGGCAATAATGAATTTCAATTACTTCGCGCTATCTGTGAAATGGCCCAGCATTCAAGTAAGTGGGTCGGCATACCTCTTAACAAGAGTGTATACTAATAATCCTCAAAATTTCAGCTTTGATAAAATGACGTAGGTCTGGCGGCTCTGGGATCTTGGACTAAATTGAATCTATAACAACAATAAAACGAGAACAAAAAATATTAAAATAATAATTTACTGCTTCGTATTATAGGAGGAAAAAGTCTTAGTAGGAAACAAGGAATGAGTCCTATAATTCCGGTACCAAATGACAGCGCTCATCAAGTTACGAAACTCCCGTAAAAATGAGAAATTCAAAATTTTATTTATTGACAACATCGTGAAGTTCAATGATTTTTTGCGATTTTTATTGTAATTTACAGCAAAATGTCGTGATAAACAATTAACATGAGCGTGAAATAAAATATCCTGCCTCTTTATCAACGTAATTTGCAATATTTCACTGCGTATCTACCCTTTTTACGATCGTTGTCTTTTCGTGTCGACAAATTTGACACTTGAGGACAATGAGACAGTATTAGGTCCACGTACCCATAACACATGGCAACAAATATATGCGCTCTTTGCTAATCTAGTTGTTGTATAGATCAATGGTAACATACCCAAAGGTTTACAATATTAGTATTATTTTCTCGTCTAACAGAATTGAAATCCATATTTTGTATATTAATAACATAAGGCAGCGATAGCTTAGTGGAGATATCAACACTGCCAGGCTTCGAATGCACGTCGCTCACCACTAACTTTTCGGTGTTATGTACGTATTGAATTGTTAATTATAGCTTGCCCCATGCCTCGGATAGCATGTTAAGTCGTCAGTCCCAGTTGTCATGAAGATCCTTGTCAGTAATTATAAAGCGTCAGTACCTCTGAATAAACTGACACTAGTCTAAACCTTAGAATATCGCGATCCGTTTGGGTTGCGGCAGTCAGACAGTCAGTCGCTCTAGTGGAAAAGCCAATTAAAATCCAGTTAGACTAATAAGCGGACCCCGGTTTGTAAGTGGGATGACGCTAGGAGGATTATGATATCATCGGTAAATGGATCATATTGTTTCGGGTTGTTTTAAGGATATCGTTAATGTATATTAAAAACAATAGTGGTCCCAGCACACTACCCTGCGAAACGCCGTATTAGATTTGTTGAGGGTTGCATAAGTAAGACATGTATTTTCGGACAAATTCGTGAGACTACTGTCAATTGCCATCTTTTATTTAGATAGATTTCAAGAAGTTGTAATATGTTTCCTCTTAGGCCGTGTCTATATACATAGTTTGTCTATTAGCTTTGGTCATGTCCTTAAAGATAGCTCAAATGGGTATTGTTTTATCCATGGCTGTCATAAAATTAGTAAGTAAAATATTGCTATATTGATTGTAAGCCAATTTCTAAAACCTTTTTAATCGTTACAAAATAATGGATTCTTTTCAAAGTAATTTGTATTGTACAAATATTTTCTCGATTTTTTAATGCATATATTTAGGTGCATACATATTACTCAGACCTAGACAAACATCCATGATCACACACACAAATGTATGAATTGAGATTTTTTTTTAATTATCTAGAAACTTCATTATTTTTTATTATCCGTAATTTCGGCTACTTGACAGGAGCCGTAGTCACTAGTCACGAAAGAATGAAATAATAGTTGTCTTTGTCTTGAATGTAGAATTTATCTCAAAGTACCCGAATATTGTTCAACTATTAATGTTACTATTTACGCAGAAAATACTATTTAATTCATTTCAAAAAAATTGAAAATTCAATTTTCATGCCATAGGATAGCTTAAAAAATTAAGCATTTTATGAACGAAGCCTTTTAGCGTTAACTTGTTCAGAAAATATAAAAATCTCCTAAGAAAGATTTATCTATCTCAGTTTTACCATCATTCACCAAGGGTATTAGCGATATATTTCGTAGGCCACCAGCCACATATTTTAATCCATCAAAGTTAATGCTGACTTACCGCTGTGACGCTTAATATTTCAATAAATACTTGGTTCGTCAATAATTTTGACCTATGCGATACGGCTGCAGCGTAAATCAATAGATTTATTTATTTTTAAAATTAATTTTGTGATTATCCAGACCGTTGAGAAAATTACTACAAAGTTTTGACTATCAAGTAGGTACGAACCATATAGTCATGGATTTACAATAACCATAAATACACAGTCAGGGTCTCAAACCCGTCCGGAAAAATAGGCCCAATGCATATATTTTCAAACTAGAGGACGCCAGCAGCTACGCCTGCATTTTTTTTTATTTACCCGTTTTGGCCGATGCCGTGAGAATTTCGGGAAATCCCTTCTTAGTGCACCCCTACGGTCCCCAAGGAACATACATGCCAAATTTCAGCTTCCTGCACCCTATAGTTTCGGCTGTAGCGTGTCTGTCAGTCAGTCAGTAATGCAAGGATTTTGTATATTAAGATGCATCGTTCGTTGCATGGCGCAGGCGTTAAATGCCAAAATGTTACGACTGTTAAATACAACTTTAAGACAAATATGTATTTATTTATTTAGGCTTCATATACCTTCACAAAGTACATAGGCGGACTGAGCGGCGGGCGAGAATGTGAATATTAAGGGCGGTTTCAGATTAGCGTATTTTTCTGCGCGTGTACGGTCGTTTCAGCATACGCGCTTACACGCGCGCTACATTACGCGCTTCAAAAAACCGAACGGGCATATTTCGGCGTGTTCGCTCGAAACTGTACTGACATCTTGTCAGTGTCAACATGGATTCTGACGGCTCGTGTATATACGAGCTTAGAAGCGCGTCAACGCTCGTACGAGTTGCGCGTGTGCCAAAAGGCGCGCCTGTACGCGCCTACATGCGCTTCCAAAAACGAGCTTATACGCGCGTATAAAACGCTAATCTTAGTGTAACAATATTAACATTTTTAGAAATTTATTTAAAATTTCGTTGTTCGGTTTTTTGTTTACGGTCTGGATATGGTGCTCGCAATAGTCTTTGTAATACGATTGCGAGCACCGGCAATAAAATTATAAAAACAAAAATAAATTAATGCACACTGTACCAGAAGGCAAAAGTAAAAATAAAATTAAATCTTTTCAGTTTATAACTCAGAATATAATCTCTTTTTGGAGTGAACGCCCCTTTGACTAGATTCTTTTTATGGAACCTGGTCTTTACTTCAATTTTTTATTTCGTCATAAAAATAAATAAAAAAATAATTTATAAGTATATTTTAATATTCATTTTTCTTTGAAACAACACATATTTCAAGCGAAAGAATATTTATATCTTTTTCCATACAAACATGTATGAGAAGACCTAACGAAAAAACGGTAAATCAGATTTTAATTCTATAATTTTCTAAGCGACGCAGCAGTATCTCATGAATAAGGTATACGAGGGCGGCACTGAAAATTTCGGGAATCAAGGAAGTGACACAACATTACTATTTAAAAATGTATTTATTGCTTTTCGAAGTATTCTCCGCGAAATTTGACACATTTTTCCATACGTTGGAAGCAATCATTGAAGCAACCATTCCATTCGAAAGTTGGGGTCTCCAAAATGGCCGTTTTGTAGGCGTCCACAGCTTCTTCAGGTGATGAAAATCTCTGTCCACGCAATTTATTATTTAATTTAGGGAAAGTATAGAAATCATTAGGGCTTAGGTCGGGGCTGTTCGGCTGATGGTCTTATAATATGTTTTCTTGCTCTAAAAACTGTTTTGTTCTGTGCGCGGTGTGAGAACTCGTATTGTCGTGATGGAGGATGATGCGGTGGTTGCAGTTCTCTTTACGGAGTTCAGAAACGACCTGTGGCAAACAAATGCTAGCATACCATTCTGCATTAACCGTTCTTTGTCCCTCAAGAGGAATAGTCGTAACATGGCCGGTTTTGGAGACAAAAGTGGCCACCATTTTTTTTGCAACACTCCGTGAACGAAAATTTTTTGTTGGCTTTAACTCATTTTCTAACACCCAAACTCGTGATTGGTTTTTTGTTTCGGGTTCGTACGCGTATATCCAGGATTCGTCACCTGATACGATGTTGTATACAGCATTTGAGGATCCTGCGTGGAATCTTTCGAGAGTTCTGACGCACCAAGTAACGCGAGCCGCTTTTTGCTCTTCACAGAGCGAATGCGGTATCTATCGGGAAAATAACTTTTTTACACCTAATTGTTCATGTAAGATTATTTGTATTTGATTCATGCCAATGTCTAAAATTGCCTGAATATCGCGGTATGTCACATGTCGATCTTCCTCAATCAGCTTACGCACAGCATCAACGTTTTCTTGGGTGACTGCAGTTTTTGGACGACCTTGACGGGGATCATCACTGAGCTTGACAAGTCCACGTTGAAATTCAGCAAACCAGCGATAAATTGTGGTTTTGGATGGGGCTTCATCACCAAATGCAGAAATCATCCGGTCAACACACTGTTTTTGTGTTAAACCACTTCGAAAGTCATAATAAATCATCGCTCTTGAATTTTCTCGAGTCAATTCCATTTTCTCAAAGACTAAACAAGTTTGACAAAACCTTGTGACAAGACCGAGAATCTTTTTTTAAATAAATAAATGGTATTCGATTTTTAAAACCAAGGAGTTTTCAATTAAAAAGATTTTAATGTGACAAGAATAGTGAAAATATTCCATTCCCGATACTATTAGTGCAGCCTATGTATACACATATATTTTTTATATATTATCTATTTTTATTTTTATTTATTTATTAAGCACATCCACATCACACATATCCATACATAGTACTATGCAATTTTTATAAAGTCTCACATCCGATATGTGTGACACTTAAGGTGTTCTTGGGCTTACGCGAATATTACACATTGAAATTAAACTACAGTTTACGGATTTTATCGCGATGTATTGGTTTCACTAAGAAGACCAGAAGACCTAAGGACACTGTGAGCTTATTCTGCTTAAATAGTAACACCAGTAGTTGAAAAATGTTCGGGTACTTTGAGATAACTTATACATTCAAGAAAAAGACAAATATCACCTCAGTCTGCCGTGAACATGAATCCTGTAAAGAATTCGAAACGTCGGCTAGTAATAAATAAAAAATGTAGTTTCTAGATCATTCGTTTCAAATGTAATAACTTATTTAAACCAATACATCGCGATAAAATCCGTAAACTGTAGTTTAATTTCAATATTATCTATTGTGTAAAATAATAGACCCAATATAAAAAAATAATTTCCTTTTATAAAAAAAAATCCATAAATAAATAAAATAAATCAAATGGTGTCAATATCTGTCTCTAGTTGAGTTACATCTTCACTTGTTTCTATAAAGCTTTAAGGCGTCTGACAACATTTTACACTTAATGATATTGTAGTACAAACATATCTCAAACAATGACCAGAAAGCATAGGGGACCAAGGTGAGATCCCTGGGGAACATCAGATAGTCCAGCCCTAATATCGAAATATCGGATTAAAATCTGCGTATCACACCGAGTTCACATAGTTGCGCTGGCAAGATTCGCACCATTTCGATAATGAACCACATAATATGCCAACATGACTCGGCTTTCTTAATAGAATGTCATGGTCTACCAAATCGAACGCCTTCGAAAATTCTATATAAATCAGCAATTGCTTTATTTGTGTCAGTAACATGTTCGATGTGGTTGAAGCGTTTGACTATCCGAAAGAAAACCATATTGTTGAGCGGTTGAGAATGGTTTAATATGGTAAAATAACCTCTATTGTACCTAAATATACCACAACTTAACCCATAGCGGACATGATCGAATTAGGTCTATATTTATAACGTTGCATTTTTTTGAATTGGAATACTTTTGGACCTTTTGTGGTACCGAGTCTTTTCTTTGATATTAGTTATTAGCAGTGTTGCCAACTCTGATTTTCAAAAATACGTAGATCGGAGTTAAAAAGTACGTAGGTCTACGTACTTTTAATAATATTTAAGATAAAGGGAGTAAAAAATGGTAAAACGAGTGTTTCAAACATCGATTCGAGTGTGTGAGCAAATATTATTGACTTAAATTGATCGATATGTTTTTAGTTTGTACTTGTTAAATTAATTGGGTACGAATAAACATGCAAGAAAGTATTATATACGTCCATTTTTACGTGTGGTTTGTGTTTAATAATGCTTCTTTCTTAGTAAAATCTCGTTATTTTGCTAATTTGGTCATTTGCTGAAAAATATGTAGATTCTGGGCCTGAAGTATGTAGGTTCGCGAGAAGGGTCCGAAATACGTAGATCTACGTAAAAAGACGTAGAGTTGGCAACGCTGGTTATTAGCGATCTACTGAAACAGATTGGATATGAATAGTTGCAAATGGTCAGTTGTGTTCTGACATAAGCCATAAAGATTTCATACATTTTGTTAAGGTCTATAAAGTCGTGTTCACTAGATAAACTCCGTAGAGTCACCTTGATCGCCTCGCACACGGAAAGCGAGTGGTTCACTAGGTGACAACTCACTACTCGCACGCTGGTTTAAAGCGACGTCCACCCACAGACTACGTGTCGACAGCTAGAAGGCCAGTCCCCGTGCGACGAGGCAGCGCGTACCCTGGTGACCTGTAGGTACTAGTATTAGAGACGTGCTCATTGGAGTCTATTGGGTTTCAATGTGTCCGCAGGGCAGTCGAGGCGAGACGTGCGCGCGCGCGCTGTGCGCGGCACTAACTGCGCGGCCGGCGCTGGGCGAGGCGTGCGCGCAGCTGGGCGAGGTGCCGCGCGTGGCGCGCCTGCTCACCACCGCGCCGCGCCTCGCCGTGCCGCTGCTCGCCGCGCTCGCGCACACGCAGGTACCCACCGCACACGTATATACGCAGATATCCACCCACACACATACAAACAGGTACCTACCCCACACACGCACACGTCACGAAGCCCAAGCTGAGCAAGGCGTGCGCGCAGTTGGGCGGGGCGTGGGCATCCGGTGCTCCGCCTGGCGAAGCGTGAAGTACCATCATGCGTCAGGAATCGCCTTCATATATTACCAGCCTTTTGCTGTGTTTCATCAATAACAAACGTGTTTTTATCCCTTCTATTCGAAAAGTGTCACTTTGTTCCTCTTTTAGCGGGAGCAAAATAGCTCTTTTCTGTTAAGAACTTTTTAGCGGGCGGCAAAGTGATTTGAATTTGGAATGTATATCATACATAGAAATCGAACGCAAATTGTATGAATAACTGGCTGGTACGTGTTGGCTGCACGGGCGTGGGGACCCGCGCAAACAAAAAAAAAAGCGCGCGAATTACGTCTCTGTACTCGTAATCAGTAGGTATATACTTTATTGAATTTTGCAAAAATAATGAGTTCTGCGTCGAGTTATAAAAGCGAATGCTTTAACTCCTGAAACAATAACTACAGAAGCTAACAACGTCGTACAAAGCTTATTACCCACGAACAGAAAATTATTTATTTATTCATAGAAAGGGGATGAAAAGTAGAGTATATGACTCGAGTGCAAATTATTTTTCCCTCGGGCAATGTACTTTGAATCCCTCGCTGGACTCAGGATCTACGTTAGAATACCTCGCTACGCTCGGGATTCTATTCTAGAATCCTTCATTTCGCTCGTGATTCAAAGTAGCGCCCTCGCCGTAAAAATACAATTTTGCTCCCTTGTCATACAATCTACTATTTCGATAGAGTTGCAGAGTAACCGACGACAAAGTGGCCTTTTCTTGCCTGTGTTTTTTTTGTTAGAAAAGTGGGGATAAAATGTAGAGGAATCAGTGGTGATAATCAACCTACTCTAACGATTTTCTGTAGTATAATTCTCTACACCAGCATTTCCCAAAGTATGGGTCCCGACCTACTGGTGGGTGGCGAGCGAATATTGAGTGGAGCCTGAAATTTAAGGCGACACCAACTGACCGAAGCTCTTTTCCCCTTTATGCCTTTATCCTCCCATTCATGTCTCCTTTTTATCAAAAACAGTTAAGAATTGGGTCTCAAGATCGGAATTTTTGTTTGATGGGTCGGAGAACAGACAACTTTGGCACTGCTCTACACGTATATTTATGTGTACAGGCGTGCGTAGTGGCGCTGGGTCAGACAGACGTGATGTCGGGCATGAAGACGGCGGTGAAGTCGTGTCGCGAGGTGCTGGGCAGCGCGTGCGAGGCGCTCGCCACCATCTTCTCCAGCGCCGCCAACACCGACAGGCTCGTGCTGCAGGTACGTGGTTAAGGCGTTTTGATTTCTTGTGGCAAAAGGAGATCTGTCATGGTCCATAGAAAATTTACCCAGGCCCGACACAAACGAAACATACCTCTGTTTTTTTGTTATATTACATATAACAAAAATATAGTAACAGTATTTTAAATAACAGTGGTTAACAACTATTTATAGCTATGTGACTTTACTCAGGTGAAATATTTAAAAACAATTCATTTTTCACTTAATAGCAATTGTATCCATTTAGAATGACCCAAAGTTAATACAAATAGGAAATATAGACAATCACCAAACTTTTATCTCCATTAGAGCAAAGATAAAATATTGGTAGTAGAATATACTATATCCGAAAGGGTATTTGTGCGAAGTGTGGGTGTGTAATGCACCTCTGCCTACCCATTCGGGGATAAAAGGCGTGAAGATATGTTACTAACAAAAATTTTTGTTAGTCTATACTAAAAACGCTTGAATGTTTTTAGTTTATACCTATTTGAAATCTAACATGAATGGTCAGTCAGGAGACTCAGGAACATTATTTGAAGTGGCAAAGTAAGTGTAGTTTCGGAAAGGGATAGTAAGTGACTTTTTAATACTGATGTGCTAAACCTTTTCAGCTTATTTTTTATTTAATGCAAATGAAAAACTGGCTAGTTTGATTACGGATATCCGAATACCTAAATTCATAAAAAAAAAAAATTAAACTTAGCTATTCAAAATTATTATTATATGCTATTCTATATTATTGCCAGTATCAAATCAAAATCAAAAACATAACACTCCTTTTTTGGGCAGTCGTGTCAAAAGATAAAGGTGTGCGCGTCACCCGGCACTATGACACAATGACCTTGACACCTATGCGCTTACGACGTCACACGTTTACTTCTATTGAAGTTGGCGGCGCTAGTGACACTGACATCTTGCCATTACGTAGAGATGGGTGTAGCAATATCGAAAACCCTCGGTACATTTAATTAATTTTAATGAAACGTATTATGTAATACGTTATTTACTGACCGGAATTACTTTTTAATCACAGAATCTAAGAACGATTGGAAGGAAAAAGACAAATAAATCTAAAAGATTCTAATTAATGCAACTTTCGCGTCACATCACTAGCCTACTTGATATGAAGTCATTGGCGTGCGGGACATATAAAGATTTGGGGCCTTTTATGTTTCTATCCATTTTAACACAGAAAAAAGCCTGTTTTGCCTGAGAAAATAATAAATAGGGCTTCATTAGTGTCCATCTACACAATTACAAAAGAAACAAAAGTGTTTATGTATCGTAAATAGGTTTTTTTTTTATTGAACTTCTATAGAAGTCGTGGCCTGGACGGCACGAAAATCCTGAACTTCTATAGAAGTTGTTGGCGGTGAAAAGGTTAAGCGCCCAGATTTTTAATGATACCTTTATTTTTTACCTTCGACGATTTAAATGAACCTTAACTCGATTGATTTAACTTACTTGAAGTTTAAATATGATATAATAGTTACGTTTTATTATTTACTAGAACTTTAGGTCATCTGAATAATCCAATCATTATATTATTTTACAAGTTTTGTGAGTAAATAAATATCAAACATTTTTATTAGTATGAAAAAGTCAAAAGTAAGTATTTTGTTGTTAACCACTTGTTTCGAATATAACAATAATACATATTTGTTATACTCAAAATAACAAAAGATCGTGTCGGGTCTGGGTCACAAATGCCAGTTCTCCTTTTGGTTAATTTTATAAGATTTTATTAAAATTAAAAATAAATCGTTGATAACTTTATTAATTTAACTACAGGCGATATCTTTGTCATTATCATAATTATGTTACTCTTGAGGTTTTCTCGTCTAATTATAAAAATTAATAATGTATGTTATTTTAATAATATAGAGCGAGTTGCGTTTCGTTTCATGATTCCACTTCGATAAAATTATAATCGATCAAAAAATAAAGGGTTAAATTGCAAGCAGTAATGGGCGGGTCACAATTATCGATAGATTACAATATCGCAAGATATATCATAATGTAACGGTATTTTCAATTTTACGGTCAATAAAAGTTTTATTATCTCTCATAACGTTTAAAAATAATACATATTGAGCGAACTGCTTTTTGGAGAGGCTTGCCAGTTTGGAGCTTGAATTTAGTCCGTCAAATATGACAGCAAGACCATATTCGGCATTAAAACGGACGTCCTCCAATGATTTCCCAGAGCAGACGATAAGCTTGTCATCGGCATAATAGATGATATACCCCAAAAATAGCTTCGGCCCGAGTACACTGCCCTGCGGAACACCAACAAAAAACATTATATTCACCACTGTGCGGATTGCCGATTTTTACTTCCCGTTTCCTATTTCGGAGGTAGCTGCTGAATAGAGAAAGTGCTTATCTCTTACTCTTATGGCCTCCAATCTCTACAAAAGAATGATTACAGAAACTGTGTCAAACTCTTTTTTGAGGTCAATGTATACTGTAATGCATTTATGACCTTGGCTACGATTTCAGGCCACAGGAACATATGCATTCGCGTTGCTCTCTTGCATTATTTTTCTATAGCCTATAGTGTCCCACTGCTGGACAAAGACATCTGCCTTGGATTGCCATTGAACTTTTTATGATTATAATAATAAATAATCTTCCTTATATTTTTTTCATCAAAATACTTACGTGTTCGTATTCGCGTACAAAACATCGTTTTTAGTAAGTTCGTATATTGCAGTTTAGATTAAAATATACGTGGACTTGCACGTCTTATGTGTACGTACCGAGCGTGCTCTATAGTCGGGTCCAACGGCTATAGAGCACGCTCGGTGTATTTCGTGCCGTAAGCCTCGGGCAGTCTTTGTTAGCCAGCCTAATCTTAGCCACTATGATCGCGCATATACAGTTAGAGTCGTCGCCCAATCTTCCTGTTATCAATGAGTTCCTAAAACGTGTATTGCGCAGCCGCTAGTGACTAAAGGTACGAGTTCGTAGCAGACGGCAGACCCCATGAGTATCACGACGTGTTGCCGCGTCGCTATTGGTTTCTATGTATTTGTATCGAGCGACACATCGCCTAAGGCGCGCCGCGAAGGGTCGTGACGTATCACCCGACCGCACATTAGTATTGCCAATGACGTTCTCAAAGACTTTGCTCTCGTTTGCGGTCTGGTTTGAAATCGTGACTGCTGCTGTGGTCTATGGTCGGCTACACACTCGTATCTTAACACCAGCCCTACCAAGACAGAGTACGTGAATTGTATGTTTGTGCAGGCGCTGGAGAGCGACTTGATAGGCGAGCTACTGTCTCTGTTAGAGACGCGACTAGAGGGCAATGTGGCGGCTCAGTTAGTGCGCGCTCTGAAGGCCATGGCGCGGTCGGCGCCGCACGGCGAGCGCGTGCGCGCCGCGCTCAGCGCCAGCCCCGTGTGGGAGCACTACGCCGCGCAGCGACACGACCTGTTCATCACCGCCGCGCCGCAACACCACTCGCTCACCGGTATGTACCACACCACACCACACCACCACTACACTATACCACAAGGCGCCGCGCTCAGCGCCAGCCCCGTGTGGGAGCACTACGCCGCGCAGCGACACGACCTGTTCATCACCGCCGCGCCGCAACACCACTCGCTCACCGGTATGTACCACACCACACCACACCACCACTACACTATACCACAAGGCGCCGCGCTCAGCGCCAGCCCCGTGTGGGAGCACTACGCCGCGCAGCGACACGACCTGTTCATCACCGCCGCGCCGCAACACCACTCGCTCACCGGTATGTACCACACCACACCACACCACCACTACACTATACCACAAGGCGCCGCGCTCAGCGCCAGCCCCGTGTGGGAGCACTACGCCGCGCAGCGACACGACCTGTTCATCACCGCCGCGCCGCAACACCACTCGCTCACCGGTATGTACCACACCACACCACACCACCACTACACTATACCACAAGGCGCCGCGCTCAGCGCCAGCCCCGTGTGGGAGCACTACGCCGCGCAGCGACACGACCTGTTCATCACCGCCGCGCCGCAACACCACTCGCTCACCGGTATGTACCACACCACACCACACCACCACTACACTATACCACAAGGCGCCGCGCTCAGCGCCAGCCCCGTGTGGGAGCACTACGCCGCGCAGCGACACGACCTGTTCATCACCGCCGCGCCGCAACACCACTCGCTCACCGGTATGTACCACACCACACCACACCACCACTACACTATACCACAAGGCGCCGCGCTCAGCGCCAGCCCCGTGTGGGAGCACTACGCCGCGCAGCGACACGACCTGTTCATCACCGCCGCGCCGCAACACCACTCGCTCACCGGTATGTACCACACCACACCACACCACCACTACACTATACCACAAGGCGCCGCGCTCAGCGCCAGCCCCGTGTGGGAGCACTACGCCGCGCAGCGACACGACCTGTTCATCACCGCCGCGCCGCAACACCACTCGCTCACCGGTATGTACCACACCACACCACACCACCACTACACTATACCACAAGGCGCCGCGCTCAGCGCCAGCCCCGTGTGGGAGCACTACGCCGCGCAGCGACACGACCTGTTCATCACCGCCGCGCCGCAACACCACTCGCTCACCGGTATGTACCACACCACACCACACCACCACTACACTATACCACAAGGCGCCGCGCTCAGCGCCAGCCCCGTGTGGGAGCACTACGCCGCGCAGCGACACGACCTGTTCATCACCGCCGCGCCGCAACACCACTCGCTCACCGGTATGTACCACACCACACCACACCACCACTACACTATACCACAAGGCGCCGCGCTCAGCGCCAGCCCCGTGTGGGAGCACTACGCCGCGCAGCGACACGACCTGTTCATCACCGCCGCGCCGCAACACCACTCGCTCACCGGTATGTACCACACCACACCACACCACCACTACACTATACCACAAGGCGCCGCGCTCAGCGCCAGCCCCGTGTGGGAGCACTACGCCGCACAGCGACACGACCTGTTCATCACCGCCGCGCCGCAACACCACTCGCTCACCGGTATGTACCACACCACACCACACCACCACTACACTATACCACAAGGCGCCGCGCTCAGCGCCAGCCCCGTGTGGGAGCACTACGCCGCGCAGCGACACGACCTGTTCATCACCGCCGCGCCGCAACACCACTCGCTCACCGGTATGTACCACACCACACCACACCACCACTACACTATACCACAAGGCGCCGCGCTCAGCGCCAGCCCCGTGTGGGAGCACTACGCCGCGCAGCGACACGACCTGTTCATCACCGCCGCGCCGCAACACCACTCGCTCACCGGTATGTACCACACCACACCACACCACCACTACACTATACCACAAGGCGCCGCGCTCAGCGCCAGCCCCGTGTGGGAGCACTACGCCGCGCAGCGACACGACCTGTTCATCACCGCCGCGCCGCAACACCACTCGCTCACCGGTATGTACCACACCACACCACACCACCACTACACTATACCACAAGGCGCCGCGCTCAGCGCCAGCCCCGTGTGGGAGCACTACGCCGCGCAGCGACACGACCTGTTCATCACCGCCGCGCCGCAACACCACTCGCTCACCGGTATGTACCACACCACACCACACCACCACTACACTATACCACAAGGCGCCGCGCTCAGCGCCAGCCCCGTGTGGGAGCACTACGCCGCGCAGCGACACGACCTGTTCATCACCGCCGCGCCGCAACACCACTCGCTCACCGGTATGTACCACACCACACCACACCACCACTACACTATACCACAAGGCGCCGCGCTCAGCGCCAGCCCCGTGTGGGAGCACTACGCCGCGCAGCGACACGACCTGTTCATCACCGCCGCGCCGCAACACCACTCGCTCACCGGTATGTACCACACCACCACTATACCACACCACCACTACACTATACCACAAGGCGCCGCGCTCAGCGCCAGCCCCGTGTGGGAGCACTACGCCGCGCAGCGACACGACCTGTTCATCACCGCCGCGCCGCAACACCACTCGCTCACCGGTATGTACCACACCACACCACACCACCACTACACTATACCACAAGGCGCCGCGCTCAGCGCCAGCCCCGTGTGGGAGCACTACGCCGCGCAGCGACACGACCTGTTCATCACCGCCGCGCCGCAACACCACTCGCTCACCGGTATGTACCACACCACACCACACCACCACTACACTATACCACAAGGCGCCGCGCTCAGCGCCAGCCCCGTGTGGGAGCACTACGCCGCGCAGCGACACGACCTGTTCATCACCGCCGCGCCGCAACACCACTCGCTCACCGGTATGTACCACACCACACCACACCACCACTACACTATACCACAAGGCGCCGCGCTCAGCGCCAGCCCCGTGTGGGAGCACTACGCCGCGCAGCGACACGACCTGTTCATCACCGCCGCGCCGCAACACCACTCGCTCACCGGTATGTACCACACCACACCACACCACCACTACACTATACCACAAGGCGCCGCGCTCAGCGCCAGCCCCGTGTGGGAGCACTACGCCGCGCAGCGACACGACCTGTTCATCACCGCCGCGCCGCAACACCACTCGCTCACCGGTATGTACCACACCACACCACACCACCACTACACTATACCACAAGGCGCCGCGCTCAGCGCCAGCCCCGTGTGGGAGCACTACGCCGCGCAGCGACACGACCTGTTCATCACCGCCGCGCCGCAACACCACTCGCTCACCGGTATGTACCACACCACACCACACCACCACTACACTATACCACAAGGCGCCGCGCTCAGCGCCAGCCCCGTGTGGGAGCACTACGCCGCGCAGCGACACGACCTGTTCATCACCGCCGCGCCGCAACACCACTCGCTCACCGGTATGTACCACACCACACCACACCACCACTACACTATACCACAAGGCGCCGCGCTCAGCGCCAGCCCCGTGTGGGAGCACTACGCCGCGCAGCGACACGACCTGTTCATCACCGCCGCGCCGCAACACCACTCGCTCACCGGTATGTACCACACCACACCACACCACCACTACACTATACCACAAGGCGCCGCGCTCAGCGCCAGCCCCGTGTGGGAGCACTACGCCGCGCAGCGACACGACCTGTTCATCACCGCCGCGCCGCAACACCACTCGCTCACCGGTATGTACCACACCACACCACACCACCACTACACTATACCACAAGGCGCCGCGCTCAGCGCCAGCCCCGTGTGGGAGCACTACGCCGCGCAGCGACACGACCTGTTCATCACCGCCGCGCCGCAACACCACTCGCTCACCGGTATGTACCACACCACACCACACCACCACTACACTATACCACAAGGCGCCGCGCTCAGCGCCAGCCCCGTGTGGGAGCACTACGCCGCGCAGCGACACGACCTGTTCATCACCGCCGCGCCGCAACACCACTCGCTCACCGGTATGTACCACACCACACCACACCACCACTACACTATACCACAAGGCGCCGCGCTCAGCGCCAGCCCCGTGTGGGAGCACTACGCCGCGCAGCGACACGACCTGTTCATCACCGCCGCGCCGCAACACTACTCGCTCACCGGTATTTACTGTGACTGCACAATGAATTACAATTACATGCAAATTTACTTACCAAATCTTCACTGATGTTCATGAGTGGACCTATAAGATTACACTCATAATTTTGGCCAAAATAATGACGAAATCGTTATAGTTACCAGTCTAATGATCAGGGTTTTCTTCAACGAAGTCCTCGGGCACCAAACACGTGCACGGATTCACACAAGTTTTACAATGTTCAATATGTTACAAGTTTATCTTTTATCACAAAACTATTCGCGAAGCTACCAGGATGGGCTTTTTAAATATAATTCAATTCCAAAACGCAAAATTACAAGACTGCGTGAGCGCAAGACAATTTTTCCACCGGAAACGACAAAGACTCAGAGCGAATGACAGTTCATAGTGTGACCATAGTCAAAATTTACAATAGACTAAACAAAACGTTACTAAACCGATAAAATCGATTTGACTTATCACAAACAATATTTCTATTTCAAACAATCATCATCATCAGCCTTTAACAGTCCACTGCTGGACTAGGCCTCTCCTTTGAAAGAAGGAATTGGCCTACTATACCACGCTGGCCAAACGGGTTGGTATAGGGTTTGTATTAAGTTTTCCTTCTCTTACAGTGTTTTTCTCTGCATAATATGCTCCCTCTGTCGGCTCTTACGACACCCATGGGATGATATGGGATGGTGACATTCCGTATTCTTAATCCGTCACCACACGGACATTAACTAATATGGTATTATTATTGTATAGGCGCGCCGCACACGGCGGGCTACCTGACGGCGGCGCCAGTGAGCATCCCCGCGCAGCCGCCGCCCATCGACTGACCGCCGCGACTCGCGCGCACTTAACCTCTCACACAACACTTCTGGAAGTACCCACTAGCTCACACTACTGACTAGCGTACCATGGTATCAATAAAATATTATCTCGGTACACTACAACTTGTTTGTAAAAAATAGCGACAAAAGTCAGCGAGCAACGGTAAGACCGATTTTAAACTAGCCAGATTTGCGCACACGGGCATATTTCGAACCTGTACAGTGTACACGCCTAAGTAAATGTACACATTGCGTATGTTTTCGGTTTTAGGAGCGTATGTAGGCACATGCTTACGAAGCCTATAAAACTCTAGTGTGAAACCTCTCTGACCACCCTATCGTGAAGTTAGTCAATGAATAATTGCTCCATAAATCATGGAATAAAGTGAATTGCAATTGTGCAAGTCTTTCAATAGATAGAAAACATTACACTATAAAGAGCAATATTATCACGGTATACTACCGCTAGGCTGTGTATAATGACAATAGTTTATGAAAAGTGGTTGTGTATACCCTTGACTTTCGTGACAAAAGTCCATGAGCAACGGCACAATTTCTCATTTATTTTAAGTCAGAATATATACCCAATGCTTTATTTCAACAATTGTCATTATGAAAAATTGACATAATTACCACAGGTATTAATCGTTTTATAGTAAAAGTTAGTTAGCAAAATAAAGTCGAACATTGATCCATCGAAACGCCTCAGACAATTCTTTTAGCAATAGAGCAAAAGTCAACATGTATGATAATATTTACAAATGCTACCCTGTCCGTGCTTAAGGAAACAAAAGATTCTAAAACGTAAAAATTGCCTTAATAACTTTGTGCGCTTTAAATAATCTAAGTATCAAAACACTTAGTACTAAAATACTCGTTAGCTATAAAGTACTTCCAGAAGTTTCAAGTGTGCGTTAAGAATTTGCCTTGTAAGCACTGCGGCCTATGTTACCTCATTCAGTACTTTGTGAAGTACGGTCTAGACTCATTGTATTATAGTTATACCATTTGATATAAGGCGAACGCACATTGACAATATTCTCTATGATATTATTCGCATTTAGTTAGTGCATCGTTCTAATGACAACTATGTGATAAGTGTGCGTTCATCTTAAAACCATTTTTATATAAAGCGTATACAAAATCCTCTCAAGTATTTTATATTTCATCGAAAATTGCTTTGAATGATCAAGAAGTGGAAAAATACATAAAATGACACATGTCAAACTTCATGAAATAGTGAAGGGATTAAATCTGTGTAACGATTATCGATAAAAGCATCGGCTATAGCAATCGGTAAAGAGTATTTATCGATTGTTTTATTTCATAAATTCGTATCAATTTCACATAATATAAATTAATTGAAGAGCTTAAATATATTAAGGACGACAAAAGCATTAAATAAAACGCTTTACAAGAACGTTCTTGTGACGATTTTGTATACGCCCAATAATTTCCTACAGTACCAGGGCAAATTCAAACTTGTACTTATGTAAAAATATGTATAATAAGCTGCTGATATGAGTGTGGCAGTAAGATACGCGTCGCATTGTTTGTATATTAACGCGTAACGACCGGTGAGAGCTCGAAGTATTACCAGCCAAAGTTAAGTTCGTTTAGTTCTGTTATAGCATTGTATACATGGTTGATCTCTGAGTAAACGCAAATACATCATTCCTGAGTGCGTTGGTGTGTATAACCGGATTAGCAACGTTTTATAAGTGTAGCCACTGATTACTAGAATGCTTACACCTGGAATACTGACTAGACTCGACTGAATAACGATATTTTTGAAAATTTTAAGACAATATCAACCCCAAACACAAACGAAGTTTGATAAACGTCTGTGGTTCTATTCGATAGTCTGCCATCTCAAAATTACAAAGTTGAAGTCGATAAATGATTTCAGTTTGTCGAGTTATACACATCAATGTTCAAGACACAAAAAACATAGATCCAGATGGGCCTAACTAATACATAGCTACGCAATTATTTGAAAAACTCGCGCGAACAGCAATGTCAATCGAAATCGTAGTGATGGCTACTTCGACCCATTTTCTGGAACGGTTCTCTGTGTCTATGTGTTTTGTGTCTAACCGTTAGCACCATAAGGTTTTTAATAGGTTTCGCACTTTTTTTATAAAGTTAGAATAGTAACGGCGGCAAAACTAACAATGCTCCATTCAAAATTATGTACTAAAATAAATAGTAATATATTTTTGTGTTCACAATTGCCCGCTTCTACACTTTTACCTACAGAAAAATATAAATTCTAAGCAATATACATTTTTATTTACTTTTTATTCTGAAGTTGACATCGAAATAGATAAAAGTATTAATAAAGGTTTCTCTAGAAGCTTTTTCGGGTAATTGTGTTGAATGTTTGTCTTTGTGTAGAATTCGCACTTTTATAAGAATTTAGAATTATATTTGCGAGTGTACCAGCAGTTCAGAGTACATGACAATTATATTTTGTTCGAATTAATAATATTAAATAGATTTTTGTTTATTAATCACAGTTTTAAGGCTATCTTGCCATATTTAGATTTCGTTTTAAGACTGAGAATCATTTGAAAATTTGATGAGATATATGTGTTTGGTCTGTTTTATTATACGAAAGCGTGTCGCGTTGTCAGAGAAAGATTTGAAAATACGTCAATTTAAATTTTACTTTACCAGTATGAATAACGTTAATTAAAAAGGCATATATTATATCGAAATTGAAAAGCTTATTAATAAAGTTTCAATTGCTTATGAATATAATATGTTGAAGATATTTCCTCCCTTAATACAGTGTTCTGTTCTCTTTTCTCTAATTAGAATCTTCATGTCAAAAAAGAGACAGAAAACTGTTGAATAAAGAGCAAGGTTATAAAGAAATAAAACAGTGTAATATAAATGTAACTATTTATGAGATATATTAGTTAGATATTCTTTTAATTGTTGTTACAAGTTTAAAATCAAAATTATGTGTGATATAATAATATAAAGGAAATTAAAATGATCGTTTGGTTTTAGTCATATCATAGTGTTAAGACGTTTACTTTATGAGGATGTGATGCTCCTGTGTTTAGCTCATTATTAATTGAGTACGTCCTAAAATATTGTATTATATGTAATGATTGTACTGGCTACGGTATTTAGTCGACTATAAAAGTGGTTCCCAATTAGTACTACTCTAAGAAAAATCATGCTCGCGCGCAACCCTAAAAGCAATAAGTATGTAACTAGCAAGTGCGATTGTCACTAATTGGAAATCACTGATTTCTTCAATGATTTGTTTACATTTGTCAATAATAATGTGCAGTTATTTTTGTATAAAGCTTTATTGATTTAATAGTCGTCTAAATAAAAAGCATAGTCGACTATTGAACGTAGTTAGCTCATCTCTAGTAATTTTCTAAGGAATGTTTATGGTCGTCAGATTATGTTCTATATTTGAATAAAAAGAAAGATAAATTTGTATTATGCCAGTTCTTATTATTTTAAACATGGAACACAATTTGACGAATGGGTACGTAGAGAGGCACTACTAAGCGCCAAGTGTGATCATATGGATATTTTTATATCTAGGGATAAGTTATATCGCTGTAAAATATACGAAGTTAATATATCCATTTGTGAGTTTCATTCGTTTCGTCTCTCCTGCCTACTGCTACACCGAACTTAAGGACATAACCACGGAAATATGTCTTTAGAAACTTGACTACTCACAACAAAATATCAATAAAAATGCAACAACATTATAATGTAAGTGGAAATGGGACAATGTTCTAGTGTTGTGGCTTCGATGCTCACCCAGGGCGCTTGTTATTTTAAATAGTACAAGACGATCAAAGTAAGAGACCGTCAATACAAGCATAGATCATATATCGACGACCGGCTGGCGCAGCGGGAGTGTAAGCAACTGCCACGCCGAAGGTCGCGGGTTCGATTCCCGCTCAAGTGAAACATTTGTGTGCGTGAACATGGATGTTTGTGTTGGTCTGGGTGTTTCTATGTATAATATGTACTTATGTATTTACAAAAAAGTATATATGTATGTTTATCCATTGTCTAGTACCCATAGTACAAGCTCTGCTTAGTTTGGGACTAGATGGTGTTGTGTGTATGGTATAGAATATTATATATTATATTATAGATGGGAGGTAATTGCTCTCAATTATACATCATCATCAGTTGGTTTTTACATCTAGTCCTTTAACCTTTTTACCACCACGAGTTCCGCCAACAAAATATGCCCCTAGCGCCGACGCATCATTGGTAACAATATTGCTAGTGATGGGAAATATCAATCATATTTTTAATAAAACTATTTTTCAATAAAACATTTTTTAACCAAACACGAGCTTGTTTCACTAATTATATCATAACAATACAATTACTTGAGTACATAATTATCGTTTATATCCGAAATTACTTAAACATTCGATTCAGAAATTTTATACCATCTGTTTAAACACCCGAGAAAGTATCGATATAAGAAATTCTTAGTTCTATCATGACGTCACAATCTGTCGGATATATTAGACTCCGGCGTTGGGCGTTTTATGCATATTTATATTGATAGTGTAGGATTAGCATCTACTACTCAGATATACGAATGAGTCCTGAACAAACAGATATAAATAGATGATTTTAAATAAATTGTACTTTCTTTAAAGTTGTATACCTACATTGCATAAAAATGATAAATCGAAAATAAAAATATGGGGACTTAAATGATAACACGTTATTTAAGCGATTTACGGAGAGACGAGACGATTACAGAGTCATCGTTTTAAAACTTTTTAAACGAATTAACAGATAATAATTACGTAGGTAAAAATAAAACTAAACACGTTTCACTTTTATACACACAACGGGTTGTGTAGTTCATAAAAATAGAAGTTACTTTAATTTGGTTAAAAATAAACAAATTACCTGTCGAATCTCTAATTCTAATTCCTCATCACTTTTAAAATCTTCAGTATTTTCTTCATGGCCCTCAAAATTCAAATTAATTCCTCTGCCCTCGACATTTTATTATACGATAAAACACGAACGACCGATACTCAGTGAACAAATAATATTGTACTAAATACCCACTTATAAAATGTGTTTCATACTTTATAATTATTTGCAACTTACCCTCACTGACACTACAGCAATATATTTTACGCTTATGACGTCACAGGCGGTCGGACATATACGACTCCAGCACTGCCACAGTGGATGTTTTCTCAACTTTTAGTGATGTACCCGTAAGGAAAATGTTGAAACAGTATATGAATGTTTTAATGTCTTGTAACAGCCTTTAAAAATAATTAATAATTATAAAGATATGAAACGTTGAAATATCCACCATTATTTATATAACTAACAATTCGTAACCTTTTATCATTCAACTAACAAGTTTTATCAATATCCTTGCACATAATGGTTATCGAGTTGTACCCCAACGCTATTGTCGGATATCTACGACTGCGGCGTTACACATACATAATAAAACTTGGTTGAATTACTAAGAATTTGATCGTTTTTCTTAATTGAAATTATCAGGTTTCAGTAGGTTATTTTAGAAAGCAATAATACAAAAGCATTCCTAAGTTAGTCATGTTATATTTTTGTTTAAAACTTTTACACAATTTAATAAACTTTCGAAATACGTGGCTTTTAAACCTATAGTCGTATATTATATACGTCTGCGGCGGGTAAGGCACAAAAGTTCGTGGTCGGATTTATCTGACTCCGGCGGTTAAAAGGTTAAGATTCATAAGTTTTGCCACTGGACGATAATTGAAATACTAACCTTAACTGATTCCGTGCGGAGGTCTTTTTAGCAATCTTTAGTGCCTGGCGTCAAACAAAAATTCCATGATGCCTCTGGGGCACCAAGCGCCAGGGACTTTGATGATTCCCCTGGGGAATCATCCGCCATGAATTGTAACTTTTAGCTTTTTCTCGTGTTTCCACTTGTTAAAGAGTCATTTGCCATTGTGTATCGAACGTACGCGGTCAGTAAATTCGTTCAGAGCGTTTAAAAGTGACGATCTGTGTGTTTTTATGGAAATGGAAAGTAAGTGACTAATTTCCATCAGGTGTTGTAAACCTTTTTGCATTATTTTATGGATTTACTTATTTATTCAAGAATGTTAAATAGAATTTGTTCACGTACCATTTGACTTTGCAGCGAGGTGATACTTATTCATTACCATTTAGTTATATTATGTTCTATATTCCAGTGTTTTGTAGGGAAACAATCTTAAATCCTAATGTCACAAATGTAAAATCACGGAGTCCAAGTGCACAAGCGAATGTCGTCGATAATATAAGCAGTAAGAACACGTCTGTTTAGAAAGGGTAGCAACAGAAGTGCGGGATGAAAAAATTATGCGCCGGCGCAAGCAATTATAAACGGTGCGTAGTTTTAAACAATAATCAACCGTATACGCAAGTTATACGGAAGTTCGTTGGCGAAAGGCCGGCGAACAGCGCAAAAAATGGGTAGGTGAAAACCATTGTTTGTTAAGTCGCCGATCCGCCCCGCACTCTTTGTAACCCCATCTTGTTTTGAGGCAAAATGAACCTTATGATAGAAGCATTTGATTTTTTGAAAAACATTCAGAAAGTTGTCTGTTAGAATTATCCAGTGATTAACGTTGCAATAATCTTAATATATAAAATCCTTGCGTTACTGACTGACTGACAGACACGCTACAGCTGAAACTATTGGGCGCAGGAAGCTGAAATTTGGCATATATGCTCCATGGAGACCGTAAGGGTGCACTAAGAAGGGAATTCCCGAAATTCCCACGGGATCGGCCAAAACGGGTAAATTAAAAAAAATGCAGGCGTAGCTGCTGGCGTCCTGTAGTCAATAAAAAAAATGTGACTCGACAACTTGGTTTACAACCCCTGAAGTCTGCTAATTTACGAAATTACTTGAAACGAACACTGTAGGCATGATATGGGTGACAAATAAAGACATTTTTATTTACGGGACTCTTGACAAAAGGCGTTTTAGCCGATTTTTTTATGTTTTAGTTTTGTATCCTCTCGGGCTGTGTGGCATCATCCGTACGGAATCGGTTAATTATCAGTGATGCTCGGTCGGAGTGAAGAAATCCATTGAAACAGTGACAACAGTTAAAGGAATTGTTTGTAAAGAAACACAAGTATTACAGTTGTACAAATCTATTTCTTTGCTATTTAATGGTTTTTTTTACAAACATTTACATTTCACAACACAACACTCATATTTACTAAGTATTAAGTAACAACTAGGTACAGTTTACATAAATATACAGAAATAAACATCGTTGAAATACCTAGGAAATACATACAATACAACACCGCAGGCATACAGACATGAATCGAATATTTCCTTGAAAGTTGCCAAATGATTGTAACCAAGAACGTACGATAGTAAAAGGTACCCTTATGTTAGAGCTGTTCTCTCTTCGAATTGTGTAAAAAAGAAAGCTTCGTTTTCTTTACACAATAATGGTGGTGGAGAAGGTATCGCAAATTCCTTCTGTCTATGTCCCTGGGTAATAAATACTCTTGCCAACACTAATTGTGAGCATGCTTGACAGATACCATGATGCTAAGGCACATGGGTAGGTATTCAAATAGGCACATTATGTACATTGGTAGGTACCTTTAATTTTAATATACTACATTAATTGAATAAGCCTTTGTTTTGGGTTGATATGAAAAAGAAAACCCGGTTGACCAGAGATTTAAACCCATATGTGCCCTGCGCTTCTAAAAATTGACCATTGTTAAGGCAATCTGAAAATGCGCGCGCAGTAGGTACTGGGTGCGCAAGCTACTGCGACGTGAAGAGTGAGCTGATTCTTCACAACAATGACACGTTTTCAAGCGCCATAATATGGCGTATGGTATGGTCACATCTAATTATAAATCTCTGGGATTGACAATTCAAAAGGATTGAGTAATTCATGTACGCTTTAGCAATGAATACAGATTTACATATAGAAGCGCATTTCTTAAGGATTTCGTGTGCCGATTCCAAGTGGCGAGTTGGCGACCGTCGTCAGTGTAGTACGTAGTTGGTGCCGTTGGCGGCGCTGGCGTCGTTCTCCGACTCCGTCTCTCTTGCTCTCGTAGTTAAGATACACAGGAGGAACGTTCGTCTCGCTTGCACTCATAGAGACAGCTGTCACAGCGCGACTGCCACGCCGCCAAGCGGCAATTCGGGTCACAGAAAGTTAGTCTACAGAGCGCCCAAGAAATGCGCCTCTATGTGTAAATATCTATGTAAATATCTATGCTCTATGGCTTTAGTACCTAACCAAATTATGTCACACTAAAAGCTCAATATGAAAAGCTAATCAGATCAAGATTTAAGTCTAATATCTTACAGATATATTATTTATTCGATATTATTTTTAAATATCCATACTCTATCGAAAATCGATGTTATTATTATAATTCTCATGTTTGCTTTTCTTTATTATTTTATATATCTACTTAATTTTAATCTAATCTAGTTTAAGTACGTCATTATATCACAGCTTAACACAGCGAATAGATACGAAACACCATCACTAAAAAACTTTGCCATCATTAGGTATAACCATAGTCCCAGTGGTGTTACCACACCCGGCAAGCCAATAGGCCTCGGTCGAAGAGAGCCTTCACCAGAAAATACGTCCCTACAGCTCGCGACTACCATAACTATTTACGAACCACTGCATGACATCACATGAGCGTGCAGGTACATGGGACCATGGAGTACCACAGTCTCTTTGTAGCTTAGTTACGCTACTGTAATATCCAATTGAAATTCAAAACCATTCCCTTGGAGTCCTTTGTGATGTACCTACAAAACTTATTAACAATGGCGCTATTACAAATTAATATAAACTACTCAGAGAAATGTTAACATTAAATGCCAACCGGCGTATATAACCATCGACAAATAACTGTTGCTTTAGTATTATTCCAAACATTATTCTTTTAACTGTATTGTCCTCAAGCTAAATTTTTATGTTTGTCTGTTAAACGTAAAAATCTATACACGCCAATTCATTTGCATTTAAGCTCAGAAACATAACTTTAATTCTTTAGCTACACACAACAGTCTACTTAAATTATAAGTTCTATTTTACTTACTCTAAAGCGAGGTCCAGTGAAATCCTTACATATCTACTTTCTAAACGTATTAATTGTGTACACTACATATACATATTATAATTACTTACAAGAGATACCTACATACTAGAATAATGTCACAAATTTTTAGGACATATATATTACAAAAAATATCTTTTAAAATACAAAAAATCTAAAGATTAAGTACTTTATGCCTTCTTGTAAAGCGATTGTGGAACACATGTCAAGACTTGGTGAGTACAGCATAAAACCTGTCAGATAGCGTTTAGCTGAATACAACGTGTAGTGTATGAAAAAGCGAGTGAGTAAAGTGTAGGTATTTGAGTGAGTAAGGGCGGATTCTGCGGCCCTTCCTAAAGCATTCTATGTATTTGACACGATAAAATGGCTCCATTAGCTAGGATTAAGCCTTTACCAAACCAAACTCTCAGACTCTCTAACGGGTAGTCAGTCATACAGTCAGCGGCTAGTGTTACCTCAGTGCAGAGTGTACCTACTGAGTAAGATAGTGACGAGTGGACTTAACGTCTGGCGTATCTGCTGGTGGCCATTTTGATCCACCTATTACGTGGGATCAAAACAAAGGCGAAAAGTGGGCGTTTAATATGCCTCTGCCTACCCCTTAGGGGAAACAAGCGTGAGTCTATGTGTGTATGTATGTATATCTGCTGGTTCGGTTTGGATAATTCTTTTTGTGTTGCATAGCCCATTTATCGAGGCCGGCTAAATCTATATCATCATGACAGCCACAGTTGCAGATCAGTTACTTTAAATAATGCTGGTGCTACCACGGGCTCCGGTAGTTAAGTATAACTTGAAATTGGATCTCAGCAGAGTGACGTCATTGTTTGTTCGACTGTAGCATATCAGCGATTTGGTGTCTTCGTCACTCAGGTTAACGCATCAGTAATAACACCTTCGAGTAATCAACTTAAAGCGTATCAGACAAATGACGTCTCGTTGAATGGGCAAGCAAGACGTTACAGTACGTCAATGGGTGAGGCCTTAGTAAGTGCAAGGTGTGGCGAGTCACACAGGTGGCGCTTTGGTGAGCACGACAGGCGGCGAGGTGTAGTGGTTGCTCTGCGGCGGCTTCAAGGGTCGCTCGTAGTTTTCGGCACGTGACCAGTTGCGTTTGCCCCTACGAACAGAAACATGTCAATGTAGACCTCAAAAAAACGTTCCACACAAAGCTGCAGTAAAAATATAGTGAAATCGTCGAGAAACGTCGCAATACATTACACTGAGCAATTTCGAAAGTTATATTCCACTGTGAAACACAGAATATACACAGAAGCTATAACTATAAAGGCTGTAAAACAAATATACAGTAGAAATAAGTACCGCCTTTCTGCTTTCCTAGATGTGGAACAAGCATTTCATTGCGTTTGACGCAAGAAAGCTTTCTGTATAATAGTTAAAACTATCGAACCATATCTAATACCTACAAGAAGCTTCTTATTTCAGCGATAGACTTCGTCGAATCAAACTTCAGCATGCAAATTTTTTTTTTACAACTGCAGAGTGGGGGTACCACAAGGCTCTGAGTTCGGGCCACAGGTGTTTGACTTATCAACTTTGGAGTTTTGTGAGCTATAGTTGTTACTACAGTACAATATAATAGCCGAACTGTGACATCTTACTTTTTCATGTGAATGTCAGGCGTGCATGGCCATCTCTTGTATTTTTTTCAGACCGCCCGAAGGTACCGACGTGGCTTAATGATACTTGTCGTAAGACAAGAATCGGAACCGACAGCTTTACGTGTCCTCTGAAGCACGTTAGATCTCTGATGTAAAAGCCTGATGCGGTCACCCCATCCAGGTGGTGACCTATGCAAGTGTTGCTTTACTTTGCCAACCTATTAACTGAATGGAAGTAGTCAAAGTAATAGAAAAATCAAGCAGACCAAATCATAGTCAAAGTAATAGACTACAGCTGCACATACCTCATGAACATCCTGATGTACCGGTGGTGTTTGGGCGTGGGCGGCGCGTCCAGCGGCTCCAGCTCGAGCGCGAGGTAGTGGTGCGCGCTGGCTCCCAGCAGCAGCTCGTCCAGTCGCGCGTGTAGCGCCGCGAACGTCGGCCGCTCGCGCGGGTGCGCGCGCCAGCACGACAGCATTATGTCGTACCTGTGGGTGCAACAGGCGAATGTTAAACCATATTTTTAACGTTTGGGAAAACTCTAACGGCCCGTTCACTACCTACAGCGGTGGACCGCAGCGGCAAGTGATTACGATGTTTATGGCGCGCCTTACGGCCTGACCACGCACAATTCGCTCCAGCGAAAATTCGCGCGACGCGACCGGCGACGCGACTTGCGACTGAATCAAATGTATAGAAATGTTCTAAGCATGCCACGCGCAGCGGCGACCGGCGACGCGACCAGCGAAGCACCGAGCGGTACAGCGGCGTGTCGCGCGACCAAAACAAATGTATGAATTAGTACGGCGCACGCCACGGCGTCGAATGGTAGTCGCGGCGACTGGTTGAAACAAATGTGATATTGCCACCAAAGTCCGTACAATGTCGAGCTAAATTTCATAAAAAGATCTCAGCTAATGTCGTCTCGCTCCTGGTCTACACTGGTTGCGACGGCGAGCGCGTGTGCCCGTGGCATGTTTTTCGCGTCGCGCGAATTGTCGCGTCGCCGGTCGTGTCGCAGGTCGCGTCGCCGGTCCCCGTGGCCAAGCCGTTACTCCGCTGCAGCTGCGCGCCGTGGCCGATGTCGCGTCAGCGGTCAGAGTAAACGCGCCATGAACATCGAAATCACTTGCCACTGCCACCCGCCGCTGTAGATCGTGGTCGGGCCGTAAGATGCCATTGGTGTTCTTTATGACTTGTAAAAAGCATTTGATTGTTTCGAACATAATGCATGTTTACGAAAATTAAAAGTTTATTGTATTCGAGATATCGCACTTGATCTTGTTGCCAGCTATCTCAGAGACAGAATTCAGAATGCAGATGTAATTGGTTGTAGGTCTCTAGGTTTGTCAGTAGGAATGGGCGTTCCACAGGGCTCCATTCTCGGTCCATTTCTTTTATACATACTGGGTGCAAGAAACTGATACCAGTGATTCTGTACATTATACTGATGCACTCGGTACATTAATGTTTTGCCGTTCTTTCTGCAAAATTTAAATGATATAGTTTTGTTTGCCGACGATACGTAACATTGATAGTGTAAATAATACTCTTACACGACGGTTAGATTGGTTTTCGAGAACTAATTTGGTCCTGAACTCTAATAAAATCAAATGTATTACATTATCTTTGCCAAATGTCAAAAGTGTTCCTACTAATATAATTGTAAACAAGGAACCAATTACACTAGTGAAATCAACTGTATTCTTAGATCCTAATCTTAGATTTCACCAAATATTAGATCTCGCAGTCAAACTTAGTGCTGCAGCGTTTGCAGTCAGAAAAGTTAGAGAATTCACAGATATACATAGATATTGCTAGACTAGTTTAAACTTTAGTTATTTTCACAATGTCATACGGTATAATGTTACGGGGTACGGCTGCTGATATACAGACTATTTTTGTCATTCAAGAAGAGATAAAAAAGAATAAAGTAAATTATTGGACAATACTCAGAGAACGTGGGTCGGTGAGTACACAAGGTATACTCGGTAGCAAGTTTTATAGAATGGTCAGAATTTATACAGATATGTAGATCAGATAGCAAATTTCACCAGGACATCTGGAGGGACTTATCAAAACCGGTACAGAGCTACGTACAGTTGCGGGCTGCAGTTGGCGGGTCGTGGCATGCGGTATCCAGCGCGCAGCAGGCGTGGCAGGCGCGCGGCCGGAACCGAGGGGTACGGCGCCGCGCCCACCGTCGCCACCTCCCACACCACCACGCCGAAGGACCACCTACAATCGTAACACATGTTACATACTAGAGCAGCGGTCAGGAACCTTTTGATAGGCAAGGGCCGCGAGGTGGCAAAACTAAGTAAAGCATTTTTTTTATTTCGAATTTTCTGCCCGAATCCGCTTACGGTCTTCAATGAACATACCTACATGATAAAATTTTGCTTCTTGCGCCCATTAGTTTTGGCTGTACGTGGTCTGTCAGTAAGTAACGCAAGAATTTTATATTACAGATATTGGTACAAATTTTTGTTTTTTGTGAAGATTCAATAGAAAAGTAATATTTCTTTTTGCGAAAAATATATCTCTAACATCAACTGAAACAACTTACACATCACTCTGCGTGGTATAAATCCGCCGTGTCAGCGACTCCAGCGCCATCCACTTGACGGGCATCTTCCCGTTGCCTTTCTGCTTATACTGATTCTCCTCATACACGTCTCTCGACAGTCCAAAATCTGCTATCTTCAGTGTCCTATCTGCAGTCACCAAAACATTCCTGGCTGCTAAATCTCTATGTACTACGCGATTCGCAGCCAAAAATTCCATTCCCATAGCTATTTGCCGGCAGAAAGAAAGCAAGTCTAACGAAGTAAGTTCTTTGTCGCAAATGTCTTGAAGTTCGTAAAGTTTGTTCACAACCAGTTTGGAGTTCTCCGTTTGTATTTTACATTTGAAGAGGTCGTTCCTGTAGTCAGAGGTGTCTACGTTGTTGTTGTAGTATTTGGCGTTCCGTTTAGAGACCATCACGTCCCAGGTGCATCTAGAAATGTAAGATGGTCAGTTGACGAAAATAAAATAGAGGTTACGTCTTTTTTATTTTGTTGGACGGACATATTATTGATTAAGCATACTGCCTTGAAGAAAGAAAAATAAGCCACAAAAGAACAGCGAAGCGATACTGTTGAATTTAATTGTATAGCCAGCTGAAGGCAATTTTTTGCAAAAGCTAATTTTGTAAAAAGAGATTTTGTTCGTTGATATTCAGTGTTAGCAGCACTAAATACGTGTATGTGCCGCTTTGTACCTCAAGTAAGTGAGAAGATCCCCCCTGCTGCAGTACTCCGCGATGATGAGGGGGCGGCGGCCGCTGCAGCATCCCACCAGGCTCACGAGGTGCGGGTGCACGCCCACACTCTTCATCAGCTCCATCTCAGAACGGAAGGACCGGATCTCTTCTAGCGATGGGAAGTCTGGAGCAACGAGGTACGTGTTTTTTTGGAAAATGTACACTTGGATATTTTTCGATCTCGTATTATTTGTGATCGACAAAGTTAAGCTGTGTTTGCGAAGGTCACCACATGAATGTGTGGCATTTACCTCAACACTCTACCCATAGATAATATTTGACTCTACCGTACAGTAGAGGAAAAGTAAAGTGGTCGCTCCTTGTTCTTGTCATAGGACTAGAATCGTAATGCCATGCTGGTGGCCTTGGAGCGGTTTGTATAGTCCGACGCCAGAATTGACCACACACTCACACGAAAGAAATTAAATAAAGTTTCCGGCATTTTGTTTCCCTACCAATTATTTAATTTTAATTGCAAATTTAAAGGGACGATAATCGCATTGTTGAAATGCTGTAGCTGCCTTACCTTTGAGCATCTTAACAGCGACGTTTGTCCCGCTGGGCGCGAGCGTGGCGCGGCGTACAACGCCGAAGGCCCCCTCGCCGATGACCTCGTGGAGTAACAACTTGTCGGAGCGCACCTCCCAGCTGTCCGAGCTCTCCACTATCATGCTGACAGCCTCCATGTCGCCTTTTTTCGGGGGCATGTCTTCCTACAGGTATAAGCGGTTAATTATTATCCTTGAGATTGGTGCACAAATAAATGAAACCAGGAAACAGCAATTTCTAAGAGAATTTTGATGGGTGTTGTGGTGTTGTTCTACAACTTTTACAAATATTTTTATGCATAGTTGAAAAGACTATTATATTTTAGGTGATCTCGAATTAAGTTTGCTGTTTTCGTTTTTACTTTAATGGAGAATGTATCTAATAATAGCTGTAATAGAAAGTTGTGGTGGGCTTCCTTGAACCCGTATAATCATTCTTCGGCTACAAGGAAGTCTTCTTTATCAAAGCACTTAAGGTCGAAAAATTTTATACAATTTAGGGACAGTTTCACAGTGTTCAGTAAGTTCCAGTTACTTAAATCGGTAGATAAAATCGTACTAATTTTGTTCTTACTTTGAATTGATCTAAAAATGATGCCTATTTAGAGGTGATGAAACTAATCCTTTATCAACACACGCCTGTGAAATATAAAGGAGTATACTCACTGGTGGATACTCGGTGGGCGCGAGAGCGCGTGCGCGGGCGCGGCACAGGCAGACGAGCGTGGCGAGCGCTGCGAATACCGCGAGTGCGCCGGCGACGCCCGCGCCGCCCCGCAGCAGCGCGCGCGCCGCCCCGCCTCCCGCCCCCGCCCCCGCCCCTCGCACTGCACGATACTAGGTACCGTTATACATCAGACACACAGCCACACAGAAATACAAACAACCCTAACTTGTACTTTCATCAAACGGAATCTAGCTACATTAGCGTAGGTAGGTATCTCTTTCTCTTCAGTTTTAAAAGTCATCTCCTGAACTAGGAATAATTCTGTATCGACACTTTATAGACAACCGATACACAAACTAGAAACAATAATTTGTTGATCTCACAAAGTGTAGGGATCGAACCCACAACGCCTGCCGCAGTATTAAACGGGGTCGCTAAGCCATACTATGCCATCTATAAGTATTGGTGTCTAAGCATTTTCTAGAAGACTAGGTAGAGTCAGGCAAGCTTCTAATTGTGAGTATTCTCTGCCTTAAGTAGTCAATTGATAGCTAGTCTTGTACAGTTTAATAGCACATTTGATCTTTGAGACGGTTATACTTAAAAGTATAGTTGGCTGTATCTACTAGTCCCCCTAAGAATATTTTTCTAGAAAATACAAGTAGTATCTACCAATTATTACTCAATCGATTGCCATGTAGGTAAACTAATTCTAATGAATTCGCCATCAAAATCAGAATTAATTTCTGATTTCATTTTTTTACCGAATCTGCTAAAGCCTTCGATTGCGTTGATCAGAATATGAATTGGATGTTACGAAAAAAAAACAGTCGAAGATTAAGGTTGCAATTAAAATTAATTGTTTCATAATATTATAACTAACTAGTTAATTATATTTTAAGAAGATACATATCTAATCTACGATATTACTACGGATGTTATAACAAGGTATGGCCCAAGGATGCAATATCTTATCAAATCCAAAAGTAATAAATTTTGAGAAAATATTTCAGCGCTCCTTACTTTGACGACAATATTACAATAATAGAAATCCATAAAACACCATGTCATATATTTTGCGCATTATTTATATAAATTTATTAACTTCCTTACTCATAAACATCTATGCTGTAGTTAGTAAGTCTATTGCAACTGTTAAGGGTAATTTTACAAATAAATATTTTAGTTATAAAATTATCTAGCTTTACTGTTTTACGGCAAAGTCACAGGTTTGGTGTAAGATTTAAACAGTTTCATATTTACCAGGGGGGAATATGGCTCGTCTGCTGGTGATGGCCGCCTTGTGTCCGAATATCGCTCGCATCCACACGTCATACACGCCCTCGCCGGTCACTCCCTTGAAGATGGCTTCAGTTTTATTCTGCAGAAGTTCAATGAAACTTGTCTTGATATGGTTACGAGTAAATAACTGAGGAAGAATGCAATGCTCCTCTTCTACAATGAAATGTCAGTGAGACTCGTTAGAATCGCAAGAAATGGTAAAAAAAAAGAAAACGTAACGAAAAGTATTTCATTGCTGGCAATAGGCTTTTCCCTTGGGAAAAGCCTATTGCCAGCAATGAAAATCTTTGGGATGACATAATGATGACGATGCCAAGAAAATGTTGTACTTACCCCAGGCACTTCTTGCGTGACATTATCGTTGGCAAGCACCGTGATATTGTACCGGTCGATGGCTTGTGGTGGCGGCAACCACGTCACGCGCACCTCCCACGTACCCGACGTCTCCTGAGTGGCGTCCACTGACACGTTCTGAGGCACTATCGGTGTGTCTGGTGGAAGCAAACATTCTTGTTATTTATTATTGATTGGCAGTAGGTATTGGAATTCAAATTTACTCATTCATTCTTTTACAAGGGATCCAGGAAGTCGAGAAACTCAAGCGTGAGAGGCACAAATAAGGTCCGCGTTATACGAAGAAAATACCACTTGAAGTAAAACTTCTTAGTGTTCTCCATCCTTCATCAGGTTAAAGCCAAAACCAAAATTCTAGATCCTCCGCTGTTCTTGAATATCACGTCAGTACTATTAGGTTTTGTCTTCTTAGGGTTTGTTGCGTCAAACTTTATGTTCGGTCTACTGTTGACGTGAAACATAGTTGTAAGTAATGTTTGATTTAAAAGTAATCAAAATAATTGCGGGTATATATATGGCTCAAGATCGGTTATGTGGAGGATGGAGAGCCTATATTCGGCAGTGGATGAATCAAAATAGAGATTGTAGATTATATGGGCCTGTAACACGGGTTATAGTAAATTTAGTAAGCTTACGGTTGACGCAATCCGAGTAATTTTCACAGGGTGGCGTGTGGTAATAGTAGATGGTGGTTCCGTACAGTCCACTCACAAGCACATTGCACGAATCATCCATCGACAGTTTTGTGAATAGCCTCTCCGGTTTACTGTCCGGCTGTAAAGAGAAGGAACTCCGTAAAAATGTCTGAACAAGTAACCATAAAACAAGAAAGAGAGGTTTAGCTGAAGATCTTTATGCACCTGACAGCACACAGCAGGCAGTAAGCACTTACTGAACCATAGAGATTGTCAAAGAGCTTCATGACATTCGGAATCAAATTAACGTGCTCGCCGAGGCACGGGACAAGTTATAATTAACAATCATACACATATTTTCAGTGGTGCGTGCTATGGGTCTGTAGCCATAAAGCGTTCTTAAGATAGTCGTTGACATTATAAGTAACGTGACATTATGTTGACAAAACAAAACTACTGTCAAGTTAGCAATAAAAACAGTAATATTTGGTATATACGGGGTGTAAAAAAACTCTTAACGAAAACTAAAATCCCATATTGTACCAATAATAATGACATTTTTTTTCTTCGGCTCTATACCTAGGAAATTACTGGTTCAGGAGATATTGAGGCTCAAAGTCACTATGATTTTTTTCTAATTAGGTACAAAATCGATGTATTATAATATGTTCTATAGATGTCCTATGCACCCATGGATAAGTTAATATTTCGAGCATTGCACGCGCGCACTTTAAATTGCAGCTTAAAAAATGTGTAAACTTAAAAAAGAGTTTGTTTCCCAGGTATTATTTTTGGTTAGTATGCCTTGGCCTGATGTCCAAAACGAATAGACTTCGGCTTGTTGATGGGTCTTGTGACACCCTGTATATTCCATTTGCTATCACAATCTGAACTACGCTCTTCAACTTACCCATATTTTGGTTTCCTTTCCTTCACTTTTGTCACAAGTGTTGACAATGTGGAAGCATTCGTCACCATCTATAAAATAATATCAATTTTAATTCTTACATTTGAACTGCTTTATTTATATCGTGGGCTTGTCTTGGTAAACTTAAACAACTGTATTCATGATAGATGTATTACACTAAGCAAGATATTGAAATTAAACTACAGTTTACGGATTTTATTGCGTTATATTGGTTTCACTGGTTATTTGTTATTACATTTAAACCGAAAGATCTAGAAACTACATTTTTATTACTAGCCGACGTTTCGAATTCTTTACAGGATTCGTGTTCACGGCAGACTAAGGTGATATTTGTCTTTGTCTTGAATTTATAAGTTATCTCAAAGTACCTGAACATTTTTCAACTATTGGTGTTACTATCTACGCAGAATGTGCTCACTGTGTCTTGATGTCTTCTGGTGACTTTGTCCTTCTTGGGTTTCATTAGCCTGATAACAGGGTCCCAAGCTGGAGGAACATTCCAACCATCTTCCCTATTGATATATAAACAAAAAATGGAAAATCTTTTGTCGGACGAAAGTACATATAAATTGGTTAAGACAGACCCGACCAACAAAATACTCAAGCAAACGAGTGACATTGTTAAGAAATACTCCGAACAACTGAATCTGGACGTGAAATACTTAATACCATCGTGTGCAAAACCTCCTCAATTGTATGGTCTACCGAAAATACACAAAGAAAATGCTCCACTGCGCCCTATAGTCAGTCAAATAGGGGCACCAACCTACAGATTGGCTCAACACATTGCGAAGATTCTCTCGCCACTCAGAGGCAAGACGAGAGCGCATGTAAAGGATTCCTACCATTTTGTCAGTGAAATAAAACACCTACATCTCTCTGACAAGGAAACTATGGTTAGTTTTGATGTACAGTCATTATTTACATGCTTACCAGCACATGACTGTATTGAAATAACTAGAAGGAAGCTAATAGAGAACAACATGCCTGAGGAATATGCAGAAATATTGAAACACTGCTTAACAACTGGCTATCTGTTATGGGATGAGAAATACTACATACAAGTAGATGGTGTGGCAATGGGCTCTCCAGTATCGCCTGTTGTTGCTGACATCTTCATGGAGGACTTCGAGGCGCGAGCCCTGCAGACTGCCACCATCACACCGAGGTTCTACAAGCGGTATGTAGATGATACTTTTACAATTTTACCAACAGATAGTGTTAATGTATTCCTAGACCATCTTAATTCTATTCATAACCACATCAAATTTACAATGGAATTAGAGGCAAACAATTCTTTAGCTTTCCTAGATGTACTTGTTATCAGGAACAAAAACAACTCTATGAGCCACACTGTGTATCGGAAAAAGACACATACAAATAGGTACTTAAACGGTGAATCTCACCACCATCCTAAACAGTTAGCTACCGTGGGAATGTCTTTGTTTCAGAGAGCCCGGGGGATCTGTGACAAGAAACACCTGGACGCCGAGCTTCAACATGTCAAGCAAGTTCTGCAAGACAACAAGCTCCGACCGCCGCGCCAACGTCACAGATCCCCGAAGAACAAGCCAGCCACAGTAGAGAGACAACCTGCTGTCCTCCCATACATCAAGGGCGTGACCGACAAGATTGGCTACATCTTGAAGCGAGCTTCAATCAAAACATTCTACAAGCCGCCAACGAAGATAAGCCAATTATTACCATCTGTCAAGAGTCAGTTACCCTTACAAGAGGCCGGGGTTTACAAGATAGACTGTGAGTGTGGGCTCTCATACATTGGACAAACCAAGAGAAGCATAGGCATTCGACTAAAGGAACATATAGCTGACATTAAACACAAACGCTCGACGAAGTCTGCTGTGTGTGAACATGTAGAACAAGGAACCAACCATTACCTGCGATTTGATAAACCACAGATACTCGCAAAAGAACACCGCTTTATTCCAAGAATGATACGTGAAGCTATTGAAATTAAAAAACATCCTAATTTCAATAGGGAAGATGGTTGGAATGTTCCTCCAGCTTGGGACCCTGTTATCAGGCTAATGAAACCCAAGAAGGACAAAGTCACCAGAAGACATCAAGACACAGTGAGCACATTCTGCGTAGATAGTAACACCAATAGTTGAAAAATGTTCAGGTACTTTGAGATAACTTATAAATTCAAGACAAAGACAAATATCACCTCAGTCTGCCGTGAACACGAATCCTGTAAAGAATTCGAAACGTCGGCTAGTAATAAAAATGTAGTTTCTAGATCTTTCGGTTTAAATGTAATAACAAATAACCAGTGAAACCAATATAACGCGATAAAATCCGTAAACTGTAGTTTAATTTCAATGTGTAACATTCGCGTAAACCCAAGAAAATATTAAGATATTGAATCTAGAATTTTACGCTGTTAGATTCGATTGACATGGGTTTGTACATCTAAAGCTCATTGTAATACGAACTGAATATTTATTTATAGACTCCCGCCTGTATCCCCGACGGGATAGGCAGAGGTGTAATATTACACCCACATTTCTTCATGAATTGTTAGGTCCCACCGGCCACTTCACCTGGACTCCGTGCTGCTACTGAGAATTCGGAAAAACTTAGTTACAGTTTTGCCTGACCTGAGACATCATACATTACGACTTTTAACTGCTATGTCATAGAATACCACAGTTACAAGTGTATACCTACTGAGTCCAAGAGGATGACGTGAAATAGAGTAATCTTGTTGACACCCCTAAATTCTTATATCATATTGTCATTCTCTTTATTTCCGACTCCTAATATTTTTATCATCAGAATCTGCCTTTGACGCTTACTCTCCACTACCAGATAATTTTATCAGCATCCTAAATCATTTGTAAGTTAGTTGCAACAACCGAATTGGTGAGCAAAACCATGCTTTTTGTTTTACCATCAGAGAAGCCAAACTTACTGCCGTAGGTGTTCCACTTAACCAGAGCATTGACAAGCGCTCTGTCGTTGTCATCAGCTCTTGAGAAGTCCACCGTCACCTCATAGTCCTTATGCGCCGGCATGTCATCGAAAGCCGGTACCGTCTCGCCCCCTCGCCAGACCAGAGGGAACCCATCAATGAATTCTGTGCTCCATAACGTGAAGTTACTTGTTGGACTTGTGAGTATCTCCTCGTATACTTTTAATGGTTTTACTACGGCATGGTTTATCTGAAAAGGAAGTTGCAGATTTTATCATGAACTAGAGGACCCCGTTTTGGCCGATCCCGTGGGAATTTCGGGAAATCCCTTCTTAGTGCACCCCTATGGTCCCCAAGGAACATACATGCCAAATTTCAGCTTCCTGCGCCCAATAGTTTCGGCTGTAGCGTGTCTGTCAGTCAGTCAGTAACGCAAAGATTTATATATTAAGATTATGTTAATTTTTGAAGTAAAATCTATTGGTGTTTCGAAGTTGCGGTCGTGGTCAAACAAAAGTATTTTTAGACAAGCTCAAGTTAATGTTCTTATTACCTATAGGGTACAGGAAACCATGGTCAATTAATCTCGTGGCAATTTCAGTACTTACTATCCTGTGGATCGCCTAGCTACATGAACCATATAAATCCAAAAACTGAATAAAAATCGCTTATAAAGAGTCGACCAACTTCTGAATCGAAACAGTGATATTTTTGGTTCACAGATTGCTCGCAACTATGTTGTAGGCACTTTGCATAATAACGGCACTTCAGTGATACCGTGGATTCAGTCAACAACGTATCACTTTCCCAACCGTTATCGGCTTTGGAAACCCGCATCGTTTTGTGGAAACGATCGACTAAATGATTTGCGCGATTGCCTATATCCTATATCGATAGATAAAAACGAAAACGTAAAGTACTCTGTAAGTCAGTATTGCTATTGTTATAGTTATTTTTAGATGAAACCTTCACTTAAATGGACGCAGTGATTCATGCAGTGAACGCCCGGTAGCGTCTAGACTGGCTGGCTTAATAGAAGGACTCTTGGAATGAGTCTCAAGAACGAACACCAGACACAAAATCACTTCAGCTTATTAGGGTCATCTGCGTATTATTAATTATTAAGCCTTGTTTTATATACTGTTGCATTGCTGGGCACAGGGAGATTTGTCAAAACCATCTGGAGATGTTTTGTTTTACTCTGCTAGACAGGTATTTCTGAGTTACTTACGGAATATTCCTCTTCAGTCTGGTTAGCCGGTTGGGGCACCAAGACGACGACCTGCCAGTATGGTGAGGGGTCTATCTGGAACTTGGACTCGTACTTGCCACTGCACCTCATCTTCACCGATGACGGCTTGATTGAACTTGTGTTTGGACTCGGCGGCAATGGCGACTTCTTGATTTTTTCTATGCAACTTTCCTTTTCCTGAAAGAGAACAACGAGACAACTGTTAGAAAGACAACTGTAAATATAATATATATATATATATATATATGAATAGAAAACAATGGGACATGTGTTTTGACATAATTTGTTACATCAAAACAAAAAATAGGTACTAATAACGTCTTTTTGAGGTTGCTGCATAGCTAATATCCTGTTGAATCTGGTTAAACTACAAATCGCACCCAGCACTCTTAAAAAGTCTTGAATGCAGGGGCGGATCTAAGGGAAGCTAGCTTAGCTCAAGAAAACTTAGCTAAAAGACTCAAGTCCTTCAAATAAGTACCTTCCTGATTTACTCTTATTTAATGTTTCCTCGGCTAAAATCCTCCCACACTAAATTCAAGCTCCCTTCAAAGCAAAATAAGTCTCTCCAAACCAATGTCCTGGATCAACCACCGATTGAATACAATCAGGATAATTACGATGATCCTAAAGGTTATGTAGTAGTTACTTGAAAAAGAAAATATTATTAGGTATTTTAGGAACTCGTATAATTTCCATATAATGAATCTGGGATTAGGAACTTACTACGTCTTATTAGTAAATCACCGAAAATGGCTTAAGTAAACTTAAGTCATTATTGGTTTAGTTTAAGTAATCTCTAGGCAGTACTTGACAAAAAAAGGCAATTTTGTAAATTATCTCTGCACGCAGCAGATACCTACGTATTAAGTTAGGTATTAAAGGATTGGCATTGCGAAACAGATCTCCTTTTAGAAAACTTTTGCACTGGACACGTGCTAGCCAATTAAGCTCAAAAATATATCTTATTCATTAAGCAGTAAGGTTTATAATTACTGATCACTGGAGGTAAACGTGGATTCCTGAGTTTAGAACGTGGAAGGTGACGCGACCCATTGGTCATTGAATCATGGCGAAGCTCTGTTTGTCAACAAACAGAAATACCGCCAGCCAAGCGAGGGAATGTTTATGGGATGACTAATTATAGCTATTAGTACGAATGTCATTGTGAAAGTACGTTAGATGTTTGGAAAGAATTGCTATCCGTACTAGGTTGGGCTAGCAACGGCAAAAAGCAGGTATACCTACATAATAGACTAGGTACCTACCTGATCATTGGGACGCTTGCTTTGTGTTATACCAAATTCAAAATTAAAAAAATATAGTTTTAAAAAAGTGAGTGTTCGGTGTTGCCTGTTCTAGACGCAAAGATTACGTTGGTATTCTGCTACAGCTCATCAGTCACCGGTATATACAGGGTGTCACAAGACCCATCACCAAGCCGAAGTCTACTCGTTGTGGACATAATGCCAAGTCTACTAACCAAAAATAATACCTGGGAAACGACCTTTTTTTAAGTTTTCACATTTTTTAAACTGCAATTAAAAGCGCGCGCGTGTAATGTTCCAAATACTTACTTATCCATGGGGTCATAGGGCATCTAAAGAACATATTAGGGGTAAATGCATCGAATTTGTACCTAATTAGAAAAATTCCATACTAACTTTGAGCTTCAATATCTCCTGAACCAGTAATTTCCCAAGTATGGTGCCGAAGTAAAAAATGTTCGTAGTGATTGGTACCTACAGCATGGGATTTCAGTTTTCGTTAAGGGTCTTTTACACCCTGTATATTATGACCGCCTCAAAGGATTTTGGCCACGACGACCTCTTCAATTCTCCATTGTAACTGTCGTTGGCGTGCTCGTGTATGGCTAATATAACCGATCTTATTGGCAAAAGTTAGTCGTTGAGTATGCTTCTCACCAAAGTCTTAAATTCCTGTCGTTGTTCAACACTTTTCGCTCCCACAGCGAAGAGGGCATTATAAATTTATTTAAAATCTTTAAATACGTGAGGTGTTTACAGTATAAAGGTCAACGCTCATTAGAGCCACCCGGCACCCACTCCGCACGGCGTCCACGAGTGGACGTCGCGCGGTCAACCACCGGACCGCGCGCCGTCAACGAGTGAACGCCGCGCGGTCAACCAGCGGACCGCGCGCCGTCAACGAGTGAACGCCGCGCGGTCAACCAGCGGACCGCGCGCCGTCAACGAGTGAACGCCGCGCGGTCAACGAGTGGACGTCGCTTGGTCCACGAATTTTCGAATAGTCTGTTAACAATTGGCACTAGGTCTACACGTGTGCTTCGTAATGCCAAATTTTACAAACGTTGAATTGGCACTCATAGCTGTCGCGCTTGATCATTTACACATTTGAGTATCATTTACACGATAATTAATAATTAAAAATACCTTATAAAAGAACACGGTAGTAGCTTATTACCTTACCGGTGTAAGGTAATAAGCTACTACCGTGTTCTTTTCTCGTTGTTGTTTTTCGTCTTGCTCAAAATTACCGTGCTTCTACGGTATTTACCGTGTATCTGGTAACACCCGGACGTGAATCATTCGCGGGCAGCGCGCGGTCCGCTTCGGACCCGCACGTTGGCGACGAGCCGTCAACGCGCGGCAAGCATGCGAGCAGCGAGTTGCCAGCGAGCCGTCCACGCGCGGACGGCGTGTGGACCACCCGCCGCCCGCGCGTGGACGGCTTACGACAGAGGCGATCCGGTGACGCTACGGAGTTGATGTAGTGAGCGCATACCCATACAAATCCATATAAAGAATACTAACCGCACGAGGGGAGGCGGTGCGGAGTGGGTGCCGGGTGGCTCTAATGAGCGTTGACCTTAAAAATGGACTTAACGCCATTAGGCCGGTCCCAATATTTCATATTGCCACGTGTAGTATTTGCTATCACAGCAAATATAACCACTACACGAATCGATGTAACACTGGCTCACCACTACACACAGATCCGAGCGCAAGCGCACGTCCAACCCGCACCGTGTCTAACTACCGACTGACTGTCCGCCGTAGTGACAGCTATCAGGTGACGGCTACTCCCTCTACTGGTGTACATGATACAATGTATTATATCTATTGTATAAATACAAACACTACACCATGGATTCGGCTATTAGAGATACACGGTCACGGATAGAACAATTATTGGGGCCGGCCACTAGACACTAACACACCACGCCGAACTTACACGACCGAAGTTCCGCGACCGAAATTACGTTCCGACGTAATATGGTGTAAATAAACGCTTCTGCGCCGAATACTTATAAGCGCCGAACTTACGCGACCGAAATTCCGTTGCGCAACTTGATGTAGTATCTTCGTCGACAATCGTACCGAACTTCGGTCGCGTGTAATATGTGCTCTACTACTAGTATCTTCGTCGACAATCGTACCGAACTTCGGTCGTGTATAATGTGTGCTCTACTACTAGTATCTTCGTCGACAATCGAACCGAACTTCGGTCGTGTATAATGTGTGCTCTACTACTAGTATCTTCGTCGACAATCGAACCGAACTTCGGTCGTGTATAATGTGTGCTCTACTACTAGTATCTTCGTCGACAATCGAACCGAACTTCGGTCGTGTATAATGTGTGCTCTACTACTAGTATCTTCGTCGACAATCGAACCGAACTTCGGTCGTGTATAATGTGTGCTCTACTACTAGTATCTTCGTCGACAATCGTACCGAACTTCGGTCGCGTATAATGTGTGCTCTACTACTAGTATCTTCGTCGACAATCGTACCGAACTTCGGTCGTGTATAATGTGTGCTCTACTACTAGTATCTTCGTCGACAATCGAACCGAACTTCGGTCGTGTATAATGTGTGCTCTACTACTAGTATCTTCGTCGACAATCGTACCGAACTTCGGTCGTGTATAATGTGTGCTCTACTACTAGTATCTTCGTCGACAATCGTACCGAACTTCGGTCGTGTATAATGTGTGCTCTACTACTAGTATCTTCGTCGACAATCGAACCGAACTTCGGTCGTGTATAATGTGTGCTCTACTACTAGTATCTTCGTCGACAATCGTACCGAACTTCGGTCGTGTATAATGTGTGCTCTACTACTAGTATATTCGTCGACAATCGAACCGAACTTCGGTCGTGTATAATGTGTGCTCTACTACTAGTATCTTCGTCGACAATCGTACCGAACTTCGGTCGTGTATAATGTGTGCTCTACTACTAGTATCTTCGTCGACAATCGTACCGAACTTCGGTCGTGTATAATGTGTGCTCTACTACCAGTATCTTCGTCGACAATCGTACCGAACTTCGGTCGTGTATAATGTGTGCTCTACTACTAGTATCTTCGTCGACAATCGAACCGAACTTCGGTCGTGTATAATGTGTGCTCTACTACTAGTATATTCGTCGACAATCGAACCGAACTTCGGTCGTGTATAATGTGTGCTCTACTACTAGTATCTTCGTCGACAATCGAACCGAACTTCGGTCGTGTATAATGTGTGCTCTACTACTAGTATCTTCGTCGACAATCGTACCGAACTTCGGTCGTGTATAATGTGTGCTCTACTACTAGTATCTTCGTCGACAATCGAACCGAACTTCGGTCGTGTATAATGTGTGCTCTACTACTAGTATATTCGTCGACAATCGAACCGAACTTCGGTCGTGTATAATGTGTGCTCTACTACTAGTATCTTCGTCGACAATCGTACCGAACTTCGGTCGTGTATAATGTGTGCTCTACTACTAGTATATTCGTCGACAATCGAACCGAACTTCGGTCGTGTATAATGTGTGCTCTACTACTAGTATCTTCGTCGACAATCGTACCGAACTTCGGTCGTGTATAATGTGTGCTCTACTACTAGTATCTTCGTCGACAATCGTACCGAACTTCGGTCGTGTATAATGTGTGCTCTACTACTAGTATCTTCGTCGACAATCGAACCGAACTTCGGTCGTGTATAATGTGTGCTCTACTACTAGTATCTTCGTCGGCACTCGTACCGAACTTCGGTCGCGTATAATGTGTGCTCTACTACTAGTATCTTCGTCGACAATCGTACCGAACTTCGGTCGCGTATAATGTGTGCTCTACTACTAGTATCTTCGTCGACAATCGTACCGAACTTAGGTCGCGTGTAATTATTTTTTTTTTAAGCCTCACGCCTGTATCTCCGAAGGGATAGGCAGAGGCGTAATAGGTATTACACCCACATAACGCCATGAATTTTTAGGTCCCATGTAATAGGGGGCGAGCCTATTGCCGTTACCGGGCACATCACCAGACTCCGTGCTGCTACTGAGTATTCGGAAAAATCCAGAAACACTTTTGCCCGACCCGGGAATCGAACCCGGGACGTCCGATCAGCAGTCGCATACGCTATCGCTATAGAAATCATAATTCATAAGACACTGTAAAATCTGGAACTCTACAGATCCAAGCGGCATTCTTTCTGATGTCACATATTGTTTACATTGATAGTTCATTTCACTTCCTCGAAATAATAAGTAAATACGCTAGTAGTATATACACATGTTCTATTTATTAAAGATAAAAAGTACTACTAACTTAAGATATCATGATTCATTTATACCTAACTAGTTACTACTATTGTTTTCTTCCAAGTTATCTCAATTTACAAACTGGACCAGCTGATAAGATGATATTTTTTTAGGATTCCGTAATAAACGACATCCATCGTCACTCAACAACATCGCAATACAACATAGGTACCTGTTCCGATACAAGTGGGGAACTCTAACACTTGAAGTTATCTGGAACAAATTATCCAATAGTAAGTAGGTCTTCGGAAAACTACGCCATATCTTGACTTCCGATATTCTGTTGTGTATGAACAAGACGAAATATTTCGACCAGTGTATGTTACAAGTGATGGCTTATGTATACTTCGAGTTTTAATGCGAGATCAAATCAGGAACGAGAAGATCCTCAGGAAAATTACCGACATATATGTCTCCGAATGGTCAAGCTGAAGTGGCAGTGCCACATAGCTCGAAGAACCGAAGGCCGTTGGGCCAAAATTTTATAGAACGTCGGCATCGTAGCGGACGTCGCAGCAGTGTTAAGCCGGAATATTCTTGGGATCATGGGAGATAAATGAAGGTGGGCCGGGCTCCAGATTGGTCTGTGTGGAGACTCGTAGGAGAGGCCAAGGTTCTGCAGAGGACTTTTTTTGGCTGAGATGATTTAAGTCCACTACGGACCCCGGATTATTCGTGGACCGACACTGCGTGTCGATTTGATTTATCAATTGTAAACATTCGAGCGTCATATCAAGTAGGCACATCATCATCAGTTGCAGATGTTGTAATTGCATGTAACTTTAAACATAACTTACCTCAATATCACTGAAAGGACAAAAAAGTGCATTGCCCCCACTTTTCATAAATTATTATTTTTTATTTTTTTATTTATTACTGTTGTCGTAAAAGAAGAATTACGTACTGTACGGGAACAACAACGCACTATTACCATTTTTCCAGGCATTTTGACGATATCACTTTGTCAGATCATCAATATCGTTACAGCGAAGATCATATACGAGGATGATAATAGGGAGGATGAATAATCCTCTCTGCTAAGGTGGGATTATTCAAAAAGAAGCCTATTGGATGTTCTTGGGTTACTAGTTCTTAGTGTAAACAAATAAATAATCTGATACTGATCTCTTCATTACTAAGTAACTAGTAACAAAAGAAACCAACATTCGTGACCTCAAAAATACATTTTACTCACATTGGTGACCACGACACCTATGCGCGTATACACACAGGCCACAATCATGTAACCAGAACCGAGTCAAAGGTCAATAATCATTTAATTTTGATTCACACAACCGTAAATACTCTGTACTGTGGTACTTATTTACCTCCATGTTAGTATTATCTCGTAATACGACCGAGTAGGCAGTGCAGTCAATATTTCGGTTAACTGATTACACGATATCACATGCTTGATGTTTTTGAACCGATCGTCGATCGAGAGATAGCGGGCTGGTCACCTTTAGCCCACAGACAATAACTTTTGTATTATTACGTAAAGTTGCAACACCGTGGTTACTTAACCTAATTGTGCTTCACGATGAATGCATAAGTTATGTTTAATTGGTATTAAGTAAATCAATTTAAATATTTAGATTATATTTGCTTCATCCGGTGACCAGATTACGGAATTGCATTCCAAATGGCGCCTCATGCAACATGAACTTGCAACGCTCCAATGCAAATGCAAGATTGCAGAATTAGTTCCAATTTATCTAGACAAAGTATTGTAACTGCCTTGCGAGCTCGCTCCGGACACATGCCATTAAACAGTTTTATGTTCATGATGGGAAAGAAATCTACACCCAATAGGGTAGTTTCCAGGGTCAAAATAATTACATTTTATTTAGTCCGTATTTTAGATTATAAAAAATATTGGACACGTATTTTTTCTTTTTTCGATTAAATAAAAAATAACAAAGATATAGCCCATAACGTGTGACGTCATATAGTGCGAAAAAATGCAGCACGGCGTGACGTTATACGTAACTTTAATGAGCTATATCTTGGTCATTTTTGGTTTAATTTACAAATAAAAAAATACGTATCGCTTATTTTTGAACAATCTAAAGGACGGACTAGCCTATTGCTCCAGTTGCAATGTGAGGGAAGATGTCTACCACATTTTGGTGGAATGTGTGCGGAATGAGGTTGAAAGACGAAAATTTGAGTCAGACAGGGCTTGTTGTTTAAGGTCTATCGGGGTCTGTAACAGTATTTTGTCTGATCCTTTGTCAGATCAGGGTAAATCTATCTATTTTATTGTAAGCAGTGCACTAAAAGCTAGATCATAATCTAACAATATTTTTGTAGTTTTCTTGTGTTTGTGTTATCGTAATTTTGTGCCTTCTATGTTATTGTATTCTCCTATGGGGGCGACATGATCACTGAGTGATCAAGCCCCTGACATTTAGTAAATAAAGATTTAAAAAAATAAAAGATTCCAGAATTCAAGATCACTTGGCGAGAATACTTTTGGTACAATAAGGTCTCCGAATGTTATCGTCATTATTTCGTCTAAGTCTACTGCTAAGCACAGGCCTCCTGATTTACCGATAGACCGATTTTACACCACTCGCATCCAATAGTTTCCCGCGATCCTATTCATATACATAGTCCACCTTGCGGGAAACCTACCTGTACCGCGTGGTTGCCACTCCAGAATCTATCTCATCATCATCATCCTCCTAGCGTTATCCCAGTTTGAACCTGGGATCCGCTCACTTGTCTAACCGGATTTAGCTGAATATTAGCTTTTCCACAGAGCGACTGCCTGTCTGACCTCCGCAACCCGAAGGGATAGCGATATTCCATAGTTTAGACTAGTGTCAGTTTATTTAGAAGTACTGACGCCCTATTACGACTGTCAAAGATCATCATGACAGCCGGGACCGACGGCTTAACGTGTTCTCCGAGGCACAGGACAAGCGATAATTGACAATTTCACTCCAACATCGATCTGCCCCAAATTAATTTACGTGAAAATACATTAGTCACCTGAGAGTCCTGTGAGTCATGCATTGCGCTAAGATCGAAGGGGCAATGGATGAGCGCCGTAAGACGAGCTATGTGACTTTGTTTTTGAACGCCAAATGAGGCAATTTTATGAGGCGTCTACGGCCCAAAACTATTTCCAGGGCCGTAGATGCCTCATAAGTTGAATTAGTAATTATGTGCCACGCTGTGAGCGAAAAAAAATTTTAAGCTTTTTTGGAGTGTGTCAGTTAAAGTTATTGTATTTTCTGAAAACGTGTGCTATGGATCAGTCGTCCTTTTTGGTACAACCAGACAAAGAAGCTAATCAGTATATCCAATCCACATCAACATAGTAATACACACAACAATCTGTGGCACTTTATAACCTTTCCACTGAAGTTCATCATTAATTTCACGCTATCTTATCAGAGATAGTATTCGCGCGGTGAACTCCAATACAATATCTATCAGACGAGTCAAATGTTACTGTTATGTGATACATCGGTCACTCGTATAAAGTGGCCGCATAAAGTATTTACTTCTATCATATTAGTATTGACGACCACGTACCGAACGACGCAGCAGGGGTAGGCCTCCACAATGGGACACGGTGCCGGTGGACCGACGCTCAAGATCGGTCTGAGTGGAGAAACTTGGGCAAGGCCTATGTCCAGCCGTGGACGCCTCTAGGCTAATATGATGATGATGATATTACTACTACCACCATAAGTAGGACGCAGTGGCGGCTCGTTCAAAGAAGCGCTGGAGCAGTGAACTCCCTAAATTATAAAATATATGTATACAACTCATATGAACTTTTTCTATAAACATGCTCAATATTTTAATACACACCTATTCTCTTTTCTATAATGCATATCTACAAATAAGTATTTGACTACTAAACTGTTTATCATAATTTTGTCAACACTCTTGAAACATACATAGGTATTTTTGTTGAGTGGAGCGCTCATAACAGCGCTCTTCGTTGACGAAAGCTTAGTACAACGCTTAACGTGTGCGCCGTTTTTTTTTAATAGTGTTTTGCCGGTATCATTTGAATGTAAACAAAAGCAAAACATTTCTCTGTAAGTGCGTTGGTAATTATTAAAGGATTGGTGTTTAAAATATTGTTAATTGTATGTGTGATTATGTGTATATGTTTAAGAAAGACAGTTAAATTGTGTAACTATGGATGGATGAAAGAAGAAATACGAAAGGAGTGTATTGTGCGAGAATGAATGTAAATGTCGGTAGGGGACGCCTTAGGCGGACGTACGCCGATCAAATAGGTGACGTACTAAACTAACGTACGTGGACGGTTCAGGTAGGTATCGACGATTTAGCACATCTTACTATTAATTGTAAAAGCATTCACAAAATAAATTGTAAGCAGTTTCATCTTCTTTTTTAGTGAACACCCAATATAATCTTTCACGAGCCGCCTCTGGTAGGACGTAGGTAAATTAAGTACCTAGTCCTTGATTCAAAATTTGTAATAAGAGTCAAAGGTACAAAATAAACAGTAATGCTGAAAAAATTAAATTAAAAGTCGAGCTCTGATGCATAGTGCAATAGAATAAGCCATATAATTCATCCTTCCTTTTTTAAACGAATCGCGTGTCGCAGTCTCTATTGCAAACATTTAATAAACGGTCATAAGGTACGTAATTGTTTTTGGATCTTCCAAATCGTTGTCTAGCGAGGCAGGGAATCGAACTCACTCAATTCTAAACGTCGAGGCGGTACACCGTACGTGTAATCAAATTACATAAATATTATAAATGCGAAAGTTACTACTTTTACGGCTATAGCCGATATTGAATCAAGGGAAGCTTAAGTAAAAAAATCATTGCTTTTTATTAACTCTTCGATAGGATGGCACGCTGACGAAGTCGCTGTAGCAGCACAGACTGATAAGCAGCTAGGTGGTCTAGCTTCGTTTATCAAAAGTAATAAATATTTTAAATTTAAAATCACTCTGTGTCTCGTACGTAAGATAATTAAACGTAAAACACTTTTAAATCACTTTGTATCTTGTGCGCGAGATAATTAAACATAAACACATTATTAAGTCTGTAAATAAATAGTACAAAAACAATAGTATTTTGCCGTCGTAAACATCGCAAGTCGCAACTTCGTAAGTAGGTTATAAACTAGCAGCCCGACCCTATATTTACACGGGTATTAAACAAAAATGTATTTCTTTTTAACTCTTGGGTTACATTATTGGAGTTTTAGTAAGGATCCTTTTTATTGAAAATATACCTAATATTCCCAACAGTGAAAGAATTTTTCAAATCTGTTGAGTAGTTTCGGAGCCTATTCAATGTAAACAAACAATGAAATCTTTCCTCTTTATAATATAATATTAGTATAGACAAAACAACATTATATTTTTATTTACGTATCATACTTATTTATTTAGGTTTGTATAAGTGTTAATTAATTTTGATGCTATTTGCACCAAAGTATTTAGTGATTTAAAATTGACTTAATTGTGCATTATTTATCACTGGCAATCATGACAGTTAGCTATATAAGTAATTCCGCCACTTAGTAAATAAATAATGATAAATGTATATTGTAATTATTTAACTAAAAACAAACTTAAATAAAATAAGAACGATTTAGGTCTTACCATATTCGTTTCTGCCGCTAAATCCGAGCACACGTACTCCGCCAAAATATTCAAATCATTACTAGATATCGTCTTTATCTGCTCGTTGTCCACTGGTTTTCCACTCACATATAATTTTAAAGTTATTTCGTTTATAAGACATATTATAAAAATATATTTGATTTTTTTGAAAAACATTTTAGTATTTTTCTTAACATGTAGGTAGGAACACTTTTAAAAATACAAATAATTTCTAAACTTAAATGTACTGTCACTACAAACTGTGTACTAAAAAGTATTTAAACTATTACAACACTAAAGATAATTTAAAAACTATATTTAAAAAAAGAACGCTTTCGTTCGAAAAAGCTGCGTATATTGGCTAAAGGCGCGGGAGATAACGTTGGTTCGCGCGCGCACGCTGCCCCTCGACATGTAACTGGGGCGTCTAGAGCTTTGCACGCAGCTATTATTACGGAGGGAAGGCAGAAAATTCGGCGGCTCAGAACTTGAGGACTGAATTGTATTTTATATCGACGCAGTGGTACCTAAAACTTCCACCCGCGCTGCTATTACACTTTGAATAAGCAATCTGCTGATGGTAAGAAAGAAAACTTTAATGTGTAATTGCATTCGACTTAATTTAGTACACGTATGATTTGCGAAGAGAAAAACAAACATGAAAAAGATGAAATTGATGAAATTCCAATGAATTTTTGGTACTGTGAGTATCTTTAAATTAAATTTCAAATAGTTAAACTGACAATAGATATTTGATGGGTTGGATAAGGCAGGTTACTGCCCCGGGGCGAAACCTCACAATGGGAAAGTGTTTTACTCTGAAAGTCGATATCAAATAAATCATCAATTACTTCACCAAAAAGTTCAAAACCCTTGTCCTCTCCATTACTTAACGCTGTAATTCAGATTTTAATACAGTATAAGTGATTTTAGCTAATGTGCCTCCAATTCGATTTATTTTTAGGGTACCGTACCTCGAAACGCGTGGAGGTATCAAACTGAAATTTATATCAAATAGTCAAGTCTATTGTCCCTCGAAGCTGTGAAAATATCAAACTTGTAAGCCAACGCAATCAAAAGTTACAGCCGTTTACGCTGCAAATTCCCGCAAATTTAAAATTCGTAAGGGAATCAAAACCTAAAGGGTACTTCCCGTGAACTCAGAATCTTGAAATTTGGTACGACGCAATGTCTTATAGATAGCACAGATAAATGAAAAATTCCGTAAACCGTAAATTTTTTGTTACATCATATCATAAAATTATTTTTAATAATTTTAAAGTTATTGCCATTTTCTCATGAACGCTTTGAGGTATTAAATTGAAATTCATATCAAATACTCAGATCTATAATACCTTTAAGCTGTAACAAAATCAAACTTCTATGTCAACGCAATAAAAAGAAACAGTAATTTAAGCCGCATATTTTCTCGCAACTACTCGCAAGGGTATCAAAACCTACAGGGTACTTCCCCTGAACTCAGAACCTTGAAATTTGGCACGAAGCAACGTCTTATAGCACAGATGAAGAAAAAATTCCGAAAACCGTAAATTTTAGTTACATCATATAATTATAATTAGGGGTGCATAGGGTTCCCACCGAGAACTTAGGATCCCAAACCAACCTCACCTGCAAGTGGTGCACCTGCCAATCAACGGACGAGGCTCTGGCAAACAAGATATCTCGATAAGCGGCAATAGGCTCGCCACCTATTACGTGGGATCAAAACACTGGCGAAAAGTGGGCGTTAAATATGCCTCTGCCTGTGAGTCTATGTATGTATGTATCATATAATTAAAATATTTTTAATAATTTTAAAGGTACTAACTACCCCTTTCCTCATGAACCCGTAGAGGTATAAAATTGAAATTCATATCAAATGCTTACGTCAAACGTACAGGGTACTTCCAGTCGATCTAGAATCTTGAAATTTGGCATAAAGCAACGTTTTATAGCACATAGAAAAATTTCGAAAACCTTAAATTTTTATTTACATCTCATAATTTTTTTAATAATTATATATTCCTACAGGTTTGTACGGAGCTCTCGGTGCGCGAGTCCGACTCGCACTTGACCGGTTTATTTTTTTTAATTGAAATATCGAGTTCATGCGTTGCCCCAAAGACCTCAGACCTTCAAATCTGGCCCTGGATATTTATCTAGGTGAGATATTGCATGTGGATCACAACTATAGCGGGAGATTAATCGGTCGAATCGCCATTCAAATCGGTGTCCTTAATCTTTCAGAACATGCGAAGGCTCAGTTTTGGCGGACGACTAATTCGATAACTAAATAAGGCACTAATTTACTTTCATCTCTTTACCTCCACCGTATTGATGGACCTTGCCTTAGCTAGAGGTTTGTCGATAACCCGAGTCACTATGGCTGGAATAAGCGAGATATCGTGCGGTGTACCACAGGGATCGGTTCTAGGTCCTCTCCTATGAAACATCATTTACGATATTTAGCTGCGAGAAGCGCTCTTTTACGTACGATGCACGGCGCGCATATTATTACTATACGGGTGACACCTCAATCTTACTCAATAGCTGGTTGGTTGGTTTAGCCTGTTATGCAGATAATGGCCAAGAGTGGCGACTGCTGCGTATATTATAGAAGATAGAAGATGGAGGACCACTCTCTTCGTTTGTGTGAGAGTCATTCTAAGGGTCGCGATGTCACTGCCCTTTTGTTAACCGCAGGTCCAAATGTTGACCAGTGCCCGGTAGCACAGTGCTTCTATGAGTATGCGTGGTCGCGATCCAAGAACGTCGCCCTTGGAGTCTGGGGTCCACTTTCCTGCTACGACTTCTCCATATTGCCCCACTAACCTAACCTAACCTCACCAGCCCGAAAGTGTAGTGGGTCAACCCGAAACCGAGTTTGCACCGTGTTAACTAAACAAAACAGCAAATAATTTCAACTTACCATCACTCATCAGGCATGATAGTGGTCAAACGCGAACCTAAGTATATATACTAAAAAAAAAACTTGATATCTCCACGTGTTCCCGAAATAAAGGCTCTTGCGTCTGTCTAGACGGATAACAAAGTGACCCAATAAGTGTTCCGGTCTTCCTTTTTAGGTACGGAAACCCTTATATGCACGAGGCTTACCATATATTAGCAAAGATTGACGTAAACATATTATTATCTTTATTATTTATTTATTTATATTTAGTAAAGAATAAGGTTGCAAACTAATTAATTCTTTGTTTATACCTACATGGATAAAAATAGCAGTCTTTAATTATTTTACGACTTATCTTAAACCAAGTAAAATACGTTATTTACTTAAGTTTGTGGCTGAACCCAATTAATGAAAAATATTTAAATGAAATGTTTAATTTGAACGTGTTATCATTTGGGGTTGCTCAATTTTATAGCTTTATCAACCTCTTTTAAATTAACTTAACAATCGTAAAATATAGGTAGATATATTTATAGGTAGAGATTGGGGTATCTACTTACACCTGCTGAACATGCATCTCCCTATTTTAGAAGGATGTTGCGACCCCATTCTGCGAATTGACGAAACCCTAATCTGAGAACGATCTGTTCCGGGAATGTACATAAACAAAAAAGAAAAGGAATGCTAAATACATCTATGCGACGATCATTAAAATAATCTTTCTTGGAAGTTAAAAAAAAACTGGTGTCTCATGTTTATAAATTAATTAATCTTCATCATCCTCCTAGCGTTATCCCAGTCCCTCACAAACACAATGTATCAATTCGCACACAACTTCGAAAAGTCAGTGGAGCGCCGTGGATTCGAACCCGATTTCCTCGGCATAGCAGTTGTTGGTATCTCCACTCGGCTATCGCTGCCTTCAAGTTTACAAATAAACTGCATAGGAAATATGTGTTTGTACTTAATTTATCATCGATAAGGTAATTAGTAAACTTATTTTTCATAATTTTAGGTAATTTTATTAAACTTAGCATCATCATCGGCCCTGTATATAATTTGTCCCACTGCTGGGCACGGGCCTCTTCTCACTATGAGAAGGGTAAGGCCATAGTCCACCACGCTGGCCAAGTGCGGGTTGGCAGACTTCACATGCCTTTCGAGAACATTATTGAGAACTCTCAGACATGCAGGTTTCCTCACGATGTTTTCCTTCACCGTTTAGCATGCGATTATTATCAATTTAATACGCACATATCTTCGAAAAGTCATTGGTGCGCCGTGGATTCGAACCCGAGACCCTCTGCGTAGCAGTCCGTCGGTCTCTCCACTAGGCTATCGCTGCTTTTTAACTTAGCGTTATTTATATACTTAGGCAATTGATTTCAGTAGTCTTGACGTGTTTTGGTGTAGTATTTCATAATGATCATTGGACTATAAATCATATAGTTTTTGAGAACTTTGAGGAAGGATGTAATTACACCATATTGAATAAGACGAATTAGAATTATTGTAAAATGAGTCAGCCACTCTGCAGAATTGATAGTGCGTCATGTTAAATATATTATTGAATGTTGTAATGTGATTCGGATGTTTTGAATAAATTAATTCCTTCGGAAGTAATTCTTACATTCCATTCCAGTGTCGGTAATTTAATACTATAATTGTGTAATGATTTTTTTTTACATTATATCTAAACTAATGTATTTTGATAGACTTGGTTTTTGAGGTGCGTTAGGGCTAAAGTTAAGAGTAGGTAAATCGTTCCCTAGCAAAACACCTTTGATAATTTAACCAAAAATAATACGTGTTTAGTTTCAATTCCAGAAACATGGATGAGACCAGACGAGAATTACATCCTGACAAAAAGAATTGACAAAACATTCTGAGTTTCTGACATAATAAACAAAATAATCAAGTAGGTACCATCTCCTATTTCAGGCGACACCACGTCACGTCGGTTAGAAACCTTTTCGACGCAACGTTTTTGTAACAGTATATAAAAAATCACAATTAAGTAGCCTGGACACACCTTATGCCTTATTAAAGACCTACTCAAAATTTTGGAGTTTGCTATAAGTGACACTATGGTCTCAGAGGTCTACAAGCCAATTTGCCGCTATTTTTCATTTTACCTGGAAGGCTTATTCTACGAGAAGAGGGGAGTCTGGATATATAGCAGAGGGACAGTTTATTACAGAACCTATTTTTCTATCGAAGATAACACTTATGGTAGATATATTGTGTGCAAATACCATGCAGAGTTCAAACTTTAACTTAAGGCGAGCTTTTCGAAGTCACTTAAATCTAAATTGAATAAAATTGTTAATTTATTATCGCTTTACCCGTGCTTCGGTGAGAACGTTAAGACGTCTGTCCTCCGTTGGGATCTCCCACAGTCGGTACGGAAGTCTGTATCGTTGAATATACCTACTGATACTGGTCTATATTTATTTTGTGTCCGAGTGCAAATCAACAAGAGATAGCAATATACCATGGCATATTGCTATCTCTTTGGGTGCGGAGGTCAGCCTGCAGTGGCTCTGGGGAAAATGAGTATCACACACTGCACCAAATGAATGAATCTCACTGGTACCTAAATAGGTACCTATTAGGTACCTATTATGTATATATATTTGGATGATGCAATTTTTGTTGCCGCAGGATCACACACCACAACAGTGTTTTGCCATTGCACTGATCGGTACCTAGTTACCTACTAGAAAATCAGTTGTTCTTTTTTTTATTCTTTCGTTTCTTTCTCTGTCACTTGTGTATTTTCTAGGTGTTAGAAAATGCACGTTTCTTTGGCAGGTGAACACGGAGACATGTCATAAGTCCAACGTGCATAGTACTTCTGAAGTTCGAGCTTCGGTTGTACAAATCTGTAGGTGATTCATTTCATTTTTAAATATACATACAGGGTGTAAAAGACCCTTAACGAAAACTGAAATCCCATCTTGTACCAATTACTACGAACATTTTTTACTTCGGCACCATACCTGGTAAATTACTGGTTCAGGAGATATTGAGGCTCAAAGTTAGTATGGAATTTTTCTAATTAGGTACAAAATCGATGCATTTACCCCGCCAATATGTTCTTTAGATGCCCTATGACCCCGATGATAAGTAGGTATTTCGAGCATTGCACGCGCGCGCTTTTAATTGCGTTTTAAAAAATGTGAAAACTTGAAAAAGAAATCATTTCCCAGGTATTCTTTTTGGTTAGTATGACTTGGCATGATGTCCACAACGAGTACCTAGACTTCGGCTTGGTGATGGGTCTTGTGACACCCTGTATAAATAGCTTTTATCACAGCACCATACTGTCGTAATAAATTCTGCATGGAAACTTTTGGTCGCAAGGAAAAATAACTTTTATTTATATGTTGCATTCATTGCATAAACAGCGGCGATAGCCCAGTGGTTTACGTAACGGACTGCCGAGACGATGGTCTCGGGTTCGATCCCCAGGTACCCCCGGCACACACCTCTGACTTTTTGAAATTATTTGTGTATTAAAAATATTAATTATTGCTCGCTTAATAATGTGCCCGGTAGATGGAAATAGGCTCGCCCCCTACTACATTGGGACCTAAACATAACTGGCGAAATGTGAGTGTGTAATACACCTCTGCCTACTCCTTCGGGGATAAAAGGCGTGAAGTTAAGTATGTATGTTATACATGTTCTTAGTGTGGTGTTCCTACTTGGTACCTACTGGATACCTAGTGGAATTCAATTTTGCCACAGGTACATCACACCTACTTAAATATAATAACCTACGTATGTTATTACTGCTTTAAAACGAATGAAAAAATTAATAAGTAGGTTCACAAGTGGGATGTAACAATTATTTTTATGTTTATACTTATGAAATCAGACATTTACCGACCTACTTCGTTTTTACGGTGCCGTACCTCGAAATGAAAAAAACGGAACCCTTATAAGATCACTTTGTTGTTCGTCCGTCTGTCAAGACCCTGTGAGTGAAATTTATATCAAATAGTCAGGTCTACTGTTCCATGAAGCTGTGAAAAAATGAAACCTCTAAACCAATGCAATTAAAAGATACAGCCGTTTATGATGCAAAATTCCGCAATTTTTGAAACTCGCAAGGGAATCAAAACCTACAGGGTACTTCCCGTGAACTCAGAATAATGAAATTTGGTACGAAGCAATGTCTTATAGCACAGATAAAGTAAAATTGCAATAAGCCGTAAATTTTTAGTTATTTACATCACATAATTGAAATATTAGACGACCGATTGGCGCCGCGGGAGTGTAAGCGAGCGAAGGTCGCGGGTTCGATTCCCGCTCAAGTCAAATATTTGTGTGCATGAACATGGATGATTGTCTTGGTCTGGGTATTTCTATGTATAATTTATGTAGGTATATATTTACGAAAAAAAAGTATATATGTATGTTTATCCAATATCTAGTACCCATAGTACAAGCTTCTGCTTAGTTTGGGACTAGATGGTGTTGTGTGAATGTGGTAGAATATGTATATTTTTTTAATTATTTTAAAGGTACCCCGTTCCTCATGTGGCTTCCGATTCGCCTTCGCAGAAATACTCACATTCTTACATTACTGTTGTATATCCTGTTTAATCCCAACAGTCCCTCTTATCTTAAAGAACGTTTTAAGTTCCTTCATGACACACATTTAAGGTCCTTGAGGTCATCTGAGGACTTGAAGCTGGAGATGCCAATGCATTCCACTAATTATTTTGACAAATCTTTTACTGTCCGAGCTGTGCGCCTGTGGAATGCATTGCCATTAGACATTCGTAGAGCAAAATCGCTAAGTATATTTAAAGGTTTGTTAAAATCGCACTATCCTTTTGACATCTTTCATGGTATTTATAGTAGGTATGTATTATATATATATATATATATATATATATATATATATATATATATATGTGTGTATATATATATATATATGTATATATTATTGTTTGTGTGTAGGTATATGTATATGTGTATCTATATATGTTTGTGTATGTCTATGAACTTCTTGTATTTTAGTAAGTATATTATTCTGGTTGTCTTTGAAACTGCACCATTTATCGCACAAGCCTTATTTACCACCTGTCTATCCTAAGGTTGCCTGGAAAAGATCGCTTCAGCCATAAGGCCGCCATTTGTACATTCTGTTTGTGTTCTGTTTTGTTTTATAATGTAATTTTTGTAAGGTGTACAATAAAGAATAATCTATCTATCTATCTATCTTATAGCACAGATAAAGGAAAAATTGCGAAAACCGTAAATTTTTTTTTACATCATATCATAAAAATAGTTTTGGTAATTTTAAAGTTATCACCATTTTCTCATGAACGCGTAGAGGTATTAAATTGAAATTCACACCAAATACTCAGGTGTATAACACCTTTAAGGTGTAACGAAATCAAACTTCTATATTAAACGCAATAAAAAGAAACAGCAATTTAAGCCTCACAAGGGAATCAAAACCTACAGGGTACTTCTCGTGAACTCAGAATCTTGAAATTTCGTACAAAGCAATATTGCCTTATAGGGCAGATAAAGCAAAAATTGCGATACCTTAAATTTTTAGTTACATCATATAAAAATAATCTTTGTGTTAATTTTAAAGTAACTACCCTTTTCCTCATGAACGCGTCAAGGTATTAAATTGAAATGATTTAAATACTCGGGTCTATAATACCTTTAAGCTGTATTAAAACCAAACTTCTGTCTCAACGCAATCAAAAGAAACAGCAATTATAGCATATTTTCTAACTCGCAAATACTGGCAAGGGAATCAAAACCTACAGGGTACTTCCCATAAACTCAGATTCTTGAAATTTGGTACAAACCAACGTCTTATAGCACAGATAAAGGAAACATTGCGAAAACCGCAAATTTTTAGTTACATCATATAATAAAATAAAAAAAAATAAAGTTACTAGCCCCTTCCTTATGAACGCGTAAAGGTATTAAATTGAAATTCATATTAAATACTTGGGACTATTATAATATCTTTAAGCTGTAATAAAATCAAACTTCTAGGCCAACGCAATCAAAAGATACAGCTGTTTATGCCGCAAATTTTCGCAAATTTTTGAAACTCACAAGGGTATCGAAACCTAAAGGGAGTACAGGGTACTTCCCTTAAACTTAAAATCTTGAAATTTCGTACGAGGCAACTTCTTATAGCATAGATTAAGGAACTAAAATCAAAAATGTACATTTTTAATTACATCATAACCTATAATAAAAACATTTTAAATTTTTTAAAGTTACTACCTCTTTCCTCATGAACGCGTAGGGTTATTAAATTGAAATTCACATCAAATACTGTGGTCTATAACACCGTGAAGCTGTTATAACATCAAACTTCTATGTCAACACAATCAACAGAAATAGCAATTTAAGCATATTTTTAAACTCGCAACTACTCGCAAGAGAATCAAAACCTACAGGGTACTTTCCTTGAACTCAGAATCTTGAAATTTGGCACGAAGCAACGTCTTATAGCACAAATAAAGTAAAATTGCAATAAACCGTAAATTTTTAGTTAGTTACATCATATAATTGAAATATTTTTAATTATTTTAAAGGTACCCCGTTCCTCATGAACCCGTAGAGATATAAAGTTGAAATTCATATCAAATGCTCAAGTCAAAACTAAAGGGTACTTCCAGCCGATCTAGAATCTTGAAATTTGACATAAAGCAACGTTTTATAGCACATACGAAAAATTTCAGAAACCTACATTTTTAGTTACATCACATATTTTAAATAAATATTTGTACTAATATAATAAATGTTTGTACGGAACCCTCGGTGCGCGAGTTCGACTCGCACTTGACCGGTTTTTTTTGTTTGTTACGATATACTTACTTAATTTCCGTTTAGTCCCATTAAAGGTTAATGGTTTTTGTCAAAGTTGATTAATTATTATTAATTCATAAGCCTATTTCATAATCATCGTCATTATTTTGGCAATATCCTGTTTGCATCAGCAGCTTTTCTTATTTCCGCGAAGAGAGACAGACCCTACTGGTCTAACGCGCTTCGACGAATTACGTAAAAAAATCTTTATATCTATAAGGATAATTGAGGTCATTGACTGCCATATTAATAATATCATGATACAAATTCCGAGAAAATATTAAAAACGTTTTCATAGATCGATTCGGATTTCAAACCTATGGATACGGGATGTCTATGTAGATATTCTCACACATTCACACTACACCGCTAGGATAAAAAGGCAGTTGATTCTGAAAAAATTGCCGGAATAGAAAATAATGTATCAGCGGTTTTCTAACTTCTGGTTAAGAAGAAGAGAATTCTCCAGTACCAAATTGTACAAATATAATATTTGTTTTATTTCTTTTTTTTTCAATAATAATAAGCCTTTTTTTAATAATTTATTTTATTATAAATAATTTAGTTGTTTTGTATGGTAATTCTACTCCTCATTTTCGCTGCTTATTTAAGGCAGCGATAGCCGAGTGGAGATACCAACAGACTGCCATGCAGAGGGTATCGGGTTCGAATCCACGGCGCGCACCAATGACTTTTCGGAGTTATGTACGTATTGAATTGTTAATTATCGCTTGTCCAGTGCCTCGGAGAGCACGTTAAGTCGTCGGTCCCGGTTGTCATGAAGATCTTTGACAGTCGCTACAGGGCGTCAGTACCTTCTTAATCAACTGACACTAGTCTAAACCATGGAATATCGCTATCCCTTCGGGTTGCGGAGCTCAGACAGGCAGTCGCTCCGTGGAAAAGCTAATATTCAGCCAAATCCGGTTAGACTAGAAAACAGACCCCAGATTGAAACTGGGATAACGCTAAGAGGACGATGATGATTTTCGCTGCTTATTTAATTTTATGATACCTACGATCAGATGACGGTTAAAGTTTTTCACTGTATAAGTATGATATTTATCTAAGGTTTTGCTAAACTGTTTATCGAATTAACGTATAACACCTAAGTCATCATCATCTGCCTAGCGTGGTCCCAGTTGCAACCTGGGGTCAGCTTACTAGTCTAACCGGATTTGGCTGAATATTAGTTTTTACACGGAGCGACTGCCTGTCTGACCTTCGCAACCCAAAGGGATAGCGAAATTCCATGGTTTATACAGTTTATCTAGAGGTACTGACGCCCTTTACCAACTGTCAAAGACCTTCATAACAGCCGGGGCCGACGGCTTAACATACTCTCTGAGGCACCCGGCAAGCGATAATAAACTATTTAATACGCACATAACTTAGAAAAGTCGGTACGCACCACTGAGTTTTCGAAGTTATGTTTATGTGCGTATTGAATTCGCGCTTCTGCATGCCAGTCTGTTGGTATTTCCACTAGGCTATCGCCGCCTAATGCTAACTTAAGAGCTCATACGCACTATGCGCCATACCGCAATGCAGCGGTACGGTTGACCGCAATAAAAAAAAATGTACTAGAAAGTAGTTTTGTATACGCACTGCGATGCGGTTGCCGGTGCGGTCGCAGTGCGTATGCAATGAAAACTACTTTCTTATACAAATTTATGGTTGCGGTCAGCCGCACGCCTAGCCGCATCCCGGCTTACCGCATAGTGCGTAGGCGCTCTAAGGCCTACCTCACATTGGGCGACAGCGTTCCTCGAGCGTACGCCCGGTGTGCGCTCGGCGTTCACTCTGTAGTACAATGTACGCTCGAGGAGCAAACGGACAACGGAACGCTCATGAACAATGTGAGGGAGGCCTAAGTCTTCCTTCGATATTTTTAGTGCTGATGTTGTTATCTCTCGAACGTTTTTTTGTCTGCTGTAGAATGATTTGCTGATACTGTTACTAATAACGCATTACCTACGTTGCAACAACGCAAACAATACATTGATTTTACATAAACAAAAGTTTGATGAAAGGAATGATTAAATTACCTAAAGTTTTATTTTGTTAGGGACTACACATCATGGTGTTTCGTTGCTTAAATTGTCCCCCCTCATAAATAATTTATAATCTTGTTAAAATAATTCAGATCAGCTCTCGACTCGAGCCAAAACGAAAGAAAAGAAAGATATTAAATTCAAATGCCTGTCCAAAACCCAGCAATGAAACGAAGAAGCGACAACAAATATTTCAAACGAATCTAATTTATTAAATAAATTCTAAAGATCTCCATAACATGTCCAAATATAACATAAAACAATGGAAGAACTAGCCACTTTCTTAGCAACACGGTTAGTAAGATTCAAATTGATACAAATCCGTCAGACACATCAATCTTTTAGTGTTTTATCACCTTATCAGGGACAAACATCAATACATTATGTATGCTACAGACGTTGATTTGCCAATGATTTTCTACACTATACACAGTCCACTTTGTTAAGCTAATATTTTCATGCTTTTTGGTGTTATGGCCGGATTTCTCTGGTGCCTTTGAGTATTTGTAGATATCGCGTTTTTTATGTGAAAGGCCGTGCCTACAAATTATCAAACGGGTATGAAGTCCTCAGACTTCATACCCGTTTGATAATTGACAAAAGAAATTGTGGTACGATCAAGGTGTTCCATGTTCAGAATACGTTCGTATCTTTAACTTTGACTTCATGGGGTTACGGAAGATGATGACTAGGCGAACAGTTGGAATGTTGAGAACAGAGAGTTGATGAAGTTCAATTACAAAGCTGTACTTTGGCTGAGAAATGGCTACATCTTTTTTGAACAAGTAGGTACTGTTCCATATTAATGCCAACTCCTCGTGGAAAGGGGACGCAGCTAAAAAATGTGTATCTTAGACGAAATATTCCGCAACATGAAAAACTATTGTAGGTAAAATTAACGCTAGGATCAGAAAAAAGTCATTACATTTATGTTAGGTACTGCACAGGCGGTGTAACGAAATAAATTGGCTCGTTTTGCACGGAAATGGCCAACTACCAACAGGTATTTTAAATGAAATAACGCAAGCCACGGATGGTAAGTCGTCGACCTATATCAAAGTCAGATTTCTCGACTTCGCAGTGTCCGGACAAAAGATTATAATTTCAAAATCTAGTGTTTTTGTGGGGGCCGGCGCCAATATATTTACAAACGTTAAACCACTTTAAAAATAATAGGTAGACACAGCCGATTTGAATCTAGTTCTTGGAGCAAATATAATCTAAGCTAGTATTATCTACTAAGTGGATAAGACGTCCTCGGCACGTTAGAAATCACGTTGATCGAGGTATGAATTTATAACATACTTTAACAAGGTTGCTGAAATAAATACAATTGTTTTAAGGTAGGAATACTTTCCCCCCCGCGGGATCTCTACCTTGTCGTGGGTGGGGGGGCTCAGTAACCGTGGCTTGGAACCCCGCGGTGAAGCTAAGAGGGATCCCTGGAGTGGACGCTCGGCGTGGGCTTGGCAGTGGGCCTGCGCAGGATGCGTCCAAGGGTGCGGGTGCGGAGGACAGTTCTGTCTGTCCTTCGCAGTCAGGTGCGGTCGCGGGAGGAGAGGCGTGTCGGTGTTGCGTTGCCGCGCGCCCTATCTCCCGCGACCATATGGGGGCGCACCATTCGATGCGTCGCGGTGGGGCCGCAGAGGAAGAGGAGATGCGGTGTTGCGTTGCCGTCCTCCCTATCCTCTGCGGCCGCTGAGTGTTTTGGCGGCGGAGCCCAACACCTTAATCCGCCGGCAAAGGGGTTTTGTTCGGGGCCCGCCTGACCATCTGGCGGGCCAATACCCGTCGGGGGGTAGCGACGAATGCTTATGCGAATCCCTACTCTCCAACACACGGGTACATGAGAAACACGGGTTGGTTTTAGTCAGTAAGAGTCTGATAGTCCCCTTCGTCCTTTCCCCGGGGCGGAGGAACTCCATGAGGATTTTCCAACTCGACACCAAAAATAAAGAAGGGATGAATACTTTCCTTCTTATTAACTCACAGTGTTACTGTGAGAGAAATTAGTAAATTAGTAGAGGGTCAAGTCCAGCAGTGCGAATGGTCATAGAGGAAGGAATACTTTAGCACTCGGCAATAATCTAAACACAAGTAGACGGATCGCCTGATGATAAGTGATGACCGCCGCCCATGGGCACAAGCAGTACCAAAAATGAAATGAAATATTTTTATTCGCTGAGAATATGGTACACTAGTCGACGCCAGCGGTTTCGCACGCACATATTTTCGAATTTCCCGTTTTGCCCGATCCCGTGGGAATTTCGGGAAATCCCTTCTTAGTGCACCCCTACGGTCCCCAAGGAACATACATGCCAAATTTCAGCTTCCTGCGCCCAATAGTTTCGGCTGTAGCGTGTCTGTCAGTCAGTCAGTAACGCAATGATTTTATATATAAAGATTGTACATAAGGATGTTACATAATAAAGAAAAGCCCGACATACTCGCCTAAGATGGCATCATCATCAGCCTTTAACAGTCCACGGCTGGACTAGGTTTCTCCTTTGAAAGCCAAACGGGTTGGTATAGGGTTTGTATCAAGTTTTCCTTCTCTTACAGTGCTGTTCTCTGCATAATATGCTCCCTCTTTCGGCTCTTGCTTACCGATGGGATGATATGGGGTGGTGACATTCCATATTCCTAATCCGTCACCACGCGGAAGATTGCAGGCGAATTTTAAAAACTTATGCTTACATGGTCACTTACCGATTCTCAGAAGTACAAACTCAAGGTTTGCCAACCATACGCGTTAAGACTGGCATCAGTGATGTTGGCAAGAAGGCCGCAAAATTAAAGTGAGATTGGGCAGGTCATATCTGCAGAATGCATCCCGAAAAATGGCACATATCGCCACGTGGTGGACACCGGAGGGACGTCGTGGTCGAGGTAGACCCAGGTAACTTTGGCGTGGTGAGCTGGATGCCTTCTCAGATACTTGGAAAGTAGCAGCTGGAGACAGGGACCTTTGGAGAAGTGTAGGGGAGACCTTTGCCCAACAATGGGACAGTATAGGTTAAAAAAATGGTAACATTAAAATTATCATGAGTAACAATACCATGAGTTAAGATTAATATCTAATTAACGTAAACAGAGCAGTCACAGTCATGATAGATTTGCAAGCAGGCGAAGTCAAATGTCTACTTAAATTTCTCATCCAAGACGCTTCACGATTAAAAAAGAATCCAATGGAGCGTGGAATTGTTGGACATAAAAACCACAGTGGGTGCGCAGGTTTACATTGAGGTAATGAAGGCAAATGCATTGAGATATTCTCATGGTGAACCCTGCGGAGGGTTGGCAGTGAACTTTGCTTATCAGCGGTTATTCGAGGTCACTTGAACTTGCATTACTTAGTCATGGCGCAGGTATCTCTGACGACTGTGTAACCGCCGGATTTAATATCCGATCTATCCACGGATATGGAGATTAGAGATACATATAGCTATCGGTTCGTAGAAGTTATAATAAAAATAATAATGTCCTCTAGACCGTATTTCGGTCACGGCGGCCAGTCTCATTATGAGACTAGCCAACTGCGCAGGACATGTGGGCACAAATGTTTGCGTAAATATAAGTCCGCTCTCTATTCCTTTTCTCTCATAATCCAGTGGGACGCCACATGCGACACGACCGGAGAGTGATTGACGCAGGATGCGCAGGACCAACGTGTTTTCCCAGGCACGGGGGTGTAATACCGCCATTTCCCTGGCTCCGAACTTCTATTGGATAATTCTTAAAAACATAATCCAATATCACTTTTTGTTTGATCAGGGTATTGAACCCGAGACCTCATATTTCACAGTCGCTTACACTACCGCACGACCACAGATGCAGTCCAAAGTCGTAGGAGTATGATGGACATGATGGTAGCATATTATTATGCCTTTTTTTATAAACCAGTCACAATGAGGGTTTTCTGAAATGACACCCACTAGGCGGCAGCACTGAGACGTCAGGTCCAGAAATTTGTCACAAGTGTCAGTGTGCCTCTCGTTTATACATATGTGTTTGTTTGTTTCATATGTGTGGACTAGTCTATACATATCTGACAGCTGTTTGGACCTGACTATCCAATCTCTTTGGACCTGACGCATACGGCGCGCCTTCTGGTGGCAGGAAAAGTATCAAACACCCTCATTCCATCAATGAATACAGATTTTCATAATAGAAGCGCATTTCTTAAGGATTTTGTGTGCCGATTCCAAGTGGCGTGTTGGCGGGTGTCGTCAGTTCGTCTCTCTAGCACTCATAGAGACAGCTGTCACAACGTGACTGCCACGCCGCCAAGCGGCAATTTGGGCCACAGAAAGTTTGTCTACAGGGCGCCCATAAGAAATGCACCTCTATGTAAATATCTATGCTCTATGATTCCATTAAGCCTTGAATGACAGCCATGACTGCTCGCGTATGGAAAATGGATAACACAGAACACCATAATTATACCCTTGGATAAGCAGTGTTATCAATTTTTAATTTGGTAACTCGATTTTACATTAAAGGAATTTTGACAGTACTTTGTGTACATAAGTTTTCGACCTACTTATACAATTATTTATGTACTTAATATTCTCAAAATGTCAACATTTTTAGCAGTACCTATAAATTACACAATCAAATTATGCTAGGTTTGTTCTTATATTATATTCGGCGTTTTCTACAATGCCTAGTGGTCTATGCTATTGCTCAAATTGAAGTCCCTCGGAAGTTACAATAACACATATGTATACCTCAATTAAACTTAGCTACTTCTTACATAGAACACAAACTTAAACCTAGGGCATTATGCTGTGTCGTAGGCATTGAGGATAGGTTGTCCTCAGGGATCAGTGTTGGGCCCTTACTTTTTCGACGACTTACTTAGCATACCTGTGACCGGATTGCAGATCTTACTTACTCAATTACAAAAAAGGCTAGTAGATAAATGTTCAAAGTTTTAATATGTATTATTACCACTACATACATCTGCAGCCGGAAAAAATTAAGAGTATAAATAATAATTTGTCTATAAGGTCAATGAGAGGGTCCCCTTCACACTTGGACAAGTAGGATGTGAGCAGAGGTCACCTTCGGCTAGAACTGGCCTTAAGCTCATAATAGATACTTAAAGTTTACTAGTGTTTATTGAACTTGTTTTTTCGCCACCAATTTTTTCAGGATCTGCCAATTAACGAGGTATTATGTTCTTGTTGCTTTTTTTTGGTGCTGCAGTTGAATCTCTTTTCGAGTTGTCTCGGCTCGCCACTCGGTTGTAAGGATGGGATTGAGCGAATTAGGCTGGCGTAGGTGTGGCTCAGCGATAGCCTAGTGGAGAGACCGACAGACTGCGACGCAGTCCGGGTTCGAATCCTCGGCTCGCACCAATGACTTTTCGGAGTTAAGTGCGTATTAAATTGCTAATTATCGCTTGCTAAACGGTGAAGGAAAACATCGTGAGGAAACCTGCATGTCTGAGAGTCCTCCATAATGTTCTTGAAAGACATGTGAAGTCTGCCAATCCGCACTTGGCTAACGTGGTGGACTATGGCCTTACCCTTCACATAGTGAGAAGAGGCCCGTGCCCGGCAGTGGGACAATATATATACAGGGCTGATGATGATGATGAGGTGTGGCTCTCCCCTAATTAACGTTTTGTGTATGTAATAGGCGGATAACAAAGACGGATCGCCTGATGGTAAGCGAATACCATCGCTCATGGACACAAGCACCAGGGCAGTCACACGTACGTTGCCGCCCTTTGGGATCGGATAAGGAATAAGAGGACGAGTCGGATGAAGGAGAAAAAAAAGGAATACGGTCGCCGGCACTCTCACTCACAAGTCAGCATATTTATATGCTGTTACTTTACGCCGATATTCTATAAGAGGGGAGTAACTTCCAGGTCGAGGGGGCCCATTCAAGCTGAAAGAATTGAGGCTCTATTATCTGATAACTCCGGGTCTTTAGTGAGTAGCAACTCACTAAAGACACTGCGGTGTCCTCTGCGTCTCGTAACGGTGTCACGTGAATCGCAGCTAGCATAAATTGGGACCCACCGGGGCTGTATATTCAGTACTTGCAAATTTTAATAAGTTAGCATTTTTATTTTTACAGGGACATACAGGGTGTCACAAGACCCATCACCAAGCCGAAGTCTACTCGTTGTGGACATCATGCCAAATCATACTAACCAAAAATAATACCTGGGAAACGATTTATTTTTTTGACTTTTCACATTTTTAAGCCGCAATTAAAAGCGCGCGCGTGCAATGCTCGAAATATCTACTAATCCATGGGGTCATAGGGCATCTAAGGAACATATTGGCGGGGTAAATGCATCGATTTTGTAACTAATTAGAAAATTTCCATACTAACTTTGAGCCTCAATATCTCCTGAACCAGTAATTTCCCAGGTATGGTGCCGAAGTAAAAAATGTTCGTAGTGATTGGTACAACATGGGATTTCAGTTTTCGTTAAGGGTCTTTTTACACCCTGTATATGGATTCGTTATGATAATTCTCAAGGTTTATTATTTTTGCTTATGAATAATTCAGGACTTCTTCTTAATGATGAAACGTTTAATATATGGACGTCGTAACCAAGACTCCCGTAGAAAACGTGATAGGTTCTTCGAACAATTACAGTTTAAATTGTTATTTCATATTTTAATCGACTTTTGCAAGACATCCAATTAAAACCAAACTGCAATTTGGTTTTCTCTTAAACGGTCGGTTTTCACAGATAATTTTGGTGAGTCTCGCACTGCAAAAAAAAATTAAATTGTTCGATGAACTCCGACCAGAGGCCTAGACAAGAGACATTCGATAAGAGATATCGCTACTCACTAACTAAATGCAAAAATGTATGAAAGTTACCCAAACGGGCGAGAATAAAATCGGCCAATCTGTGAGGTATACAGGGTGTCACAAGACCCATCACCAAGCCGAAGTCTACTCGTTGTGGACATCATGCCAAGTCATACTAACCAAAAATAATACCTGGGAAACGATTTATTTTTTAAGTTTTCACATTTTTTAAACCCCAATTAAAAGTGCGCGCGTGCTATGCTCGAAATACCTACTTATCCATGGGGTCATAGGGCATCTAAAGAACATATTAGCGGGGTTAATGCATCGATTTTGTACCTAATTAGAAAAAGTCCATACTAACTTTGAGCCTCAATATCTCCTGAACCAGTAAATTCCCAGGTATGGTGCCGAAGTAAAAAGTGATTAGTACAACATGGGATTTCAGTTTTCGTTAAGAGTCTTTTTACACCCTGTATGTATACCTACATATCGTTTCTTCGGTTTCTTGTCGGTAGGTAGCATCTGACATAGAGTGTGCAGTACTCAGTACCAGTACGCAAATTACTGCGACGGAAAGAGTGAGTGAACGATGTCGAGCATTTGTGTGCGCCATTTGTCTGGCATGGGATGGGCACATCTAACGATTTAAATCTCAGTTTGATTTAATTTGCTCAGGAAGAAGAGAAGCCATGTTATTATGTAGGTAGGTGAGTTAGGACTTAGGCATGAGTAGGTATTCCGTCATATTTGAAGCTATTTTTAGCTGTGTACACTTCTGTCGAACTAAATAATCTACTTAGGTACTCCATAATACATCAGCTATTGGTTGGTGGTTAAATTTTGTCTTTTTGACAAGACATTGACGATATTTCGAGACAGACGATATTTTTTTTTATGTTTACTACAAACAGACAATTCAGCTTCATTTGTTTAAATTGATAACACAAATCATACAAAATTACCTAATAGGCTAGTTGACGAAAAAAATTTTATAAGTCCGTCCGTTAGATTATTCAAAAATAAGCGATAAGTAGTTTTTTATTTGTAAATTAAACCAAAAATTACCAAGATATAGCTCATTAAAGTTACGTATGACGTCACGCCGTGCTGCATTTTTTCGCACGGGTTGACGTCACACGTAACTTTAATGGGCTATATCTTTGTTATTTTTTTATTTAATCGAAAAAAGAAAAAAATCGTGTCCAATATTTTTTTATAATCTAAAATACGGACTAAATAAAATGTAATTATGTTGACCCTGGAAACTACCCTATTTTCCTGACTGACATATCATCGCAAAGCCTTCTAAAGCTAGGCTAGACACATGAGGTCGCGGCAGTTATACAAACGTAGTTCCCGTGACCCTGCCATTCAATGGGATCGGATAGAGGAACACCATGGTGGTTTTAGTGGTTAGTCCCGGCGCTTCTCGTCGGGGAGTCACCACACTCTCCCTGGACTGAGCCCCTTTAGGGGCGCAGCCTGGGGGGGTAAGCCCGTAAATTGTTTGGTTTCCACAATGAGTCAAAAAAAAAAAAAAAAAAAAAAAGGCTAGACACATGAAATTTGTCAGTGCATCCGGTTTCTTATACCTATAACTAAGGCAGGATATATTCCGCTATATTTTATATTCCGCCCCCAAAGGCGTAAAATATCGTCATCTTCTTGGCCTGGTCCCAATTTATTTGGAGTCGGCGCAGTACGTCCTTCGCTTCCATTCTATTCTGTCGCCCGTCATCTGATCATTTAACCCTTTCTCTTTCATATCCATCCTCACACAGTCCATCCATATTTTCCTTGGCCTCCCTCTCCCTTTCCATCCCTCTACCTTCATATTCATCACTTGCTTACCTACCTAATCATCTCTTCGCATAATATGTCCATGGATACCAAGCCAAAGGCGTAAAATAGGGTTTGAACATTTTGGGCGGGCGAAGCCGCAGGCGACTGCCAGTAAATATTTAAATATGAAAACAAGAGCTTCAAAAGCGATCTAGTTAGTTCATTCGATTATATCAGTTGCAAGTTTAATTAATTTTTTTAATGAACTGAGGTGAGCTGAGTTCAAGAAAGTAAAATGAAATTAGTACGTCCGAGTTAATTGACACAATAACAGAAAGTAGTTTGCGACGATAACATTAATTATTTTATTGTCAGGTGTACATACAGGGTGTATCTGAGAGTAGGAAGCTTGGGATGATGGCAAACGAACTGGCCAGCCCAAACAGATGAAACCGTTCCATATTGCCTGGGCAGTGGCGTAGGAAGGGGGGGGGGGGTCGGTGGCGGTCCACCCAGGGTGCCCCCTTTTTGGGGTGCCACCCATCCAAAAAAGGGGTGACACCCGAAACTCAACTTTAAGAACAATGTACAAAAATGTAAAACAACATAGGCATTAGCTCAGCACTACGACAGTTAGCCCGGAAAAAAAAAGGTCATCCGCCAGCTTCCGCCCCGGGTGCCACCCAAGCTAGCTACGCCACTGTGCCTGGGTAATTATGTTGGTTCATGTTACACTCAGATTGTGATAAAATATGATGTGCAGATAGTTCACAATTGCTTTCAGATCCTGAACATGGGCACAATGTTGTGTTAACCAATCACTTATAAACTATTAGCTGTTAAAGTTCCCGTGACCCGGAAGAAACTGGGCAACACAGTGATCCTCCTCCTGACCTCTAACCAGGTTCTTCTCAATCGAATGACCCTGTTAATTTTATCCAAAGATATCGTGCCATCTCATGTGGTATAATACATTGCTGCACGTCTTTGTATCTCGAGAAGAACCGGAAGCACCTGCCAGTACCTAAATAGATACCTATTATCAAGATCTTGGCAGAATATTTTGTACAATAGATGAAATTAAAATGTAATTTCAAAGCCTCCGACTTAGTAAAACAGTTCTCATTTTCCGAAGAGAAAATATCATCGACTCATTTATTGCCATAATTCTATTGCCAACTTTTGGAATCATGGCCAAATTATAACATACTGTACCTATAAGATGCTATAAGTGAAAGACTCCACACCATTGTTAATTATGAGAAAGTCGTACGCGAATATTTAAACTGGTAAGAATATCACATGTGATATTAAAATTTGTCGTGTTACGTTACCTACTCAATTACGAGCTATGATGGTAAATATTATATACATTTATACACTTATACAGTCTATTATATGTTGTACTAAGTAGAAGCTGTTGATTCCCACAACCTAACATAACTTCACGCCTTTTATCCCCGAAGGGGTAGGCAGAGGTGTATTACACACCCACTTCGCCAGTTATGTTTTGGTCCCAATGTAATAGGGGGCGGGCCTATTGCCATCTACCGGGCACATTGTTAGGCGAGCGATAATTAACATTTTAATACACACATAACTTCGAAAAGTCAGCGCGGTGTGTGCCCGGGGTACCTGGGAATCAAACCCGAGACCATCATCTCGGCAGTCCGTTACGTACACCACTGGGCTATCGCCGATATTGCCACATATATTCCCACAACCTCTTACAGTAATAATGAGCTTGGTAGTCTCGACATGAAGATAAGTATAAATATGCATTTATTACAAAACAAGGACTAAAGATAATATCAGGCTTAGTCCTAATGTTAGATTATTTTAGGCAATTTAGACTATTTATCAGAAATAGTCATTATTTAGGTACCCACTTCATCTTAACATATTGAGTTCTAACTTTACTTGGCCTGCAGTTCCGCTCGCGTGAATTATATGTACAACCAAATCTTCCTCCCCAATTGTATTGGTGAAGACATCGACTGCCTCGTTGGTCTCGCGGCATAGATGTGCGCGTGGGATTGGGAGGTCTCTGGTTCGATCCCCGGGTCTGGCAAAGAGTTATTGGGTTTGCCCGTTAGGAAATTCTCAGTAGCATGGTAATTGGTAATGTGCCCGGTACAGCAATAGGCTCGCCCCCTATTACGTGGGACTAATATAAATCTGGCGAAAAGTGGGTGTAGCAATATACCTCTGCCTACCTCTTCGGGAATATAGGCGTGAGACTATGTATTGTATGTATGTAAATATTGGTGAAGATCGTACCAAAATCCGTTCGGTAGGTTTTGACTTTATCGCGTTCATACAGACGAGCAGAAAAGACCTCAATTTATAATAAGTATGTAGTATAAAGGCAAAAAAGATGTTTCTTGAAAACCTAGTACTTAGTTTACTAAGTACTAGGTTTTTTAAAGCCTTTAGGCTGGCAACCTAGGTAGGCTGAATAGATCAAATGGATTATCAAACCGCATATAGGTACCCATCATTATTACTTCCTAAAAATAAGGAATCTATTCAGCGCTATTTCAAGCTATCATCGTCGCTAATTCTCCTCCACATCTATGTGTAGTGACAGAATTCAGCTCATCTTATCGAGACGACCTATAAGACGGGGATTAAAACATTTATCGGATATAATCAAATTGGATTGGCGCATACTGACGAAACTTTGAACTGCACGAATAGGTATCAAGATACGAACGAGGATATTGACCAGAGGATCTGCGTGCTCACCACGTGCTCTCATAAACTATTCACTTAATACTGCATTCTGTGGAGTTCGAAGACCACCGGGGGTTGTTAACCGACCTACCTACCTACCGATAACACGTCCTATCCCCTATAAAAAAGCATTAGCCATCCGACCAAATGGACCAAACATTACAGGTCAAACACCTTCCAAACAGTTCTGCAACAAAAAAGATTTTAAAATAATTGTTGAAGTTTTTTTCTATAATCCAGGAGTATTGTCGTTACCTTGGCGTGATCAGATATACATGTGATACAAACTCGAGATATATTTCGTCGCCAGCGCCGGTCGTTGAACTCCATTGATTTCGATGTCGAGAATTATTTACCAATTAATTTGTAATAATTTCAAGTATAAATATCACGGCTTGGTATTTAGATAACACGTACCTGTATATGGTTCGTCATAAACAGTTTTTTGCACGTTGATTTGATATTTCGATATGGCTTGAGCATTTGCTTGAACTTTGGTAATCATTGGTACTTTAGTTCCAATGACTTGGTGTTATTTTATTGATATTTCTACTCACTTATTTTGTGAGCTGTTTGATTGGCTTCGTCGCTCAGTTTGTGGGCAGACAAAAAACTAATTGAGAGGTATCTTCATACACTTGTTCTGTGATTAATATATGAAATATTATAATTGCGGTTTGTGTTACAATAAACACTTTGTTGACATCCGTCTTTCTGAATCAGAGAAATGCGGAAATAATAATCTGTAAAAGCTTTTCTCGATACCTGAACAGTGTCCTTCTAGCATTACCCGGGTGCATACAAGACCTTCGCATTCTATTTCTTTTAAATAAAATAAGACAACTCCCGCATTAGGACTAAATTCTGTGTCGCGGGGGACTTTACAAACATACAACTAACGGACACAATGAACACTCAGACTCGAAACAACAATTTATGATGACACAAAGTGTTGTCTCGTGTGGGAGTCGAACCCACAACTCCCGGCGCAGTGTCAAGCAGCGAGGCGGCCGCGCTTAAACCACTACGCCAACCGCGCAGCCATCATTGTAAAAAGGGTAACGCTTCCTAGTCCTTACCAGATTTGCAGAATATTAGCTCTGCCCTGACTCACGAATCCAGATTCATCAGAATTCAGATTTGAAATATTTACAAAACGTAACATACGAATGTGACTTACATTTGTACGTGACATTGTCACGCGTTAAATACCTACTCAATTCATTATCACAAATTTTGCGGGTACCTATACCTAGGAGGCAATGATAACCTAGTGAAGAGACCCACAGACTGCTATTCCGAGGGTTCGAATCCCAAGCGCACTAATGTAAGTATTTTCGAAGTGACGTGCGTAACTGCGTTTGTTTAGTATCGCTTGCATAACGGTGAAGCTAAACATCATAAGGAAACCTGCATGTCTGAGAGGTCTCCATAATCTTATACTTAATATATAAAGCTGAAGAGTTTGTTTGTTTGTTTGAACGTGCTAATCTCAGGAACTACAGGTGCGATTTGAAAAATTCTTTCAGTGTTAGATAGCCCATTTATCAAGGAAGGCTATAGGCTATATAACATCGCGCTATGAGCGACGGGAACGGAGCAGTACCGGTAGCCTTAAATAACGCGGGTGTAACCGCGCAGGCATCCTCTAGTGTTTTCATAAGACATGTCAGATTATTATTTCACAGACAAAGAGAGCGACGGTGAAACGATCCTGTGACTTTGGAAGTATAAAATTAATTGTCAAATAATTTTTTTTTACATATTTTTCAGTTTTGTTTTACTATTAAGTCTTTCCTAATTGCATTTTTGAGCCCTTTTATAGAATAGGTAAATGTTAACGCAAACCCGTAATGCTTTTGGATGCTCTATGTAATGATGCAATGGTTTAGGAGCCATCCAAATACCTCCGCTGTGCTTATTTTTACGACATGGCATGATAACTACCTATATCACTAATATCTTTGCACTTTTCGGACACTTTTATAATATATTTATTCCATTTTGATTTCGATAAGCAGCGGTAGCCGAGTGGAGAGACCAACGGACTGATACGCAGAGGGTCTATAGTTCGAATCCACGGCGCGCACCAATGACTTTTCGAAGTTAAGTGCGTATTAAATTATTAATTATCGCTCGCTTATCAGTGAAGGAAAACATCGTGAGGAAACCTGCATGTCTGAGAGTTGACCATAACGTTCTCGAAAGATATGTGAAGTCTGCCAACCCGCACTTGGCCGGCGTAGTGGACTATGGCCTTATCCTTCTCATAGTGAGAAGAGGCCCGTGCCCAGCAGTGGGACAGTAGGTATATAGGGCTGATGATGATGATTTTGATTTCACCTTTAAAATTACACGTACCGATGGAGATAAAAGATTTGCTTACTTAACTGAACCTTTCAACACTTCTGGCATATTAACCTTGACTCCGGGCTCCAAGAGGTAGTCTTGGACGCTACCAGGAAGCGCTGGGACAATGATGATAGCTGTAAAAGCAAATAAGAGCTTTTTGGATTTTACTACGATACCCTAAGAATGGTGACCAAAAAGAACATCTAGACTCACTCGGTCGTCAGAGATCAGCTGCAAAAAAAACAAAAACGTTGACATTTCCCCGACTGAGGAATGTATACCCGGTCAATGATCGGGTGACGCTGATTGCCCTCACCTTACTTGACTTTCATCACGTAGACCAGTGGCGACGTGCCCCAGACACATGTGCACTGACCTATCATCATCATCATCAATTATAAACACGTCTAAAGTTCATAGCAAAAAGGCCAATATTATAAATACCTGTAGATATCTTAATATATAAAATTCTTGCGTTACCTACTGACTGACTGACAGACACGCTACAGCCGAAACTATTGGGCGCAGGAAGCTGAAATTTGGCATGTATGTTCCTTGGGGACCGTAGGGGTGCACTAAGAAGGGATTGCCCGAAATTCTCACGGGATCGGCCAAAACGGGTAAATTTAAAAAAAAATGCAGGCGTAGCTGCTGGCGTCCTCTAGTAGGTATTATATTCGTGGACACGCCAGTGCAGTGCAGGATGAAAACAATATATCTAATCAAGAAAATTTAATCTAAGTAGATAAATACAAACGAGACGAATTCAAGAGCAAATAATGCTCTTTTTGACGCAGTTGCGTAAAAGTAGCCAATGCTAAAGGTAGGTAGATGTATTGAAAATCAGCGTGCTATGCTAATAGGTATTATAGTGAAATATTATGCAATATAGCGCTTAACCTAATGAGTCTTAATGACCTTAGGTAATTGTAGAGCCGAAAACATGTTAAATTCTGAAGGACCTTAAATAAATAATAATAATATTCTACCACATACACACATCACCATCTAGTCCCAAACTAAGCAGAGCTTGTACTATGGGTAGGTACTAGATAATGGATAAACATATACGGGGTGTAAAAAGACCCTTAACGAAAACTGAAATCCCATGTTGTACTAATCACTTTTTACTTCGGCACCATACCTGGGAAATTACTGGTTCAGGAGATATTGAGGCTCAAAGTTAGTATAGAATTTTTCTAATTAGGTACAAAATCGATGCATTAACCCCGCTTATATGTTCTTTAGATGCACTATGACCCCATGGATAAGTAGGTATTTCGGGGATTGCACGCGCGCGCTTTTAATTGCGTTTTAAAAAATGTGAAGACTTAAAAAAAATCGTTTCCCAGGTATTATTTTTGGTTAGTATGACTTGTGATGAGTCTTGTGACACCCTGTATACTTTTTTTGTAAATACGTATATATTATACATAGAAACACCCAGACCAAGACAAACATCCATGTTCATGCACACAAATGTTTGACTTGAGCGGGAATCGAACCCGCGACCATCGGCGTAGTAGTCGCTTACCTACACTCCCGCTGCGCCAACCGGTGATCAACATAAATTGTCTGTGCAAGAAACATTATATATTTTTATAACTTGGCCCTTCAATGCAATCCATGTTGAGAAAAACTTAACTTTTAAATAATCATGTTTGCAAAGGTCAATCATTCAACGCTAGAAGCTTGATCACATTTGCTGCTGATTATAATTTGTACTGATACAATACAATAGGTAGACATCTACGTACCTACATATTTGTCGTCTTGAGTTAACGACACTGTATAACTTTGGTCCTGCCATGATATAAGTGGGCATACTCCTTTCTGCCCTCAATTATTTGGTGTTATTTATGACAGATAACATGGGAATAGCTTTTGAAATAGAATTTCGAGAGCTTCATTCTTCACGACAGCCGGGAAGTACTTAAAGTGCTCTCCTAGCCACGGGGCGAGCAATAATTAACAATTTATTCTGTCCCAATGACCACCGCATCTGAGCCCTTAATCTGCTCACGGGTTACTGGAACCGATTGCCAAGTCAGACATACCTACAAGTAGAACCAACGAAATTCATTTTTTGATAAAGAAACGCCTATAAGTAACCTATACCTACTTATAAAATTCTTGCGTTTCTGACTGAGAACGCACAACCACTATTGGGTGCAATAAGCTTGTACATATGTTCCTTGGGAACCGAAGGGGTGCACTAAGAAGGGATTTTCCGAAATTCCCACGGGATCGGGTAGAAACTTAAATTGAAATAAAAAGTGCGAACGTAGCTATTCTCTAGCTGGTAATTTCGAACATTGCTCATACGTATGAAAACCGTACCTTGCCTCTAGACATTGGCGATGCTAAGATTCTAACCAGCAACTCTGGCGGCGAATTTGCAAGTTGTCCGGGTACGACACTTTTGACAGCTCAATACAATTACCACTATAACCTCGAAGCAAAGTTGTATTGAAAGCTGTCAAAAGCGTCGTACCCGGACAACTTCCGAATTCGCCGCTAGAGGCGCGCGGATATCTTTGCATCGCCAATAGCTGTTTGTACTCATTAGAGTACATTCAGACGCGAATCCCTTTTTAGGATGCAAGTCGGATGACTTGCACAGGTAGAGCTTTAAATCATTTTCGGCCTTTCACTGCAACTGAACAGTTTTTTAAACATAATCGCGCCTATCAATACCCTTCTTGTTTCGCCATCTGGTTACAGTTTCTGTGTAGGTACGTAAATATTATATATGTATGTACGCAGTTAAGCCTACTATACCACTGAATTAGTCCGATAAGGTCTTTGACCTCACGTCTTAAATGGTCATCGGAACCATTGTATAGACTGCGGATTTCATATGATCCCAAACATATGGACAACTTAAGCCGTTGAGTGGTGCTTGTTCGCAGCGTTTTTACAGTGTTTTTTGTAAAACGTCTGTCATACCTAGGAACTGGTCTAATCTTCTTCCTTCTGCTATCGATTTCACCAGCCCTTCTTTTTAGGGTTCCGTACCTCATTAGGTAAAAAAGGAACCCTTATAAGATCACTTTCTTGTCCGTGTGTCACCACCGATTTTCTCAGGAACGGGTGGACCTAGCAAATTGAAATTTATACCAGATACTGAGGTCTATGGTTCCTATTAGGTGTATAAAAATCAGGGTCCTGGGTCAACTATTAGATATACGATATGGTCAAAATTAGATTTTTGCGAAAACTTGTAAGTACTAAAATTAACCTTAATTTTCAACTTTTTTTTAATTTTCGGAATTTTTCCTTTACTTGTGCTGTAAGACTTTGGTTTTAGCCAAAATTGACAATTCTAGGTCAAATGTAAGTAGGTACCCCCCTATAGGTTTTGGGTCGAAAACTTATTGGTAGTTCTCGTTGAACTAGAATCACGAAATTTGGCCAAAAGCAGGGTCTTACAGCACAAATAAAGGAAAAATTACGAAAAATAAAAAAGTGGAAAATGTAAGGGTGTCCCCATACATACATAGTAGACTCCATTTAAGATAGTCCTCTAAATTGTATAGGCGCTCATACAGATTAACGTGCTCTCCGAGGCACGGGGCAAGCGATAATTAATAATTCAATGCACACATAACTACGAAAAGTCAGTGGTGCACGCCTAGGATTCGAACCCGATACCCTATGCATGGCAGTCTGTTGGTATCTCCACTAGGCTATCGCTAGCTTTTTTCAAGTCAAGTTAGACAATAATAAAATTAAATTAGCAGAATACCAGCACTATCATTCAATTCAAAATCTTGTCCCATTTCGTTCAAAACACCATGTCGCCGTCTGATGAAATACGAGAATAGGACCTTCTCGTGTTCTGTAGTAGCGCAAAGGCCCTTCGCTTTTTACTTTAGGCGCCCAAGAATCATAATATTAATAATTCTAACCGAAGTCATGGACTCGCGTGTCTTCGGAGTTCGTCGGACTACTTCATCCGGGCAATGCCTCCAGCCCATTTCCACTTTTTACGCTGAAGTGGATATTACATCGCTTACTTAGTTTTCCTTTGTACCCATTTTATTACTCTAATATTATTACCTAATTTACCTAGTAATATTAATTTAAAGTAAATACATTTATCTGAAAGTGTTGAACCCGCAACAAAAATATCTAGACAACTGAAAAACACGTCGTAATCTATGTTTTATTGGAACACATCAGTAAAATCATTTCCGTCTCATATTACACCTATCCCGGCCCCTCATAAATAAATACAAAATTCAAGAATACGTAATAAACAACGTAGCGCAGTCCTCTAAAAAAAACAAGTCACGCCATTCCGCCATCAACAGCTGCGTAGGTGAACTACTATAATTAAATATATTTAAAAATCAATCAATCGACATACAAGTAGCATAATGATTGTTGTAGTTTGGCGCCAAAATTCCTCATAAAAAATATGGCGACCGACCGTGACTCCTTGGCGCAAAAACGCCAGAGGTATGAGTATTGAGTATTGGAGCGAACGACTTACTTCGATATCTATAGATCTATAAAGCTCGATGAATAATAATCAAAGATATGTGCGCCGGACACTTCGACAGATAAATCGTTTTACCTTTCAGTAAAGGTCGCGCAAACATTGCAAGGTCTTTCGAGAAAAAAAGGCATTTTGCATCAATGTTTTGTATTTATTTGACTAAATTGTATGTGATTAAATTGCGTCTATGCAAGTACATCTAGGTATTTTTATATAGGTAGAAAAGTTGGCTAGGAGATAGGTACGTATATTCTGTGAACATAAATCGTATTTGACAGAAATATGTTTGATTTTTTTCTCCACAATTTCTTCCTACCAATCTCTTAGAATAATTTGTTCCTTGAAGTAAATTTTGCCAATTTTTTCAATAAGTAAGTATATAAATTAAAAAAGGTACGTATAAGAATTTAGTAGCTATCGATTTTGGGCGTCACATATCTCTTATCGCCCTTCAGTTTGCCACTTGCAATTTGTCTTTCACGCTCTCTTCGGATTGCCTGAAAATAAAAAGAAATTCTCAAGTGGGTAATATAGGCATGGTTATAATAGCTTAGAACTTAGCTCTTCATTATAGCTCTTTAATATTTTTTTGGTATTAACAATGATTACTGGTTCTGTTTCAGTTTCAGCCCGAGGCCCACTTACTAGTCTAACCAGATTTGACTGAGCACAGAGCGACTGCCAGTCTAACCTGCGCAACCCAAAGGGATAGCGATATGCCATGGTTTAGACTTGTGTCAGTTTATTTAAGGCCACCCTCACATTGCCGCTGCGTCGACGCCGACGTGCCGCTGCGCTGCGTTGATGCTGACGCCTAGCGTGTGGGTGGCCTAAAGGTCTGACTGACTGACTCCCTATTACGACTGCCAAAAATCTTCATGACAGCCGGGATTGATGACTTTTAACGTGCTGTCCGAGGTATGGGGCAAGCTATCAAAATAATTTAATAGGCACATAACTCCGAAATGTCAGTGGTACGCGCCGTGGATTGATCCTGATACCTTCTGCACAGCAGTCTGTTGGTATCTGCACTTGGCTAGCGCTGCATGACATATTATGGCAAAGCGTAAACTACTATAGCAAGAAACATTTTTAATATTCCACCCCTTCCTCTCTCGATTCCCGAGATAAAGAGGATCGGAGCCAGTACACTACCTTTGGCAGCGCCATCTGCTCTTAGCCGATCCTCTTTAATATTTACGCCAACGACCAACCAAAGATTCCGGACACAAATCGATTCGATAACGCAGATGACTTCGCGCTCGCTACACGAACCAAAACCTTCGAGTAGGCGGAAGCTACTCTATCAGCCGCATTGTCCAATCTAGTTACTTGCTACGAAAATAGTCTGAAATCTAATCAGGCAAAACACAACGCTGTGCATTTCACCTACGTAATAGATCTGCGAATCGTGGCCTTAACATCTGGTGAGGCCCTCCCGTTTCTCGCTGCAGCCACCCTAGCTATCAGGGATGTTAAGGATATCCATATCCGTAACCGAAACTATCGGATATCCGAAATAAAAAAATATCCGTATCCGTAACCGAATCCGAAATAAATGTTTCGGATATTTTCGGATAGGGGCGGAGTCTAAATGCGAAGCGCTACGACAAATGTTTTTGATCGGCCGTTTTTATGGATTGATTGTTTTTATGGATAGCTGCATGAAAGATATGAGGGAAATTTATTGTGGGATCGATATGGTAGAATTGTGTGTTAAGAGCCTCTTATACGCCGATGATCAAGTCATTATTGCATCATCGGCGAAAGAGTTGCAACAAATGATGGACTGCATGAACGAGAGTTTTAGAGCGAAAGGTATGAAAGTTAATGCAAGAAAGACGAAAGTGATGGTGTTTGCGAAGGATAAAAGTTTGACTGAGTGTAATTTTACGATTGAAGATGAAAATGTGGAACAGGTTAAAAGATTTGTATAGATATTTGGGAAGCATGTTTACAAGAGATGGAAGATGTGAAGGAGATATCGAAAGGAGAGTGACTGCGGGGGACAGTGTGAATGGAGCGCTGCATGCCTTGATGAACGGATAAACTGTGCCTAAAAAGGCGCGACTGGCGGTTCATAATGAAGTGCTGGTGCCCACCTTGATGTATGGAAGTGAGTGTTGGGTATGGCAGTAAAAGCATGAAAGCAGAATTAACGCAGGTGAGATGCGATCACTGCGTAGTATGTGTGGGGTGAGACTGATTGATAGAATTCCGAATGCAGTAAAACGAGAGCGATGTGGCCTGAAAGAAGATGTCGTGACAAGGATTGAGAAAGGAATGCTGAAATGGTTTAGACACGTGGAGCGAATGAGTGAAGAAAGATTGACAAATCAAACGTATATGGCAAAGGTGTGTGGGCAAGCCGGTTGCGGCAGACCTCGTAAGACGTTCGTTGACCAAATTGGGGATGTCTTGAAAAACGGAAAAGTCCGAAGCATCTGTATGAAATAATGGTAGAGGTAGTAATGAATGTAGAGGAAGCGCGTGAGGTTCGCAAGGATAGAAGCAAGTGGCGTTCTGTTGTCTCTGCCTGCCCCGACGGGAAAAAGGCGTGAGCATATGTATGTATGTTTTCTGCTGTTGTTCAAGTCATAACTAATCAGCAATTTAATTACATTACAAAATTACGAATACTTAGTTCGATAAACTAAGTTCGAAAAATAAGTGTTGTTTTCAAAAATGCCTTAAACATCTAATATCCGTAACCGAAACTATCCGAAACTACCGGATAATCCGAAATAATTTCATATCCGTATCCGAAACCGAAACCGATATATTTTTTTTCCAATATCCGTATCCGTATCCATATCCGAAATTCCATATCCGTAACATCCCTGCTAGCTATATACCTGGGTGTCACCCTAAATCGAACATTAACGTACGAAGCCAACTGTGAACATTTAAAACAAAAGGTCTCAGCACGTAATAACCTTCTGCTCCGCTTAACATCCTCAAAATGGGCGCTGCGCCTTCAGGTTTGGCATTGTGTTTCTCTATGGCCCCGGTTTGGCACCATCTGAGGCAAGGCCGTATGCCATTCAAGTGGCTGGGTTTTGGCACAAATCTATTTAAAATTTTGCTATCGACACTATAAGAAAGTAAGATTTTAAAGTGACAGTCATCATCATAAGCCCTGTATATTTACTGTCCCACTGCTGGGCACGGGCCTCTACTCACTGTGAGAAGGGTAAGGCCATAGTCCGCCACGCTGGCCTACTGCGGGTTGGCAGACTTGAGATGTCTTTAGCAAGCGATAATAACCAATTAAATACGCACTTTACTTCAAAAACTCATTGGTGCGTGCATTTATACATCAATGGGTGCGTGCCGTGGATTCGAACCCGAGACCTCTCTGCGTAGCAGTCTGTCGTTCTCTCCACTAGGCTATCGCTGCTGTTAGTACCTCTTTTCATAACATGGAATTCGTAAGGGGGCACACTCTAAGGAAAACACAAGAAGCCAATATTAGGTATCTTTGGAAGAGCCGCCAAACCCGAGATCAAACGTTTTCCAACCCTGTCTGGCCACGCGTGGTGTAGTGAGCCACGAGTACTTTTAACTCAGAAAGCTATTGCGACGCAAATATGGCGAGGCTTATGCTCTAACCTTGGACAGGCTGTACGACGAAGGGAATAAAATCTCTATTTTATTCCCTTCATCGTTTGAAACTTTGTTTAAAAATCACTGATCGCGAAACTAGCACTATGAAGGAACACAAAATAACAAGTACTCACACCGTTCAGTGGATAGCGTATGCGTTTGCGATCGGCAGTCTCAGGTTCGATTACCGGGTCGGGCAAAAGTGTTACTGAGTTTTCCGAATTCGCAGCCCGGAGTCTGGCTCTGTGCCCAGTAGCGACAATAGACTTCGTCCCCTATTACGTGGGACCTACAAATTAATGCTGCAATGTCGGTGTAATATTACGCCTCTGCCTACCCCATCGGGGATACAAGCGTGAGTCTATAAAAAAATACCTATTTACCATAACATGACACCCTTTGCCTTTTAATTTTATGTTTTGGCCCAATGTAATAGGGGCGAGCCTATTGCCATCTACCGAACACATTATTAAGCGAGCGATAATTAACATAAAGTCAGAGGTGTGTGCCCGGGGTATCTGGGGATCGAACCCGAAATCAACATCTCGACAGTCCGTTAACGTACACCACTAGGCTATCGAATACCTAAATCTACTATTTATACTCTCAGAACAATAGTTAGTGCTATCCAGTTTATAAATACGTCTACTAACGCCTGTCTACTTTGCATGTACTAGTAGTTTGAAGAGAATAACCCCTCACCTGATACGGTCGCGGCGGCTATGTTGCCGTAATTTGATCGCCGAATTGAGACGCGCCGCGGCGCGATTTGAGTGGGTCACATATTTAGCATTTTATGGCCTTTCTGTTTATAAATACCTGACACATTATATATTGATGGAATCCTTGATAAATTATCTACAATGTTACAGTACAACGGTAACATTATATCGTACTGTGACCGAACTGTATTCAAGAGAAAAATAAAAATGTAATGAAATTGGGTAAATTCTGACTTTCTGATGAAATATATAAAAAAATAAACAAATTGTAGTTTTCTCTTTCCTTTTTATTTAACCTGCTATTATAAAGGAATAGGCATATTGAAAAACATTTACACCTTCTCATAATAATATCTAACGTAAATCAACAAATTCCATAAGCGGTTTTTGTCGTTTTCATACCGTACGCGTAAAAACTGCATAAAAATGTCTGAACTTTGCACCTTCACTTTGTTCAACATATTTCATTAAACTCATGAGATATATATATATTTAGAAAGCTTGTTTGATGGTTAAAAGAATCACAATAAATTTAGGCGACCGAATTGCATTAATTTTAAACAAAAGGTAAATTAACAAGACCCTCGTTTTAGGCGGTCCAAAGCAGGGCATATTTAAAACTATGCTCATTATAACAAAATCAAACCAAAATACAAAATAAAGACTTATGAGTCTTAAAGAGTATAAAAGGAGCTTTAAATTTCAACAAAGGACAATCTTATAGTTATTGTAAATAATTATTAATTAAATAAAAATTGCAGTAACAAAGGACAATGACTCGGCCTGACAGCCGGTCATAAAATGACCGACTGTTACCTGCATTATATTTTTCGTGAATATTTAGAAAATACATGAATTTAAGGACTTCTGCATATTATATACTATTTATTTATGAAATTATTCAAACAATACAACAAAAAAAATACCAACAAGTGCAGAAACAATACGTAAAATCATATGAAATATACGGGTGCGGGGCGAATTGGTTCTTACCTAAGGAAAAGTGTCTTTAATCTTAAATTACACTACGAATATTATCAACTTAAACATAAAACGAAAAAATACTTACTAAGGCATGATTAAATTGCTTCTTACTGATGCTGCAGCGTTTTTTTGGTATCAAAATTTATTATTGCGACAGGACACGCACAGCGACGCGGGAACTTTCTTTTGATTAGACGAAACTTTTTTTTTTTTTTTGGAGCATGTCTGTTTTCGTTTACAATACGCAAGGCGTGTTATTGTCCTACCAACCTAAAGCAATCGCAAGCCGCTACAAATCGGTAAAACAGAGAAAACAGACTTGAAATGCGAACATAAAAAATGGTCATAATATGACTACGTATCAAAAATCGCCCTACTTTCTTCGGTCATAATATGACTATAGATCAGGTGAGGGGATAAGCAAATAATTTCATTTTTTATCAGGCGTTAGACGCACAATTAATTTACTAAAATGTATGATAGTCTTGTTCTAGAAGTAGGACTATGTATTTTTATTGTGATCAGTGTACTTTAAATGGTAGGGCCTTGCTGATTACAGCATGAATGTGCCAACTAAAGGCTTGCCTGATGCAGTATCTATCTCACGGAAGATTGATTAAAGTAGCAGGATTCCTACTAGGTAGGTATGTGTTTCGTTTGTCAAGAAACAGCACCGGCTGCGAAGCACTCCTTTTCATCCCTTCTGTCTTTTCTCTATGGCAGTCTATGGTAAGGTAGATAGCATTTACCTAAAGGCAGAAGCAGTGCCGTTGCTTGCCGAAACATCTAAGTTCGTACGATTCTACATCAGCTTTAGCAAGGCCCTTTTCATTTTAAAATGGATCAAAGTTGCATTGTAACATCATTTTAGCACTGTCGCAGTCGATCCAGAAACTTCCCCTAGGAGCCCAGGCTCCGCTCTAAAGTTGGAGTATTATCATATCGCTTAAGTTTGAAAGTACCTATCTACTAACATAGCGATTCCTTAATAGTAAGTAGTTTTGTGTTATCTAATGGCCAAAAATAAAATGTATTATTAAATGCTACTTGTATGTAACAGCACGGGGACAAGGCCCCACCTCCAGCTTTTGTGGTGGACGGGAAGCGGTCCCTAGAGCTCACCGTCTACAGGCTCACAAGTTACGGTCGTCAGAAATCGTCACGTGTTGTATGACGTCTCGGACGTCCAGACCTACGATTGGGGACATTACGTTGAACTCTCCTATCTCACTCCGCCGTCCCCTTGATCAACATGACTGATTCACAGTAGGTCAGCTGACACCTTAGCTTAGAAAGGTGCAAACCCAACAAGAGTACCTACTATCAAAATGCGTGTGCATTCTAGAGTATCTTGCTTGATATCTTATAGATTATTGTGAAATTAAAAAAGGCATTAAATGACAATTTATTTGTAAGCCATATACATCTCACAGTATCTTCTGATTTCACAGAGTAGTTACTAGTAGTTTGTAGATGTGATATCTACAAACTGCAGTTCCTCCGTGAATCCTATGCTTCAGTACGAGGATAAAAATATTTGTACTTAGTTATTAAATACTTACGAAAAACCTCCTGAACTGTTTATTGAGCGTGTGGCACTCGCGGAAGTCGTTCAGTAAGTGTTTGCATTTCCTCATGCCGCGGTCGATCCCGTAGGCCTCCATACAGTCCATCATAGCCATCTCCTGCTTCTGACAGCGGCCCAACATCTGATGGCATACTATACCGGCAGTCACGTCCGTAAACGGCGAGCGAAAGAACGGGGATATGGTATGCATAATAAGATTTATTTATTAGCGTAGGAAAAATATTCGGTCAACTCGACGCTAGAAGCCCTGTATATAAAAAGTACTCTGTGCTAGAAGCGTATGAAATGTCAGAAATATTTTTTAAATCGCATGAGTACTTATGTAACCTGAATGTGTTACAAACTTCTTGGTGAACAAACAGATCAATGTAAGCACTAAGCAGCTCGTATGTAAAGTTTAAATAATTATTCATAAAATTACTAGCTTTTACCCGCGGCTTCGCTCGCGTAAATTCGGGTTTCTCTAGTTATAGCATAGATAAATATAATACTTTACAGTACAGATGCCGCAAGTCGTCCATAAAAATTGGCCACGTTAGATCCTTAATATTAGACCGTTATTTTTATAAGTACTTGTTAATACCGTAAATAATAAAACAGATGGCGCTAGCGACGAAAAAATGGGAGTCGATGGTAGCGACATCTTACGTCTCATTTTGTAAGCAATGTTATTTTAAATTAAAAAGAAGAGATGGCGCTATAATAAAAAAAGCATTCTGTCTAAAATGTAGAAATATTATGATATTTCACCTTGTCACCCAAGTGTGCCTCATTTCAAGGTTATAACACGATCAACCGATCTAGTAGGTAGTTAGGTACCTATTTTACGTATGTACCCACGGAATTTGGAATGCACTTTGTACACTGTTCCATAAAGCTGATATTTGACATACTTACGTAAGTTTGGTGGCTATGTTACGGTAACATTGAAATGGTGCAGTGATGAATGACCTTGTGAATGCACCTTGGTCTGATGATGAAGCCGGGAAGATGGTTATAGGAACTTCTAAACTACATATTATGATAAACTACTCGTGTTTGGGCTTGTTTGAATTGACTTGACAAAACCTATGACCTTGTGAGGTTGCCTTGGTCTGATGATGCAGCCGGAAGGTGGTCACAGGAACTCCTAAACTACACATGATAAACTAGTCGTGTTTGGGCTCGTTTGACAAGACTAGACAAAACCTATGACCTTGTGAGGTTGCCTTGGTCTGATGATGAAGCCGGAAGGTGGTCACAGGAACTCCTAAACTACACATGATAAACTAGTAGTGTTCGGGCTCGTTTGAATAGATTTGACAAAACCTATGACCTTGTGAGGTTGCCTTGGTCTGATGATGAAGCCGGAAGGTGGTCACAGGAACTCCTAAACTACACATGATAAACTAGTAGTGTTTGGGCTCGTTTGAATGAACTTGACAAAACCTATGACCTTGTGAGGTTGCCTTGGTCTGATGATGAAGCCGGAAGGTGGTCACAGGAACTCCTAAACTACACATGATAAACTAGTCGTGTTTGGGCTCGTTTGATAAGACTTGACAAAACCTATGACCTTGTGAGGTTGCCTTGGTCTGATGATGAAGCCGGAAGGTGGTCACAGGAACTCCTAAACTACACATGATAGACTAGTCGTGTTTGGGCTCGTTTGACAAGACTTGACAAAACCTATGACCTTGTGAGGTTGCCTTGGTCTGATGATGAAGCCGGAAGGTGGTCACAGGAACTACTAAACTACACATGATAAACTAGTCGTGTTTGGGCTCGTTTGACAAGACTTGACAAAACCTATGACCTTGTGAGGTTGCCTTGGTCTGATGATGAAGCCGGAAGGTGGTCACAGGAACTCCTAAACTACACATGATAAACTAGTCGTGTTTGGGCTCGTTTGACAAGACTTGACAAAACCTATGACCTTGTGAGGTTGCCTTGGTCTGATGATGAAGCCGGAAGGTGGTCACAGGAACTCCTAAACTACACATGATAAACTAGTCGTGTTTGGGCTCGTTTGACAAGACTTGACAAAACCTATGACCTTGTGTGGTTGCCTTGGTCTGATGATGAAGCCGGAAGGTGGTCACAGGAACTCCTAAACTACACATGACAAACTAGTAGTGTTTGGGCGCGTTTGAATAGATTTGACAAAACCTATGACCTTGTGAGGTTGCCTTGGTCTGATGATGAAGCCGGAAGGTGGTCACAGGAACTCCTAAACTACACATGATAAACTAGTCGTGTTTGGGCTCGTTTGACAAGACTTGACAAAACCTATGACCTTGTGAGGTTGCCTTGGTCTGATGGTCGGTGGTCCCAGGGTCTGTGGTGCATGCTACAGATAATATAATAGGTACATTACTATACTAGGTGGTGCTTTCCTTTGAGTTCTGCTTCGTGAAAATTGTTATTCTTTATTTGTATTATTATATTCTTAATTAAATTGGTATTCAGGTGAAATTAATGTAACCTAAATGGCGAACCCCTGGCGAAGCGAACGTCGAAATTGCAAAAGGGGAATAGGTAGGTAACTATTAAAATGTAGAAATGAAACAACAGTTCATTTTTTTTTTTATGAAAACATGATACCTCGTCAACTAACAAAAAATCTTGCAAAAACGTTGGAATTTTTTCTCTTCAACTTTCACGGGAACGAAGTCGCGCGCAAAAGCTAGTCATTACAATTGGTTTATTAATTCGGCCTTACAAGCAAGTTATGCAAACGTGCAAGTTAGTTATTTAGATAATTAACTCAAATCCAGATGTTGGCAAATTAATATTTTTAAATTGATAAATTAGGTCGTTTTTTATTCCTCCATTAAAGTGGATAAACATAATTAGATAAAAAACTAAATTTAACTATTATAAAATCATTTATTTTGTAGGATTCGTAATTTTGAAGCTGATTGTAACGATTTTTTTTAAAATACTTGCAACACTTTCAAAGTATTTCTTACTTGAATTAAACGTACGCGATCGCGTCTCGCGTTTTGCCGATCCACGATCGTAACGGAGTACTTTTACTTTCATGGGATATTATTCCTTACCGCCATACATTTACGGAATTTTGTCGCGCAAAACACTAAAATATTTGCAACACTTTCAAAGTATTTTTTACTTGAACGTACGCGAACACGTTTCGCGTATTACCGACTCCCGACCGTAACGTAGTAGGGTAAATAGCCTAAATGTCGGCATCCTTACGGATTTTCTGTTTTGGAATCGGTCTGGCACCATCAATTTGCAACGAAAGGATAGCTTCCGATGCGGTTTTGGATAGTTTGATAAATCTATTTCATGTTTATGGGCATAAGGTTGACATTTCTACTACAAGGAAAAAGTACTAAGGTTTATATGCGTCGAGAACGAAAAATCCCTAAAGTCGGCCATTCACGGGCCATGGTCGGTCGCGTTTTTCCCAAATATCGGCCGGGTATAGGATGTTTTAAATTAAGACGGATAAATATTATTAATATGATTTATTTTGGCAGGAGTTTCACTAAGTATACGTTATTAATCGTATTTGTTTAATAGTAGGTAAAGTATTTTTTTATTTGCACTTAAATAACGTTAGGTAAGTATTACAATTTATAACAAAGTAAACATCAAAATAATTATAATTAGTTCTGGATATCTTTTCAAAAATAATTTATATCATTTTTGGCCCAGAGTATCATTATTGAATATATTTATATTTTTAAGCTACGTAATTAACATGGGTTAAGGTAGCAAGTTCCAAAGAGCAATTTATATCTTATATTTCCATACCATAATAAGCTAATATAAATGTTTTCAATAATATCAACTCCTACATTTAAACTTAACTCTTTATATTATAAATAAATAAACGTATAATAAATATTTAATTTTGAGAAAATAAGAAAAGTAATCAGCCTGTATAGTTGGGCTCGAATTCGAGGCTGGTCGACATTACGATCTTTAATGTTTCTAAAGCCAGCCTCTATTTTGTGAACATTATTTCTCGAGATTCAACTAATATCACCCCGGCCGGTATTTGGCGATTAAACGTAAAATAGATTTATTTGCCTATATGCGTTGCAAATTCTCTTATTAAGGCAATGGAATTAGTACAATTGGAAATTATAAAACAGACTGCATTTACTTTTAGTCGGCCACGGCCCAGAATCCGGTTTTAATTCAAAATTGGTATTCTATTGGCGGCCTCCTATTTTCCCTTAAAACAATACGTTAAACATTGAAAAATCTATCTCAAAATATAGTAAACATCACTAATTACTAATAATAATGCTTAAAACAATAAAAAAGGAATGTCTGACCGTTCTAATATCAATCCCCGAAGTGTGGGTATTCACAGCAAGTAAGGTACTTTAAATATGAAATTGAAGCTTCGACGGCGCAATCGCTACTGACGCTCAGTGGGCGAAGAGTGTGTAACGTAATCGGAAAGTAACGGTTGTACATATAGATTATGAACTAAGATTGTAATTCGAGTGGCAAATTTGTAACTTCAATACGTTTTAAATGAACGCAAGCCGAATATGTGCAGACGGCCGAAGTTTGGGGAGGGGCCGACGTATGGCGTATTTACCCTACAGATACTTTTATGAAATAATATTCCTTACTGCCATACATTTACGGAACTTTATCGCACAAAACACTAAAATACTTGAAAGTATTTTGAGTACTCAGGAATATAAAAATTGCAAGGTTTTGCGCGACAAAGTTCCTTAAATATATGGTAGTAAGGAATAAATTTCCATGAAAGTATTTAGAAAAGTCCATTACCAAATTTTGCGATAAACATCCTTACCCATATTAAGATAAGGTTTATTTTTCAATACAAACTTGCATTACCAGGGCGTCACACGAAGTCTTCTATACTCGAGTGCCCAAAAACTTGCAAGTATATTGATACCTGGTTTTCGACCCTGGTATTTTTATAGAGACGCACTTGGTGTACTTGGTACGCGATTTTGCAATTGTGCGACTCATGAAGTCATGACTATCGGCATAGATAAATTTAATACTATACCTATCGGGAACCAAGCGAATGAGTTCTAGACTTCTAGAGAAGTCGGCTATCAAAGTTTAAAAATGCGTTTTGTTTTTTTCATTAGCTTGATTTACAACATACTCAACATCAACTTTTTATTACTTGCTATTGTCTGTTCAAGATACCTACGAAAAAAATAAAAGGTAAAAAATATACAGTATCATTTATGAATTGAAGGGACAGGCGTATTTTTGTAAAACTAACTGCATCTTTCGCTTGGAGTATTTAACTTAAATCTACTTTTGTTGCGAAGGCGACATTAAAAGAACCATTTTATGGTTTGTTTACATTTTATTTTTTCGTATCTAGGTACTTACCTATAAATGTAAGACGCATATTGATTAACATAATTTATGAAAATTTATTATATAATACTACTACAAACACAGTAAGTTTTTATTATGTATAAAATTTAAATTACACTACTTTTACGTACTTAAATGTAAAAACAAAACGCAATCGCTCGACTAGGTACCTATACAGGTACTTTTTAAAATAAATGCTCATGGCCGTTCATTGGTTAACATAATATCTTACTTTTTCAAATATTTGATGTTTATTTAATAAATATTTATTTATTTTACCATCTACAGATTAATACCAAATTAAATAAAAATAAATATATACATACGTAAAAGCGCCATCTATGAATGCCGAGTGAAAGTTAACTCATTGTAACGTTTTACTACAAGCTAGTACGTATTTTGGCCACCAGAGCAACGAAGTGCACATCATATTTTTCAAAAATATTCATATTCAATTAAATGTTTCATTTTTTTATTTAATCGTAATAAAGGGATTTTTGTTATTCAATTAAATGGTTATAGCATGGGGTCTCATTCCTTAGAACGTTTTCCGTCATTCTTAACTCTCTCAACAGATGGCTTTACTAGTATCGATTGTTATTGATGTCTTTCATGCATAAATGATAAATAAGAAAATAAAGTTCTAAAATATGATATTTATTAATTAAAAAATCTCATTCGCTTGGTTCCCGATAGGTATAGTATTAAATTTATCTATGCCGATAGTCATGACTTCATGAGTCGCACAATTGCAAAATCGCGTACCAAGTACACCAAGTGCGTCTCTATAAAAATACCAGGGTCGAAAACCAGGTATCAATATACTTGCAAGTTTTTGGGCACTCGAGTATAGAAGACTTCGTGTGACGCCCTGGTAATGCAAGTTTGTATTGAAAAATAAACCTTATCTTAATATGGGTAAGGATGTTTATCGCAAAATTTGGTAATGGACTTTTCTAAATACTTTCATGGAAATTTATTCCTTACTACCATATATTTAAGGAACTTTGTCGCGCAAAACCTTGCAATTTTTATATTCCTGAGTACTCAAAATACTTTCAAGTATTTTAGTGTTTTGTGCGATAAAGTTCCGTAAATGTATGGCAGTAAGGAATATTATTTCATAAAAGTATCTGTAGGGTAAATACGCCATACGTCGGCCCCTCCCCAAACTTCGGCCGTCTGCACATATTCGGCTTGCGTTCATTTAAAACGTATTGAAGTTACAAATTTGCCACTCGAATTACAATCTTAGTTCATAATCTATATGTACAACCGTTACTTTCCGATTACGTTACACACTCTTCGCCCACTGAGCGTCAGTAGCGATTGCGCCGTCGAAGCTTCAATTTCATATTTAAAGTACCTTACTTGCTGTGAATACCCACACTTCGGGGATTGATATTAGAACGGTCAGACATTCCTTTTTTATTGTTTTAAGCATTATTATTAGTAATTAGTGATGTTTACTATATTTTGAGATAGATTTTTCAATGTTTAACGTATTGTTTTAAGGGAAAATAGGAGGCCGCCAATAGAATACCAATTTTGAATTAAAACCGGATTCTGGGCCGTGGCCGACTAAAAGTAAATGCAGTCTGTTTTATAATTTCCAATTGTACTAATTCCATTGCCTTAATAAGAGAATTTGCAACGCATATAGGCAAATAAATCTATTTTACGTTTAATCGCCAAATACCGGCCGGGGTGATATTAGTTGAATCTCGAGAAATAATGTTCACAAAATAGAGGCTGGCTTTAGAAACATTAAAGATCGTAATGTCGACCAGCCTCGAATTCGAGCCCAACTATACAGGCTGATTACTTTTCTTATTTTCTCAAAATTAAATATTTATTATACGTTTATTTATTTATAATATAAAGAGTTAAGTTTAAATGTAGGAGTTGATATTATTGAAAACATTTATATTAGCTTATTATGGTATGGAAATATAAGATATAAATTGCTCTTTGGAACTTGCTACCTTAACCCATGTTAATTACGTAGCTTAAAAATATAAATATATTCAATAATGATACTCTGGGCCAAAAATGATATGAATTATTTTTGAAAAGATATCCAGAACTAATTATAATTATTTTGATGTTTACTTTGTTATAAATTGTAATACTTACCTAACGTTATTTAAGTGCAAATAAAAAAATACTTTACCTACTATTAAACAAATACGATTAATAACGTATACTTAGTGAAACTCCTGCCAAAATAAATCATATTAATAATATTTATCCGTCTTAATTTAAAACATCCTATACCCGGCCGATATTTGGGAAAAACGCGACCGACCATGGCCCGTGAATGGCCGACTTTAGGGATTTTTCGTTCTCGACGCATATAAACCTTAGTACTTTTTCCTTGTAGTAGAAATGTCAACCTTATGCCCATAAACATGAAATAGATTTATCAAACTATCCAAAACCGCATCGGAAGCTATCCTTTCGTTGCAAATTGATGGTGCCAGACCGATTCCAAAACAGAAAATCCGTAAGGATGCAGACATTTAGCCTATTTACCCTACTACGTTACGGTCGGGAGTCGGTAATACGCGAAACGTGTTCGCGTACGTTCAAGTAAAAAATACTTTGAAAGTGTTGCAAATATTTTAGTGTTTTGCGCGACAAAATTCCGTAAATGTATGGCGGTAAGGAATAATATCCCATGAAAGTAAAAGTACTCCGTTACGATCGTGGATCGGCAAAACGCGAGACGCGATCGCGTACGTTTAATTCAAGTAAGAAATACTTTGAAAGTGTTGCAAGTATTTTAAAAAAAATCGTTACAATCAGCTTCAAAATTACGAATCCTACAAAATAAATGATTTTATAATAGTTAAATTTAGTTTTTTATCTAATTATGTTTATCCACTTTAATGGAGGAATAAAAAACGACCTAATTTATCAATTTAAAAATATTAATTTGCCAACATCTGGATTTGAGTTAATTATCTAAATAACTAACTTGCACGTTTGCATAACTTGCTTGTAAGGCCGAATTAATAAACCAATTGTAATGACTAGCTTTTGCGCGCGACTTCGTTCCCGTGAAAGTTGAAGAGAAAAAATTCCAACGTTTTTGCAAGATTTTTTGTTAGTTGACGAGGTATCATGTTTTCATAAAAAAAAAAAAAATGAACTGTTGTTTCATTTCTACATTTTAATAGTTACCTACCTATTCCCCTTTTGCAATTTCGACGTTCGCTTCGCCAGGGGTTCGCCATTTAGGTTACATTAATTTCACCTGAATACCAATTTAATTAAGAATATAATAATACAAATAAAGAATAACAATTTTCACGAAGCAGAACTCAAAGGAAAGCACCACCTAGTATAGTAATGTACCTATTATATTATCTGTAGCATGCACCACAGACCCTGGGACCACCGACCATCAGACCAAGGCAACCTCACAAGGTCATAGGTTTTGTCAAGTCTTGTCAAACGAGCCCAAACACGACTAGTTTATCATGTGTAGTTTAGGAGTTCCTGTGACCACCTTCCGGCTTCATCATCAGACCAAGGCAACCTCACAAGGTCATAGGTTTTGTCAAATCTATTCAAACGCGCCCAAACACTACTAGTTTGTCATGTGTAGTTTAGGAGTTCCTGTGACCACCTTCCGGCTTCATCATCAGACCAAGGCAACCACACAAGGTCATAGGTTTTGTCAAGTCTTGTCAAACGAGCCCAAACACGACTAGTTTATCATGTGTAGTTTAGGAGTTCCTGTGACCACCTTCCGGCTTCATCATCAGACCAAGGCAACCTCACAAGGTCATAGGTTTTGTCAAGTCTTGTCAAACGAGCCCAAACACGACTAGTTTATCATGTGTAGTTTAGGAGTTCCTGTGACCACCTTCCGGCTTCATCATCAGACCAAGGCAACCTCACAAGGTCATAGGTTTTGTCAAGTCTTGTCAAACGAGCCCAAACACGACTAGTTTATCATGTGTAGTTTAGTAGTTCCTGTGACCACCTTCCGGCTTCATCATCAGACCAAGGCAAGCTCACAAGGTCATAGGTTTTGTCAAGTCTTGTCAAACGAGCCCAAACACGACTAGTTTATCATGTGTAGTTTAGGAGTTCCTGTGACCACCTTCCGGCTTCATCATCAGACCAAGGCAACCTCACAAGATCATAGGTTTTGTCAAGTCTTATCAAACGAGCCCAAACACGACTAGTTTATCATGTGTAGTTTAGGAGTTCCTGTGACCACCTTCCGGCTTCATCATCAGACCAAGGCAACCTCACAAGGTCATAGGTTTTGTCAAGTCTTGTCAAACGAGCCCAAACACGACTAGTCTATCATGTGTAGTTTAGGAGTTCCTGTGACCACCTTCCGGCTTCATCATCAGACCAAGGCAACCTCACAAGGTCATAGGTTTTGTCAAGTCTTATCAAACGAGCCCAAACACGACTAGTTTATCATGTGTAGTTTAGGAGTTCCTGTGACCACCTTCCGGCTTCATCATCAGACCAAGGCAACCTCACAAGGTCATAGGTTTTGTCAAGTTCATTCAAACGAGCCCAAACACTACTAGTTTATCATGTGTAGTTTAGGAGTTCCTGTGACCACCTTCCGGCTTCATCATCAGACCAAGGCAACCTCACAAGGTCATAGGTTTTGTCAAATCTATTCAAACGAGCCCGAACACTACTAGTTTATCATGTGTAGTTTAGGAGTTCCTGTGACCACCTTCCGGCTTCATCATCAGACCAAGGCAACCTCACAAGGTCATAGGTTTTGTCTAGTCTTGTCAAACGAGCCCAAACACGACTAGTTTATCATGTGTAGTTTAGGAGTTCCTGTGACCACCTTCCGGCTGCATCATCAGACCAAGGCAACCTCACAAGGTCATAGGTTTTGTCAAGTCAATTCAAACAAGCCCAAACACGAGTAGTTTATCATAATATGTAGTTTAGAAGTTCCTATAACCATCTTCCCGGCTTCATCATCAGACCAAGGTGCATTCACAAGGTCATTCATCACTGCACCATTTCAATGTTACCGTAACATAGCCACCAAACTTACGTAAGTATGTCAAATATCAGCTTTATGGAACAGTGTACAAAGTGCATTCCAAATTTTGAACGGAAAGACACGAAGTCATAAAAATATCGCTAGATGTTTTAAAGCCACCGGTACATACTCAGAACAGAAAAAAAAATTGGGCAAGTGCGAGTCGGACTCGCGCACAAAGGGTTCCGTACCATCATCTATAAAAGAAAATCACGTTCTTTGTATGTATACTTAAATACTTTATAAGTTTCTACCTGTTTATTAAGATCGAGTAACAAATTTCTTAAAAATTAAGTTTGTTGTATGGAAGCCCCCCTTTATTATTTACTTTTTTTAAATTTAATTATTTATTTTGAAAGGTAATATACAACTACATATTCTGTGAAAATTTAAAGCGTCTACCTGTTACAGTTAGTAATTTTGAGCAAAAAATACGAAAAAAAACACGCTTTTGTATGGGACCCCCCCTTAGTATTTTCATTTTTTTTGTTTTTAGTATTTGTTGTTATAGCGGCAACCGAAATACATAATTTGTGAAAATTTCAGCTTTCTAGCTATCATGGTTTATGAGATACAGCCTGGTGACAGACAGACAGACAGACAGACAGACAGACAGACAGACAGACAGACAGACAGACAGACAGCGGAGGCTTAGTAATAGGGTTCCGTTTTTTACCTTTTAGGTACGGAACCCTAACAATAATATTTTCTCTTCCGTGGGTACATACGTAAAATAGGTACCTAACTACCTACTAGATCGGTTGATCGTGTTATAACCTTGAAATGAGGCACACTTGGGTGACAAGGTGAAATATCATAATATTTCTACATTTTAGACAGAATGCTTTTTTTATTATAGCGCCATCTCTTCTTTTTAATTTAAAATAACATTGCTTACAAAATGAGACGTAAGATGTCGCTACCATCGACTCCCATTTTTTCGTCGCTAGCGCCATCTGTTTTATTATTTACGGTATTAACAAGTACTTATAAAAATAACGGTCTAATATTAAGGATCTAACGTGGCCAATTTTTATGGACGACTTGCGGCATCTGTACTGTAAAGTATTATATTTATCTATGGTTATAGTAAGTAAATCATCCATGTTCGGGGTAACACAAATCTCCTTTATTGGGCGGATACTTATAATTGTCGTTTTAACTGTTTAAGAAATATAACTGCAAAAAGTATTTACACATACAAACTGCTTAGTACTGAGACTTCATCATCATCAGCCCCTTACAGTCCACTGCTGGACTAGGCCTCTCCTTTGAAAGGAGGAATTGGCCTACTATACCACGCTGGCCAAACGGGTTGGTATAGGGTTTGTTTCAAGTTTTCCTTCTCTTACTGAGACTTAGTAGTACTCAAAATGTTATCCGGTATCAGTGACGTTTCGCTAAAATGGCCAATATGGCGACTGCGGTTTGTCTGTCAGAACCATTAGAATTTAACAAAATACTCGACAATCCGAATTTTGCGGATATATGTTGTCGACTCGAAATCTTTAAAAAGTCCTAGGCTAATGAAGGCAATCCGCGCAGTGTCCTTGACAGGGTAACAGTTGCTGCCATATTAGTGGCAACGGCCAAAACAACAACGACCGATCTGGATCTTATCTTTGGCATGGCATGATATCTCTCCAACACCTCTTCTAAGACTGGATTTACCGCCACGACAATGGCAAATCCGGAGCTGCACTCGAACAAATCGTACTTTCAACTTTACCACTAGGATGCAAAGGGATCATCGCCGACCAAGCCAAGACTAAGCGACAATAACAACAGCACTGGGTGCGTCGTTTCCAGATGGCGACACTTTACGTTTCCCAGTTTAGACGCTGAGATAGACCTCTATTCCAGTTATATAAAAAGTACTCTGTGGTCGTTTCTGTCGCGCTCACGGGGGTGTAGTAAGCGTATCAGAAGACAGAGAACCTTGCTTGGGAGGAACGCATCTCTTAGCACCCAGTCATCGCAAATATTGCACAGGAGCGGACCAAGAACCCATATTTTTGTTTTGGGAGTGGAGGTGAGTGCGCGAGCTACGTTAGTACTCTCTTTATTCTGTGGCCCTACGGAATAAGTAATGCACGACATCTATCGGCGACTCCAAGTGGAGTCGCGAGACTAAATGTAGGCCATTTTTACGATGTTTTTATATTAAACTGATGAAGGATCGTTGCAAATGGCGGGCCTTAGTCTCTTCTCTCCTCTTAGTAAGTATGTAAACTGATAAAAGACACAAACATATTAAGGCGCTGACAACCCTATATACAAAGGTACTCTGTGCTGACAACCGCTATTGAGTTGAGCTGTTGCTGTCACTGTCGGATTGTATACATAAGAAAGAGAAGCGCGACGAAGACGGGACGTTCAGATCTTTTTACAAACCATAAAATAAATTAATTACTTATAAATAAGTTGAGTAGTGAAAAATAAAAAACAACCAAGTTCTGTATTAAATATGATACATTATTGTTATAAATTTTACTAACGTACGTTGTTATGTAATACAGATATTTTTGTTGGAAGATAATTTTAAGAGGTTAGTTTACAATTTTATATGTATCGAGAAAACTTTTCAAAAACGTGTTTTGAATACAACAGGATTCTCGGAAATATGTTCAAGATTAACATATATTTTTTCCGCCGTCACAAACTTTATAGATTTAGCAAAAAAATTGTTTGAGACAAACCTTTTTTGCCATTTGGCTGTTGTCAGCGTCTTAACAGTTTCTCTGTCCCGTGTATCATATATGATTCATAACAATTGATTTTCTATTGTGTCTCGCGCCGGACAGCGAATGGGTTAACTCTATATTTTATATCTGTAGGTAGGTAATTAGTTCAGAATATGGATTTTCTTCCATGAAAAGAGGGTGTAACTGCATCCACCTGCACCGGCATCCTCTCCGACGCCCACGTACGAAGTCCATATTAATTTGATAAAAATTTGTTCTTTTTAATATGCAGACTTAGCTTTTCAAGTTTTCACAATTTTACTATAGTAGTATAGTAGATTACTAGTCTCAGGAACCCTCCCACTTTCGAGCGAGCATAATGGATGCTACGGCCCAGCCACGATCAGCAGCAGTGGCCGCTACTGGCAACGACTTCGATGTCCATAGCGTGTTCTTGGATTATTCCCATCTTCCCCCGCATGTCTCCCCCCGAACGGGGGAAAATGGGAATTTTTGTGTCATCGTCCCCCGAATTTGTAATCGGGGGAAGATGGGAAGTTGCATTCCCATCTTCCCCCGCATGCCTGACACCGAACGAGGGAAAATGGGAATGCGTGTTTCATCTTCCCCCGATGACAAGATCGGGGGAAGATGGGAAGTTCTATTCCCAACTTCCCCCGCATGTCTGCTCCCGAAATAAGGAAAATGGAAATGTTTGTGTCATTTCTCCCGAACTTGTAATTTCATTTGTCCCCGAAATACGTTTAATAATTAATTTTGTTCACCAACGTATGGCTCGAATAAAATAAACATGGTTTTTACAGGAACTAATAAAACAAAGCTTGATTGGTACTATACAGTCATATTTATGAGTAAATATGAAAGTACTGTTTGTTGATCGTCAATCGAGGGACGAAAATAATTTTTATTTGTTGTCGAAATATTTTTAATAATTATTTTTGTTATTTCACCCCACTGTTATTTTTTTACAGGAGTTAATAAAACAACGTTTGATTACCAACATTGTTATAAAAAGGAAATAGTACAGCATTTTCCGTTTGAAAATCAGTCATACCTACTACTACAACAATTCCTCATACCTACTACAATAACAATTGGCCACTTTCTTGAAAAGATGAGGTAATTGATAATAATATTATTAACAATTACTTCATCTCTTCCAGAAAGTGGCTAATTGAAAAAAGTACTATTTCTCGGTCCAACACACAGTACTTTCGTTGATATTATTTTGAACCTTCAATACTTATTTATTTTGAATTCAAGTGTCTATTCTGTGATTTTGCATGCTGTGATAACATTGTTAAATGTATAATTAAAAGTTTAAAATGTTAGATTTTAAGAATGTTTTTATACTGTAGAATGTTAAATTTATTGTCAAGACTTGAAATTGAAGAGTGGTTGGTGCGATTGAAATGTATATTTACTATTGTTGCTACTATTGTAGACAGCAAACTTTTTAGTTTACGTGACTTATCTTTGATTTTGCATGCTGTGATAATATTATAACGTTGTTTATTTGAAAAAAGTGTAAACACCTAGTCATTGTAATTTCGATATTTATGTAAAAAAATTGAGAGGCTTTTATTCAGATGTAAATAATTAAAAAACTAAAACATTTTTTACTAGTTCTAAGACTGATTTTATAATGAATATTGACATTTAGATTTGAATGTGTAGTGATTGTTATACCTATCTGTTAATTTTTAATATTAATGGTTAAAACGGTAAGACAGATTGAAATGTAAAATATTGTCAGTAGGTATTGACAATATTTTACAGTAAGAATATTTAAATACAAAAAGAGTACGGTTTTTCAAAGTGTTTCCTAATAAGACTGATTTTATATAGAACAATATTGTTGTCAATATTTGATTTTTGGATTAATAATTTTAAATAAGAGGAATTATTATAGTATGACTGATTTTCAAACGGAAAATGCTGTACTATTTCCTTTGTATAAAAATGTTGGTTATCAAACGTTGTTTTATTAACTCCTGTAAAAAACATAACATTGGGGTGAAATAACAAAAATAATTATTAAAAATATTTCAAGAACAAATAAAAATTATTTTCGTCCCTCGATTGACGATCAACAAACAGTACTTTCATATTTACTCATAAATTTGACTGTATAGTACCAATCAAGCTTTGTTTTATTAGTTCCTGTAAAAACCATGTTTATTTTATTCGAGCCATACGTTGGTGAACAAAATTAATCATTAAACGTATTTCGTGGACAAATGAAATTACAAGTTCGGGAGAAGATGACACAAACATTTCCATTTTCCTTATTTCGGGAGCAGACATGCGGGGGAAGTTGGGAATAGAACTTCCCATCTTCTCCCGATCTTGTCATCGGGGGAAGATGAAACACGCATTCCCATTTTCCCTCGTTCGGTGTCAGGCATGCGGGGGAAGATGGGAATGCAACTTCCCATCTTCCCCCGATTACAAATTCGGGGGAAGATGACACAAAAATTCCCATTTTCCCCCGTTCGGGGGGAGACATGCGGGGGAAGATGGGAATAAACCGTGTTCTTCCCCGACGCGACATCAGCTGTGGTAGAGAGGTTTGATGGTAGTAGTGCCTTGCTGATTTTAGCATGAATGGGCCGGCTCGACCGGGGAAGTACTACCCTCTCACAGAAAATCGAAGTAAAGTAACAGTACCTAAACTGTTGCGTTTCGTTCGGTGAAAGAGAGTGCCAGAGGCCCTATCCCCTATTCCTTCTCCCTCCTCATCCCACTCATCTTATACCCTTTCCCAACCCCAAGGGGCGGCAACGCACTTGTATCCATGGGCGGCGGTAATTGCTTTCCATCAGGCGATCCGTCTGCTCGTATGCCGCCGTGGCTGGGCCTTTACGCCACTGAACATTAAAATGGAATGGTGCTACAGAAAATATAAAAATAATAACAAATATTTGTTAACAGCATTGATTTATTTCTGTTATTTACATTTGTAAAACTGAGGATATATTGAATGTTGCTATATGAAATAATTTTACTACGTACATAATTTTAATAACTGTCGATTTTTGGAGTTACGTAACTTGCGTCGCCTTTGAGCTTGCCTTCAGCAATCTGTCTTTCGCGTTCCCTGCGGATGGCCTGAAATATACAAATATATTTATTAATATTTTAACTGCCCGGCTGGCGTAGAGGTTTAAGCGGTCGCCTCGCTGCTTGACACAGCGTCGAGTACTGTGTGTTCGATTCCCAAAGGACAATTGTGTCTGTTGGTTGCATGTTTGTAAAGTCCCATGGTCCCGGGATTTATTCAAAGTGCGAGAATAGTCTTAGTAAATAACAGAAATGTTAACCCAGCATAGGCGCATTTATGGGAGCCAGTGGCACACCATCTTCCCTACCCAGCAAGCTGTCTAAAACGGACTGCAGGAAACATAATAGTGTCACTGATATCACTTGTTCCAAAGTGCCACTAGTACTTCACTTGCGCTTTCCTCTTTAATGGTACGGTCGCGGTCTAAAAATGTTTACCACTTTTCAAATTACATTCTTTGTCACGCTGGGTTCAGCAAGGTCTAAAATGCTATATCTGAGTACTTATTACTTTTCAATCATTGGTAAGGCATTGATTCAAACAAAAAGAGTATGAATATTAGACCGCTAGACCAACGAGGCAGTCTTACGCTAGACAATATAAATATTGTATTTTTTTCAAAAAGATTTTATATTCAGGATGTCGTATTTTCGCCATCCCTTTCTTTATAATCTGTCAATGTAAAAGTCATTTAATAAACTTATTTATTACAAATAAGAACCTAAATCGGAAATAGCAAGTTTAAAATAACATTATTTGAAGACTAAATATTTTAGTTTCAGTGTAAATATCACGCTTGTAATTAAATGAATGTATATTATAAATGTGGAATAATAAATCGTTATTGACACTAGTTGCTACGCAACGCATGTTATCATAGATTGGTTGCCTACTACAATATCGTCGTCCTTGTGTCATTGATGTGTTCATACAATTATAAGCCTTAAGGTGGTAAACACTTTCAGACCGCGACTGTACTACTGATATAAGGGCACTTTTGCAGTCTATCTGTGATCTCATGGACATGAAGTTCCTTACCCAAACCTGCCAAATTACTCCACATGACCAGCACAGCATATTTTTCTTCTGCAACATGTATACTCTCTGCTAGTGTCGCTCAAGCTAGCCTACCTATTTATTTTTATTTATAGTCTCATGCTTGTATCCCCGAAGGGGTAGGCAGAGGTGTAAATATTACAACCACATTTCGGCATGAATTTTGAGTCCCGCGTAATAGGGGGCAAGCCTATTGCCGTTACCGTGCACATCACCAGACTCTGGGCTGCCACTGAGAATTTGGAAAACCCCAGTAACACTTTTGCCCGACCTGGGGATCAAACCCTGGACCTCCGATCAGCAGTGGCATACGCTATCCACTGGACCACGGAGGCAGTCCAAGTCAATGTGCTGTCCCTATGCAACATAATCATTATCTTGCCCAGGTCCAATTAATTTGGAGTTTGCAAAGTACATCCTTCAATTGCATACTTCTCTGTTGCCCATCCTCCAATCATCCCCACCCATTCTCTTTCATATCTATCCTCACAAAGTCCATATTTGGTACAACAGTGTTAATGAAATATTGGTTAGATATATGTATTTCGGTGTTGACCATGTCTGTTCACATTTATGTTGTTCCTAAATTGAGGAATATATTTGATATTAAAGAAAATCTTATATATTTTGGCAATTACAAAATAGCGAGTCAAATAATTTTTAAGTCATGTTTCTCTCAAGTTAAAAACTCAGCACTTTGTAAAGTGGTGAGTTGACTGCTACCACTATGCCATCTTCTAACATATTTACTTATTATAATGTCTAAGTTACAGAGTTCTTTTGCTGTAGTTATAACCGGTTGCAACTGTATCTTCTATTAATACCTATCTTTAATTATTCATAACTACATGCTTGACAAAAGTTACCTTTATATTGTCCATTTAAAAGTAACTAAAGTAATGAAGTCTGTATGATTTAGTATTACAATACAGAAATTACGTACAATGAATCGCTTGAACTGCTTATTCAACGTGTGGCATTCATGGTAGTCTGCAAATAATTGTGCGCACTTGCGCTTTCCTCTCTCCAGTCCATAGGCCTCCAGGCAGTCCATGTAGCGAGCCTCCTGTTGCTGGCAACGGCCCAACATCTGATGCGAAATGATACCGCCAGTTATGTCCGTGAAGGGCGAACGGAGGAACGGCGAGAGCGACATTGTCGTAACTGCAAAATACAGAGAACTGCAATGTTTATCCCCATTTAGGTTACAAAATTACGTAAACAAATAATATCACAATGTAGAATAATTGTTAGATAACATTAATAGTTTACATATCGTTTAATGTCTAATTTAACAAAAACAAATGAAACTTAAGAATTTGTGAAATATTTCAATACCTTTGTATTATTTCAAAAATCGAATTCTCAAAAACCAAGTTTGAGTTTTGACAGATCTGAGTGATCTGATCTCTATGGATCTGACTTTGAGAAAAGAATATAATATGGAGTGGACAAATAATACATATGGATACTTTACGTTATAGAAATATATATGAAATCGACATAAAGCCACCAAACATAGTGTTGTCTCGTTTTTACTTAGCGATATCTCTGTTAGAAAAAAGAGATAGCCATTGGTTACTGAATACACTGATCATAGTGATTTTTTATCAGAAATGTCAATCGTGCCAGTGTCGCCATATTGCTTGCCAAGTGTTTTTGGTACATCTGCTGTCAAATCGTTGTGTATCGAACATAATCATTTTGATTTTGTGCATAAATATGTCTAAAAACCAGATGAATCAGTGCTTCAGGCTTTCCTAGGGATCGTAAAATCATGCCTAAGTGTTGATTTGAACTGTGCAGTGCAAGATAAAGCTATAATCAACACAAATGTACTCTTCACAAGTAAGTAACAAGTCATGATTTATATTGTTGAAAAGGATTAGTATTTGTACAAAATATGGTTACAAGAGGTTCTTTTTATAGTTAATTTAACAGGTTTTAGCTTCGTTATGGCCTAAATGTTGTTATTTTCGTAATTTGGAATTTTCCATATTTACGTATTAGAGGTTAGTAGTGATGTTACTGCTAATGTCGATATGGGTTATCGATATATAGATAATGTATAGAGACTTCCACAAACGATAACATTGTTAAAACTATCTCGTGTCTGTAAATGGAAATAAATTAAACATTGAACCAATTTTGTCTGTACCTAGTAAAGGAAAAGCGATATTTGACAAACTTACTTTACTTAGACCTGATTACATAAAACCCAAAACCGCTGCATCCTGCTCTATGTTGAGGAAAATAAGCAGTTAAAATAATTATATTATGTTTTTTGCCAACAGATAACATGAACAGCAACTGTATGCGAGAATTCCTAGCAATACAACGTTGAAGAAAATAATTTTATTTATAAACAAGAGGACGCCCGCTGCTACACCTGCACATTTTTTCAACTGTTTCTGTCTGATCCCGTGGGAATTTCAAGACAGTCCTTAGTGCACTCCTGCGATCCCCAAAGAACATTCATGCCAAATTTCAGCTTCCTGCACCTTATAATTTTGGCTGTGGCTTATCTGTCAGGCAATCAGTAACGCAAGGATTTTATATATTATACAGATAAAAAACAAATAAATAACATGTATTAATCAATTATGATTTTTCTTACCCCCTTATGATATTTCAGTGTAGCTGTGTGTTTCATTACGGTTTGTATGGTGCAAATCAGAAATCGCCGACATAAGGCCGGCGCGCACTGACGTCGCGGCATGGCAAAGGATTTTATTACTGATTAAGTAATTTTCATTCTTATTTCAATGAGTTTAGAATTCATATTACTTTATTTCGATACAATCGTATCGCAGCCCGCCGTGGCATGCCGTGGGACGTTTGGGGCGCGTCGCGGCACGTCGCGGCATCGGCGGCACACTTGGACGCCGCGGCATGCCATGGCGTCTTGCAGTGTGCCACGACGTAATCAGTAGGTAAATAAGTTCCTAAATTCACCGTAAGTAAATCTTGTTCTCATAAATAATGTATCCAGAATTGTTTTCTCTTCGACAGATCAGTTTGTATTTGTCGTTCTTCATCATGCACCCGTTCGTGTATCAATAAAAACAATTTTAAAACTATTGATTACTAATAAACTGATTTAAATAATAGTTACAGGTAGCACGCCACTGCGTAATGTTGATGTTGTGCATGTATTGTTAGAGAGAAATGCAGGGGGCCTTTAATGTTGCGTTCTCTCTCCCACCGGCGGACACGAATAGGCCCCACTCTGCCACTCTATTCTTAATATCTCTATGGTCTAACCCAACGGCGGTCATTTTATTTTCCACATAATTTCGTAGGTACGTCCAATCCATGTTATTCACAGATCTGTGGTTTATTACTAGAAAAAGTAAGAACCCTTCAAAAACTTAAAAAATATAGTTTTCTTTTTCATCTTTTAGCAACACAAATCGCATTCGCTAGTACGTTAGCTTTAATAATTTCGACTTCTTACTGAACCGAGACAACAGTGATTTTAGTGCTGGTATGAACGCTCTCATCGCAAGCTTTTAAAAGTGCTTACGCCAGAGTTCAACGCAATCGTTTTTTAAATCCTCGTGCGAATGATGCCTAAAGGTGCTAAACTTTGTCGATAACAAAAAAACTTGTCGATATATGCTTTGCGTTGCCTAATATGCGCCCAACCCTAATGGACGCCATTTTATTTGCATACGTTTCGTAGGTATGCACGCTAACTTCGTAGGTACCTACGTCCAATCCATGTTATTCACACATCTATGGGATCTGACCATAGAGATATTATAATAGAGTGGCAGAACAGTACCTAACTCAATACTGTGTCGTGTCCGTCGGTGCGAGAGAGAACACAACATTAAAGGCCCCCTGCATCTCTCTCTAACAATACATGCACAACATCAACATTACGCAGTGGCGTGCTACCTGTAACTATTATTTATATCAGTTTATCAGTAATCACTAGTTTAAAAATATATAAACATTTTTGTCACTTCAAACTATCTTCGTGTATCAATAAAAACAACTTTTAAACTATTGATTACTAATAAACTGATTTAAATAATAGTTACAGGTAGCACGCCACTGCGTGATTTTGATGTTGTGCATGTATTGTACGAGAGAGATGCAGGGGGCCTCTAATGTTGCGTTCTCTCTCCCACCGGCGGACACGAATAGGCCCCACTCTGCCACTCTATTCTTAATATCTCTATGGATCTGACTCTGACCAGGCTGTCTGACAGAACCTATGACAGAACAAGTTCAGTGTTGCTCAGCCAAATAAAAATAAATATTTATTTCATCAGACTCAAATTCTATTTATAATGTTTTTACTTGATCCTCAGATGAAATTTTTAGTTCGTCTGAGACTTGATCTGAGTGAGAATGTCAGTAGTGTGTTCTAAAGTTAAAGGTGCTCGTTATATTACATAGCAGAAAAAAAAACGCCGTTTACAAAATATAGCAGAAGCAGTTGAGTCTGCTTTTTATTTCTACTCCAATCTGCTATGCTATCCGTATTTATATTCGGACGAAGGTTACTTGCTTCATCTAAAGTACATGAAATTACCCCATCATTTAATGAACTTTAGAATGCACCTTTCTGTAATGTACCTAAGCTAGTTTCAAGATCTATTAAACAGTTTCGAAGTGTAAAAGTAACGCCGCGCCACAAAAGAAATTGGCTTACTGTACGCTGGCCAAGACACAGGCAGGTTGTTTTAGGCCCGTGGCCCTATAGCATACATACCCGTTGTGGCCTTTTTGCTTTATTTTGATTTTTGTGTATTATATAATTGGTGGTAACATTAAACCACAGAATTAATCTGAGTGTTCTGTCTTTATGCGTCTGTAGTTCCGGCCAAAGCTTTTTATAGTAGAGTCGTTTTTACTATTGTTTAACAAAACACCAAAGAAATATAACCTTATAACTCTCTGCAAAACACGTATGACAAAAGATTACAAACAACGTTTGAAAAACTAATCATTTGACAAACTTTCATTTCGCAAACATATTACTTTAAAAACAATCATTTGATACAATACAGGTTTCGCAAATGTTTTACTTAAGAAATAATAATCACATGACTAAATAATTCGTTTGCCAAATTGGTGATTGTACAAAAAGTTGGAAGATAAATTATTAGTTCACACTGCCTGAATTAAGCGAAAAAAGGAGAATTCGGTTCTGGATTCGGTGGTCGCAGTTCTAATTCTGACCTAGCCTAACCAGCCATTGTTTCAGTGGATGAGTGGACCCTACACAACCGGGAACTACACTGAGAACATTTTTGCATCTACCCTCAATTGTAATAATATTTAAGAGCTATAAAAATAATAGCATCATTGAAATGGTATAATCTTAAGGTCATCGTGATAAAAGTTTTAAATCAAATTGCCTGTTAAACTACAACGTATTTGATTTAAATGTAAGGTTATTTGAAAAGTACTATAAAAAGGTGAACGCCGACTTGGCCGCACCGCACGCGCCGCAGTATTCGCATTCGAATTATTTATATGAAGTTCTATGCAACCTCGCACACCCACCCGCGCCGCAGTCGCCGCAGTCGCTGAAACGACCGAACTCCCCAAGCCGCAGCTGATGACGTCACCAGCACCGGCCCGCACGCAGCGGACGCTGCGGCTAGCGCGGCGCGGATGACGCTGAATGAAAGAACAGTGTTGCCAACACTGATTTTCAAAAATACGTAGATCAGAGTTAAAATGTACGTACTTTTAATAATATCCTAGATAAAGGGAGGAAAAAATTGTAAAACGAGTGTTTCAAACATCGATTCGAGCCTGTAAGCAAATATTATTGACTTAAATTGATCGATATGTTTTAAGTGTGTACTTGTTAAACTAATTGGGTACGAATAAACATGCAACAAAGTATTAGCTACGTCCATTATTACGTGTGGTTTGTGTTTAATAATGCTTATTTCTTAGTAAAATTCCGTTATTTTGCTAATTTGGTAATTTGCTACAAAATACGTAGATTCTGGGCCAGAAGTACGTAGGTTCGCGAGAAGGGTCCAAAATACGTAGATCTACGTAAAAAGACGTAGAGTTGGCAACGGTATGAAAGAAATCAAGTGCGATGCGTGCGGCGACGTGAACGACTGCAGTGACTGCGGTGCGGATAGATGTGCGAGGCCATTAACAAAAAGCGATGACTGCGGGGACTGCGGCGACTGCGGTGCGGCCAAGTCTGCGTTCACCTTAAGGTGAACGCCGACTTGGCCGCACCGCACGCGCCGCAGTATTCGCATTCGAATTATTTATATGAAGTTCTATGCAACCTCGCACACCCACCCGCGCCGCAGTTGCCGCAGTCGCTGAAACGACCGAACTCCCCAAGCCGCAGCTGATGACGTCACCAACACCGGCCCGCACGCAGCGGACGCTGCGGCTAGCGCGGCGCGGATGACGCTGAATGAAAGAACAGTGTTGCCAACACTGATTTTCAAAAATACGTAGATCAGAGTTAAAAGTACGTAGATCTACGTACTTTTAATAATATCCTAGATAAAGGGAGTAAAAAATTGTAAAACGAGTGTTTCAAACATCGATTCGAGCCTGTAAGCAAATATTATTGACTTAAATTGATCGATATGTTTTAAGTGTGTACTTGTTAAACTACGGTTACGGGTACGAATAAACATGCAACAAATTATTAGCTACGTCCATTATTACGTGTGGTTTGTGTTTAATAATGCTTATTTCTTAGTAAAATTCCGTTATTTTGCTAATTTGGTAATTTGCTGCAAAATACGTAGATTCTGGGCCAGAAGTACGTAGGTTCGCGAGAAGGGTCCAAAATACGTAGATCTACGTAAATAGACGTAGAGTTGGCAACGCTGTGAAAAAAATCAAGTGCGATGCGTGCGGCGACGGGAACGACTGCAGTGACTGCGGTGCGGATAGATGTGCGAGGCCATTAACAAAAAGCGATGACTGCGGGGACTGCGGCGACTGCGGTGCGGCCAAGTCTGCGTTCACCTAAAATGCTAATAAGAAATATGACTGTCGGGGCCGAAAGTGTCAAAACAAATAGGGTCCTGCTGGCATGATAAAAGTTTTGCAGGCGCTTTCCTCATAAACTAATAATTATATTAAAATGAAACCAAGGTATTTTAAAGGTACTAATACATCGCTAAACGGTGACATATACTATTGGTCTGAAAACCTTCAAACAGCGGAGGGTCCTGCTGGGTAATAATTCAAGATTTTGCTGTAGCAATGAAGGTACAATTTATTTACTTATACAATTCGAAAAGTACTAAATACCACGCACGTAAAAAGTTAACTTTCAATCGAATTAAACGTAGAGGGTCCTGCTGCGTATACGGACACGACACCTAGTAGAGTAGTTTTATCAAATATTAGTGTATAATCTATGGGCTATGCTTTAGTTAAGGCGCACGCAAACTGTTCGGACGCGACTTAAAGGCTCCAGTACACAATGGTCACTGCAGGCCATCGCCGTTGTATACACACGCCTACACACCAAACTATGCTAAAGCAGTATAAACTGATCGTTTAATGTGCGGAAAGATAACACAAAGCGAGACCATGATAAATTGGTTTTGTTTAACTTGATGTGTAGCCGTGTGTACACGGGGTACGGCGATGGCCTGCAGTGGCCCATCATGGACCATTGTGTACACGGGGTGATGGTATACAGTGGCGGGCAATTGTCAATCGTGGCGCGCAATCGGGATGTTGTCGGTTTTTTGGGCACACTTCAAAGGAATCGTGGCGTAGCGTGGCCTGTGGTGTTCACACAATGGCCCATCGTTTAGTTCGTCACCGACCGCAGACCGGGATAGTGCACTTTTTGTTTTATGTATATAGAAGGCAGTAAATGAAATTGATTGAATATATTTACAAAATAATTATACAGTTATGCTATGAATCAGTAATGGAGCAAAAATCTAAAAAAATTATTCTGTCTGTTTGTACACGTTAATCTCGGAAGTTACTGCATGGACGGTTTTGAATGAAACTTTTGACGTGACAACGTCTTATAAATTGGTTTGCCGGGTGACACTTCAAGAAACTGCGTTACGCTCCGCTCACGTTATGCGCTCACAATGAGAGCGAGTGAGAGGCACGCGTCCCGCCTAAGAGCGAGAGAGACAGACATAAAAAGTGAAAGGCACGCGTCTTTCATCCTTCTTCCTACTATACGAATGAATATTCACATTAAAATTATTTTACCACTCAAAGTCGTTGTCACGTAAAACTTTCGCCCGTATACCGACTTTACAGGCAACCAATTTTTTTTTATTATATTGCTATTAGGTCAGGCGACATATAGGCTAAAATTGATTTTGGAAAGTAGAACATCTGATGCAGAACCACAACAGCCCAGCGAAACTATAAGACATAAAAATTGCGGTGTGGCAAAAAACATTTCACATGATGAGCATTTTTTGATAAGCGATTAAAATTTGAAGATCTCGAACATCTGATATGGAACTTAAAGAGCCCAGCTACACTATAACATACAGGCTTGCCTTTTTAGCAAAACTTGTTCTATCTGATGAGCATTATTTGCTGATTTATCGAAGATCTGAAACATCTGGTGATGAACTATATAAATCCATCTGCACTATTCCATACAGACTTGAAGGCTTAGCAGTAGTTGTCCAGTATCACAAGGATTTTCTGTTGAAAGATCAATATTTATAACTAATTATTCGATCAATCAAAGACCCGAGGAAGGATACAGGATAGTTTTTATCGCGATAACTTACATCCACGCGGGCGGAGCCACGGGCGACAGCTAATATATATATATATATATATATATATATATATATATATATATATATATATATATATATATATATATATATACAACGTGTAATGGAAATAACGCAGATCCTCAGACACCCCAATTAGAAAACCTTGTTACAATCATAATGCATGCATTGAAATATTTTTTTTATTTGCGGAAATAATGTTTTTTAAAGAAAGTTTTAACTCAATTAAAAGTGAAAATCGTGGTCACTCTAAATCTGCGCACGCACACAAACGAAACGGTTGCTATGGTAAACAAACAACAGCGATCTGATAGGAACGAAACACGATACGATATAACAAAATGTATGAAATTCAGTCTGTAAACCACACTCTGATAGTGTGGGGTTTACAAAAATGATGTTTGAACAATTTGTCGGCCACTGTTGATATTACCAAAGATATTATGAGTATTTCTTTCCATCACACTTTTAGGCTATGGAGTGGACAGTCGAATCATTTATTGTTTGTTATTAATATGCACGATCTATTGTTTCTTAACATCGTAAGTGACTATTGTGACTATCTTAACTTAATCTTACCTAGTTAGCATTATTGATCGATAAAGTAAAAGAAGAAATAAACAAGAACGGCGTGTTTAAAGTTGTCTTGTGAATCTAAATACTTACAATAATAGAATAATAAAATAACTTACAGGCTTAAATCAAAACTTCACTATTTCCTCACAGATCACATCTTTTCACTGTTTCAAAAGCAGCTAGTATCTTAATTAATTAACTACTCGGCACTTCTCTCGTCACAATAAACTGGTGATTTAATATTTCTCCACAATGAGAAAGGCCAGGGATGTCAAGTCAACATCAAGATGATGTTGAACATGATGTGGAATGTTCACCGGCACCGGCTTGTTGATAATTATTAAATTATACACCATTACACATTTTGTAAACAAGTGAACTTTTAAAAAGGTTTTCACAGCACTCACTGATAGAATCAGATAGATATTCCCAGTTGTACTTGTCATAACATGTCTTTAGCGCATCGCCCGCCGCGCTTGTCATGCGCCAGCGCGAGCGAGACATTACGTCTCGCTCTTTCCCGTTGTTTATTACCTACGTTAGTGAAAGATGGATGATAGACATTTTGGTGGTCAATTGTGTGCTATTGTCTTTTGCCGTCTATTGTGTTGTATTAATGTGTGCGTTTGTGTAAGTCAACGTGGAACCATTTAACAAATGCATTTAAAAATAAGCCGTTCTGCTTTGATTTAAGGTTTATTTTCGAATAGGTCAATTTAAAAGAAAATTGAGATGTATTAATGTGTGCGTTTGTGTAAGTCAACGTGGAACCATTTAACAAATGCATTTGAAAATAAGCCGTTCTGCTTTGATTTAAGGTTTATTTTCGAATAGCTCAATTTTTTAAAAAATCTGTGACTACAATTTACGTTATTTTAATTATTTTAAGACTAAAAATAAACAATATTAAAAATGACGGAAATGGATTCAGTTACCGATTCTGAACAAAGTACTTTCAGGATGTGCATTCAAACTTGTTACATGTTGTATATATATATATATATATATATATATATATATATATATTTATTTTCTCACGCTTGTATCCCCGAAGTAGAAGGGTAGGCAGAGGGGTAAATATTATACCCACATTTCGTCATGAATTTTTAGTTCCTACGTAATGGAGGGCGAGCCTATTGCCCGTTACCGGGCACATCACCAGACTCCGGGCTGCTACTGAGTATTCGGAAAAACCCAGTAACGCTTTTGCCCCATCCAGGAATCGAACCCGGGACCTCCGATCAGTAGTCACATACGCTATGCACTGGATCACGGAGGCAGTACCTATATAATATGTATAAATATACTAGATGAGCCCGCGGTTACACCCGCGTTATTTAAGTCTTTGTCCGCTCTCGTGGCTCATAGCGTGATGTTATATAGTCTATTAGATAGCCTCCCTCGATAAATGGGCTATCTAATAGAGAAAGATTTTTTTGAGATTAATCGCAAGATTAGATAGCCGTGGCCGCAATCACTTCCACGTCCATCGCAACTGATTCGCCAGGCAGCAATGAGCCATGCGCCGTTGTGTGAACACCAAGTGATCGTGGCGATGGCCTGCAGTGGCCCATGATGGACCACTGCAGGCCATCGCCATTGCCATCGCCATTGCGTACGGTAATGGCGATGCATGTTCAAACAATGGCGGGCGATGGCCTGCAGTGGCCCATCATGGACCATTGTGTACTGGGCCCTTAAGGCGCACGCAAACTGTTCGGACGCGACTTAAGGCGCACGCAAACTGTTCGGACGCGACTTACTGTCGCGACAGTAAGTCGCGACACATAGTGTGCACACCCTTTCGGACGCGGCTTTCTGTCGCGTCCGCGTCCGATACAACCATAGACACGCCATGCTGTCTATGCGATACACTAAGGCTAGGTAGGAGCTAATTTTCTTAATTCAGGGCACTAGCAGTTAGCACTATTAGATTATATTATTGGTAGATCTTGAAGTAAAGCAGAACTGTTGAATTGAAAGTGAATTTAACATTTTTTGACTATATTCTGTATAAAATCAATATTAAGGCCGTACCATGGACAATATACGGATGACAGTAAACGTCCGCGGACGTTTGTGAACGTCCGCGGACGTTTGCTGTCATTTTCCCAGATTGCTTTCGGACGTCTGAACGCTCAAGGTCACGTCCGCGACAGACGTCCGATAGTGTGCACACTTGAATGGATTTTCCTTGTCCAGATACCCTTCTGTCGCGACCGTAAGTCGCGACAGTAAGTCGCGACAGATAGTTTCTGCGGGCCTTTACTGTCGCGACAGTAAGTCGCGACGCATAGTGTGCACACCCTTTCGGACGCGGCTTTCTGTCGCGTCCGCGTCCGATACAACCATAGACACGCCATGCTGTCTATGCGATACACTATGGCTAGGTAGGAGCATATTTTCTTAATTCAGGGCACTAGCAGTTAGCACTATTAGATTATATTATTGGTAGATCTTGAAGTAAAGCAGAACTGTTGAATTGAAAGTGAATTAAACATTTTTTGACTATATTCGGTATAAAATCAATATTAAGGCCGTACCATGGACAATATACGGATGACAGTAAACGTCCGCGGACGTTTGCTGTCATTTTCCCAGATTGCTATCGGACGTCTGAACGCTCAAGGTCACGTCCGCGACAGACGTCCAATAGTGTGCACACTTGAATGGATTTTCCTTGTCCAGATACCCTTCTGTCGCGACAGTAAGTCGCGACAGTAAGTCGCGACAGATAGTTTGTGCGGGCCTTAAGTCGCGACAGTAAAGGCCCGCACAAACTATCTGTCGCGACTTACTGTCGCGACAGAAGGGTATCTGGACAAGGAAAATCCATTCAAGTGTGCACACTATCGGACGTCTGTCGCGGACGTGACCTTGAGCGTTCAGACGTCCGATAGCTATCTGGGAAAATGACAGTTAACGTCCGCGGACGTTTACAAACGTCCGCGGACGTTTACTGTCATCCGTATATTGTCCATGGTATGGCCTTAATAGTTATTTTATACCGAATATAGTCAAAAAAAATTAAATTCACTTTCAATTCAACAGTTCTGCTTTACTTCAAGATCTACCAATAATATAATCTAATAGTGCTAACTGCTAGTGCCCTGAATTAAGAAAATATGCTCCTACCTAGCCATAGTGTATCGCATAGACAGCATGGTGTGTCTATGGTTGTATCGGACGCGGACGCGACAGAAAGCCGCGTCCGAAAGGGTGTGCACACTATGTGTCGCGACAGTAAGTCGCGTCCGAACAGTTTGCGTGCGCCTTTAATATCTCTATGTTACATACTCTTTGGTTATTCTTCCGTGGGGCTATCTATTGTCAAAATTGTCAATTCTGTCACTTGTCCATCCATCAGCTGGCTCTTGACTTTTCCACGTAAATAAAACATTTTCTTTCAATAATTCATTTTAAAAGTGGTAAATTGTTGTTATAGTATTATGGATCAATGGGTAAGTGAAGGGCTGTCCAAGCTCTTGGACTTTCAGGTGCCGGATGACCTGATAACGTAAGTTTGAATACATTTCTTGTTCGCATAGTTTGGTTTAGAAATACATTTGAATTAGTAATCTAAAATATACATGAGTAAAGTATAATAAAGTGTCTAGGCTTGTATTTTCACAGATACCTATTATCCATAGAGAATGAGACAGATCTGCATGAGTACATGAAAACTTTGATAGACTTTGACAATGCTCAGCATAAGACTTTCTTCCTAGAACTATGCAGAAAGAAATTTCCAAACAGAGGTATGATATTAGTACATATATTATATTATAAATCATAATTTTATTTATTTATTAACATTATAATCAATCTGAAATTATTATTGCACAATATTTTAAAATATTCATGAAATTACGTGAATATTTCCAAGATTCCAATAAATCGTTTTTTCATAGGGTGTAATAGAGTATTAAATTAGTAAGTGTCCAGACAATTCAATGAGCTATACATTTTCAGAACATGTAATATGTTTATGTAAAAAAATTCAGTTCTCTCTTCTTAATGTTGCATCTGGGAGGCCCCTGTTTCTTACACAGAGCTATACACCGGTATAGTCACAGTCACCGGACTGTCACTGACTTCTTTATCCCATCTCCTCATTTCTGATTTCATCCCACAGGGAAACTCTCAGTATATAACTATATATGTTCAGAACATTGGAATACAAATATTTGTAGTGGAAAATAAGCATATTCTTTCTTCTTTCATTGTTGTGTAATTACCTCTCACAATGTCAAAAATGGCTTGAAGAAGTTTACCTATTTAATTAAACCAGAGGGCATACAAAATAAAATCATGCCATGTCTTAAAAACAAACTACAACCATAATAATACTTATGTACATTTCAAATTCCAGGTAGCTCCTTACCAAAGCAGCAAAAGAAGAAAATCTCGAAGAACAAGCAGTCACAGCAGGAGTCTGTGAGCGAAGCACCTTCAGTGCAGGTTGGTCCAGAGCCCTCCGACCCTAAGTCTAAGAAGAAGACCAAGTTTGTCAACTTGTACTCACAGGAGGGGAAAAACGCACAAGTTGTTCTGCTCAAAGGTTTCATAACTTATTAAGTTTTTTTTTTTTCTTGTGATTTATATTCTACTAGAGGATGCCAGCAGCTACGCTTGCATTTTTTTAAATTTAGCCGTTTTGGCCGAACCCGTGGGAATTTCGGGAAATCGTTTCTTAGTGCACCCCTATGGTCCCCAAGGAACATACATGGCAAATTTCAGCTTCCTGCGCCCAACAGTTTCGGCTGTAGCGTGTCTGTCAGTCAGTCAGTAACGCAAGGATTTTATATATTAAGATAGTAAATCTATATGGTTTCTAATTTGTAATGTCAAAGACTATTTTACTATGTTGTTTATTCTATTGTAGACTATGTAGTTTATTCATCCTAGTAGTAAGTATCCGAGACTAACCTTGAAGCTTGAGGTCCACTTTCTACTCTAACCAGATATGGCAGAATGGCAGCATTATAATCTTACAGATAATGTTATAACATTCCAGGTCGTCTCCACTGCGACTGCCAGGCGTCCAAGCACGAGTTGATCAACAACTGCCTTCAGTGCGGCCGAATTGTGTGCAAGCAAGAGGGCTCCGGACCATGCCTGTTCTGTGGCAACTTGGTAACTTACATTATTCGCTATTTTATTGACTATACTAGGTTGCAATCTCGCCGGTACCGTATAATATCTTTTTTCGTCAATGCTTCCGTGGTCCAGTGGATATACGTCTGCTGAACGGAAGGCGGAATGTGAAAAGGCCACATTGTCTCATCCAAACCGGATCTAACAGTCTGATCGCCATCAGTGTGGCATGCTCGGATTTACCATACACTAAAGTATCACAAATGGCCGCAAATGTCTACCTTACAACTTCATAAAAGTCACATAACGTTATTACAATATTTTTGTTTATTAATTTCAGGTGTGCACCCCAGAAGAACAGAAAGAAATAAACACTAAGACTAAGGGTGGTGCCAAGCTGATGGAGACTCTGATAGAGCGGGGTCGACCCAAAGGGTGGGAGGCGGCCGTCTCGCACAGGAACAGGCTGCTTGAATATGATCGCACTAGGTACACTAAACACGTCCATTAACACTGTGAAGGACAGTAAACGCCTATAGACGTGATAATAATAAAACTTCAATTGTGTCTCGTGTACTGTCCGTGAAAGTGTTAATATGATACAAGGTGTCTCAAAAGAGAGTTTCTATTTGTTAAGCTATTTGCGTGAACACGGAGGGGATCAGAAATCGCGGGACGATTTCGATATACATGTCGCGCTCTACTCCCCCACCACCATCCACGGCCGTGTCGTCTGACGCGACATCGCGTCAGAATGGTACAGGTATACACCTGTTACAGGTATATACCTATTACAGGTAAAGACCTATTACAGGTGTAGTTTCAAAAGCGGCAAGAACCAGCAACAGCAACTCGTGATGTTTGTAGGCGTACCCAGTGATAGGGACGTCACGCTAGGTATCTACGCTCCGTTGCTACAGGTATACATCTGTTACAGGTATAGATCTATTCCTGTAGTAGTTTCAATAAGTCACGCCATTAAAATCGCAGCCGTCTTAACGAGACGTTAAGCGTGCAAGAGTATTGAATCTGCTCTTCTCTCTCCCCCTAAAGAAAACGAGCCAGTGCTTAAAAAACATGTCTATATTGTTTCCAGCGAACGCCGCACGCGTGTGACGGACGACGACAGCGACTACTTCAGCGCGGGAAGCGTGTGGCTCAACGCGACAGAACGCGACAAACTCGACAAGTACCAGCAGTCGCTGCACGACAAGAAACACGCCTCGCGACTCTCTAAGAAGATGACCTTCGACTTTGGAGGTGAGTCACTCATACATAGTAGACACTAGTGTCTGAACGCGACAGTACGCGACAGAACGCACGCGACAAACTCGACAAGTACCAGCAGTCGCTGCACGACAAGAAACACGCCTCGCGACTCTCTAAGAAGATGACCTTCGACTTTGGAGGTGAGTCACTCATACATAGTAGACACTAGTGTCTGAACGCGACAGTACGCGACAGAACGCACGCGACAAACTCGACAAGTACCAGCAGTCGCTGCACGACAAGAAACACGCCTCGCGACTCTCTAAGAAGATGACCTTCGACTTTGGAGGTGAGTCACTCATACATAGTAGACACTAGTGTCTGAACGCGACAGTACGCGACAGAACGCACGCGACAAACTCGACAAGTACCAGCAGTCGCTGCACGACAAGAAACACGCCTCGCGACTCTCTAAGAAGATGACCTTCGACTTTGGAGGTGAGTCACTCATACATAGTAGACACTAGTGTCTGAACGCGACAGTACGCGACAGAACGCACGCGACAAACTCGACAAGTACCAGCAGTCGCTGCACGACAAGAAACACGCCTCGCGACTCTCTAAGAAGATGACCTTCGACTTTGGAGGTGAGTCACTCATACATAGTAGACACTAGTGTCTGAACGCGACAGTACGCGACAGAACGCGACAAACTCGACAAGTACCAGCAGTCGCTGCACGACAAGAAACACGCCTCGCGACTCTCTAAGAAGATGACCTTCGACTTTGGAGGTGAGTCACTCATACATAGTAGACACTAGTGTCTGAACGCGACAGTACGCGACAGAACGCACGCGACAAACTCGACAAGTACCAGCAGTCGCTGCACGACAAGAAACACGCCTCGCGACTCTCTAAGAAGATGACCTTCGACTTTGGAGGTGAGTCACTCATACATAGTAGACACTAGTGTCTGAACGCGACAGTACGCGACAGAACGCACGCGACAAACTCGACAAGTACCAGCAGTCGCTGCACGACAAGAAACACGCCTCGCGACTCTCTAAGAAGATGACCTTCGACTTTGGAGGTGAGTCACTCATACATAGTAGACACTAGTGTCTGAACGCGACAGTACGCGACAGAACGCACGCGACATACTCGACAAGTACCAGCAGTCGCTGCACGACAAGAAACACGCCTCGCGACTCTCTAAGAAGATGACCTTCGACTTTGGAGGTGAGTCACTCATACATAGTAGACACTAGTGTCTGAACGCGACAGTACGCGACAGAACGCACGCGACAAACTCGACAAGTACCAGCAGTCGCTGCACGACAAGAAACACGCCTCGCGACTCTCTAAGAAGATGACCTTCGACTTTGGAAGTGAGTCACTCATACATAGTAGACACTAGTGTCTGAACGCGACAGTACGCGACAGAACGCACGCGACAAACTCGACAAGTACCAGCAGTCGCTGCACGACAAGAAACACGCCTCGCGACTCTCTAAGAAGATGACCTTCGACTTTGGAGGTGAGTCACTCATACATAGTAGACACTAGTGTCTGAACGCGACAGTACGCGACAGAACGCACGCGACAAACTCGACAAGTACCAGCAGTCGCTGCACGACAAGAAACACGCCTCGCGACTCTCTAAGAAGATGACCTTCGACTTTGGAGGTGAGTCACTCATACATAGTAGACACTAGTGTCTGAACGCGACAGTACGCGACAGAACGCACGCGACAAACTCGACAAGTACCAGCAGTCGCTGCACGACAAGAAACACGCCTCGCGACTCTCTAAGAAGATGACCTTCGACTTTGGAGGTGAGTCACTCATACATAGTAGACACTAGTGTCTGAACGCGACAGTACGCGACAGAACGCACGCGACAAACTCGACAAGTACCAGCAGTCGCTGCACGACAAGAAACACGCCTCGCGACTCTCTAAGAAGATGACCTTCGACTTTGGAGGTGAGTCACTCATACATAGTAGACACTAGTGTCTGAACGCGACAGTACGCGACAGAACGCACGCGACAAACTCGACAAGTACCAGCAGTCGCTGCACGACAAGAAACACGCCTCGCGACTCTCTAAGAAGATGACCTTCGACTTTGGAGGTGAGTCACTCATACATAGTAGACACTAGTGTCTGAACGCAACAGTACGCGACAGAACGCACGCGACAAACTCGACAAGTACCAGCAGTCGCTGCACGACAAGAAACACGCCTCGCGACTCTCTAAGAAGATGACCTTCGACTTTGGAGGTGAGTCACTCATACATAGTAGACACTAGTGTCTGAACGCGACAGTACGCGACAGAACGCACGCGACAAACTCGACAAGTACCAGCAGTTGCTGCACGACAAGAAACACGCCTCGCGACTCTCTAAGAAGATGACCTTCGACTTTGGAGGTGAGTCACTCATACATAGTAGACACTAGTGTCTGAACGCGACAGTACGCGACAGAACGCACGCGACAAACTCGACAAGTACCAGCAGTCGCTGCACGACAAGAAACACGCCTCGCGACTCTCTAAGAAGATGACCTTCGACTTTGGAGGTGAGTCACTCATACATAGTAGACACTAGTGTCTGAACGCGACAGTACGCGACAGAACGCACGTGACAAACTCGACAAGTACCAGCAGTCGCTGCACGACAAGAAACACGCCTCGCGACTCACTAAGAAGATGACCTTCGACTTTGGAGGTGAGTCACTCATACATAGTAGACACTAGTGTCTGAACGCGACAGTACGCGACAGAACGCACGCGACAAACTCGACAAGTACCAGCAGTCGCTGCACGACAAGAAACACGCCTCGCGACTCTCTAAGAAGATGACCTTCGACTTTGGAAGTGAGTCACTCATACATAGTAGACACTAGTGTCTGAACGCGACAGTACGCGACAGAACGCACGCGACAAACTCGACAAGTACCAGCAGTCGCTGCACGACAAGAAACACGCCTCGCGACTCTCTAAGAAGATGACCTTCGACTTTGGAGGTGAGTCACTCATACATAGTAGACACTAGTGTCTGAACGCGACAGTACGCGACAGAACGCACGCGACAAACTCGACAAGTACCAGCAGTCGCTGCACGACAAGAAACACGCCTCGCGACTCTCTAAGAAGATGACCTTCGACTTTGGAGGTGAGTCACTCATACATAGTAGACACTAGTGTCTGAACGCGACAGTACGCGACAGAACGCACGCGACAAACTCGACAAGTACCAGCAGTCGCTGCACGACAAGAAACACGCCTCGCGACTCTCTAAGAAGATGACCTTCGACTTTGGAGGTGAGTCACTCATACATAGTAGACACTAGTGTCTGAACGCGACAGTACGCGACAGAACGCACGCGACAAACTCGACAAGTACCAGCAGTCGCTGCACGACAAGAAACACGCCTCGCGACTCTCTAAGAAGATGACCTTCGACTTTGGAGGTGAGTCACTCATACATAGTAGACACTAGTGTCTGAACGCGACAGTACGCGACAGAACGCACGCGACAAACTCGACAAGTACCAGCAGTCGCTGCACGACAAGAAACACGCCTCGCGACTCTCTAAGAAGATGACCTTCGACTTTGGAGGTGAGTCACTCATACATAGTAGACACTAGTGTCTGAACGCAACAGTACGCGACAGAACGCACGCGACAAACTCGACAAGTACCAGCAGTCGCTGCACGACAAGAAACACGCCTCGCGACTCTCTAAGAAGATGACCTTCGACTTTGGAGGTGAGTCACTCATACATAGTAGACACTAGTGTCTGAACGCGACAGTACGCGACAGAACGCACGCGACAAACTCGACAAGTACCAGCAGTTGCTGCACGACAAGAAACACGCCTCGCGACTCTCTAAGAAGATGACCTTCGACTTTGGAGGTGAGTCACTCATACATAGTAGACACTAGTGTCTGAACGCGACAGTACGCGACAGAACGCACGCGACAAACTCGACAAGTACCAGCAGTCGCTGCACGACAAGAAACACGCCTCGCGACTCTCTAAGAAGATGACCTTCGACTTTGGAGGTGAGTCACTCATACATAGTAGACACTAGTGTCTGAACGCGACAGTACGCGACAGAACGCACGTGACAAACTCGACAAGTACCAGCAGTCGCTGCACGACAAGAAACACGCCTCGCGACTCACTAAGAAGATGACCTTCGACTTTGGAGGTGAGTCACTCATACATAGTAGACACTAGTGTCTGAACGCGACAGTACGCGACAGAACGCACGCGACAAACTCGACAAGTACCAGCAGTCGCTGCACGACAAGAAACACGCCTCGCGACTCTCTAAGAAGATGACCTTCGACTTTGGAAGTGAGTCACTCATACATAGTAGACACTAGTGTCTGAACGCGACAGTACGCGACAGAACGCACGCGACAAACTCGACAAGTACCAGCAGTCGCTGCACGACAAGAAACACGCCTCGCGACTCTCTAAGAAGATGACCTTCGACTTTGGAGGTGAGTCACTCATACATAGTAGACACTAGTGTCTGAACGCGACAGTACGCGACAGAACGCACGCGACAAACTCGACAAGTACCAGCAGTCGCTGCACGACAAGAAACACGCCTCGCGACTCTCTAAGAAGATGACCTTCGACTTTGGAGGTGAGTCACTCATACATAGTAGACACTAGTGTCTGAACGCGACAGTACGCGACAGAACGCACGCGACAAACTCGACAAGTACCAGCAGTCGCTGCACGACAAGAAACACGCCTCGCGACTCTCTAAGAAGATGACCTTCGACTTTGGAGGTGAGTCACTCATACATAGTAGACACTAGTGTCTGAACGCGACAGTACGCGACAGAACGCACGCGACATACTCGACAAGTACCAGCAGTCGCTGCACGACAAGAAACACGCCTCGCGACTCTCTAAGAAGATGACCTTCGACTTTGGAGGTGAGTCACTCATACATAGTAGACACTAGTGTCTGAACGCGACAGTACGCGACAGAACGCACGCGACAAACTCGACAAGTACCAGCAGTCGCTGCACGACAAGAAACACGCCTCGCGACTCTCTAAGAAGATGACCTTCGACTTTGGAGGTGAGTCACTCATACATAGTAGACACTAGTGTCTGAACGCGACAGTACGCGACAGAACGCACGTGACAAACTCGACAAGTACCAGCAGTCGCTGCATGACAAGAAACACGCCTCGCGACTCTCTAAGAAGATGACCTTCGACTTTGGAGGTGAGTCACTCATACATAGTAGACACTAGTGTCTGAACGCGACAGTACGCGACAGAACGCACGCGACAAACTCGACAAGTACCAGCAGTCGCTGCACGACAAGAAACACGCCTCGCGACTCTCTAAGAAGATGACCTTCGACTTTGGAAGTGAGTCACTCATACATAGTAGACACTAGTGTCTGAACGCGACAGTACGCGACAGAACGCACGCGACAAACTCGACAAGTACCAGCAGTCGCTGCACGACAAGAAACACGCCTCGCGACTCTCTAAGAAGATGACCTTCGACTTTGGAGGTGAGTCACTCATACATAGTAGACACTAGTGTCTGAACGCGACAGTACGCGACAGAACGCACGCGACAAACTCGACAAGTACCAGCAGTCGCTGCACGACAAGAAACACGCCTCGCGACTCTCTAAGAAGATGACCTTCGACTTTGGAGGTGAGTCACTCATACATAGTAGACACTAGTGTCTGAACGCGACAGTACGCGACAGAACGCACGCGACAAACTCGACAAGTACCAGCAGTCGCTGCACGACAAGAAACACGCCTCGCGACTCTCTAAGAAGATGACCTTCGACTTTGGAAGTGAGTCACTCATACATAGTAGACACTAGTGTCTGAACGCGACAGTACGCGACAGAACGCACGCGACAAACTCGACAAGTACCAGCAGTCGCTGCACGACAAGAAACACGCCTCGCGACTCTCTAAGAAGATGACCTTCGACTTTGGAAGTGAGTCACTCATACATAGTAGACACTAGTGTCTGAACGCGACAGTACGCGACAGAACGCACGCGACAAACTCGACAAGTACCAGCAGTCGCTGCACGACAAGAAACACGCCTCGCGACTCTCTAAGAAGATGACCTTCGACTTTGGAGGTGAGTCACTCATACATAGTAGACACTAGTGTCTGAACGCAACAGTACGCGACAGAACGCACGCGACAAACTCGACAAGTACCAGCAGTCGCTGCACGACAAGAAACACGCCTCGCGACTCTCTAAGAAGATGACCTTCGACTTTGGAGGTGAGTCACTCATACATAGTAGACACTAGTGTCTGAACGCGACAGTACGCGACAGAACGCACGCGACAAACTCGACAAGTACCAGCAGTCGCTGCACGACAAGAAACACGCCTCGCGACTCTCTAAGAAGATGACCTTCGACTTTGGAGGTGAGTCACTCATACATAGTAGACACTAGTGTCTGAACGCGACAGTACGCGACAGAACGCACGCGACAAACTCGACAAGTACCAGCAGTCGCTGCACGACAAGAAACACGCCTCGCGACTCTCTAAGAAGATGACCTTCGACTTTGGAAGTGAGTCACTCATACATAGTAGACACTAGTGTCTGAACGCGACAGTACGCGACAGAACGCACGCGACAAACTCGACAAGTACTAGCAGTCGCTGCACGACAAGAAACACGCCTCGCGACTCTCTAAGATGATGACCTTCGACTTTGGAGGTGAGTCACTCATACATAGTAGACACTAGTGTCTGAACGCAACAGTACGCGACAGAACGCACGCGACAAACTCGACAAGTACCAGCAGTCGCTGCACGACAAGAAACACGCCTCGCGACTCTCTAAGAAGATGACCTTCGACTTTGGAGGTGAGTCACTCATACATAGTAGACACTAGTGTCTGAACGCGACAGTACGCGACAGAACGCACGCGACAAACTCGACAAGTACCAGCAGTCGCTGCACGACAAGAAACACGCCTCGCGACTCTCTAAGAAGATGACCTTCGACTTTGGAAGTGAGTCACTCATACATAGTAGACACTAGTGTCTGAACGCGACAGTACGCGACAGAACGCACGCGACAAACTCGACAAGTACCAGCAGTCGCTGCACGACAAGAAACACGCCTCGCGACTCTCTAAGAAGATGACCTTCGACTTTGGAGGTGAGTCACTCATACATAGTAGACACTAGTGTCTGAACGCAACAGTACGCGACAGAACGCACGCGACAAACTCGACAAGTACCAGCAGTCGCTGCACGACAAGAAACACGCCTCGCGACTCTCTAAGAAGATGACCTTCGACTTTGGAGGTGAGTCACTCATACATAGTAGACACTAGTGTCTGAACGCGACAGTACGCGACAGAACGCACGCGACAAACTCGACAAGTACCAGCAGTCGCTGCACGACAAGAAACACGCCTCGCGACTCTCTAAGAAGATGACCTTCGACTTTGGAGGTGAGTCACTCATACATAGTAGACACTAGTGTCTGAACGCGACAGTACGCGACAGAACGCACGCGACAAACTCGACAAGTACCAGCAGTCGCTGCACGACAAGAAACACGCCTCGCGACTCTCTAAGAAGATGACCTTCGACTTTGGAGGTGAGTCACTCATACATAGTAGACACTAGTGTCTGAACGCGACAGTACGCGACAGAACGCACGCGTCAAACTCGACAAGTACCAGCAGTCGCTGCACGACAAGAAACACGCCTCGCGACTCTCTAAGAAGATGACCTTCGACTTTGGAGGTGAGTCACTCATACATAGTAGACACTAGTGTCTGAACGCGACAGTACGCGACAGAACGCACGCGACAAACTCGACAAGTACCAGCAGTCGCTGCACGACAAGAAACACGCCTCGCGACTCTCTAAGAAGATGACCTTCGACTTTGGAGGTGAGTCACTCATACATAGTAGACACTAGTGTCTGAACGCGACAGTACGCGACAGAACGCACGCGACAAACTCGACAAGTACCAGCAGTTGCTGCACGACAAGAAACACGCCTCGCGACTCTCTAAGAAGATGACCTTCGACTTTGGAGGTGAGTCACTCATACATAGTAGACACTAGTGTCTGAACGCGACAGTACGCGACAGAACGCACGCGACAAACTCGACAAGTACCAGCAGTTGCTGCACAAGAAACACGCTTCAAGAATCTATTAATTATCATATTATATAAAAACTAGATTTCGCCCATTCGAATTATACACCCAAACTTATTTCTAGAATCATCTCACTATCTATGACCGAAAACCGTACAAAAAACCGTCTGCTAGTTTTTATACGGACTGGAGACTTTATTTTATAATATGTATAGATGTCTAGATTTCGACTATCTTTGTAACTGCTTGCAAACTTTTACCTTAATATGTATTTCTTTTTCACTATGGTAATTTTAATTTTCTTTCTCACCACCCAGGTCGTCAGATAGTCGAAGACAACACTATAGAACACGAGGTGGACGAGGAAAGAATCAGAGAGATGACATTCAGCAACAGCGGCAACAACGGGCAACAGCAACACGAGATGTTTGTTGGCGTACCCAGTGATAGGGACGTCGCGCCGGGTATCAACGCACTGTTGTTACAGGTATAAACCCATTACAGGTATAGACCCATTACAGGTATAAACCCATTACAGGTATAAACCTATTACAGGTATAAACCCATTACAGGTATAAACCTATTACAGGTATAAACCCATTACAGGTATAAACCCATTACTGGTATAAATCACACATTTTGTCGAAAACAAATCGTCAATTTTGTTTGGATTTCGTCGAACTACTGGTTTATTTTTCGCAACTTCGACAGTCACAAGGCAAAATTGTACATAGAAACAAGTATAATACTGAGAGTAACTTTTTATATCTATTCCTGATATTATATCTATCATCTATTCGAGCTATCCTTGTTAATAAGTATACAGGATGTCACAAATCATGCCAAGTCCTCTAAGCAACAACTATACTTTGGAAACGATTTTTTTAATTTGATCCGTTTTTAAGCCGCAATGAAAAGTGCGCGCGTGCAATTCTCGAAATACCTACTTATCCATGGGTGCATAGGACATCTGTAGAACAAATTGGGTAAATGCATCGATTTTGTACCTGATTAAAAAAATATTGTGAATTTGAGCCTTAATATCTCTTGAACCAGTAATTTCCCAGGAGGTTTTTCATAGAGTAGTTTCGTAACTACTCCATGAAAAACAAACATTATTTTTTTTACGTTGGATAGCAAAATGCAGAAACACTTTCTTTTCGTCGTGGCCTTTACAAATATAAAATATTATCAATTCCAGTTCGACCCAGCAGTGGAGGCCCAAGGCTACTCGTCAGCGGTGAGGAGCTACGGCAACCCAGGGGCGCACGCGCCCCGGGTCCAGGACCCGGAGCTGCAGGAGATGAGCGACACGGGGCGCGCCCTGTCCATGCACCAGCCCTGGGCATCGCTGCTTGTGGAGGGGATCAAGCTGTGAGTTTGCTTTTTTATATTTGATTGGCTTCAGCTGTACACCGTAGAACTCTTCGAGCCAGGGGTTGAAATATCCGAAAAGGACCTATTTTCTTCCAAAAACTTAGCTTTGAAAGGTAGAGTCAACCAAGCCAAAATAAGGCATCATCAAAACAAAATGCTAAATTCGTCGTGGGCTGTTTATGTGTGTTGATTATGCTGTACGCCCGCACTTTTTTATATAACTATTTCTGGCCGATCGTGTGGGAATATCCTGAAATCCACTATTATTGCACCCTTACGGTTCCCAAGGAACATACAAACAGACAGCTTTTTGTGACCAGTAGTTTTCGCTGTGCGTTCTCTGTCAGTCAATTAGTAACGCAAGAATTTGATATATAATTGTCATAAATATTTACCTTACAACTTCATAGTCTGGCCATAAATACTATTACAATCATCATCATCAGCCTTTAACAGTCCACTGCTGGACTAGGCCTCTACTTTGAAAGGAGGAATTGGCCTACTATACCACGCTGGCCAAACGGGTTGGTATAGGGTTTGTATCAAGTTTTCCTTATCTTACAGTTCTGTTCTCTGTATAATATACTCCCTCTGTCGGCTCTTACCCATGAGATGATATGGGGTGGTGACATTCCGTATTCTTAATCCGTCACCACACGGACATATTTATTTTTTCATTATAATAAAAAAGGGTGCATAGGGTTTCCACCAAGAACTTAGGGTCCCAAGCCAACCTCACCTGCAAGTGGTGCACCTGCCGATCAACGGACGAGGCTCTGGCAAACAAAATATCCCGATAAGCGGCAATAGGCTCGCCACCTATTACGTGGGATCAAAACACTGGCGAAAAGTGGGCGTTTAATATGCCTCTGCCTACCCCTTCGGGGAAATAGGCGTGAGTCTATGTATGTATGTATAATAAAAAAAAAAATTACATTTGAATTTGGAATCAGTCACTTTTATACGATTGTTTATTGTGTTTTCTCGTTTTGGCGCCAATACATTGTACCTACAATATTTTGCGATATTAAAATGGAGTGGGTGATAAAGAGAACCAAATCGCTGTGATTGCATTACACAAAGTAAGTAGGTATGGAGCCAAAAGCAATTTTTAAAACTCTCCATACACTTGGTATTAGTCAAATGTTTTTGTACCGGGCTACTAATAGGTACAATGAGACGTCCTCTGTTTGTGACAGAAAAAGACCTGGCCGTCCACGTAGTGTTCGTACGAAAAAGGTGGTCAAAGCAGTAAGGGAAAGAATTCGAAGAAATCCTGTCCGAAAGCAAAAGATTTTATCTCGGGAGATGAAGATAGCGCCTAGAACCATGTCGCGTATTTTAAAAGATGACTTAGGACTTGCAGCCTGTCAGATACGCACTGATAATTTCTTAACTGATAATTTAAAAAAGAATAGGGCGGTAAAATCGAAACACCTACTGAAGCGGTACGCAAAGGGAGGTCACAGAAAAATTTTGTTTACGGATGAAAATTTTTTTACGATTGAGCAACATTTTAACAAAGAAAATGACCGTATTTATGCTCTAAGCTCTAAGGAAGCTTCCCAATTAGTCGACAGAGTGCAATGTGGGCATTATCCGACATCAGTGATGGTTTGGTGGGGTGTTAGCTATGAAGGAGTGACTGAGCCATATTTTTGTGAAAAAGGTATCAAAACATCGGCACAAGTGTATCAAAATACTATTCTTGAGAAGGTAGTTAAGCCTCCTAACAACACCATGTTCAATAACCAAGTATGGTCCTTCCAGCAAGACTCGCCACCGGGTCATAAAGCTCGGTCCACGGAGTCTTGGTTGGAAGCGAACGTTTCGGACTTCATCAGAGCTGAAGACTGGACGTCGTCTAGTCCCGATCTTAATCCGCTGGATTATGATTTATGGTCAGTTTTAGAGAGTATGGCTTGTTCTAAACGCCATGATAATTTGGAGTCCCTAAAACAATCCATACGATTGGCAGTGAAGAATTTTCCAATGGAAAGAGTGCGTGCTTCTACTGATAACTGGCCTCAACGTTTATATTTTAAATTGTTTTATATTTATGTATTAAACTAACACACTGTAATAGTAGATTAGTAGCCAAGGGCTGTAAGGTATCAATTGCAGCCCGAGATATTTAGGCGCGCGCCTATAGTTCGAGGGTGCAATTGGTGCTTACACCCGAGCTAACTATTCTGCTTTACATCTCGATTGTGAGGTAAGTAGAAAAAAACCGACATTACAAGAATAAAACATCGTAAACATCTTCGTAAGTTTTCAAATATCTCTCTTTAGAAGTTTCAGGCAAAATATTGTTAATTGCTGCTTCAGCTTCCATTTTCATTGAATCGGGAGTGCAGCTTCATTTGAACAACTCATGTTTTTTCCTAATTAGCATGTAATTATAAAAAATCCCAAAAACAAACAATATTTAAAGTAAAAGTTTTCTATTCCCGCCTTTTTTCTTTAAAAAGAATCAAGTAAAGAACTTTTTTTTTTTTTTTCATGAACGATATTGAGCTTCGCCGTAATTTAAAAATTGATGACACACGAAGACAAGGCTGAATAGCAAAGCGACCTCTTTGGTCATTGGGCTGAATGCATGATGTCTATTGCCAGTATGATGGTTAGATGTACGCGAACTTTTTGAAAGAAAGAAGTGTTTTTTTTTTATTACTTACCGCCCTAGGGCTTTTTTAGCTACATTATTACCCTAGAGCGCTAATTAGTCACCTACAAGCCCCATTTGGAGGTAATAAGAACCTACTTACCGATCATGAGAGATGTAAAAGTAATAAATGTTATTTGCAATTAAAAAAATATTTTTGTCTTTGTTACAATATTTATGGCAAGTTAAGTAGATATATTATTCATGTGCACTGCGCAACAGCTAGTTACAGAGAAAAAGAAAAAAAATAAGTATTTTTTCGCTCTACGCAAGAGACCAAAAAACATAGTAAGTACTTAAATATAAAAAATGGCAGTAGGCTTTATACTTTTTTTTCTACTTGTGGCAACTGTGTTTTAAGAGGCGATTATGGTAAATATATGAAGCAAATAGTACTTTACGAAGAGACGGAAAACTCGATATCAAACGCTATACCTGTCTGACCAGCGTGGTATAGTCGGCCAAATGAAAATTTTCAAGAAATATTTTAAGTCCAGCACTGGACTGCAACTGTAGAGATTTATTTTACTGTTTTGGCTGTCTTAATGCCTCGTTGGTCTCGCGGCATAAATGTGCTCGTGGGATTGGGCGGTCTCGGGTTCGATTCCCGGGTCGGGTAGTGTTATTAGGTTTTTCCATTAGGAAATTCTCAGTAGCAGCACGGAGTCTGGTAATGTGCTCGGTACGGCAATAGGCTCGCCTCCTATTACGTGGAACCTGAAAATTAATGGTGAAATGTGGGTGTAATATTACACCTCTGCCTACCCCTTCGGGGATACAGGCGTGAGTCTATAAATAAAAAATAAAAAAATAATGCTGGAGAACGCGTCATTCAACTTAAGTTGCGCGTCAACTTTTAATTGGCTAACTTTGACCTCAAGTCCTTATATTCCTAAGAGCAGGTCTGTACGAGATAAATAAGGTTTTTTATTGTGTCTGACATTTACAAAACCGACAAAAAGAATAATGTCTTATCTCCACAAAATATATTATCCCGAGAGGAACTAAGTGTTTGCAGTACACAAGGAACCGATGGGCACTTTTCACATCTTAATATATAAAATCCTTGCGTTACTGACTGACTGCACTGACTGACAGACACGCTACAGCCGAAACTATTGGGCGCAGGAAGCTGAAATTTGGCATGTATGTTCCTTGGAGACCGTAGGGGTGCACTGAGAAGGGATTTCCCGAAATTCCCACGGGATCGGCCAAAACGGTTAAATTTAAACAAAAATGCAGGAGTTGCTGCAGGCGTCCTCTAGTTTCTTATAAAAAGGTGTTCTGAATATTCATCCAATGTTTTAGCTCTGTTGAAATATTTGTAACATTGCCTGTAGGAAGTGGGTTTCTGCTAATAGTTACTTATTTTTTGCGTTATTCTTAGCTTCTTGTTTCTGGAAGGTATTTTTATGTAGGTAGTAAATGATACTTGATGGCCTGAGCGGTGCTGGATTAGCCCATGCAAAATAAGCAATTGCATCACATCTTGGGACCAGAAACAACACCGTAATAATAAAATTCCTAGCACATAAGACTTTGAGCAGTCTGAATCCGGCACTGGGGCTAATTGCATATATTTTTGTATATTTCACTAGAGTTCGCCCGCGGTGGACTATTCCTACCACCTTAGAGTGTTTTTTTTTTTTAACTCCTCTGATATTACTCCTCCTTTAAAGGAACTTAGGTCCAGTAGTTTCATATACCTACATATTTTATTATTATGTTTCATTTCAGTTTTATATTGATTGGACGGATTCCAGAAAGTCACAATGCAAATTGGAAATAATTTAATAAAATATAATTTAAAATAATTATGACAACTTTTTAGTTAACCCTGCAAATCACACAGAGTTGAAAAAATATAAACAGAAATTTCGTGTCAGAAGCAGATAATTTTCCAAAAAAAAAACTTTATTGTAAGATTTAGAATTTCAAGATTAAAACCAATAAAACTCCATAAAAAAATTAAAAGAAAAAAAAAACTAAACTGTGAAGAACTATTGAAGTTCTTAAAAAGTTAACCCTAAAATAGGGCAAGGTCATTAATTGTTTAAGACACTTAAAAGCCTCCAGGAGATAGTAATTTCAGAATCATATTTTGTGTTTGATTTAATAACACAGCTTCATAAGTGAACGACCGCGCAGATATGAGGCGAGGCGACACGTGTGCGACAAACGCAATCGATACTATTCTGGTCAAGGCCACTTTGACGTAAGCGAGTACAATCGTTTCATAACCTCGTCTCGTACGTCACTATTACCACGTGGAGTTATGACGTCACACAGCGGAGTTTACACTGCTTGGAACTAGATGGCGGTGTGCCCATGACGTCACTTTTTAAAAGTCGGTGTTAAGATTCTCCGCGGCCGAATGACCTCCCTCAGTTTCGCATGTTTGTGTTAAGACCTTACTTCATAGGATCATTTCTATAGTAAGCTCTTCCCGAGACTTTCACACTATGTGAGTCCTCGCAAGCCACGATGAGGAGACGTGGCGCGGCACCCTGAGCGTGAGGCGGGCGGTGGTACATCTACCATCAGCTCTCGATGATCGTTCGCTCCCCTTCACGGGGGAGAGTGGGGTGTTGTCGCTGTCTGAGTGGTCTTTTTAATCCCTATTAAACCTGAAATTACTACGTAAGTCATAACTACACTTCTTAAAGTGAAGTATATTTGAGGCATATAGATTCAAAAGCAGCTAAGTGACTTCATATCGAAATAGCAGGAAATGAAAAAAACGTTTTAGTAGGTATTTTTACATTTGTAATGACTTTGGATGTAGGGCTTGTGATGTATAATAATAAATAATAATAGGTTTTGGTTGTCTTTTTCTATGGTTGCTATCTAATAAGCTTAAAAATATCAAAAAATCGTATCAATTAGCTGTTTTTTAATATGATAAAGGGCACTTAGCTGTATTTGATCCTAAATTCAATTTTTTTATGTAATTTTAAGGGCCTTAGCCGGGTTTGCTTCTTGCTATAAATTTATGGAGAGATGATACTAAAAGAACACTAGATGGCTCCATACTTAGTTCATTTTTTGAAAATGTGGCACTTAGCTGCTTTTGATTCTATATGCCTCATTTATGACTTACCGGTTAGGTACTGTCATACTGTGATAATAGTATCTGGTTCTGATAAATTAAATACTAGCCGAAGATAGAATTCAAGGCCAATAGTTTTGATAGCATAATACGGAATCACTTGAGATAGGTATTAAATATATATAAAATATATTTAGACATACAATTAATAAAATTGAAGCACTTGTAAATTTTGTATTTTATTCATAAGCCATAATAATTTGCGTATGTGTTATGTTGGCCATTTGTCCTTTATCATGTAATTAATTACTTATTTGTTTAATTCAATAGTTTTCCAAGTCCTACGCCTACGCTAAGAAAACGTCAACCTATATTATGTACTTTACATGGCGTTACAAATCGCGAAAGTTTAAAATCGATTATGGCGTTAAATGTTGGCCGTCTAAAGGTGTTGTGCATTTGAGGGTTAAATCTTACAATATTTTAATACAACTTGTGATTTTGCTTTTGTGTTAGGTTATTGTGGACATACTGATTTCATCATCATCATCAGCCCGTTATACTGTCCCACTGCTGGGCACGGGCCTCTTCTCACTATGAAAAGGGTAAGGCCATAGTCCACCACGCTGGCCAAGTGCGGGTTGGCAGACTTCACATGTCTTTCGAGAACATTATGGAGAACTCTCAGACATGCAGGTTTCCTCACGATGTTTTCCTTCACCGATTAGCAAGCGATAATTACATACATACATAGACTCACGCCTGTTGCCCCGAAGGGGTAGGCAGAGGCATATTAAACGCCTACTTTTCGCCAGTGTTTTGATCCCACATAATAGGTGGCGAGCCTATTGCCGCTTATCGGGATATATTGTTTGCCAGAGCCTCGTCCGTTGATCGGCAGGTGCACCACTTGCAGGTGAGGTTGGCTTGGGACCCTAAGTTCTTGGTGGGAACCCTATATTAACAATTTAATACGCACTTAACTCCGAAAAGTCATTGGTGCGTGCTGTGGATTGGAACCCGAGACCCTCTGCGTAGCAGTCTGTCGGTCTCTCCACTCAGCTATCGCTGCTTAATAATTTAAATTTGCTTAAATATGCTGATTCAATATATATAATACTTAAAAAAAGTATTTTAATTAGTAGCTCACTGCATGTACGCACGCTTGTACTAATAACACTGAAATGATAATTTTATTGTGCAAGCATACTTGAGTCACAGAATAGATGGTTCTTACGAACAGAAGCACCACTTCGCAAACCAATTTATAGAAATGGCGACTCTTGCTACTAAGCAAGAAAGTGCAATTCAGCATCGTGCATTCGCATAAGCACTCAGTACCTAACGCGATATTCACCTAACTGTTCCCGCTCTTTTCTAACACATAACGCTGTCGCTGTCTGGCGCGGAGCGATGCGCTAGCTGTCGCGCTAGGGTTGTCGACTTGCCCCTGCTACTATAATATTTATTCATCGTCTGTCTACCTCTATATTATACTATAAGTATCCTATCCCACTATTTGAGCTCGTAGAACAAAAACCACAAAAATTTTGGTGGTTTACATTTTCACTATACTAATTCTTAGTTATTTCCTAAACGCGTAGACCGATTTACATGATTCAAACAGATAAAATGTTTTTTGAACTAGATCTTTAATTTGACACGATAATCGTTGATATATCTCAACAAATAAAAAAGTACAATTTTCAAGTTGCTCTCGTAAAATAAATAAAATCGAAATTTCAAGTTGCTTTCGACACACATCCGTTAAATGAGCAATATTTTGCACCAGACTTGTGATGAGACATTTTTGTTGTTCACTATTAAAATTCACGTTATTAGCTAGCCCTGCGCGCGAGCGGTGACGACGCGGCGTGGAAGCCGCGCGAAAGTGTAGGCACTTATCGCTGTAGGTACGGCCGAGTGAAGGAGGCCTGCTTGAGTCGTTTGTGGTCACCACCAAAATATGTGTGTTCAAGTCTAAGCTTGCGCAGGTCCCTGCGACACAGAATTTAAACCTACGTTGATAGATGTATAGGTAAATAATATTACTCTATGTATTGATTTTTTGCACTTGCAGTCACGAGGGTCGAACCTGGTACTCTAGTCACCGCGGTCGCTTGTGGATCGCTTCAACTGTCAAGCCAGCTGATCCTGACGTCGTCAGGATACTTGAGAACCAGTACAGAGTTCTATACCCAGGTATACACATTTATTATATGTAATACTGCACTACGTGGTCCAGTGGATAGCGTATGCAACCGACGAGGTCCCGGGTTCGATACCCGGGTCGGGCAAATGTGTTACTGGGTTTTTCCGAATTCTCAGTAGCAGCACGGAGTCTGGTGAAGTGCCCGGTAACGGCAGTAGGCTCGCCTCCTATTACGTGGACCCTAAAAATTCATTTGAAATGTGGGTGTAATATTACAGCTCTGCCTACCCCTTCGGGGATACAGTCGTGAGTCTATAATTAAAAAAAAATACTGCCCTATAGAAAACACTTATGTTTCCCATGTATTATTTTTGCTTAGTATGACTTGGCATGATGTCCAAAACGAGTACCGACTTGGTGATGAGTCTTGAGTCTTGTATAGTGCGAAACTTGTCTTAAAAAATATTTTAACGCTCTTGAGACCATACTTGGTATGACGAGTTTTTCTGCACGTATGGCAAAACAGATCAGATATTTACATAGAGGCGCATTGCTTACGGGCGCTCTGAAGACAAACTCTCTGTGACCCAAATTGCCGCTTGGCGGCCGGCGTGGCAGTCGCGCTGTGGCAGCTGTCTCAACGAGAGCAAGAGAAACGAACATTCTGCCTGTGTATCTTAACTACGAGAGCAAGAGAGACGGAGAACGACGCCAGCGCCGCCAACGGCGCCAACTACGAACTAAACTGGAGACAGTCTCCACTTGGAATCGGCACACGAAATCCTTAAGAACTGCGCTTCTATGTAAATCGGTATTCATTGGTATGGCGTAGTGATCTAGCGCTGCGTCGAGAGTCCTGGTTTCAATTTCCACACACCTTTTCATAGTACCAAGGCTGTTTGCTTAAAATTCTTGAATTTTGTCCTCCAAAAGTCTGTTCAATTGATGATTTTTTGTTTGCATCAATTGGACTATATCTACCAAATTTTGAAGTTCAGCATCTCATGTTTTTTTATATTTATTTAATTTTCATATTTCTTGCAACTGTTTCCAGAAACAGAGATCAAATTCCCATCATTTTATCCCACTGGGTGTCTACTAGGCTGCGTCAACGTTGATGATTGTCTACCCCAAGAAGAGTATCAGAAAAAGTAAGTCTATTTACACTTATGAATTATGTCAAAATCATTTGTTCATTTAGGTCGCAAAGTGACGCGTATGAACGTCATAATTTAAGTAAATTATTGAATGATTCATATTAACAAAAAATAGGAATCAAAATTTTTGTTTGTAGGTTTTGCTTTTAAAGATGCTCAAGTAAATTATTAAGGACTAAGGAACTACGTGGTCCTCGACACACAGGAGGACATAGTGTCAGTGAATAATGTGACATTGTGCTCAAAACTGATTAACCATTAGTTTTTTTTTATAGTAATAGGCGGCAAACGAGCAGACGGATCTCCTGATGGTAAGCAATTACCGCTGCCCATGGACACAAGCAACACCACAGGAGTCACAAGTGTGTTGCCGCCCCTTGGGGTTGGGAAAATGGATAGGATGAGAAGTGTGATGAGGAAGAAGGAATAGGGGATAGGGCCTCCGGCACTCACACTCACCGAACGAGACGCAACAGTTTAGGTACTGTTACTTGACGTCGATTTTCTGTGAGAGGGTAGTACTTCCCCGGTCGAGCCGGCCCATTCATGCTGAAATCAGCAAGGCTCTACTACCTGTGAAAGTTTGGCATATAACTAAGACTCTTATGTTGCAGATACCCTGGAGGAGAGAGCGACAGTCCGTACGTGTTTATCTGCTCCAACCCCATCAGTCTGCGGCTTCGATTCCCCGTTAAAGGACAACATAAAATATGTAAGTAACGTTAGCCATACTCTAATGCCACTTCTACACCTGCGTTAGCGGTAACGGCAATGGCCAACAACGCGGTTTCAGGACTGTTGGTTCCATTCAATATTTCCATTGATGGGTCCAACAGGATTCTCAAGTTCATTATGTCTTCATTTATGGGTCTAATAGGATTCACGAATCGCAATGATTTCATTTAGACGGTGTAGCCATTAATCTCAATTTCAGAACACGTTTCGTAGTTCTATTGTCAAAACCTTACATTAATATATGTATAGTGTCTTAACTAAAGTAGATTAGTAAGTACCCATAAAAATTTAAGGCACTTTAGACAAAAAAAAATTGGACAACTGCGAGTCAGACTCGCGCACGAAGGGTTCCGTACCATCATCTATAAAAGAAAATCACGTTCGTAGTATGTATGTATACATAAATACTTAATACGTTTCTACCTGTTTATTAAGATCGAGTAACAAATTGCTTAAAAATTACGTTTGTTGTATGGGAGTCCCCCTTTATTATTTACTTTTTTTAAATTTAATTATTTTTTTGAAAGGTAATGTACAACTACATATTCTGTGAAAATTTAAAGCGTCTACCTGTTACAGTTAGTAATTTTGAGCAAAAAATACGAAAAAAAACACGTTTTTTGTATGGGGCCCCCCTTAATATTTTTTTTTTTATTTTTAGTATTTGTTGTTATAGCGGCAACTGAAATACATAATTTGTGAAATTTCAGCTTTCTAGCTATCATGGTTTATGAGATACAGCCTGGTGACAGACAGACAGACGGACAGACAGACAGCGGAGGCTTAGTAATAGGGTTCCGGTTTTTACCTTTTAGGTACGGAACCCTAAAAATGAACATCACGAAAATAAATGAACATTGACAAAATAAAATACCTAATGAGCATCATTATAGCAAATAAGTTTAGGGATTAATATTAGGGTAAATTATATTACAATGTATGCGTAGGGATGATAAATTGTACTGCACGGTTGGCGTAGTGGTTTAAGCGGCAGCCTCACCGCTTGAAACTGCGCTGAAGTGTTGTGGGTTCGATCCCCACACGAGACGACACTTTGTGTGATTCATAAATTGTCGTTTCGAGTCTGGTTGTTCATTGTGTCCGTTAGTTGTATGTTTGTAAAGTCCCTCGCGACACAGGACTTAGTCCTAATGCGGGAGTTGTCTTTAAAAAAAAGATTACAGAGCTCTCCATCCGTGTCAGTTAGATACGCTTACATGGTCAGTTTGTTAACAGTGGAGACAATAATACTCATAAATCTTAATAGCTCCACCTTTTTCGAACAATGGAGACATGATTACTGTCAAAATCCTGCTGGACCCACTTATGCTAAGTAGTGGAGACAAAAGGACTCTGCAGTCCCGTTGGGCCCATCAATGGAACATTTAATGGGACCAACAGTCCTGACAACGCGTTAACTAACACGTTAAAAATTCGCGTTGACAATCATACAATTTTATGAAAAAGGGGTCTTATTCGCGATATTTAATTAATTTAAGGTATAAATACCTATGTTTTACCGACGTTTCGGCCGTCTTACAACAGCCATGGTCGCGGCAGGACTTCGCGTTGACAATTTGTAATTTAACGCGTTAAACGTTGGCCACGCCTTTTTTTTTGGTGTCGGGTTGGAAAATCAATCACTAATTACATTTTAGGACACAAGCCTATTGCCAAAGAGGACCTTTGCAGGTACAGGCACTTCACTCTTTGCTATCAACATAATAATCTGCGGCTGCCTTTCAAAAAAACATATTTAATGAGAAAAGTATATAACATGGGTCTTTTACGAACTTTCAATGCTTTTAAATTGGCGAATATGTTGGACTCCTTGTTTGTAGATTAACATCAACTATACATATATATTTCCTACTTTCAAAGGAGAGGCCTAGTCCAGCAGTGGACTGTTAAAGGCTGATGATGAATGAATACATATATATACAGGGTGTCACAAGACCCATCACCAAGCCGAAGTCTACTCGTTGTGGACATCATGCCAAGTCATACTAACCAAAAATAATACCTGAGAAACGATTTTTTTTTTTAAATTTTCCCATTTTTAAAACCGCAATTAAAATCGCGCGCGGGCAATGCTCGAAATACCTACTTATCCATAGGGTTACAGGACATCTAAAGAACATATTGGCGGGGTGAATGCATCGATTTTGTACCTAATTAGAAAAACTCCATACTAATTTTGAGCCTCAATATCTCCTGAACCAGTAATTTCCCAGGTATGGTGCCGAAGTAAAAAATGTTCGTATTGATTGGTACAACATGGGATTTCAGTTTTCGTTAAGGGTCTTTTTACACCCTGTATATATATAGTCTCACGCCTGTATCCCCGAAAGGGTAGGCAGAGGTGTAAATGTTACACCCACATTTCGCCATGAATTTTTAGGTCCCACGTAATAGGGGGCGAGCCTATTGCCGTTACCGGGCACATCACCAGACTCCGGGTTGCTACTGAGTATTAGGAAAAACCCAGTAACACTTTTGTCTGACCCGGGAATCGAACCCGGGACCTCCGATCAGCAGTCGCATACGCTATCCACTGGACCACGGAGGCAGTCTAACATCAATTATAACTAAAATTTCTTCTTAAAATTCTAACATTAATCATCATTTTTGTATAACATTAATAATTATAAAAAATAAATAAAACAATTAAATATTTTGATAATGCTGAACTCTATTCTCTTGTTGGGTTCTACCTCAAGTTATTGTACAATTTATAAATAGCCTGTATTAACGACATTTGTTGATTTATTTCGTATGTTTTCTAGATCCGTTGGACAAGACAATACACCAAGCAGCTGTCAAGTGTATCCAGAAAATGTCCAAAATTCACGCGGAAGAGGCACATGCCGCCTAGTTATATAAAACATTTTTATTTATTGAAATAAAACAAATAATTCATTAAGAAAATCTTTTATTTACACATTTATTACTAAGAGTATAAATATTTAATATCATTCATTCTTCCCGCGCTCTCACTCATTCAGCTCCATATTCAAAATTTAAAAATCTACCGTTACAATACCAATCAGATTTAAAAATAGAACTTGAATACAAATAGTCATACATACGGTTACATGATTATAAAATTATGTAACTACACTCATATCACTTTATATATTAATTCTTATTACTAGATGAGCACCGAAAGATAAAGATACCACAATATATTTTTATATAAATATTCTTAACTAAAGTCAGTTCTCGCAAAAACGCAGTTACGTCCATATTCATAGTGCAAGTGAGAATATTTGCCTATTTGCACAATGATATAAATGCGGGACGACACTATAGATTCGTCACGTGAAATCGCAGTTTGCTAGAACTATCAACGTTATAACAGTTATAAAAATAAAATAATCTTGGATATTAGGCACCGATAATAGTTCGAAAGAATTTTGAAAAGTCAACTCTAACAATTTGACAAACTTTTCTGTGCAGTTGACGAAATACTGAACTACACAATCCGTGAATAACAATCGGATGGCTGCAAAGACAGCAGCGCCCCTACCGACTGCACGTCATAAGTTTGGCGGTGCATTTTACAATGCTTCATAGCAAAATGGCGTTGCATTTTACTGCCGTTGTTGAGTAAATCACTAGACGCTATAAAAATAATTATCGATTACTTTATAACTGTTAATAACGAACGCTAAAACATTTATTCAGAAGTTATCGCTTATTGTTAAGAAGTTAGCCGATGTCGAACACAACAGCTATATTAGTGGTGAGACCTACAGAAAAGCTTTGGCAGTGAAGAGGATTTGGTGTAGAATTAACTAACTTAGGAACGTTACGATTCCTTCTTTTGGTTGAGCTGTGGGAAGAAAGCCTCTATGGGCAGAATTGGATCATCTGTCGCTATCGTGAAATAATTCGGTATTCTTCTACTATTCGACGAAACGGTTTTAAACATACCCGGTTTGTTGTAGTCTTTGCTTGCCGCTAGAGTTAAGTCTGAAACCCTCTTCGAGTGTTCGAATATGTGTTCTAAAGGATCGTGGTGCTTTTTGTCAGCGATTTTCATGATGGCGCTCTCAGACCTCGTTCTTTCTGAAGTGATATCGTTCTTATCGTAAACGGTAGTCTCTGTTACAGAGATGTCCTGGACTGATTCACCGATTTCTGAGTCCTTGATTTTCTTCCTCAGAGGCCGTTTGCTGTGGACGGTCGTTGGACTAGTTGTCTCCGCAGGTTCCTCCGTCGGTCTCGGTCTGCGCTGTCCATTCCGAACGCGAGGCTTTATCGTTGTGGCTTCAGTATTGTCTGCTACAGTCGTCTGTCTCTGTCTACTTGGTTTAAAAGTGTGTATCGCTTTCTCTGTCTGCTCGTTATGCTCTGTGCCACTGCCGGGCTTATGTCTCGGATCCTTCGGCGTGAATCTCTTACGTTCCGTCGTGGTTTCATTTTCAGTCTCGCTGTATGGTATTCTTCTTTGAGGGAACCGCACTTTAGGTGTATTTTCTTCTGGTTTTTCTGTCGTAGATGTTGTGGAGCCGAGCCTGTTTCTGTAGTCTTTCACGTTGAACCGTTGTCTGTGGAATTTGTTCCTCAGTCTGGGTCTCTGCGAACGTTCTGTAGTTGAAGATTCTGAACGAGTCGTTGTTGTGTCTTCATTACTTTCGTCTCTATAGATGTCTGTCGTGGTCTCCTTGTATAAATTTGTTACTGGTTCCAGTTTCGCTTCAATGGGTTTGACATCCTTGTGGAATGAGAACTCTTGTTCACTTGCAACAGTTGTCTTCAGACTGTCTGTCAGTCCTGCAGTGACGTCACTTGTAGGTGTATCCTTCTCGTCTTGTTTGTGAGTAAAGTCGTTCTTATAGTCATAAGTCAGTTTCGGCAAATGTGGACGAGTAGCAATTTTCATGATCTGAGAATCTCTGTGGAAATCTTCTGTCGTGTAAGTCTGCGTGGTCGTTTCTGGTCTGGACGTGGTGGTCGGCACTGGGCGACGATGAGCGAGCTTCTTCTTTATAATGGTCGGTGCTGTCGGCGAAATAGTCGGTAAAGCGCTAGTTGTTAAATCCGTGGTGACAGTCGGCGTGGTCAAGTTAGGCTGTGACTTTGTTGGCCTGACTCTGGGTCTGATGGTGTATACCTCCTCCGTGTCAGTTGTTAGCGTCGGGTCTGCTGTAGTGGTGGTCACGGTGGTGCTGGTGTAACGTGTGCTACTTTCTTCCTGATGACGGTTAATGTTCGCTAGCGGAGGACGGCGCCTTCGGATCTTGTTCCTCTTGCGAATCTTGTCTTTATCGATAGTGTCTGAGCTCAGCGGCCGCTTGAAGTGCTTGTTGGGAGGTAACGTAGGCAGAGCTTCAACTTGCTCGACACTTTCCTTGTTACCGTTGAACTGTGTTGTCGTCTCCAATGTTGAAGTATACTTCGCCGATTCGGTCGGCTTCTTCGTTCGTCTCGACGTACTGTAGTCATCGTAGGTAGGAGTTGATACCTTATAGTAGTAGTCCTTAAGCTTGTGTTTGCCGATAGGTTCGAAGTCGTCACCTAGAGGCCGCCTGCTTTGGGATTCGACTTGGCCGTCGTAGCCCAAAGAGTTGTCATGGCCCTTCTCGGCCTCGGTTACGATGGCAAATTCTTCGGGAAGGTCGGGAATAGGTGTGGTTCCGGGCCTACCGTGAGCTTCGACATACTCATGCTGCTTCGCCGACTCTTCAGTTGTTTTCTGGTTGTAGTCGTATGATTCCGATGTCAAAGACCATGGGGCGGCGGAAGACTGTGTGCCGATATCTGATTCTGCAGCTTCAGTGACTTCGTACGTAGGCCTGTACGCGTTTTGGACCTCTGATTGTGTCTTCGTAGGCGCAGGCTGCTGGTTTCCCGCAGCAACACTGTCGCGAACCTTGTGCTTTTGATTATCATATTCGAAATTGGCAGCCTGTTGGTCTTGGTAGTTCGTTATTTGTTGAGACTGTTGACTTTGATGTACGGGGTAATTATAATTGTAGTAATTGTTTGCTAACGTTGTTGTTGGGACAGTTGGGTTGTATGTGGTGACGAATACTTTGTTGTAGTCGCTTTGATGATTCTTATTGGAGAATGGGTCTTGTGGGCTCGGCTTAAAACCGTCTTTAGCGCCAGCGTTCGGGTCAATCTTTGGCGGTACATACACTTTAGTTTGCGGTGTCGAAGTTATTTTGTAATCGCTGTACGTTGTTCCGAAGTGAAGTTGATTAGCTGTCGTTGGCGCTTTGGGAGTAGTCGCTTCAAATACAGTTGGAGTTGTTTGTTTGTAAGTAGGAGAGTAGCTGAAAGAGTTAAATATCGTCTGCTTCGATGATTGATGTGGACCGTACGTTGTTGGGAATTGGTATACGGGATCTCTGCCTTTTACCGATTGAACTCCAAATGAGCCAAACGTACCTGCAATAGAATGGAAAAAGTTTGATATAATAAGTCAGAAGGTTAATTGATATTTCAGAACTGAAGTTGTTGTCAATTGTAAAAAGTATAAACTTACCTAATATGCCTGGTGGTAAAGAGTCCTGGAATGTATACTGCTGGTAATGGTTCGCGAGGTTCTGCACGATGCCTTGCTGTTGAGCTGTCTTCACTTGCTGCTGGTTGACTGACTGCGGTGCAGCATCATTGTCAAGCTTGAACACCTCCGGCTTAAAGGTTTCAATAGTAGTTTGGTGGTTTTTCTTCTGGTCATTAGGTCTCACGTAACTTTCAATCGGTTTGCCGAATAAGTCCAACGGCTTGGCTGTCTGGTATTGACCAAAGTGGATGGGTTGGATATTCGTGAGCTGTTGTAGCATGGCGTTCTGCAGATGGCTGTTCTGTTTCAGTTTCGTTTGATACTTATATACCTGACGGTCGTTATAAGGATTGTGTGGGTTTCTCACCAGCATGCTCTGTGATGGGAAGTTCTGAACGAATTTATAGTTTGAGAAGCCATTATTTTGGAAGCCATTATTTTGGAATGCATTATTTTGATAGGCACTATTTTGGAAGGCAAATGGATTGTGGTAAGAATTGATAGGCTGGTTGATGGTAGGCAATGCTGAAGCGGCAGATACTGTTCTGAGAGTTGTGGGCCGATATGATTGGGCAATAGAAGTCAATTTATTGCCGTCCTTTGAGCCGAGAGGTCGTGAAGACGTCTGGTATGGGTCCAGCACTGGGATGGGTATCTTGTAAGATTGCACGTGTAGAGGCGCAGTGCCGAATGACCCGTAGAGAAGTCCTCCAGATCCTACCACTGGTCTCCAACCGCCTTTTGATACTGGCAGGCCCTGGAAACGATAAAATATAAAGATTATGTTACGTAAAGTAGGTACTGGCGATGGAGAAAGTTCACGGTTATCGGATAGAGGTATTGATGCATTGAGAAATAGATGTGAGTAGATAAGCAAATGACAGGTAATTTTACAAGTTCACAAATTGTTCTTCAACAGCGTGAATATAATCATTATTTGTTTAGAGATACAGTTGAATGTTCTTTTATATATCAGGGTAGGATAGACAGGTATAGATGAGGGTATGTATATGTGACTTACTCCTTGTGCGGCCATAGACCGTCGGTGGTTGTGACTTCCGCAACTGACTGACAGCAGCAGTGTCTGCAGCGTCGCTGCGACCAACCAGAACCGTAGATCTGAAACAGAAGGAGAGTTATATCAAACATTAAGTAAGAATTGTTCGAATGGGCAGATGAGATCTACTGGGATATGGAAAATCAATAATTTGATATTTTTTCTTCTTCAAAAAGAAAATAAGACTAATTTAATTAATGGATTAAGCCTTAAGTCATAAAAATATTTGTAGATTTGATTATTAGAGCGGCGATAGCTGGTGAACGTAACGGACTGCCGAGACCGTGGTCTCGGGTGTGTTCTCCAGTTACCCCGTGCACACACACTGACTTTTCGAATTTATGTGTGTATTAAAAATGTTAATAATCGCTTGCTTAACAATGAGCCCGGTAAATGGCAATAGACTCGCCCGGCGCCCCCTACATTGGGACCAAAACATAACTGGCGAAGTGTGGGCGTGTAATACACCTTTGCCTACCCCTTCGAGGATAAAAGGCGTGAAGTTATGATTATTGCTAGACTCCTTGTTTTGATTAGTTTCTTAGGAAAGGATTTTCATGAGAAATTACTTAAAGGTGTGCCAGAAACTTTCGACTGTTAAACTTATTTGCAACGTACCTAATTGTAAAAATAATAGGTACGTTACAGACTAGTTGTACACCCCTCCAGTTATACCCGTTACACGTTTGAAGGATGGTTTCTCTTAAAACCAAATTATGCCAACCTCAATGACTACCATCAAAATCGTCCCAAGAAATTACAGTTCACGGTGTGGCAGGCTACAAAACCTACATACCCAAGACTTAATAATTGTGTTTCATTACACGAAATTAGTCTTCCATCAACCGAAAACCACACATTTATTGTCCACTATAGTAAAACGTGAAAGTGCTTGCCAATTACACGAAGATTCTATTATTTTCTTTACTATTTGTGTACGACCTCACCCACTTATGGACACAAACTATAATCATACGGTTGCAAGTCATGATCATTTCGTTTCTTTAAAATCATCAGTTCTACTTATATTGAACTTTGATTCGGCTTTTCATTATATGAAAGTGGGATAATGCGTTTTGTACGGACATTATAAGGCTGTGATTGCTTTCTGTGTAGTTTTAGTAAAGGTTAAAATTAGACTGGCTCCGTGGTCCAGTGGATAGCGTATGCGACTGCTGATCGGAGGTCCCGGGTTCTATTCCCGAGTGGGGCAAAAGTGTTACTGGGTTTTCCCGAATACTCAGTAGCAACCTGGGGTCTGGTGATGTGCCCGGTAACGGTAATAGGCTCGCCCCCTATTACGGGGGACCTGAAAATTCATGGCGAAATGTGGGTGTAATATTTACACTTCTGCCTACCTCTTTGGGGATACAGGCGTGAGACTATAAATATAAGATTATTTGCAAATTTGCAGTGTCAGCAGAGTTATTTTTGGTTGGAAAATGTTTATGGTTCATAAATTATTCAATGCAGTGCATTCTGTTTGTAACCGTGGTATTAAGTATTTAGTTGTAAAGTCTTTTGCGGTTCAAGAAATTTATTTATGGCCTAGACTACTTTGCAAGATGTAAGATTAATGCCTGTTTATAAGGTGGCTAATTGACCATTCCACTCCTCAGTACCTATGGAAGGCGGCAGACTGATGCAAAAAAAGAGCATTCTATTACCGATACTCGCTGTCAAAATGCCTTGTGATATGAACTTGGTTCTTGGTGGTCAGAGTTACAGATTTGTAAATAAAATGTTCTACTAAAAGTGACTGCCTCCGTGGTCCAGTGGATAGCGTATGCGACTGCTGATCGGAGGTCCCGGATTCGATTCCCTGGTCGAGCAAAGTGTTACAGGGTTTTTCAAATTCTCAGTAGCAGCACGGAGTCTGGTGATGTGCCCGGTAACGGCAATAGGCTCTATTACGTGGCACCTAAAAATTCACGGCGAAATGTGGGTGTAATATTACACTGCTGCCTTCGGAGATACAGGCGTGAGTCTATAAATAAATTTAAAAAAAAACTATAAGCGCTTCTTTCTGTGTTAAGGGTCGTTGCACAATGACATGTGAGTAGGTACTTGAGTCGTAAGTATGACATTGTCTTTTGCAATCTGACCATATGACAACGCCTTTATGACGAACAAATTGTCCACTTAAATAGGTCAACAATAGTCTTTCAGTAATTTATATTTAATAATGGGTATTACAGCTGCTACATACTTTCTACCCACTCTTAGTCGCCATTAGGTCATACAAGAAATTCGTAATGTCTCTTCGACAATTGTATGAAATTATTTATTGCCAATTTGCTAACTTGTGGGAAAGCCGGCATTGTACAATGGGAAATTGATACAGTTGAACCGTTCCGCCTTTTTTCGTAGTTGTTTATGGGAAATTATGTAATTATCTTGTTGGCTGTAGTTTGGCAATTTCTTTTTGTGAGTGAATAACTGCGCGACGGGATTTCGTGTGGTAAGGCTGTTTTTATGCTTCGATTCTAGTCCTTGACGAAACTAGAAATGCTGCTATTGTACCTACCTTAGAATTGTGTTAAGTAATTTATAACGATTAGGTACCAATTTTTAAGTGAGAACGAAAGAAGTAATTAATTATTAGGTGTAAATTTCATCAAATACATGTTATTTTATGCTATGATTTTGTCGAATGCTCACGCCTAGCCCTTCGGGGATAAAGGCGTGAGTCTATAAAAAAAAACATCTTATTATAACTTTGTTTGTGGCCCCTACGTACCTACAATCCAACATAAATTGTCGCAGCTATGCCGAATGACTACACCGATATACAGCCGGCTATTTTCTTAAACTACACGGAACAGTTTGAAATCCTATAGGTAACCTAATAGAAATCATGGCCTGGCAGAAACCTCAGCATAGTCCCAAACATAAACGTACCTTGAAACGTAACTCTTCAATCCACCGCACCAAAGAATGTATAAATAATTCAAAACGCATACAGAAAAGTGAATATCCCATGATTCATTGAAGGTGTTACACAAGGGACATCGACACATGCTTACAAACAGCACACGTGTCCGGAATGTCCATTAAAACAGGTGCATGGAAACTGGTAGAAAGGCTGCAAGTAATTGTATGTATGTGCGGTATCACTTTCCATTACTGCCGTGGCGTTTCATTCGGCCAGGCACGTATTATTTTCTATCATAACTCTTATTGTGGTCAATGAATGCCCCGCTTTTGTAACTGCGCACCGTGAATGGTGTTCCTTATGTCTCGTTTATGGGATTACGTAGGGTGTGTAACATTGTTTAGAATGGTTGTTTGTTGGCTTGTGGGAAAAGTTGTGCATGTAAGTTGAAAATTTGTGTTGTAAGTATACTTTTCTCTATGCTATTGTGAAGAATAAAGGGTGTGGCGTTCCTCCAACTAGAGGGAAGATCCTCTAAGAAGGCTGGGTGATCGTGCCTGGTGGACTGTCAGTCCGACGGACATATTTAAGAAGTTCTATAATAGTGTCGTGTGCGAACTCTGCTTGCGCGATTCACGACTTTGTTTTCCATCGCATTGTGTCCGATACATGTCACCGAATGGCTAGATGGCCTCTGTTGTATGTAGCTACTGCTAGACTATGGATTTTAGACCAGGTAGATTTTTACCAAATGATAGGACCACAGATCTTTTTACCGGCAAGGCAGAAAATATGGACAGGCGTCTCTCGTCTGAAGGCCGCTTACCAGGAGGCTATTTACTTTAAACCAATGGAAAATGTGAGCGTAACTCGTAACTTTTCCGATTGTCCGTGTGGTGACGGATAAAGAATACGGAATGACACCACCCCATATCATCCCATGGGTGTCGTAAGAGCCGACAGAGGGAGCATATTATGCAGAGAACAGCACTGTAAGAGAAGGAAAACTTGATACAAACCCTATACCAACCCGTTTGGCCAGCGTGGCACCTATAGTAGGCCAATTCCTCCTTTCATGGAGAGGCTTAGTCCAGCAGTGGACTGTTAAAGGCTGATGATGATGAACTCGTAACTTAACTGCTTTTGGACCATCAAACTACGCATCTTTCAGACGTTTAGCAATTTCGTTACTTGGTGACTCACTTTATGAAACAATAAGATGAGTACCTACTTGGCTCCGATATTCTTTCCAGAATTATTTTTGGGAATATTGCCCAAACTACCTACAGTTTAAGCAATATCACCAGGGATATTGTAAGTCATCTAAGAACATAGCTAAGCTCAGGTCACAAGGTCGGCAGATCGTTTCCTTAACAAGAACTCAAAAAGATGTAGCGGTACGGTTACCCGGTTACATAGGCGGTAGGGTAGACCGGGTGCAATTGTACCAGGGGACGATTGAACCATCGCAAATATCTTCTAAACTAAGCGTCGTACTGTTGTGTGAGTCTGAATCAAGCGCGCCCCCGAACGCGGGCCTCTCAACCGCCAGTCTCGCGCGAAAGCGGGACGAAGCGGGCGTGTGTGGCGGTAAGAGGAAATTTCTGCGCATCAAAAGTAAATTTTTTGTTGTAATATTTTTTTGTTATATCAGAAAATCTATGCTTTATTTTTTACCTGGTGATAGTTTAAACGCTTAGTATAATTAACAGCAATGTATTTTAACAGTTTTTGTGTCATATAGAGCTCGTATTCACAAGTAATTTACCTTTTCTGTCAAAATGACCTTGAGGGGACAATTGTTACAATTTTTTGGGTATGGTTGTACCGGTACAACTGCCCCCGTGGTACAATTGACCCCATAAGGCCGTTAAATTATGTAAGTCTTCTTATTTATTTATACGGGACAAAAATTTTAAAAGGTATGAGATTACAATACATACTTTTATATTACCCGACTTTTCGGTTGAGTTACATCAACCGTGGTCGTGGGGTAAATGAATAGATTTTTTTTTCTGTTCAAATGTTTATATTTTGAGTATAATAATGTAAGGAAAAATATTAGCCAGTTTCTGAAAAACATGCAACTAGCCTATTGCACCAGGGGATAGTTGTAAAAGATGCTAAAGATGAAAAAAATATATTTTATGTTTTTCAAGTCATGAAAGTTTTTTCAGTTATTTGTGTAAATTGTTTTGTTTTTGAATTTTATTTACATTAAAGTTTGTACCACCGAGTTAAGGCCATATTTAGAAATACATTTCTTTGCTTAAAGACAGTGTTTTATTTCCTCAAATCTTTGGTACAATTTACCCCGTTATGGGGTACAATTGTACCAATTTCCGAATATGGTTCAAAGACAAAAAAAATATGGTTATACTGTTTCTATCACCATAAGAATAATTCTATCCTCTAGCTTATTAAAAGAGCTGTCGTTGAGTATTAACACTATTTAATAAATATCAAAAAACAACTAGCAATTCAACGCCAAAGGCAAAATGGTACAATTGTCCCCGGTCTACCCTACATCTAGTAGATATGTGTAGATACACATAATAGGATAAGGTCGTAGTAATACCACATATTAACATTATTGTTAATTTCACAACTTTGCAATATTTTTATTATTTTCTCGTTTATATTTGTAAACTGTAATTGTTGAACTGTCCCCAATTTCATGTAGATTACACTAACAAATTGCACATTGGTGTGATGCAAAGGCCTAACTGGTAGCATACTAAAATTTTATAATTGTGCCGAGCCGTGGTGACATTATAATTATATCCGGGATTTGCATATTTATAAAATAATAGTATTACAGTGACTGCCTCCGTGGTCCAGTGTATAGCATAAGTATGCGACTGCTGATCGGGTCCCGGCTGGTCGGGTTTTTCCGAATAGGTACTCAGCAGCAGCCCGGAGTCTGATGATGTGCCCGGTAACGGCAATAGGCCCCTATTACGTGGGACCTAAAAATTCATGGCGAAATGTGGGTGTCATATTTACACCTCTGCCTACCCCTTCGGGGATAAAGGCGTGAGACTATAAATAAAAAAATAGTATTACAGTAGGTAACAGCATTTCAACACATCCGGAGATGTGCAGAATTCTATATAAGTATAATTATAATGAGGAGCCGCTAGCACAACCTGGTATATTAGAATGGTAGATGAAAGAAAATTAAATGACAGAAAAACGCGATGACTGAGTTTGTTTCGGCTTTTCTTCTTATGAGGTCATTTACCTAGGAAAAGCAGGCGTGGTCTAGAATAGAGTATTGACTTGTATAAGTGTTGTAAACAACCAAAATGCAGAAATAAATATGCTATTATATAGCCAAGTAGACAGAATAATTACAGAAGGTACGCCATATATCTGAACCAAAAAATAAATTATGGGCAAGTCATTATTACAACATAATCATAACAATTACATCCATACTATAACCATCACGGAGGTATAACACCACACCGCTAACTTTAATAGTCACTTGCTCCCATAAAAACAGGCCGTAAAAGGCGTACGAATACTAATGTTTTATTACACATATAATGTTCCTCTTTATAGTTATGAGTGTAAGCAGAGAAAGTGGTCAAGTGTCGCCACACCATAACTGTGACTTATGTAACTTACGCGATGTATGGACGGTTTTGTTACAAGTCAAGTGTGTATCATAAAAATATGGCTGATTTTGAATCGAAATCAAAGATCGAAAGTTTATTAGCTGGTCTATGGGCGTTTTTTGTTTTTATGGAGGTTATGACACTTATGAATATGTGGGAATGTAATGTGTTGCAATAATTATCATGATAACACATTCATAATAAAACTACGATAGTATGTGTGCTGATATGTAATTGTAAGATATGGCTGAAGGCTTTTTTTTAACCAGTGAAGCTTAGCGTTTATTAGTTAGCGAAATGTACTTAAGCCAATGATTCTTGCCATCATTGGCATAAATAAAGAAATACAAAGTCTATACACATACAGTATATATACATACATTACATACAGATACACATACATATTATACAACCCGGGAAACGCTTACTAGTCGATGGCTATTTTCTTATTAGTTTAGATTTGCGTCACTTTATTCAGAGGTAGGCACTCCCAATAACGATTGAACAAGATCTTCATGACAGCCATGACCAATGGCTCCGACCGTGCTCTCCGAGGCACGAGACAGGCGATAATAAACAATTTAATACGCACATAACTTCGAAAAGCCGGTGGTTGCCGTGGAATGTGGATCCAAACCCGATATCCTCTGCATAGCATATATATGTGTTGGTAACTCTCCTAGTACATGCATACATACATAACGTCACGCCTTTTATCCCCGAAGGGGTAGGCAGAGGTGTATTTCTACACCCACTTTTCGCCAGATATACTTTAGTCCCACGTAATAAGGGGCGAGCCTATTGCCGTACCGGGCACATTTCCAGACTCCGTGCTGCTACTGAGAATTTCGTGACAGAAAAACCCAATAACACTGCCCGACCCAGGAATCGAACCCGGGACCTCCCGATCCCACGCGCACATTTATGCCGCGAGACTTACGAGGCAGTCGTATAGGGTTTGATGTCGAGTTTTCCGTCTCTACGCAAAGATAGTATTTGCATCGTGTTATCCCTTAGTCGCCTCTTACGACACCCACGGGATGATAGGGGGTGGTGACACTTGTATTCTATGCCGTCAACCACACGGCAAGGCTAAATCCACTAAAAAGAAATCAACTCATCCTCCTAGCGTTATCCTCGTTTCAATCTGGGGTCCGCTTACTAGTCTAACCTGATTTGGCTGAATATTAACTTTTCCACAGAGCGACTGCCTGTCTGACCTCCGCAACCCGTAGGGATAGCTATATTCCATTGTTTAGACTAGTGTCAGTTTATTTAGAAGGCACTGACGCCCTATATCGACTCTCAAAGATCTTCATGACAACCGGGACCGACGGCTTAACGTGCTCTGCGAGGCACGGAACAAGCGATAATTGACAATTCAATACGCACATAACTCCGAAAAGTCATTGGTGCGCGCCTAAGTTCGAACCCGATATCCTCTGCATGGCAGTCTGTTGGTATCTCCACTAGGCTATCGCGGCCTGACTAAAAAGAAATCAACTATTCCATACTAAATAATTGATCCTCGACATAATGTGGAGACCTCTGTCTGACTGCAAAACTCACACAATCTCTACCTATTTGATATGGAAGATGAGCTCACAAAATACGTTTCTAAAGGCGGAGAGCGAGAGATTTATATCGTTAGAGAAATGAAAAATAAAGATGTGTATATTATGATGTACAAATTGACAAGCTAATTGCATCACGCTGTCCAATTAGACGATACGGCGATCTTTTACGTTAGCTATGTAACATATCGTAATGTCTCCATGGTCTACATCTGAGGCATCTGGTCTTCCGCGTATAATATCACAATCTACGCGAACAATGGACAGATAGGCCTGTGCTTGTGCACGGCGGAACGAATAAGATGGCTTATATGTCCATTTAGTATTGTGGTACAGCATGCTTCCGATATTTGTGGCAAATTTTCTTGTTATGGGTTTGTATTATGGGGAGTTTAGCATTTCCTACGCAGCTTTTTTTAAATGGAGAAGATAGATGGTGGTTTAATAAGCCACACATCCATGAGGTAACGGATTTAGAATACAAAAAATCACTGCACTGTTTCATGCCGTGGGTGTCTTAAGTGGCGACTATAATATACTACTATATTTGTGATTAAACGGAAAACTCGAGTTCAAACCCTATATCAACCCATCTGGCCGGCATGTTATTGGCTACAGTGAAGCGAATAAGGAGAATTTCAAGTCTAGAGAAAACTGTAAAGGAGGCACTTTTTTTTATATAGTAATAGGCGGCAAACGATCAGACGGATCGCCTGATGGTAAGCAATTACCGCCGCCCATGGACACAAGCAACACCACAGGAGTTACAAGTGCGTTGCCGCCCCTTAGGGTTGGGAAATGGGATGGGATGAGAAGTGGGATGAGGGAGAGGGATAGGGGATAGGGCCTCTGGCACTCTCACTCACCGAACGCACAGATAAGACAATACTATACAGTACCGAACGAAACGCAACAGACTTTACGTCGATTTTCTATTAACGTCTGAGCCTGTCTTATATGTAATGGGAGTGCATTCCATAGGTGAACAGCAGTGACACTAAACGATTTATCATAAAAATCCGTACAATGTGCCGGCATCTTCAGCTTTAAGTTTTCTGATGACCTTAAATAACGATTATGCGTATCATGAAGGAATTCGAATCGTCCTTTAAGATAGGAGGGAGTAGAAGGGTTAAAGGGTAGTACTTCCTCGCTCGAGCCGGCCCATTCATGCTGAAATCAGCAAGGCTCTACTACCTGCAAAACTTAGCACTTGCAATTAACTTAGCATAATCGAGGGTATAATAGGAGAACATCAAAACTAGCAGTGGACTGCGAGAAACTGTAAAGAATGGACTTATAAAGAACATAGCCTATTCGAAGGTAAGCAGATAATAATCCTTTAATGGTGGCCAGTTATTCCACTACCCGTAACAATAATAACAACAACGTAGTGGAATAATCGACCATAGTACGAAGTGCGAACGTCTGTAGGGGAATGACAGACTTACTTCCTCCCCAAGCTTCGAATTAAAACGTGGCAGATGACTTGAAAAGCAGCGATAGCTGAGTGGAGAGGCCGACAGACTGCTACGTAGAGGGTCTCGGGTTCGAACCCACGGCACGCACCAATGACCCTTCGAAGTTAAGTGCGTATTCAATTGTTAATCATCGCTTGCTTATCGGTGAAGGAAGGACATCGTGAGGAAACCTGCATGTCTGAGAGTGCTGCATAATGTTCTCGAAAGACATGTGAAGTCTGCCAACCCGCACTTGGCCAGGGTGGTGGACTATGGCCTTACCCTTCTCATAGTGAGAGGAGGCCCTTGCCCAGCAGTGGGACAATATATAGGGCTGATGATGAGGCTACTTGAGACGACGTATACAAAATTCATGATAGCTAGGTATATAACATGTATACAATCCATTACTAGCTCATAGCGAGACCTGGCTTGCCGTTCGTAACAGATCGGCAAAGTTAAGCAACGCTTGCACAGGTCACCACTTGGATGGGTGACCGCGTGTGGCATTTACATCTGAGCGCTACCGTGCTTCGGAGGGCACGTAAAGCTGTCGGTCCCGGTTCTTGTCTAAGGATAAGGATCGTTAGACCATGTCGGAGGCCTTCGGGGCGGTCTGAAAACTCTGACACCAAAGTTGGCCACATACTCACACGAAAAAAGCAACAAAAGAAAAATCCATTACTTACGAAATACGGATGTAATATTAAGCTATATTAATTAAGAATTTATTATCACATTCTTAGCATTTAATCGGTAATAAATCTTTACAACCAAAAATATAATTACATAACAATGAAGAAATGATTCAAAACTCAATTAAGATCTATCATGGTATCTATAAGGAATCCATTGAAACATGCAACTAATCTATTATAGAATCCATTTAAAGATACGAATACTATTCTACGGTATTTAAAATATTGTAAGATGTCAATTTTCTGGTACTTCAACTGGCAAAATATCTCATAAAAAGATTTATTAGATAATAAATGACGACAGATTTCGCTATAGTTACAGATGCAGAACTGATCATTTGAAAAAATGTCCTATACAGGATGTCAAAAGACCCATCACCAAGCCGAAGTCTACTCGTTGTTGACATCATGCCAAGTCATACTAACCAAAAATAATACCTGGAAAACGCTTTTTTTTTAAACCGCAATTAAAAGCGCACGCGTGCAATGCTCGAAATACCTACTTATCCATGGGATCATAGGGCATCTAAAGAACACATTGGCGGGGTAAATGCATCGATTTTGTACCTAATTAGAAAAATTCCATACTAACTTTGTGCTTCAATATCTCCTGAACCAGTAATTTCCCAGGTATGGTGCCGAAGTAAAAAATGTTCATAGTGATTGGTACAACATGGGATTTCGTTAAGGGTCTTCTTACTCCCTGTATAGAATCCGCTATCTAAAGTTCATGTTTCTAACTAAAACTTTTATTAGTTTTGTGCCGAAGATAGGCATAATGCCAGTCGGAACAAGTGATTACCTATATGAATACTTTTAAAATGTTGTGCCTTAATAGGTATAATAATATATAATGGGTATCGCGTTATTATCTAATACTAATATATAAAGTTTGTTTGTTCGGTAGAACGCGCTAAAAAAAAAATATGAAAAATTATTTCGGTGTTAGATAGCCCATTGATGGAGGAAGGCTATAGGCACGTTTTTTCGGCGGTTAACATCACGCTATGAGCCACGGGAGCGGAGCAGTAGCCCTAAATAACGCGGGTGTAACCGGGAGCTCATCTAGTTTGAAAATAAAGGAAAAATAAATTCTATTACCCGCGACGTTTCGGCAGGGTTGGACCAGCCGTGATCATGAGCTGCAGGACCACAGCCATCTGATAGTTTTATTTATATGTATTAATTATTATGATGATGACACGTTTATGCGGGATGTCGTTACTGCCGTGGAAGCTGGGTAGGCCTTTGGTATGGGACGCAACATGTGTCGATACCCTTGCACCATCTCATCTTCCCAGCACAGCAGGTTGTGCGGGCGCTGCTGCTGCTACAGCGGAGACCCTCAAACGGCGCAAATATGTAAATCTAATAGGAGATTATGTATTTGAGCCGTTTGGGGTCCAAACATTGGGGCCATGGGGTCCAAGTGCGCGATCACTTTTTAGAGATCTCGCAAAGAGACTTATAGACGCCTCGCGTGACCAGAGGGCTGGCACGTATTTGGCTCAAAAAATAAGTATAGCCATACAACGAGGCAATGCTGCCAGTCTTCTGGGCACGCTTCCAATTGACTGCGATGCGGATGAGTTTCATGACGCCTTCTAAATTTTTTTTTAAATTTTCACTTGTATATATTAATTAGTTTTTTTTATTATTTTAAGACTTAATTTAATTATATTGTTATTTAAATAATTATTGGATAATATATGTAAATACCTAACCTAAAAAAAAAAAACAAAAATTAAATGGTAAATATGATGATGCCCATCATATTGACTGCACGGTTGGCGTAGTGGTTTAAGTGGCCGCCTCGTCGCTTGACACTGCGCCGAGTGTTGTGGGTTCGATTCCCACACGAGACAGCACTTTGTGTGATCCATAAATTCTTGTTTCGAAAAATTACGTCAAGTTCCGTTCAGAAACAAATATATAAAAAGTAACAAACATCTCGAAATTGCTCACAAACTTTCGCGTTTATTACCTAATAGTAAAATTACTACAGGCCTTTTGACCAAAGTCACGTACAATTAATTTATTTCGCCAATTTATGTGTATTTCCGCCATCTTAGCCAAAATTATATATTACGCAATAACCTAACACTACTTAAAATCTGTAGGCGTTAATAATTTTTAATTTGTTATAACTAACTGTGCTTTGAAATCTAAACGGCATAGCTGTTATGTAATGTAATTGTGTAGGTATATTTGATGTAGTTTTGTAATTAGTAGATTACACATTAACTAAAGTAGGATTATTAATTAACTAACTCAATAGGGTAGTTTCGCTATTAGCTACTTGCTAAAACTGCCGCGTCATAAGGACTTACGCTATGCCGCTACGGGACGTCGACGGCGACGTCCTGTAGCGCTGGGTGCATTTGAATCATTGTTATCAAACTTTGCAGCACCCCCAGGGCACATATGTTAATTGATAAGACAATTCAAAGCACTGACTGCCTCCGTGGTCCAGTGGATAGCGTATGCGACTGCTGATTGGAGGTGTCGGGTTCGATTCCCGGGTCGGGCAAAAGTGTTACTGGGTTTTTCCGAATTCTCAGTAGCAGCCCGGGGTCTGGTGATGTGCTCGGTAACGGCAATAGGCTCGCCCCCTATTCCGTGGGACCTAAAAATTCATGGCGAAATGTGGGTATAATATTAACGCCTCTGCCTACATACTGCCTAATAGCCTTTCCCTGGCTATAAAAATATTTTTAATGAAAGTGACTGTCCGTGTTATTAATGTATTCCTTTATTCGAAACTACGTTAAGATTAGAATTTTCAAAAATTGATCAGTTATGTATTCCTTATACTTATAGGTAAGATGTTAATGATTTGAGGCAGATTTTAAAGATAAAGAATGTAAAATACTAGGTTATTAACATACCTACTTAGCATACAATAAATTGTCATAGATAGGCCTAAATGTAGAAGAAATCCATAGACACGCGTTGATTTTATGGGCGTGTGCCATAAATTATAATTTTTAATTTTGCTAAACAAACTAATAACCGCCTTTTTATTACCTACTTATGTATTGGAAAGGTTTCAACATAGTCGTTAAAGCAATCAGAGGTGATTTATTAATCTTAATATATAAAATCCTTGCGTTACTGACTGACTGACAGACACGCTACAGCCGAAACTATTGGGCGCAGGAAGCTGAAATTTGGCATGTATGTTCCTTGGGGACCGCAGGGGTGCACTAAGAGGGGATTTCCTGAAATTCCCACGGGATCGGCCAAAACGGGTAAATTAAAAAAAATATTCAATATTTTTGTAAGAAATCTTAATTCGAATACGTAAGTTTTGGGTCCTAATTATATTTTTTTTACTTATGATCCGGATTTTAGTCGTTAGTTTGATCCTTCACTAACACAAATATTTGAAATCATGTCTGGATAGGTATGTAATGGCGAGAGTACTCGTATATTTTGAACAATGGCTAGCATTTAGTAGCAAAATTGAATCTGTGTACATCCTGGTTCAGTGTTAGTTTCGTTGTGCTTACAGTTTAGCTGTAAGCTGTAATCAAACTTTCTTTACAATGCTTATTGACGGTTGACTTTAATGTTCGGTCTATCTAAGATTTGGCTTCATACAAAGTTTGTCAAATATGTATCTATCTGGCTACTAGCCAAATCGATGATTAGATCCAATATTGAAACCACCCATATAAGAATTAGTGCACTTTGCTACTCGTGCATCCAATTATGCAATAATCTATTTCGCGATACAGCTGTCACGAGTAGATACAAACTATTGCGTGAACCGAGTTTTTCACATCAGCGGGAACAGTTGAACGGTTTGTTATATCTTCGTGCTTGCTTCGCCGACCGTGGCACGTTTCACTGAAGATATTTGTCTCGAGAAAACACTACCAACCACATTTTTATGCTTTTATCTCGCTTGAGAGAACACACCGCATATTCAACTACCACACCATCCAAAACAAATAGAAATACACTTTACACACGTGAAAATAAAAGTTGTTTTCCTTAAACAAGATTCAGGTTGATGCACTCGATTTGTGCATTTGTGATAAGTGTGTGTACATGAAATATGTATGTAAATAATCGTATTAGTTGCTGTTTAGTAGATTATTGACTTCGCAAAATTGGCATCGCGAGCTGACGGTCGCGTGCTGACGGTGAGGCTTTCAAATACGTCATGATACTTACTTGTTATTTACCAGTGTTTTCACTCATTTAATGTTTATGTGTAGGTACTAAGCTGTTCTTATGAACTGTGCTAGGTAAAGCGTAATGTTTTTGACATTATAGCCTATCAAACGCAAAGAAATAGGTACATTTTATTATAAACATTAGTGCTAAATAGTAAAGAAATAGGTACATTTTATTTCGCTCGACAAAGTAGGTTATCAAACTCTTTTCGCTGCGCTGTAGTTCTATTGTAAAAATTGTCTGTGCAATATGTATTTGTACAACGTGTTTAACAATAAAAGTAATCGTTTTTCACTTGTCTTATCATTGCAAAGAGTTTTATTTAGGTTAAGTACGTAAGAACATCTCAGATTCAGTATTGTTGATATATATTCCGTGTGGTGCCGGATTAAGAATACGAAATGTCACCACCCCATATCATCCCATGGGTGTCGTAAGAGCCGACAGAGAGAGCGTATTATGCACGGAATAGCACTGTAAGAGAAGGAAAACTTGATACAAAGTACAAACCCTATACCAACCCGTTTGGCCAGCGTGGTATAGTAGGCCAATTCCTCCTTTCAAAGGAGCGGCCTAGTCCAGCAGTGGACTGTTAAGGGTTGATGATGATGATGAATGTGGTGGCAAAATATTTCGTTTAGCCAGTTAAGCTAGGGCAAGTAATCCAGTAGCACACTGCGTTCAAACTTACATGCTGTACTGCTCTTACACAATTGCTTATCTATGAAAAAATGGCAGTGTAACAATAATATCATGTAACTACTTACTATGAAATTTATGTTTGTTTTTCGTGTGATTGTGTGGCCAACTCTGATGTGGAAAATTGTTGACCGCCCGAAGGCCTCGAACATGGCCTAACGATTCGCATTCTGCGACAATAACCGGGTGTGAAAGTTCTACTTGCCCTTGCAAAGCACAGTAGCGCTCTGATGTAAATGCCACACACGGTCATCCATCCAAGTGGTGACCTGTGTAAGTGTTGCTTAACTTCGCCGATCTATTACGAACGGCAGGCCAAGTCTCGCTATGAGAGCTACATTTGAAATAATGAAACTAATAAATTACGTTTCAATTATATGTCTGTCATAGTCGAATCATGTAAGTGTTAGTTTTGTGCAGTTATTGGGATTTTCTATTACGAAATTATTGTTTGTTGCTTTTCCCGGAAAATAGTAAAACAGTTAGATGTTAAATAGAGTTTACAAGTAATGTTGAATGTTTGCCAATGTACTACGTTTTATTCGGGTAAGATCCCCATCATCGCCATCAGTTTTGTTTAGAATCCCACTGCTGGGTACAGGCCTGGTCTTATGAGAGGGCATAGTCAACCACGCTGGCTAAGTACGAATTAGCAAGCTTCACATTTCTTTCGAAACTATTTAGAACTCGCAGATACGTAGTTCCTCCTGACGATGTTTTTATGTACTTATCATCTTGCAAGCGTGACTTATATATTCTCTTTAATGATAAACAAAATAAAGATATTTAGGATTTATCATCAAAACATTTTTAAACATAAAGTACATCCCTAAGTCTAATAGATAATAAACTATAATTGTTTTTTTTTTACTTTAGGCATGCAAGCAATGACTTCATATCATACAGCCAACATTGCGTGAGGTTACTGTATACGTTTAAATAAATCTTATAAAATCAGAGATATTTGTAGAAAAAAAATTACTACAATGATGATTCAATTTAATTCAAATTATGCTGTTCATGCATAAGCAAAATATACCATCAAATTCTGGTGACTCTCTCTTCATAAATTTCACACGTACATATGAATAAATAGAAACTACATGGTAGGGCACTTTTGGACAGTTACCTTAGTTGAATGATAAAGAGATTATGACCAATCATGCTTCATACAAGCTTAGAGAATGTCAAAGTCATGGTCACGTAAGTAGTGGTGTAGAATATAGAGATATAGAAAGTGGATACTATGCGTAAAACATACGAAATTACATGTTGAAGCACGCCTCATTAGGTACTTATTAAGTTATCCGTGTAACGACGACGGATTAAGAATATAAAATGTCACTACCCCCTTTCGCTCCGCGGATGTTGTAAGAGGCGATTTAGGTAAATACCCTAAGCAAATAGTATCTGTGAAGAGACGGAAACTCGACATTAAACCCCGTACCAACCCGTTTAGCCAGCGTGAAGATCAAATCCCAGTGCTACTATATAGTATATAGCATATTAGGTGAGGATTAAGTCCAGCAGTGGACTGCAATAGGCTGTGATCAATATAAGCCTGGATTTAAAATTAGATATTCATATATCTTTTTATAGACTCACGCCTATATCCCCAAAGGGGTAGGCAGAGGCGTATTATTACACCCACATTTCGGCATGTTTTTTTGTAGTTCCCACGTAATAGGGGGCGAGCCTATTGCCGTTACCGGGCACATCACCAGACTTCGGGCTGCTACTGAGAATAGTCTAGTTGACGAAAAAAAAATTATAAGTCCGTCCTTTAGATTATTCAAAAATAAGCGATACTTACTTATTTTTTTATTTGTAATTTAAACCAAAAATGACCAAGATATACCTCACTAAAGTTACGTATAACCTCACGCCGTGCTGAATTTTTTCGCACGGGGTGACGTCACACGTAACTTTCATGGGCTATATCTTTGTTATTTTTTATTTAATCGAAAAAAGAAAAAATACGTGTCCAATATTTTTATATAATCTAATATACGAACTAAATAAAATGTAATTATTTTGACCCTGGAAACTACCCTATTGGGAAAACCCAGTAACACTTTTACTCGACCCGGGAATCGAGCCCGGGACCTTCGATTAGCAGTCGCATACCTACGCTATCCGCTGGACCACATAAAGAAAATATTTAAAATGTTCTATATTTGCATAAACAAGAGAGGCGAACTATCTATGGACCAAGTGATGATAACTGTAGGCTTTATTACACAGTGACAGCAATCAGGTATGATCCTACAGGCTATAGACTTGATGCCAACTGTAGTGAAAGAGATAAAAAGCCAACCTATAGGTAACTTGACTTTTTCTTAAGCTGTCTATGTTCTCTTTTCTCAAAACATGTTTCTGGCGCGGGGGACTTTCCAAACATACAACTAACGGACTTAACACCCAGACTCGAAACAACAATTTATGAATCACACAAAGTGTTGTCTCGTGTGACAATCGAACCCACAACACTCGGCGCAGTGTCAAGCGGCGAGGCGGCCGCTTAAACCACTACGCCAACCACGCAGTCAATATGGATGGCTTCCAGTGATTTCACTTACTAAAAGTAACTATATAGTAAGAATACCATTACTTTAATAAATAATCATACTTGTACATTTTCTAAACATCAAAAACCCGAACGCGTTGATGTCTTTTGTACTAAAGAACGGTTATTCCGCATGGTTTGCACTCAGAGTTTAAACAGTTATCAAACTAGGTAATCATTGTTTTTACTAAGCAAAGAGCTAAGTAATAAAATAAAAGCATAAAGCGCAGAAATTATGCAGGTGGACTGTTATATTATTGATTTGCTTTTTCTCCTTTTATTTATTGCCGTCGTCGCCTAATTAATGTTATTTTATAGCCAAATTGTTCGGATTATGGAATGTAAGAAACCTACTAAAACAATGTGTATGTCTAATAAACTGGAATCATTGCCCACACTAGGGCAATGATTCCTGTACCGTGGCGGACTTTTTAAACTTTCCAATTACGGACACAACGAACACCCAGAGTAGTAACAACAATTTGTGTATCACAAAATGGATGGTCACTTGTGATATAGTAATAGTCGGCAAACGAGCAGACGGATCGCCTGATGGTAAGCAATTACCGCCACCCATGGACACAAGCAACACCACAGGAGTCACAAGTGCGGGGTTGGGAAAGGGGATAGGATAAGGAGTGGGTTGAGGGAGAAGGAATAGGGGATAGGGCCTCCGGCACTCTCACTCCCCGAACGAAACGCAACAGTTTAGGTACTGTTACTTTACGTCGATTTTCTGTGTGAGGGTAGTACTTCCCCGGTCGAGCCGGCCCATTCATGCTGAAATCAGCAAGGCTCTACTACCGTTGTAACTTGTGAGTGTCAAACCCACAATATCGCAACCCTCGTAACGTTAGGTAGAACACTCTGTTGGTAGATATATCAAATTCAGACAAATGCACGAGTCAGGTACGCAGTTTATTTTATTTTATTTATAGACTAACGCCTGTATCTCCGAAAGGGTAGGCAGAGGTGTAATATTACACTCACATTTCGACATGAATTTTTAGGTCCCACCTAATAGGGGGCGAGCCTATTGCCGTTAGCGGGCACATCACCAGACTCCGTACTGCTACTGAGGATTGGGAAAAACCCAGTAACACTTTTGCCCGACCCGGGAATCGAACCCGTGTCCTCCGATCAGCAGTCGCATACGCTATCAACTGGACCACGGAGGCAGTCAGGTACGCAGTCTTTTGATAAAATGGTCTTTGACTTAACATCTAACTCTCCGCCATTATATATACATAAATAAAGGGGCATCGCGTGCATATAATTGCGATTTCTTTGACAGTTTGTGATCAATTCTTGTTGAGCTATTGCATGCTCAAACCAATAACTATTTATCATTACCAATTTCATAAATCATTAAAATGTATCTGCATATTCAAATTAGTATTCATTGTAATTTTTGAATAAATTATTTTTAGGTTGTCTGTTACTGTTAATTATTCGTTATTTGCTTAGTTTATTTAGTTACATTTTTTATGAAAATATATTTTGTACTTATATAATACCAACTCTTCATTTCAATTTCTTGCAGTGCTTATAATTTTATTTTGATTAGTTTCATTAAAAATATAACGCATACGAACAAAAGTTGTTTTAAAATCTCAGATGCAGCAAAGGCTTTTTTATCAAACGGCCAGCAACGTCACTTTTCTGGTTTTCAGCAAAGGCAATCTATCATACAGCCACAAACGTCAAATTGGTACGATCACCGCATCCGCCGGTTATGGGAATTGATGTCCACAACAATTATTTCCGGTAACAAACAGTTCCACTTTTGCTAGAGTTTTTTTTATTCTCAGCGTAATAGCTAGTGCGTAAAATTGCTATATTTATTTATCAACCACTTCTTTTTTATAGTTTCTAGAGGTTTTATTTCAGTTACTTTGTTTACGTTAACTGAGTTTTGATTTTTGTAAGTATTTTCTATTGTATATTTATTTATTGCGATTTATGTTTGAAAGAAAGTAGGTACTTAAAGATCAAGTTATTTGCACCAGTAGCCAACGTGTATGTTCAATATTTTCTGATGTTTCAGTTCACCATATATTTAAGTATTTTGCCATTTTTCCGTGTATATTTAGACCTTGCACTAGATTTGACGACTTTTTGAAGATACCTATTATGGACATATTTTTCTTTTACACGGTACAGATAATAACTTGCAGGTGAGCAGTGAACTTGTGGCTGCGAGTTAGAGAGCAGCACGCCCTACTTGTTCCGCGGTGATTCATACTTCACAGTGAGGCGCTTCGCCGTACGCACTCGCCAGAAAAACAAGATAAGCATATAGTTGTAATGGTTCGTAAAATACAAATAAAAGTGTGTGTTTTATCTCTCGATTATGAAAATGGAATGGGCTTTGTAATTACTCAACTCTCTAAGGGCATTAAAAGAGTAATTTACGAGGGCGATTACGGCCAGTCTGTGGTTTTGGACACTAGGGGCATATATTTGACATATTTTGTATGGAGCTTGTCAAATATGCTTACTCTAGATTGGATATTGAATCCGAAGGTAAGGTGGTTATCTGCAAGAGTTTAAAGTTAGGTGGTTACTATGTTTGAAACAAATTGGTCATCGTACTCGGCATCTGGGCTAATGGTATGTATTGCATCATATTTAACTGACAAACTCCTGCAATCATTTCTACAGGATTCTATAAGCTATTTAATATTGGAACCCATGAATCACATTAATCCAGTTATGTGCGTATTAAATTGTTAATTATCGCTTGCTAAACGGTGAAGGAAAACATCGTGAGGAAACCTGCATGTCTGAGAGTTCTCCATAATGTTCTCGAAAGACATGTGAAGTCTGCCAACCCGCACTTGGCCAGCGTAGTGGACTATTCCTTACCGTTCTCATAATGAGAAGAGGCCCGTGCCCAGCAGTGGGACAGAATAAAGGGCTGATGATGATGAAATCACATTTATCTCATTGGATTTCCACATTTTCCACCATCATTTGTCGGTGAAACCTACACCATAACCCATACGTTTGATGTATAAGTAAAGTTGCTACTCCTGTTCGGTCCTGCATCTTGAATACGAATGCATCTCGTCCAGTCAAATATTATTGGCAGCACATTTGTACATATTTATTATTAAATATATTTGCCTTATATTAGATAACTAGAGGCCGCCAGCAGCTACGCCTGCATTTTTTTTAATTTACCCGTTTTGGCCGATCCCGTGGGAATTTCGAGAAATCCCTTCTTAGTGCACCCCTACGGTCCCCAAGGAACATACATGCCAAATTTCAGCTGCCTGCGCCCAATAGTTTCGGCTGTAGCGTGTCTGTCAGTCAGTCAGTAACGCAAGGATTTTATATATTAAGATTATTTTTGGACATCAAGTTCTTTAAGTTTGTTAGGGATGAGAAAGCAAGCTTTCCGCTTTTCAGGCGATGCGTACTACGGGTATAGTACTAAACACTACAATAAATCTTTACCGTTGTGTCAGACACAATGAATGCCCAATGTAAATCAAGAGTCCACGCAACTAACTGACACACTTATGACATACCTAATAAAATTAATACATTACCGTTTGTAAAACTTCCGAATGTGAATATGACACGCGATTTGTATGTAATATAAAAATAACAGTTATTGCTTTAATTGTTAGTGTTATTTATAATTAGTTTAGAGTTCTTTTGTCGCTATTGTGTCTCGTTAACTGATTTTATTGTTGGTTAAATTAAAATAGAGCTCATTATGTTTATAGGTACGTGTTAAGTTATATAGAGTTATGTTTAAAGATACACTTACTAACATGGAGGTATATTACATAATATTATTAGGTAGTCTTTATTTTTTTACTCTTAAATATTTTTGATTAAAGACGATCAAAGTGTCCAAGTTTATTTATATTTTATGACGAAGGATGAATGTCTCACCCAAAATTATGACTGAATAATTTTAATTTCCGCCTGCCTTTTCCTAAAATTATGATTTTGTGGATTTAATATCTTTCCACTGCTGGATATAGGCCTCCCCAATGGCACGCCAAGTGGACTACGGCAGGATGATGATGAATTCCATTTTCGCCAAAATCTGCATAATAACCTTGGATCCGATAGTCACTATATTTTACAGGCACCTTAAAACGAACCTCGCTCTCTAATAGCCTCAAATCTAAACTAACTTAAACTGCCTCATTAACTCTAGCGTGGCTGACTACTATGCAAATTAATTACGGCGATAAAAATCTAATTTTTACCCATAAAATATTGTTGCAGTATTTGACGTTCAGACAAATAGAAATCCCTTTGTCTACACCTGAATGTCTAACCTCTTATTTATAATGTTAGCCTCTAGATAGTGTGACGGCCGGTGTCATGTCAAGCTGTCATCACTACGGTTGCCAAGGACTACTGTTTGGTTGCGCTAATCTAAGAAACTACTGCAGGCTTAGCCAAAACTCAAACGTATCGTTTCCATCGCCTTTCTCCGATTTCAAACGCAAACGCGTTTGCAATCGAAGAAAACGCAAAATTGGTTGCCAACACCACGCGTTAGTGTCACACGCACATTCTGCGACACAACATGGTTATTAGTATATGCCTTGCGTTGTTTGAAGCGTCAAGCGCGTCAAATATCAAAGTAATGTAAATATTTATGCGAGTGAAACAAACGTTCGAACCAGATGATTTGTTTATTTGTTTTAAGTTAGGTATATATAATTATATATAATCTTAAACATTTAGAGCTTTTTTAAGTTTAAATAATATTTATTACTTAAAACTTAGACTCTAAGGAACTTGAAACATAAACAATGACGTGAATCGCGATAAGCAACTTACTTGGAGAACACGTAAGTGGCCCCTTGCTGTATAAATGGGCCCTTTATGAGTCTAAAATAGTCAAACAATGTTTTAGGCATGGTGATTTAGCGAGGCCCTAACAAGGAGCTCAAGGCCGAGTACAGGCTGACCTTCTGTGGCATTATTTTTTGCGTTCTCTGCAGGGTTCTATCATTCGATTATTGTTCGTACGCAATCGACGCTAATAGCGTTAGTTTTGGCCGAAATTGGCAACTTGGCTACCATTTTGCGGTTGACATCGCAGAAACGATGAGTTTATTCTATCGATGCGAATGCTTTTTATGCGTTTATGTATTTGGCTACGACTTTTCTATTTGTTTGATAAGATCACGTGACTTTTCGTTCACTCCATACATTTTTTTGCGTTAACGTTTGCAGAAAGACGTCTTGGCTAAGCCTGCAGTTCTGATTTGAAAATTCTTTCAGTGTTATATAGTCCATTTATCGAGGAAGCCTATGAGGTATATAGCATCACGCTTTGAGCCACAGGTACGGAGCAGTAGTCCTGAAAATAGCAGGTGTTACCTCGGCTAGTTTCAGTTAGATTAATTGAGAAAATAAGTCCACATTACAAATGTAGTATGCGCAAGTGCACGTGCACGTGCATATATAACGTAGGTAATTAGTGAGTATAATACAGATTATTGATATTCTAAATGCATTGGACAAATCCTCCACTCAATAGAAAGTGTACTACTTAGTCTGTGCAGATCGTATCGCAATTTATTTGGTGTAAACACTATAAATCTCGATAAAATCCGATAAAAGAAGTTCAAGATTTACATAAAATATATGTTTTTACCCAGATATGTGTTACAAGGTTACTTTCAATTATTTATTTTTAATTAAAAAGTGAATAGTGCATTGACTGAGTGATTGTTTACCAGCTGAGTTCGCAGAATCTCAATCGGCAGTTAGACACCTTTTCTCAAAGCGCTCCTTTTGTGTTCCTTATAAATTCAGTATCCCTTTTAAATTTTACGTTCATAAGCGTCACATTATGACCGTTGAATAAATGATTTTTACTTTTCAGTACCTTTAAATCGCATCGGAATTGTTTTAATCCTTATTAGGGGAGACCGGGTATGGTTGTCACACTGGTTGGTTGTCACAGAGGCCATAACAGACAATTAAACGGCGTGGTAGGAGCGAGGGAGAAGCACATCCATTTGTACCTCATGTCAGCGTACTACTTGATATTCTATTATGACCTCTGTGACAACCAACCCGTGTGACAATCATACCCGGTCTCCCATACCGATTAATATCTATCAAAGATACAGGAAAATAGGAGACGCATCAAAAATCTAAGTAGTAAAATCGACACATCTCCAAAGAAATGGTTCAACGAACAACAATTTGTTTGTAAATACATTTTCACACGATGACAATTGATTGGCTTCGCAGAGTGACAATAATTAGACGTAAAATCATTCACTTTCATTGCCTTATAAAAAAGTTTGGCTTGTTAGTCTGTGGCTCGCTGGGAACGGGCCGCCATTGCCACCATTGTGAATGACACCTTTTGTATGAGTAAAAGTGATATTACGTGGCATTGTGTAAGGGACTAGACAACTAGACAGTAAAATTATTTGTCAATTGTCCGTTCTGAATAATTTCTTTTGATATGGTGGGAAAGTAAGAAATATTCTGAATGACTTCCTAGTTAGTTCTGAGCTTTCCTTATTGACAAATTTTAATGTCCACTTTAACATTAACTGGCTCAGTTTCAACTCTGTCCAATAAAATCGAGATATAATACTTGACAAATAAATTCATCCAAACGTTCCAATTTTAAATTTAACTGGAAGATAACGCTTACCAAAAGGTGGTGAAACACGGCCTTAGAGTATCTATTGTTAAGTAGCATAGATTTTATTTATGTGTAAAGATAATAATATGGATTATATTATTATCTTTACACATAAATAAAATTGAAGTGTCTGTTTGTAATATTAAAATAACCGCTTTTTACTCAATGCATATGGATGTATACACGGTACCTAATTATACCGAAATGACAATTTTAAAACTTTTTGTCTGTCTGGCTGTTTGTTCTCGCTAATCTCTGGAACAGCTGGACCGATTTTGACAGGACGTTCACTGGCAAATTGTTGATGTACCAAGGAGTAACTGAGGCTATAAATTAACCGGGTGCGCGAAGTAGTTCCCTCAGGACGCGGGTGAAACCGCGGGAAACAGCTAGTCATTAATATTTGCCGTTAATGCAGTAATACACACATCAACAAAGTCTAGGGATATTTTATATTTCATCAAATATCTAAAAATCTATGAAGAATTTTCTGATACAGTAAATAGAAGAATCATAGATTATTTTAAGGTCTTTAATAAAAATAAAAATCATTTCGTGTTTTTTTTTGTTTTAAATAAAAAAATTAATTTTTTTAATCATCATGGAAAATTAGTATGATAACAACAAACATTTCTTCTTAAAAAACTATTAATTTTAATAAAAATGGAAAAAATCTTGTAAAATCTAATCATTAATAATCAGTGTTGCCACCTCGACATCGATTGTTAATACTTAAAATTAAATTGTCAATGTCTTGCTGCGGTATGAGGTCCCATGTCCTTTGCAAGTGTTCGTAAAGTTGTTGTTCAGTCGTCAAATTTGGTGGAAAATCTCTCAAAGCTTTTCGTTGTAACATGTCCCAGGCATGCTCGATAGGATTTAAGTCGGGCGACTGTGCAGGCCAATCCAAAACTTGAATATCGTGCTCTCGGAGAGCGGTCGATACCAGCCGCGCCGTATGGCAAGGAGCATTATCGTGCATGAGTAGAAATTCATGGCCTATTTGAGTTCTGTGTGGGACAATAACGGGCTCTACTACCTCCTCGTGGTATTTTTGTGCAGTCATGCTGCCTTGGATCCAAACGAGTTGGGTTCGTCCGCCAAGACGAATTCCTGCCCACACCATGATTGTCCCGCCTTGGTATGGGTGGACCTCCTGAGGGTGCCGTAGACGGCTAACTCTCCCTGGAGCTCTCCAAACGCGTGTTCTTCGTGAATCCGGGTGAAACCCAAACCGGGACTCATCGGTGAACAGCACCAAAGACCATTGTTCGTCACTCCATGGTAAATGCTCCCGATCCCACGAAAGCCGCCGACCGCGATTGCCACGTCGCAATGCTGGAACACGCAATGGTCTTCGAGCATGAAGATCAACTTCATGTAACCTTCTTCGCACGGTTTGGTCGCTTACCAGCAGCTGGTGGTCCTCCTGGAGCCTTTGCACTAGTTGCAGCGCTGTGATATTGGGTTGTCTTCTGGCGGTCATTTGGAGAAATCGATCCTGTCTCTGCGTAGTAACACGATATCTACCTGTGTGCTGTTCGGCCACATCTCCAGTACTGCGATAACGTGACCACAACCTTGATATCACATTTTGACTGGTATGTAGGGCCTCAGCAACGACGCGTTGAATTGCACCATTTTCTAACATGCCCACGGCTCGTAACATTTCATCTCGACTCAAATGACGACGTGACATGACTTTTAAAGTTCGTACGTCACGTTAAATTAAAAAAGAAAAACAATTAAAAACCCTTTTCATTAATAATTATAATAAAACAGTTTTAACTTTCTTTAATGTAACGAATTACTAGCAAATTTGCCGCCATATTTTGTTTATTATTTTGTTTTTTTTCTTTCCATGTTCAAATTTTGAAAATAGAATAAAAGAGGTTTTAATCTGTATATAAACTTTTTGAGGAAACTAACAAGGTTCTAAACTATAAACTCGTAAATAATTTAGGATTAAGATATCCCTAGACTTTGTTGATGTGTGTACATTTGCAAGTTATGTTCAATAGGTATTTGGCGATATTCTTTGCATCGATCCGGAATTACTTCCGTTGGCAGTTACATGCACGATTTCCAGCGTAGTTCGATAAAACGAAATTATGAAATGAGCATACGTAAAACGTCTATCCGACCACTAAATTAGTCTCATTGTCTTTTAAGTATATATACTTTAATAAAATCATTATGCAGACAAAAAATACTTTCTAATTCTTGTGGAAAGAGTATCTATAGATTTTTTAAAGATTCGTTAATTTCAACTTATAATCGTGTGTTACTTTAAGTAGAACTTTCTTTGACCAAAAAATACTTCCTATTGCCTCAACGCGTTTACTTTTTAACATAATTATTATAAAACGGCACCACGTTAAAGCTATGCAAACTTTTTTCACTGTTCGTTGCGTTCGCGTTCCAAAAATTCAAATTAAGATTTCTTCTTTGTTATTGTTGCCCGTAAGCAAATTTTTGTATATAAACGTATGCCAATTAATAACAATATTCGTTTTTTACCAAAAACCTGAAAATTATTTAGCAGGTACGCAGCAAGTTATTTTAAAATGGGTTGTTGTTTTATGTCGCTCGACGTAGAAAAGCGAACAAGAGTCCCGGCTTCCAACGTTCGGCGCACCCTGGACACCCAAGCCTCGGTACCGCAGTCTAGGTTACTAATCATCTCATCACGATGGATCAACACAATTAAGTGTGGCCATCTGCACGATAAGTATTCTAAAATAGTATACTGTGGTAGAAATAAGAATATTATTATATTATTGGTGGGTATTAATAGCTAGGTATCTTAAGTCTTTCATCTTATCTTATATCTTATACTAATATATAAAGCTGAACAGTATGTTTTTGTTTGTTTGGTTGAACGCGCTAATCTCAGGAACTACTGGTCCGATTTGAAAAATTCTTTCAGTGTTAGATAGCCCATTTATCGAGGAAGGCTATATAATATCACGCTATGAGCGGCGGGAGCTGTGCAGTAGCCTTAAATAATAGCGGGTGTAACCGCGGGCATCCTCATCTCATAAATATCAACGAATATGATAAAGCAAGCCAATGAAGCCCGAATCAGAAAAGATTAACTGCACGAGGGGCATAGAGGGCTCAGCGTTTAGGAGTTGGGCCAAATGTTATGGGTTCTATCTCCACTCGAAACATTATTGTTGTTTCGAGTCTGGTTGTATTTTGTTTCCGTTGATTGAAATTTTGTAAAGTTCCCCGCGACACAGATCTTTTGTAATGAGGGAGTAGAAAAGAGTTAGAACTAATCCTGAAAGTTTTTAGTAAACAAAGTTTATATCTCACTGTTGCTATCCGCTATAAATATAATAGCCTAAACGAAGTGCATCCAAGACTACTCAGGCCAATAAAACAAGATTTCACTACGAATAAAATAAGCTTAATCAACGCAAAAAATAGCAAGCGTAGCCGCAAATATAAAAAAGTAACAAGCGAATACAATTTGTTGTATATTTCTTGTCTCTGGTCTTCATTACCATTCACTGACCGTGACCTTCGCCGTTGGCGGGAGTCCACGAATGACGTCAGCACTTTCCATAGATACGCGGGCAGAATACTGCGCCCCCGATACGGACTTACGATACACTTTCCTTTTATTTGTTTAATGTAAGGGATCCGAGTAGTATCAATGAAAGTGTCGTAACAAGCACCTAGTTTTCGAAGTGAAAAGGGAAAATAGGCGCTTTTAACTCGCATTTTCACAGCCATTAATTTGGTAGGTATTGATGTCATCAATGTTTTAATTGACAGGCATTTGAATTTGGAACAAATGCTTTTCCTGTAGGTACCCAGTTTTCCTCTCGTAGAGCGTTTTTGGTTAACAATCGAGGTGGTTTTTAGTGGTAACACCACATACTCCGTCTCTCATTCCCCCAAGAGACGGAGATACGAAGGGACTTTTCACCTCGTAAAAATAAGAGTAAAACTTGATATTTAGAGATAAGACCTAATGAACCACATTACAAATAAATTAAATACATTTGGGTATGATATTTAAGGGTGCGTAATTTTTCTTATTACAATTTACCGATCATTACACACAAAAAATAAGAAATATAATTTACCTATTGATATTTTACATCATAAATAAACTTACAAAGGGGCTACTGGGCCACATGAAACCTACACTAGGTATAACCATGCTATAACGATAAGGATTTTATAATTCAGAGCTGCTTTGTTTTCAATACAGAACATTAGCCTTCACTAGAGTCATATACCTACCTACTTCTTTGCTTCATTAAGCAAATACTTTTCAAGAACAAAAACAGATCAACTTAATCTCAACATTCTCAAGTAAATAAGAGTAGTAAAGGAAGATTTATTCCTTGAACTTTGCATTAAAGAACCTTATCGAAAAACTAAAGAAAAAAAAATTGTTTCGATAGCCTGAGTAAAGTTTATTGAACTACCGTAATAATTTAATAAACAATATCTTAGAATTTATGACTAATAGCTACAATAAATAACAATTTCTCGACATAAAGTTGAATATTGTTAATTGGTATATATCTGTTTTCTTTCCGGCTTCGCGTTTATTGTTCAATTTATTATATGTATTTATTTGTATGTAATATCAGGAAATTGAGAAATAATGATTATCGGTTTTGCTGGTTATTAGCTAATATTTAAAATAGATGTTGCCTGAAACCAATTAGTTTCAGACAAAATCTTGAGCGCATGAAGCCATGATCATACCTACCATACGTTGGTGTCATTTTTCGGACGTAAGTATGTAGACTACATACACAAGTAAGTATACCTTTTCTATAATCCTAAAAAATAAGAAAAAGTTATCTAAAATTGGGTTTTCATCAGATATTCGTCAAAATCCTCATCATCATCAGTCTTTAACAGTCCATTGCTGAACTAGGCCTCCCCTTTGAAAGGAGGAATTGGCTTACTATACCACGCTGGTCAAACGGGTAAACTTGATACAAACCCTATACCAATAGGGTTTGTATCAAGTTTCCTTCTCTTGCCGTTCTCTGCATAATATGCTCCCTCTGTCGGCTCTTACGACACCCATGGGATGTTATGGGGTGGTGTCATTCCGTATTCTTAATCCGTCACCAGACGGACCAATAGAATTTCGTCAAAATAGAAAAACATATTCACGTAACGGATAGTGTATTAGTACTATTCATTACGAGTGCAGTATACGTAACTACATTTCTAACAAATAAATTATCTTAATTGCTGGTGTCATATACATATAAAAAATAATGACATAAAAGAGAATGATGAAACGTAGTAGGTAATAAATAAACGTTAACAATTAATAAAACTAGCCAGTGACACTTAATATTAGTGTGATGATGGAACGTTAGAAGTTTACTGACACAAAAAAATATTTCAAAAAAAAAAAATCGAATGGCTATGATGTGTGACAAGCGTAAGTAAGTGAAATTTTTCGAAATCTAAAATGATATGTCGCAAAATTCAAAGATGTAACAGAAAAAGTTATACAAAAATGCAGCAAGTTCAGAATTCTCTAAACGCACAACTAGTAATACCTGTTTATCAGAAAATCACTGCATTTGCCATTTTGTCACTCGTAGTGTAGGTATAGGTAACTTCAACAAAGATATACCTAAACATTTTCAAAAGATTTAGGTACAGTAGGTACTAAAAATGTAATAGAAGAACTGGCGGATAATTAAGTCGATGTCACTTCTCTTGTCTGCCGATATTTAAAATGGACCTTTCAACTGCTTTCATCAAATCTTCTCGTGACAACCCTATATAAATCAGTTCTCTATCATGGCTGGCTAACATAACAATTATATTTAATTGGAGTTCAAACACAACATTCGGCACCGTGCTGTCGAGAACTTGTTATATGCTTTCTGGCACGACGCCCTTTATAACTACATAACAGATAACAAGCGGTTACATACAACACTAATCTACTAACACCATAAAGTTACTTTGGCCCAGAATCCCTAAGATACAGCGATAGCCTAGTGGAGATACCATCAGACTGCCATGCAGAGGGTATCGGACTCGAATCCACGGCGCGTACCAATGACTTTTCGGAGCTAGGTGCTTATTGAATTGTTAGCTATCGCTTGTCCCGTGCCTCGGAGAGCACGTTAAGTCGTCGGTCTCGGGTGTCATGACGATCTTAGACAATCGTTTTTAGGCGTCAGTACAGTACCTTCCAAATAAACTGACACTAGTGCATAGGGTTCCCACCAAGAACTTAGGGTCCCAAGCCAACCTCACCTGCAAGTGGTGCACCTGCCGATCAACGGACGAGGCTCTGGCAAACCAAATATCCCGATAAGCGGCAATAGGCTCGCTACCTATTATTACGTGGGATCAAAACACTGCCGAAAAGTGAGCGTTTAATATGCCTCTGCCTACCCCTTCGGGGAAACAGGCGTGAGTCTATGTATGTATGTATGTATGTAGTCCAAATCATGGAACATCAGACAGGCAGTCTGTGAAAAAGCTAATGTGTGCTGTGAAAAAGCTAATATTATTCGGCCAAATCCGGTTGGACTAGTAAGCGGACCCCGCGTTGAAACTGGGATAACGCTAGGAGGATGATGAGGATGATGACCCATAGATAATGTGGTTTAATTTAAACCAGAAAAGCGGTAGCAATCTTTCTTGTAATTAAGTTAAACTATCCATACTTCGAGAACGTCTTTACTTCTGAGTGCATCCGGAATGTAATAACATAAATTGCACATAACTGGTCAATCTTATATTGCCGATAGCTGTTTCTAGTACAAAATGAGTCTGTCAAGTTAGACTCGTTTTGTTTAGCGGTAAACATGAGTTACCTGGCTCCATCATACTGTGTAAGATAGGGCACAACATCATCGTTACTTTAAACTGATTCTATGTAAGTATCCTATCTTAAAATGAAATCTATTGATGGTACATCCTCTCTACAGGTCTTCATAACGAAGACAATTTGGATTTCTACGTTTAGAGTAGTTCGCAAGAAAGTTTGTATATTGCCCTAGATGTATGTATTCTATTAGCAAAATAATAAAGAATACAATCTGGGTGTTTTCAAGTCGCGGGTGAATAGGTACCTTCTAGGCAAGTGTGCTCCATCTTCGACCGTATCCGTATCATCGCTTAACATCAGGCGAGATCGCGGTCAAACGTTAGCCTATCAAAAGTAAAAAAAAAACAGAGTTTGATGTTGAGTTTTTCGTCTGTCACCAAAGATGTACTTATCTGGCTGGCTGGCTTCGCGTATTTTCTTTAGTCGTCTCTTACGTTACGAATGAAATGAATTAGTGACATTAATTTGTATAGGTAAATTCACGAAATCATTGTTTAGGTCCCCGTGGAGGTGCGGGGTGAGGCGCGGGTGGAGTGCCAATGGCGTGGCTCCGTTCTTGACGCATTCCCTAAATGCGTCAAGAATGGAGCAACGCCATTGGTGCACGAATGTACATATATGCGCGACGGCCGCCATTTGTGGTCAACTTTCGTGAATTTACCTATACTCCTAATCCGTCACACGGACACCCACTTCCACACCGACTAATATTTTGTCAAACTCAGATTTTTAGAACTATAGAAGAGAGAACATCATATCTAAAGATAATAAGTCACTGTTATTTGATCGATGTAAAAAGGATGATCTTCAATTTTCAGAATTATAGAAATAGAAAGCAGCTTCAACTTATATCACATTCAAATGCAAAGGAACCCGGTATTTCTCTATGTTGAAAGTGTTTACTTGCAAATAGTCTTACAAAGCCCTCTGTGAAACAACTACCCATTAATATACCTAACAGTTACATTACATTCCGTCGAACCCATGTCAGTGGTCGTAACACACATAATTCACGCAACAGTTAGCAATTATTGAACAATACCGATTAGCCCTTACTTCCTTCAGAGAAAGTTAATTATCACCCACATAAGGAATTCGTTTCGTGTGGCTCGTATTTGCGTGAGCAATCTAGATAATGTTTTTCTTGGTAGATATTGTTATTTCATCATATGATATATAATATATTGCAGTATAGGCAATTATTGATTACTAAACTTCACTCGCGGTTCCGCCCTCATGGAAGTCGGTTATAAAGCGTACTTTACTCTTTGGTCTCCAGCCTTCATCGCTCTGTTGCGATGTCAAAGAGTTATAAAATATAATAAATAAACATACACATTTTCGTATTAATAACATGATTTTTCCAAGTTGTGTATCATAAGCTAAAGACTAAGGTCATGGTCATAGAGAGGGGAGACAGTATAACTGAATGTAACATAATGATAGGAGATGAAAAAGTGGAACAAGTGAATGACTTTGTGTATTTAGGGTCTTTGTTTACGAGAGATGGAAAATGTGAGGGAGATGTCCTTTCAAGGAGAGTGAAAGTAGGTAATAGTATGAATGGCGCCTTACAGTCCATCATCAGTAACAAAATTGTCCCAAGTAAGGCTCGCCTTGCTGTACTGCAGGGAGTTTTGGCGCCAACGCTGATGTATGGTAGCGAATCATGGGTATGGCAGAAGAAGCATGAAAGTAGAATCAATGCTGTGGAGATGAGAGCTTTGCGGAGTATGTGCGGAGTAAGGCTGATAGATAAAGTGAAAAACAATGTGATACGAGAGAAGTGTGGTCTGAAAGAAGATGTAGTGATAAAGATTGAAAAAGGAATGTTGCGATGGTTTGGACATTTCGAACGGATGGATGAAAGAAGAAATACGAAAGAAGTGTATCGTGTAAGAATGAAAAAAAACGGTAGGAGATGCCCAAGACGGACGTACGCCGACCAAATAGGTGACGTACTAAAAAACCGGCCAAGTGCGTGTCGGGCCACGCGCAATGTAGGGTTCCGTAGTTGCCCATAATGGCCATTATTGATAATAACTTCTGTTTGACATGGGACTAAAAACGGGCATCTTTAAGATTAAGTCAGCGCTCCCAATGTTAACTCATAGAAATAGGTATCTTAATATAGGTATAAAATCCTTGCGTTACTGACTGACTGACAGACACACTACAGCCGAAACTACTGGTCGTAAGAAGATGAAATTTAGCATGTATGTTCCTTGGGCACCGTAGGGGTGCACTAAGACGGGATTTCCCAAAATTCCCACAGGATCGGGCAAAATGGGAAATTCGAAAATATGTGCGTGCGAAGCCGCTGGCGTCGACTAGTTTATAATAAGTTAATCGACGATTACTCGTAAACTAGTGATGTCTACTTAGCCGTGATAGTTTTCCTTTTAAATTCGTTATACGTACTACATTTGTGATTTTTTTCACCTCTTCCAAATTAATAGTTTAGCCGGCAGAGGCGGGGGGGGGGGGGGGGGGCACTTGAGTCTAACAATTTTTTTCACTTCAAAGCTTGATATTTGACAAACCAATCACTTGATCGAAAAATGATTTGAGCAAACTAATAATATTTTTTTAAAACCTATCCAATGATACCCCACACAATGGGGTACTCAACCAAAAAAAAATTCAAGCCCACTATATATGTAGGGGAGATACCCTTAAAAAAAATATTTTCCTAAATTTTATTTTACAGTTTTGTTGCAATATCGTATTTATATATTCATGTCAAATATCAGCTTTCTAGCACCAGGCGTCTTTGAGCTAGGCTGCGGACGGACAGACGGACGGACATGACGAAACTATAAGGGTTCCTTCTGGACTACGGAACCCTAAAAAAGGGCCAAATTAAAAGTACCCATAACCGGCGAGCACGTATGATAAGGTTAATGAATGTGGAGGAAGCGCAAGAGGTGTGTTTGAACCGGAGCATTTGGCGTTCCATAGTTGCTGCCTACCCCAATGGGAGACAGGCGTGACGATGGATAAGATAAGATTTTCCAAGTTGTTTACGTATGGAAGGTATGAAAATTTAAAACATGTTTTACCAATGTTTCGTTTTAAAATGTTTATGAAATAGTCAGTACCAGCAACATTTTGTGAAAATTATAGAGGTGACGAAGAAAGTAAATAATGCCTTAGCTAGACTAAATGTGGCGGACGGCATCGCGGAAGCGTTTCCTTTGCCTCTATTATTAGAAAGCTAAACTTGTCTATGGCGCTACGGACGGAACTCGCGGGCACTAGGATTATGCACATTTAAAATATAAACATGTATATTAAATACGCTAAATGAAATATTAAACGTCATCCATCATACTTAACGGGCCTTATTATATTTTAGTAGTGCTTACATTAATTAAGTTAATTGATTATATTGAAATTCATATATGATGCTTTAAATTTCAATATCGATATAAATGAATAGGTATTTGTTAAACTTTATTGATAGATATTTTATAAACAAAACGCCCGCACTAAGTGATATATTTTTTTACACACTCACAACTGTATTCCCGAAGGGGTAGGCAGAGGTGTAATATTAAACCCACATTTTGCCATGTTTTTTTTTCTAAGTAGTAGGTAATCATGTGTCGCATTCAATCAAGACACACAAAATACACCCGTACAAGAAATCGTGGATCACACAAAGTGTTATCTCGTGTTGGGATCGAACCCACACCACTCGCAGCATTGATGAACCATACGTGCAGTCGTTGCCAATTGACCCCTTATTGAGAAGTCCTGATTTTTGGAATGTCCTATAAACCTTTGATCACTTTGGATATTAAAGCGATCTGAGAAAGCCATACGTTTTCACGGAGGCAGTCTATACAACCAATCTATCTACTATTATAAAACTGAAGAATTTGGTTGAACGCGCTAATCTCAGGAACTACTATTCCGATTTGAAAAATTATTTCAGTGTTAGATAGCCCATTTATTGAGGAAGGCTATAGGCTATAATATAACATCACACTTTGAGCCACGGGAACGGAGCAACTATATAACTCGGGTTTAACCGCAGGCTCATTTATTGTGTACATAAAGCACCTATTATTATTTTTTTTTTTATTTAACATTTTCAGACGTCGTAAGAAATAGTAAGAATTATAAAAGTATCGTGCAGTTATATCTACAGACTATGATGTATCAAATTATGCTTTGGTTAATTATCGTTTACGCAGATATAACTCTTTTCTAATTGTGTAACATTGTAATTGTATCAATTATTTTCGCTACGTATCGTGATCTAATCTATCGAAAACTGTTCCAATAATTGGATAACGTGCTTATAACAGCGATCCAAGAAAATAATTGTGTATTTATACCATAAATCTGATCGTCAGTAGGAGGAGGTAACATACATACATAGACTCACGCCTGTTTCCCCGAAGGGGTAGGCAGAGGCATATTAAACGCCCACTTTTCGCCAGTGTTTTGATCCCACGTAATAGATGGCGAGCCTAGTTCTTGGTACTTGGAACCCTATCCAGATTTTATAGAATATTTACCATAGGGTTCCCACCAAGAACTTAGGGTCCCAAGCCTGCTGCTCTGGCAAACAAAATATCCCGGTAAGCGGCAATAGGCTCGCCACCTATTACGTGGGCTCAAAACACTGGCGAAAAGTGGGCGTTTAATATGCCTCTGACTACCCATTCGGGGAAACACCTGTTAATGTACCATTTTATTGCGAATAAATGAATTATTATTATTAAACAGGCGTGAGTCTATGTATGTATGTATCTGGATAGACTAGAAAGCGGCACCTGACCTCCAATGCAAGCGGGTTTGCATTGGAGTATGGTATCGGTGACAGAAAACATCATCAGGCAACCAGCATGTCTGAAAGCTCTCCATTATCTTATCGAAAGGCATGTGAAGTCGCCGTAGTGAGAAGAGCCCCAGCAGTGGGACAGTTTATACAGGGTGTCACAAGACCCATCACCAAGCCGGACTCTACTCGTTTAGGACATCATGCCAAGTCATACCAAGCAAAAATAAAACCTGGGAAACAATATTTTTTTATAGATACACATTTTTGGATCCGCAATTAAAAGTGCGCGCGTGCAATTTTCGAAAACCCTACTTATCCATGGTATAGAACAGGCATAGAACAAGCTGTAGAACAGGTTAGCGGGGTAAAAGCACCGATTTTATACCTAATTACAAAAAATTCATAGTAACTTTGAGCCTCAATATCTCCTGAACCAGTAATTTCCCAGGTATGATGCCGAAGTAAAAAATTTTTGTAATCTTTGGTACAATATGGGGTTTCAGTTTTCCTTAAGGGTCTTTTTACACCCAGTATACAGGGCTGATGGTGATGACTGTCCACTTATGACAACTCTCTCACTTATCGAAATTTCAAACAAGACTCAGAACCAATAATTAAAAGTAACTTAACTTTTTGAACCCGCATTAGACGCAATTCCAACGGCCGGTTTAATATTCGATGTCTATGAATTTGGCTTATGTCTAATATATATCTTTAGTAGTAAAATTCATGGATGAATCGGATAAGTATTGAACCCGGCCGTCGAGGAACACTCGAGGTAATGACAGCGATCAATGATACCCCACAGACAAAGCCGGTGCATTATCTAAGTTATATACCCATTAATGCCTCGTTAACCGTTGCTTATCGCTTCGCTAATGGCTTAGGGAAATATAGTAAGAAATAGCATTTCATCGAGTACCTACCCCATAAAATATGTAGGTACCGACAAAAACCTAGCGTTTATCTTCACGGTGGATGTAGGCTAGTATTTCCCCGTTATTAGAAGAATGTGCAGAAAGGTTTGAATAACAGTTAATAAGACTAAATAATTATTAATGAATATTACTTGCGTTATTAAAATTAAAGAGCCTGATTAATGTTTGAGAAAATTTACATAGATTTAAATACAATCAACAGATTTTAAATTATTAATTAAGATTAAGAAAATGTGTCAATAGTTATTTGTGCAACAAGAGAGCAAAGTTGTTTTTTGTTTCGAGTGCTGATTTTGAGTCCCGAGCAAGCGAAGGATTCTATGATTGATTCACGAGCGTAGCGAGTGAATCAAAGTTAGAATCCTGAGCGTAGTGAGGGACTCAACACCACGAGATACAAAAAACTTTGCTCTCGTGTAGCACACATAACTTTTCACCACAGCAGTGAGAACACATATTACCTACTTAGGAGACAGAAATGAACAGGAATAGATTGAATTTTGCATTAATCACTTGTTGGTTTTACTCTTCTGGTGTTAAAGTACAGTCATCATCGCTAGTTTCACTCATCTTTTTAGATTAGGCATTTTATACATTAATATAATTTAACACGTTACGCTATACTGTATCAGCATCAGCGAAATATTTTCCCGCTACTTTTTTCAATCGCGTTTTAATACCGCGTCCTTGATGATTATTTTTCAAAATGTAAGTATTGGTTAAATACCAATTTTATACTATTAATTAGACTTATTTTTATTAAAATCCAATAATAAATTAAACCTGTAAGCAATAAATAACATATAAAAAAAAATTTCTTTATTACAAATATCTTTTTTTATTTGCGTTTCCGAAGGTGTTTTCTTTGAGGTCGAATTCCAAAATCGAATTTCGAATTCGAAGGGGTTTGTTTTTCACTCATTTTTTATATGCATGTGACAGAGACAGAGCAAAGTAAAATTCGAATGTTTCAAATGTATGGCTGAACAGTGTCAATTCGTGACACTGAAGATTGTAAAATTAAAAAGCTACTTTTACTCACGCTCGAATCAAAATCGCGTTTTGTTCACTGTTGTCTCGCAGCAAAAGCGGCATGTTTGAGCTGCTGTGGTGAAAATAATATTTTAAAATAAAATAACATAATAATTAACTAAGATTTCGCAACCAGGAATATGACATTCATTGAGATTGTACCTACCTACTATGGTTACTAGATAGCATTAAAATGTATTCTTCTTTACTTAAACACATATCATATAGGTACATATATACTGACGTACCTACTGACCAGAGATTAAAATCTCCGACACTGACGAATTACATAAAATTACAAATATGCATCAAGTACCTAAGTCTGAACCCCCAAAATAAAAAATATTGTATCACTTCTATGGAATTCAGTTATGAGTTATGACCAATACGTCAATGGAAGCAGTTGAAGTAAGTAAGTAGGTGCTATATAAAAGTATTTTGAATTACACCTTCCAATTAAGGTTTGTTCAAATGGTGTACTTTATAGTGAGTAATCGACAGAATCGTGTGAAAACTCTTTATAGATATTTTTATGTTGATTAAATGAAAGTGCAATATCTTTTAACAGGCGACATGTTCACTGTTAAGTCAGGTTCAAAGACCCGCCTTGTATAATATCGCAGTTAAGCATACTCCATCACAGATTACACCTAAAGCATAAATTAATTAAAAACATAATAAAATGATTACCTAGCAAACGTTCACAGATTCAGTTTATTTTATCTACATTTAAAAACATCTTTTCTAGACTGAAATCAGAAAAATACATGGAGTTTTTCTCATATTGAAAACGCATTTATCTAACATTCTCGGGGTGGTAAATCAGCGGCGATAGCCCAGTGGTATACGTAACGGGCTGCAGAGACGATGGTCTCGGGTTCGATCCCCAGGTACCCCGGGCACACACCTCTGACTTTTCGAATTTATGATGTTAATAAAATTATCGCTCGCTTAATAATGTGTCCGGTAGATAGCAATAGGCTCGTCCCCTATTACATTGGGACCGAAACATAACTGGCAAATAGTTGGTGTCTAAGACACCGCTGCCTACCCCTTCGGGGATAAAAGGCGTGAAGTTATGTTATGATGTTATGTGTCTAGGGGTGGTAGTGGCAGCAAGGTCCTTAACCTCGGTTACTGAGCCTTATATCATTAAGCATTGATGTAGCTTTGTCAACTAGGCATTAAAATCACATTATCGAGCTTAGCGCTTGAAAAAAAGCGTCAAACTTATATCTTTGGAAGGCATTTCTCATTTGTGATTCTCTTCAAAATAACATTATACCATTAGGTACCTACTTCAATTTTTACTGTGCTATAATGCGAAGGCATTTTGGCGGTAAAATTTCATAATCCATTAAAAAATAACGGTGATAAAATTTCGCTTTGGTACCTAATATTCGATTTTCTTTTCGTCGCTGTATCGGCGCGTTTTCTCCCGACTTGGCTGGGTTGCCGCCACATAAATCAACGAAGAAAACTAATTATTGCTCATGTCTTTGGCATCTTCAATCTCTTTTATGCAAACTTATGTTGAATCACGCCTGTTTTTACGTCCGGCAGAGACGTAAAAACAGGCGAGAGTCACTAAGTGCCTATATCATAAGTATTTTGACATTTTAATTTTTCAATATTACCCCCTGGCAGTAACTAAATCTGCCGCGCACATTTAGTTTTGGCTAATATAATTAGATTTCTCTTTATTTCTAAAGTTTAAAATTTGAATGTCTCATTAAATTTGTGAAACCATATTTACATAATGATCAAAGTTTCTACATAGTGATTGAAGGTAGATAAGTGGCCACGCTCAAGAATAGCATGAGGCTAAATAGCTTGAAGGATACTGAGCTTAGCATAGGGATATAACCAAGCATAAAATAGGAATAGAAATGCCATCACAACTCAAAACCAAGATCTAGACTTAAAAATCACCTTTTAAATGAAGCCTTAACAGTTTTTTACTTCAGGAAATCACCAAAAAGACTACCAACCAATTGAAATAGCACAATGGTTTTTTTGCATCAGGAAAATTAAAAAGGTTAAAATGCTACGTTGATGTCAGCGTGTTGTCAGAGTTTCTTGATTCCTGTTTATCACAGAGATGACTCTGTTTCATGTTGATGTTTTGCTTGACAAGATGAACAATGAGAGAATTGAATCTGTTTCGTATAGTTTAAAGAACAATAAAAGTGAAAATGGATAATCGATCACGATATACTTTCTATTCTCAACGGTGACAATTTATAGATGAGCTTTGAGATATATTTGGATTTTATCTTAACTAATTTAGACCAACAACTCTTCGAAGGAAAGAATGATCTTTTCTGCTTAAAATATGAATTTCACAGCTGTTATGCACCTTATTCCGATTCGTGATGGAGCCAGAATTTTCGCTTAACTTAATTACAATTATCTTGATGTAATTAACAGCACATTTAGCGGAGAAAAATAATCTTAATCTTAATATATAAAATCCTTGCGTTACTGACTGACTGACAGACACGCTACAGCCGAAACTATTGGGCGCAGGAAGCTGAAATTTGGCATGTATGTTCCTTGGGGACCGTAGGGGTGCACTAAGAAGGGATTTCCCGAAATTCCCACGGGATCGGCCAAAACGGGTAAATTTAAAAAATTGCAGGCGTAGCTGCTGGCGACGACTAGTAAGTTTATAACATTTTATTTAGGCTAGGGGGATGATGATGATGTCCTATCGATAGTCATCATCAGCCAGCCGTAGTCCACTGCTGGATATAGGCCTCTCCAATGGCACGCCACTGAGCCCGATTTTCGGCTCGTCCGCCACCACTTTGCGTATATCGTCCCTCCACCTAGCCGGAGGGCGTCCTACATTACGTAGGTAGGATAGCATGATGGTTACTTCTTTCAAAGTTGGTTTTTACTGTTACTGTGTTTACAGATATCGGTCTTACATATAGAAATAAAAACTTAGGATAAAAACACACACGAAAAGTAAACGCAAAATATTTGCAGATCAGCGAACCCACATTCCAAAACCACTGAATACACTGCACTTATATATTTCTGGTAACGTCTATAAAACCGTAGATGAACCGATAATGTTTAGCTTAGTTGTGTGTGTTGCTATTAATCCGATGATTTTGTTGTGCAAGCCTCTAAGAGGTAACATGTTCAGCTATGCATCAGCGAATGTTCTGGAGTAAGTAGGTAAGTACTTATATTAAAAACTATAATTTATAAACATCATGTTAAACCACAACAAAAATGTTTAGCGTAACTTTAACCTTAATTATGCACGAATATAAAACGAATTATAGTTTATTTGGAGCAGGAAACGAGTCCAAAGTCAACTCAAACAAGTTTCTACGGAAGCCGAAGAAATCTATGAGTCAAATCGTTCGAAAAAAGGTTGTTATGTCTGGGAATCTGTCTGGTTCGAGCCGACGCCGGGCTTACCGTTACGGAGGTTGTATGTAGCTGTCTTAATCAATCAATTATCGAAAAAAAAACTCCGGTTATGTTGATATGTGCATCCGATCCAGATACGAGAAGAGCGGGCTAGCCAGTAGCACCGGCCGCGCACTACTTACTACTAACGGGTATTTTCGCATATAATTATGATTTATGAACAACCAACGTCCTGTTTAGCTTTTTACTGTATCTCTGCTTTAGATTAACATGTACATATCTACCTATAAATTATGCTTAAACATAAATGGTCAAAATAAAAGAAATATATAACTCGATGAAAGTGTTCTCAATTCAAAATGTTAGATTGATATGCTATGCAAATAGTCATAGCATAATTTTGTTTTATCTGCGTAATACTACTGTGTCAAATCTATGTAAAATACATTAGAAATTAAATCTTTTAAAAAATGATTTATAACCGTCAATGCGTGTTCTATAAATATTTAATAAAATTTTCTCTTATGAATAAAATCGTACTGCGATATACCTATTATCCGCACTTTTCTCCAAATTAACGTTGCGTGCAAAAAGTATGTAATCTTAACCATTTATTACTTATATCGTCACCGTGGTAAAATGTATCTCTATAATATTACTTATTTCTGTTTTGTACTTTTTAATGTTTGTTGTTAATAGGTATTACTTTTCCAGTAAGTAATTTTTTATCACTGCTCATCTAGGCGCTGCTAAAATGATTACTTACCTACTTAATACTTAAGTAATATTTTTTTTTACGAAATAGCATCACAATTTTATAAGTTTTTTTTTTTACAATACGATAAAACGTCCATAATATAGTTATTGTACTGTTATATTATAAAATGTTTATAATTCATAATTTATTAATGTTATAGTAGTAGAACATTGCGCATTGTATCCCCGCGAATTGTCAAAATGCGCGCCAAATTAAAAACGTCAAAAAGCGCGCGAAAAGTTGTCACTGAACTTACCATTCATTTTATCTGTGCAAAAAGTCCTGAATAAAAACATGTTGTTCACAAAAGTGCACACGGTTGCATCACTGTCACTTCACACTGATCAGTTTATTCACTAAAGTATGAGGTGCGCAGTAGTTGGTGGAAAGTCGTGTTGGCGCAGTGGTTAGCGGTCGACTGCTCAACTTGCCGACGGCGAAAGAGCCCCGCTACCACCAAAATATGGTGGCTTGGTGGTAGGTCGGTGACGTAGGTGTTGCGAAATTATACTATTGTTTTACTAGACGATAAAGCATGTCTAAAATAATTTAAAATATGAGAAGCCATGATACCTACTGTTGAAAATTATATTTTTCTAAGAATTCCTTTATGGCACCTTTGCACGCGCTTTTCTTTGCGGACTGTATAGTCACGAATTTGATTCAGGCGTTGGAAGTTGATGATTTATTGTAAATGATTTTCAGTATCATATCGGCATCGTGTATTTGACCACAATTAGCTATGGAACATTTGTTTACGCTGTGATATAACTGCCTGCATACCTATTAATTTCAGTTACCTATTCTAATAAGATAAGTCTCTTGTCGATCAGTCTCTTTGTGAGATACCTTTTTAGGGATCTGACAAAGAGACTGATCGACAAGAGACTGAATTTATTTTTTAATTTATTTTTCGTCTTGTATACAGGGTGTCACAAGACCCATCACCAAGCCGAAGTCTACTCGTTGTGGACATCATGCCAAGTCATACTAACCAAAAATAATACCTGGGCAACGAATTATTTTTTGAGTTTTCACATTTTTTAAACCGCAATTAAAAGTGCGCGCGTGCAATGCTTGAAATACCCACTCATCCATGGTGTCATAGGACATCTAAAGAACATATTGCCGGGGTAAATGCATCGATTTTGTACCTAATTAGAAAAATTCCATACTAACTTTGAACCTCAATATCTCCTGAACCAGTAATTTCCCAGGTATGGTGCCGAAGTAAAAAATGTTCGTAGTGATTGGTACAACATGGGATTTCAGATTTAGTTAAGGGTCTTTTTACACCCTGTATATTAAATAAGCTTATTTGAATTTTAAGACATAATTAAGTTGCTTTTAATATTTATGTAATAGTTGATTTTGTTAGGAAAATAAATGTTATAGTTCTAATAAGGATTTATGACTCACTAACTCGCTTCACTCACTCGCTTCACTCACTCGGAAATAGTAATTAATTTTTATAGCCGTCCAATTGGTTGCTTAGTAGTTATGGAATAATACAGAATTTCAACCATTAAGCAAGTAATATAATTAATTGTTCAATTCATAAGTAGAACAAATATTTATTGTGCGTGCCGCGGAATAAAATTCGCGAATTAATTGAAAACTATTAGTGCAATTTTATCACATTTTATATGAAAGTTTACACACAAAATTGTCTGCACGCTCTTGAAACTGCCATGCTTCTTAATAAGTTAATTCGTGTTGGTATGATCGGTGCAATATATATGTTTCTTAAGGTAACATGTTCGATTGCCATTTTTAAGCAAATTGCAGTTATTCAAAGACTAACATGACTTGGCCTAATCTGTAATACAGGTTTACCTAGTGTGCATACCGGTCTACTACAGAAGTATTCTTAATTTTATTTTACTCAATGCAAGGGCATGATGGGGCTAGGAAGTTTTTAAGTTGCCTGTGGGTTAGAACCGAACTAAGTTAGAGGTATCTTTTTTTTGTTGCCTATTTATAAATTGACTTCATGCAGCCTGTTCTTAAGGGGTCCCATAGTGTAGGTCATCATCCCAATCTTATATGAATAGTTGCTAATGGGATGGCATAATCGGCATAATGACCCTTACCTTGATGACCTACAGTAGGTACAGCTTTTTTACACCCCGCTTATAATCAGCAAAATATAGACCTATAACCTGTTTGCAAACAATTTATAAGATAATGACAGCTTGTATTACACACATTATTTACAAACATTTAGAAACACAGAACATTTTAACAGAAGAGCAAAAGGGATGCAGAAAATTCAGTCAAGGATGCAAAGAACAGTTAACAATAGACTCTATAATACTTAAACAGGTTCATCGAAAAAGAAAAGATTTATACACTATGTACATCGATTATAAAAAGGCGTACGATTCAGTGCCACACTCCTGGTTATTACAAGTCTTACATATTTATAAAATACATCCGCAAATTATAAACTTCTTAAGTAACATAATAAAAAAATGGAATACACGGTTACATCTAAATACACCTACAGGAACGGTTGAAACTGAACTTCTTAAAATCCAACGAGGTATATTCCAAGGAGACTCACTCAGTCCCCTATGGTTTTGCCTTGCACTTAATGCTCTCTCTAACAAACTAAATGCCCTGAGGCCCGGGTACCAACTTGAGTACGAGGATACCACACTTGAATCAGAGAACATTTATCAAAACTGTAAAATCAACCACCTTTTATATATGGATGATATTAAATTATACGCATCCTCATCCGATGAATTAGTTGAGTTGGCTAACATCACGGAACAGTTTTCAAATGATATAGCTATGGAGTTTGGTATTGACAAATGCAAAATTAATTCAATAAGAGCAGGAAAAAATCACATACACTCATATCAATTACAAACAGGTGAAACTATAGATTCATTAGATGAAAACGGGACATATAAATACTTAGGATACATACAGGCTAAACAGATTCTTGATAAACAAATAAAAACAACACTGATTAAGCAATTTAAACATAGATTAAAAACGATATTCAACACACAAATATACGCAAAACACACTATAAAGGCTATTAACACTTACGCTATTCCCATTCTTACATATTCTTTTGGCATTATAAATTGGAATAAAACCGACCTCAAAAATTTACAACGAATTGTCAATACCACTCTGACAAAACATAGAAAACACCATCCACGATCTTGTGTACAAAGGCTGACACTACCGCGAGCTGAAGGGGGACGGGGCATAATAGACATCACAAATCTCCATAACAAGCAGATAACCACTTTAAGAATATATTTTAATGCTAAAGCTTCTAATTCAAATCTACACAAGGCAATAGTATTTAGTGATAAGAAACTTACTCCATTAAATATGGCTGATAAAACTCCTCAACCTTCTGAAAAACAGACAGACCGACAAACAAAAATCGCTGAATGGACCCAAAAGTCACTACACGGGAGACACAGGCAGGACCTTAATCAACCTAACGTCGACAAGTTAGCGTCGAACGAATGGTTAAGGCGTGGTGAACTCTTCCCTGAGACAGAAGGGTTCATGATGGCGATCCAGGATCAGGTGATAGAAACTCGTAATTATCAGAAACACATAATGAAAGCTTCCATACCAACTGACATATGTAGAAGATGCAATAGTTCCTCAGAGACTATCCAGCACATTACAGGAGCTTGTAAAGCAATAGTCCAAACAGATTATAAACATAGACATGATCAAATAGCTAATGTAATCCACCAAAAACTGGCAATTAAATATAAATTGATCACCACACCACCAGTGCCATACTACAAATACCAACCTGAAACTGTTCTCGAAAACACTACTCACAAATTATACTATGACCGAGCTATTCTAACAGACAGAACGACACACTACAACAGACCAGACATCACTTTAATAGATAAAATAAATAGGACTGCCCAAATTATTGACATAGCCGTACCAAACACTCACAATCTACAGAACACCATAGCCGAGAAACTTTCCAAATATACCGACCTGAAAATTGAAATAAGTCGCATGTGGCAACTTCAGAATGTCGCAATAGTCCCTATAGTATTATCAACAACAGGTGTTATACCTAAGCAGCTACACCAATCACTAAAAACACTCGATTTACCACCCTACACATACCAAATTCTTCAGAAAGCGGCTATATTAAATACCTGCAGGATTGTCCGAAAATTTCTGCAGAACGAAAATGAAACCACATTAGTTCCCTCACACACTCGACCAACAAACACTCATAATAGAACACAACATCAAGAGCAGACACAAACATAGACTTATCATTCTTCCTAGGATAGCACTTGGCTTTGGCCCGTACTATTCTAGAAATCCGGCAAACAGCCGAGTAACAAAAAATGTATGAAGAAAATAATAATAAACATTTATTTCGGAGACTTTCCATATTCAAACAAAAACATTAGTAACATAAACACAGAACAATATACATTTGTGACCTTAACATTCGGAAATTAAAATTAGCACTCTGCCTAATTCAAAAACCTTGTCCTTATGGAACACGGGATCAAAGAAGGAAGGGAACGTGGGCACGTATTGAGTTCCACATCTTTATATGGTTTGGCAAAGATAAGGGGCACCGAACCGTTTCGTCCGAGACAGTATCTGTTCTAACGTGTGTAAGAGTCTCACCTTAACCCGGACCGTGTTGTTCTGGATAGAAAGGGAAAGGTGGGATTAATGAAAGAGCAGATTCTTCGGAGCAGCTCTTCGGTTGAAATCTATAGAATTATAGATTACTTTAGCATGAGAATACAGATGCCATACTTACTTGTTAATTCACGCTGCCTTTCTCGTCAATGTCTTAAAACCATAGCTACCATCAGACACCCAAACTAGTAGATAAGCTATATACTGTTGTCCTATCTACCTCTTTATGGTATTGGGGATTTTATAGGCACCGTATGCAAAACCAAAATTTTCTATTCTTCTTACGAGTATTTTCATAACTATTCTATTTAAACTAAAAAAAAAACTTTCTATTACAAGCATCTAACTAAAGAATAAACATTAAATTTTCTGTTAACGTCTACAATCGTACTTAAAGTAAATTATTACTGTTTTCATACAATCTTTTCTTAGATCTGGTAAAGCGTCGGTAAAATATTATCATCTACAAAACAGTAATTACTGTTAAACAGGCTGTAGTCTATATAAGTAAAGATTAAGTTAAATACTTAACATAATTTCACCGTAACAGAGCATAACTTGATCTTCTGACAACGAATGTAGGTGTGTACTGTATGGTGTAATACAATTAGGTGTAATGCTTCCGCAAAATAAAAGTCAGTTGTTTTTGGCAGTAGGTGAGAACTATTTTGATTAAATAGAGTGTTTCGACATAGATGTTATTTATGATGATGTATTTCGTAACTATATTTTCTGTGTGTTAACATCATATTACAAAGTTGGTCACAGCACCATCAGAGCTCTACAACTTGCAAATCTGGAGAAAGTGCGATTCATTTCTTTGCGTGATATTATTTCGCAAATCAAATTAATTGGTAATAAGGCTCTTCATCAAATTTGACATGGAACTTTCATGCTAAGTAGTTATTATTCAAATCATTAGATTTTTTAAGGTTCTACCTACTGCTTCTACGGGGAACAATAGCCTATTGGAGATGTTAACAAACTGCTACTACGCAGCGGGTTTTGGGTTCTATTTCTGGCGCGTACTACTAACTTTTCAAAGTTAGTTATCTGCGTATTAAATTGTTATTATCACTTGCTGAAACGGCCAAAGAAACTTTGTGAGGAAAACTGTTTGTCTGAGAATTCTTCATAATTTCCTCAAAAGACATGTGAAGTATGCTCATCCACGTTTGGCCAACGTGATGGACTAGCGCCTAAGACGGACCATAATTAGAAGAGGCTCTGCCCACCCGGAGGACAGACCATAAATAATACTGGTGACGATGATGAAATAAATTAGGACTTGAAAAATACATAATACTTAGACTTAAAACTTTGTTTCGTGATATCAGGTGCCTACTCGTATTGCGAGCTATAGGTATTTTGAAGCGAAAGGATAAAAAACGTAAAAATCGGTCCAGCCGTTTTGGAGAACACAGTGACGCGAGATTTTTGTTATCTTTTGCTTCACATAATTATTCAGCTTGTACCCAACTGTGTACCATGTAGCATTTTATATACACGCATTATTTACGCATTCTGCGAATGCCTAGTACCGTGTCGATGGAGTCAGGAAAGCCTAAGATGACGGCTGTTGGAGAAAGCACGTGGTAGCATCCGAAGCGTGACGCGGTAACGCTGGCAGCGAATCTGTGCGGTATTATGGCGATAATCGCCGAGCTGCGATTCACTGGCACCGATGACACATCATGCTTGAAGAACTTGATGGGAGCTACTGCATCTTGTGTACCTTATAATATTATTTTATAGACTCACGCCTGTGTCCCCGAAGGGGTAGGCAGAGGTGTAATATTACACCCACATTTCGCCATGAATTTTTAAGTCCCACGTAATAGGGGGCGAGCCTATTGCCGTTACCGGGCACATCACCAGACTCGGTTCACCCGGCTCTTACTGAGAATTCGGAAGAACCCAGTAACATTTTTGTCCGACCCGGGGATCAAAGCCGGGACCTCCGATCAGCAGTTGCATACGCTTTCCACTGGACCACGGAGGTAGAAAAGATCTTGATATTTTAAAGACATTTTTATGTTTTTCTAATATTTTAAGCACAAAAGTAATCTATCTTGCCTTAGCTTGCCGTTTTTACAGCTTAATTAACTGATTTATATGATATGTCTGAGCGTAGGTATGGTGTGTATGATACATCGTCATAAACAGTTTGATCATTTAGTTCTAAAGTAGTTCAGGTATTATTATCTATGTTCAGGTGTAGTGTTTGATGCTTGCAGTATCAGGGAAATCATCATAAATTTAGCTAACGTTGAAAAGTAAACGGACTAAGATTACACAAGACCCAAACTAAGAAAAAAATGCGTTTATATGGTAGCTGGAAACCCACACCACAGAAATACAACACCAGGCTTTCAACTACGGTCTCGAGCAGTTTCTATATTTTTTAAGGGCTCTCACCCTTATATTGTGATATGTGACGCAATATTTAACTAAAATAAAGCTTTCTCTGATATGAAAAAACGCCATATAAAACGTACGCATATAACTACAGAGGCGTTACTGCATCGATAAATAAATTATAATATCTATTGTTTGGCTTTCATTGCTCATTCTCTATTCCACGCGGGTTCCCTACGCATATGGGCTAGTGCGATATATATTTTCTATCGTCCTTTGGAAAGCGGCGAGGAAAGTGGTTCCGGAATATTTTCGGACAATCGTTAAAATAGAAAGTTAATTAGTTATTTGAAAACATGTTACGTTGCTACAATGTATTTTGTGTATGCGTAATAGGGAATCCCTTTCGATGATCGGTGTTTTACAATTGAAGATCAAGATAGAGTGATGCCCTTACGTATATGGAATGAAATGGCAGTGCTGGCTAAAGAAAATCTATTAGTTCCGATTGATACTCAGTTTGATTGACCATTAGATAGCTAAGTTGTCTCGAGACTACTTTCCGACCGGGGATTGCCGGGGAGGAAAACATCGTGACAAATGGCTTTATTCGTGTTATTCTCGTAGAAACTTGATCTCATAGCGTAAATATTGTTGCCTAATCTTAAAAATAAAAACAAAGACTATAATAGAAGACCTGGATTTGGTTCAATCCCTGATTTTCAGATTGGGATTTCTTTATTATTTTCTATCAACTCGAAAGCATTAGAAGTGTGTTTACTGACCTGACTTTCTGATATTCTTATGAGTAAGTCACAAACTGCAAAGTGTCCAGGACTTGTTTTTGACTTGGCGTTAGGCATTTTCTCCTAGCAATAACCGTTACTATTACGCTTTACAGGTGCTTTTAAAAATGTATGGAAATTGTACCCGTCCAGAAAAGACTCGCACGCAACTCGACAGAACTCCGACTAGACTCCCAGGATGACGTAAAACAGATAATTACATATATGGATAGCATTCGAGTTGTTCCTCGATGAGACTATTTTCCACGTATTTTCTAAAAGTGACGCTAGCAGCCCATAAACCGTCAAGGGTAGTTGTAGATTCGTGTGTAAGTTCTGACTTTAGACAGGGCGTCTTAGGGTTTAAAGTCTGTAAGAACTCCAAGGTAAAACAATAAACAAGTTCAACTTTTCTTCTTTCTTTAATTATTAATCAAGTGAAAGATGAATTAACAACAACAACAGGAACATTTTAATCTATTTTTACTCCAGAATGTTCCAAAATCTCATCAGCAGTCCCCAGCACTTTGGCGCCAAGCTCTTCTATTTCTCCTTCTACCCTCAAATTTTTCTTTATCACCACCATCGTTTTGATCATCATACTTTGCTTACATAGCTGAACCTTATTCGGGGCTGAATATTTCTTCAGCACGAATTTCAGTAATGACAACCAGCTTTGAGTAAATGTCAAGAATTCTTCCGGAAGGTCTTGCGTTAGTTGGAAATGTATTAAGGTGTATGTCCAGGGCTGGGATGTAAGAAGAGTGATCAGTTTTGTATCGTTTTTAGATACTACTGCGTGTTTGAAAATTGAGCTTAGTGTTTTCCAGCCGGCTGTTGATTGGTTCTTAGAGTCCTATGAGAGGAAAGAGAGTAATGGAGTTGGTAAATAAATAGATGAAATCAGAAATGTAGGAAAATAATTTGTACAATGTAGAATATATCTTTGCATCTGTTGCAATGTTTTGTTTGAGTAGAACCTCAAAAGCGACTGCATATGCTTCTGAGTATAGTTTTAAAGGAAAATTAATTTCACCCATCACTTGCCACGCCACTTACAATCTTACTTTTAAAAAGGTATTAGATAGTAAGAGCTAATTCACAATCATTACTAATCTCGACAGGACATAATTTTGTATAGCTGCTGTAGTCTACACAATTCATTCGCAAAAGAAAATGTAAAATGTAGATTTAAACTTACTCTACAACACAGCATGAGTTGAATCCTGAACATCAACGCCCTCAGCGCTGCACATTGCACGTTCACACTGGGCTGTTCTCCAAAATCGTAGGTCAGAGCGAGCGGTGAATTATCTCCAGTGTTCAACACCATGTATACCAGTTGCAGTAAAGAGGATCCCCTATCCGAAGACCCATCCCGTCTTAAAGAGTTTATAATTATGTGGGTCTGGATTTGGAGCAGTATTTTGGGCTGTACGGAAAATAATATTATGAGGAAATATTGAAGTTATTGCTTTTATGAATGATTCATTTTGCAAGGATGCCTTATGGTAATGTTTTAGGACCACACCTATTTATAATTTATAATAAGAAGAATAAACATTTTAAGCAGACTGCAACACTAATGAAAAGTTATATTTAATTCTAAAATTTCAATACTACTAATAGGAAAATTAAGTCTATAATATTATCAACAATCAATCACAAACATAAGCACAAAGTCAAACCAAGACTGCATTAAATACGCTTTTCAAGAATTAAAATTGTGTAGAGAACCACAGAGTATCATATTCGTACCTGACCTAACAATTGAAATTAAACTACAGTTTACGGATTTTCTCGCGTTATATTGGTTTCACTGGAAAATATTATGCTGACCTAATAAGCAAAATCATTTTAAGCTTTCTACCGTAACCCAAAAGTAGTAAGCAAAATCATAAAACTTACTTATTAATAACTTACGTAATACTTATTTACCTGATAATTGTTCTTAGTGAAGTAGTGTATGATGTAAGAGAGCAGTTGCAGCGCTGCGCACGCCACGCGTTCGTCGCGACTGTTGGCTAGCGCCCACACCGCTTGTAAGAACCCCATGCGGTTCGTGTAGGTTAATAAGACTATAAGGTACCAAATAGGACATTTCATTTAATTCAAGAAAGTATATTTAAATTTTAATGCTGCAGCAATGCAATTCTGCAGTTGCTCTATCCGCATGGGTGCTGGCTACCTATATTTCATAGGATTTTACATTAAAGAATTACAAACATCTATCTATCCTCTTTTTCAAATTTGCAGTAGAATTAAAACATTATTCATATATCACCATCATAATAAAATTCTAATGTTCAGGTTGTCACAAGGCACGTATACCATTCCACACTGTGATAGATGATAGCGGAGGCACCGTTGTGGTTTTCAATAGGCAAGATCCAAACGCCTTTATTGAGACTATAAACACAGGTTTTTTAGCAGACGACGCTGTTTGTAAAAAACGGAATCATACGAAATTATTACATGAGATTTCAAAACTCCTTGAATCTTACCTCTATTATCGTTTTGGTTGTTAGCTAAACTCAACATAAACAATCCAATCTTTAAGCACACGTATTGATAATGATAAACATTTTCTTCACAATGTTCTGGAGGCTCCTTAGAAAATATCACTGTTATTAGCATTGCAGTCTTCAAGCACACTATTGGATCTATTTCTAGTGGCAGCAAGTTCGTAGCCAGCTCTAAGAAATAGCAGATGTTTTTACCTGAAAGAAAACACAGAACATAAACTTTTAGAGAATAAGACAAATATTCACAATGAAAATACATAAAAGCAACCATTTACAAACGGATTTGTTAAATATCCAATAAACTAATTGGTACCAACATATTAAAAAAAAAAACAATTAACGCCCTGCTAAAAATCGTTAAAGGAGAAACGATAACGCCACAAAAGAAACGTCCCATTTACATTACAGATCTTTTTTAGCGCAGCAGTTTTGCACGTATTTTTATGTTGTCATGGTGAAATAAAGAACATAATATCAATAATATCTCTTGTTAATCGCCTGCTAGTACCTGGAAGTTCCTCGGAACTCTAGGCATTGGCAAACAGCGACGTCTTGATTTTCATGGGACTCACGACTTGGATGATATCAACCGATATTTCACCACTACTACTTCGCTGGATCACCAAGTCGTGAGTCACACTGTTAATTATTTAGCGGGGTTACCTCAACCCAACATTGATTCCTTATGCTTTTCTCCAGAGTCTCCAGACGCCATCAAAAAGGTCATCCTATCCATAAAATCTAATGCTGTGGGATGTGACAATATTAGTCGTCGTATGATCACGACTATCCTTGAACATCTACTGTCGGCGATATCCCACATCATTAATTTTTCCCTTATCTCTGGTACTTTTCCCTCCCTGTGGCGCAACGCCTATATAATACCTCTTCCCAAAATCCAACCCTCCGTGAACACTTCCGTCCTATTTCTATCCTACCCTTATGTCTACAGTGCTAGAGGCCTGTGCGCACAAGCAACTTTCTCATTTTATTCAACACAAGTTGTTGAGTCCTCTGCAATCAGGCTTCAGACCTGGACATAGCACAACTTCCGCCCTCCTTAAAGTGACTGGCGCTATTCGTGAGGCCATGGAAAACACCAAAATTACTGTTCTGGTATTAATTGACTTTTCAAATGCCTTCAATACCGTCAGTCACTATATCCTATTATCTACCCTCTCCCACCTCAAGGTCTCGGCTGGAGCTTTGGATTGGTTCTCAAAATATCTTTGAGGTCGCCAGCAGTCGATCCACGTCGACGAGTTTTCGTCGAGATGGTTTGATACTGCTTCTGGCGTTCCTCAAGGCGGCATTCTCTCTCCTCTTTTATTTTATATTTTTATAAATCTCTTAACTCAAAATCTTCAGTGCGCTTACCATTTGTATGCCGATGACTTGCAGATTTACTCCCAAGTTAGTGTGGAACACAGTTATAGTTATAGTTGGTCGTGGGTTTTCCGCACTTAGCCATTTATTTGGGCCATTGTGCGTATGTGGCGACTTCATTGACGCCGACTACTCATACCACCTTAGTTCCTTCCAGAAAGCCATTAGTTGGCTGATGTCGTTTAAAGCTTCACTCATGGTTCTGGGGTTGTTCAGCAGCTTTGCCCGTTGATCGCTCACACTTGCACAGTGCAGAATGACGTGAGCGGGTGTTTCTTCGGTTTCCATACAGCCCCTGCACAGTGGGCTGTCCGTAACGCCTATGTTGAATAGGTGCTTGTTGAGTGGACAGTGGCCGGTTATTATGCCCGTCAGGTGCTTTAGTGTTTTCCTATAAGAATGCAGCAGCTTGTGTGAGAGTCACTTGTTCAAGCAGGGGATGGCATCTTTTGTTTGTCTGCATTCTTTTATGTTTGCCCACTGTTTTTCGTGTTCATGTGCGGTTCTCTCACGTAGCCACGTTTTGATTTGGCTTGCTGGTATCGGTACAATCGGCTCGGGTCCCATTATCATTGTGTCCGATCCTTGCCGTGCCAGTTGGTCTGCGGCGTCATTGCCTGCGGAGTTGCTGAGGCCTTTAATCCATTGCAGCGTAACCCGATTCTTCTCTGCAATCTTTTGCAGCTCTAGGTGGCATTCCATGATGAGGCCGCTGTTAAAGCAGTTGCTGCCGAGAGCTTGTAGTACAGAGGCACTGTCCGTGATAATGCGTATAGACAGGTCACTTACGTTCCTAGACGCGATTGCTGTTGCGGCTCTTGTTATCCCAACACACTCGGCTTGGAATATGGTGTTATGGGTGCCAAGGGATGTTGAGATGTTGATGTTTAAGTCATGGGAGAATACGCCCGCACCCGTCCCATACTTCGTTTTTGAGCCGTCTGTGTATACTCTGACTTCGTGTATACCAGAGCAGTCTTTGTGTTCCTCCTGCAATTGGATGCGATATTTTTTGTCAAAGACAAAAGTTTTAGGGATGAGATCGCAAGCGGCCTCTAGCATCGGGATCTCTTTGGTTAAGGTCCCTTTTAGGCGTGCGTGAGTAATTCGATCATCCTTTCTCCATAGCCCGAGCTTGTCTAGACGGATTGCTGCAGCGCCAGCTTCCTGCTGGATCATTAGGTGCAGCGGTCTTAGGTCCAGTAGTATCTCCAAGGCGGCTGTTGGGGTGCTCTTCATGCAGCCTGTTGTGGCCAAGCAGGCTAGGCGTTGAAGGCTCTGTAGCTTTTATGTGATTGTGCTTAGTTGCGTGCGTGGCCACCACACTACTGCACCATACGTAAGCATGGGGCGTATAATGGCAGTGTAGATCCACAGGGTAATTGATGGTTTGAGACCCCATTTTTTGCCTATGATTCTCCGACATTGCCAGAAGATTGTGCATGCTTTTGTTGTTTTTGTGCTGATGTGCTTGCCCCAGTTTAGCTTATGGTCAAGTATTACGCCCAAGTACTTGACTTCATTCGATAGGGTAAGCTCCGTTCCAAAGAGTTTTGGTGTTTTGCACATATGGGTTTTCCTTTTGCTGGTGAAAAGTACTAGCTCCGTTTTGTTGGGGTTAACCGTCAGTTCATGTTGGTTGCACCATTCCTCCATGATCCTGATGGCTGCTTGCATCCGATTTCGGATCGTGTCTTCTGAGTCACCTTTGATCAGGATGGTGATGTCGTCTGCATAGCCGACCGTGAAGAATCGTCTGTCGTTTAAGTTCCGTAACAGATCGTCCACCACAATGTTCCACAACAGGGGTGAGAGTACACCTCCTTGTGGGCAGCCTTTTGCAACTATGCCCCTTGTGGTGGAGTTTACCGTGAATTGTATTGCCCTCTGTTTCAGCAGTTGATCAATCCAGCCACTAAGGGTTTGCTCAACTCCGAACTTTTCGAGGGCCCGGCTGATACTGTTGAACTTAGTTTTGTCGAAGGCACCTTCTATGTCAATGAAGGCCCCCAGTGTCATTAACTTGTTGGTGAGCGCTGTTTCAATGGTTCCCACAACGGAATGCAGCGCCGATTCAGTTGACCTGCCACTTCTGTAGGCGTGTTGATGTGGGTGTAGTGGATTGCGCAGTAATGCGCCCTCACGGAGGTATCGGTCCGTAAGTCTCTCCAGCGTTTTCAATAAGAAGGAGGTCAAGCTGATGGGTCTGTATGCTTTCGCTTGTGAGTAGTCAGTTTTGCCAGGTTTTGGGAGGAATATGACTTTAACTTCCCTCCACCTGCAAGGTATATATCTGTGCGCTATTGAGGCCCTGTAGATGTCGAGCAGGTGCGGCACAATCGTTGTGCATCCCCACTTTAGGAATGCTGGTATGATTTCATCCAGGCCTGCGGATTTGAATGCCTGGAAGCTGTCTATTGCCCATAACAGCCGGTCTGTGGTGACCACATTTTTGGCTACCAGCCAGTCTGTTTGGGTCGGTGGTCTGTAGTCTGACTCGTCCCACAGACGGTCATTGGTTACTTCACAACCTGGGAAGTGAGTTTCAATTAGCACTTGGCTAATTTCAGCGTCCGTAGTTGCGTAGGTTCCATCTTGCTTTTTAATGGCGCCAAGGGTTTTGTTGCTGTCCTGAGACAAGATCTTTTTCACCCTGGCTGCTTCATTCGTGGTGTTTATACCGCTGCAGAAACGCCGCCAGGACTCGCCTCTGCGGAATCTTATGCGTTTCTTGTAGTGTGGAACACATCACTGAGGCGATCGACAAAATCAATAACAATTTGAACGCTATATTGTCCTGGTGTCGCAAGTTTGGGCTAACCGTTAATCCTAGCAAGACCCAAGCCATCATTGTGGGCAGTCAATGGATGTTAAAAAGACTAGACTTATCGATCCTGCCGCCCATAACCTTTAACGGATCCACCGTTGATTTATGTCCTGCTGTCAAAAACCTTGGGCTACACATAGACACCACGCTCAATTGGCAAGTCCAGGTAACTCAGGTGAGTCGAAAGTTCACCAGTGCTCTGCGCGCACTCTACCGTCTAAGGAACATTCTACCATCCGAGACAAAGACAATGCTTGTGCAGACTTTAATTTTCCCCCTCATCGACTATGGTGATGTATGTTACTTTGACCTGAATGCAGATCTCCTTGATAAACTTGACCGTCTTCTAAATAACTGCATTCGGTTTATTTTTAATCTTCGCAAGTATGACCATGTGTCTACTTATCGTTCCCAACTAAAGTGGCTTCCCATACGTCAGCGCCGTAGTTTGCGTGCTCTCACTACCCTCTATACTATTCTTACATCTTTAACCTCTCCCCATTGCAGTATTTATCTTCCTACTTCCAATACTTATATTCCAACCATGAACGAAACCTCCGTTCATCTCATAATCTTCTCCTCACGGTACCTCCTCACAACTCAAAATTTCTTCATTCCTCTTTTACTGTTCAATCTATCTCTGGAATGCCCTCCCTCTTGGAATCAGGATGGCCAAGACGAAGAACACTTTCAAGTTCAAGGTGAAGGAACTTCTATTGGCTGAGTCGGCGATTGTATCTTAAGTCATTTAAATTTCATGTGGTTTAATATGTAGGCAGAGGTGTATTTCTACACCCACTTTTCGCCGGATATACTTTAGTCCCACGTAATAAGGGGCGAGCCTATTGCTGTACTGGGCACATTTCCAGACTCCGTGCTGCTACTGAGAATTTCGTGACAGAAAAACTTAATAACACGGCCCGACCCAGGAATCGAACCCGGGACCTCCCGATCCCACGCGCACATTTATGCCGCGAGGCCAACGAGGCAGTCGTATAGGGTTTGATGTCGAGTTTTCCGTCTCTACGCAAAGATGGTATTTGCATCGTGTTATCCCTAAGTCGCCTCTTACGACACCCACGGGAACGTGGAGACACTTGTATTCTATGCCGTCAACCAGACGGCTATGTATATAACATGTATGTTTATATTATATTATGTACCTAACGTATACATGTTTATATAACCTAACGTATTTATGTGAATGTATCATTTAGATCTACAATATACTTAGTTACAATTTGTGTTAGTTCAAATTAATTTTCATTATATTACACTTACTTCTTTTCTCTCTGCACCACTCTAAGGTTGACTGGGAGATATTGCCCATGGCATTAAGTCCGCCTTTATACTATTGTGTATATAAAGATTTAATAAATAAAATAAAAAACATAATTCATGTTATAATAAAGAACACGTATCTATGAAGCAACCATATTATACAGTCTTACCTAACTGAAATTCAGAATCAATCAGCACTTTAGACAGAACACTAGGTGTCATTGTCCAGATCAGAACTGCGAACTCCTGCCTAGCACTATCATCTCCGTTTTCCAAACAAGTCTGGAGTGCTTCCATACAGTTCTCCATAATAGTTTCGTCTGTACCTTGTACGATTACATTCAGGAGTAATTCCCATACTGAGGGTTGGGTTGTAAGGTCTGATGGTAGAGATACTTCAGATTTTAACCATTGTGAGAGCTGAAAAAACAAAGAGATTAAAGCCAATTTACTGGTGAAGTATAAAATGCTCGAAAATATTGAAGTAACGCGTCTCGGTAACGTTATTAATTTAAAATTAAAGATAATAACTTTATTTTAAAATAATTACGCTCTTAAGAGTCATTATTACGTTACCCTTAATTATATTTTGTTCACTGTGAGAAACAAGGAAATTTAATATAGTTTCATTAACGTGTGCGTCAAGATGGCGGGACCAAGTGAGGTTTTTCGAATATAATTTCAATGGGTTTTAATGAAATATTTCTACTATTTTATACTTTCACTGAAAAATTGTACACCCAGAGAATTACAAAATATTCTGCAATGAAACTGGGCCCGCTATTTTGATATCAAAATGGCGGGACCACTATTCAGATAACGAAAAACACACGGCTTTATCTTTAACTGAACGCACCAAATTTTAATACGATTTAGTACGACTACTTTTAAATCATCATTACCCTTAAAGAACCGCAATTTCAATAAAAAACGTGTACATTATATTTACATCAGAAAAGCGCCTGAAGGAAAAATATCATTTTAAGCCATGTATCATTTTATGGCTATTAAAATTTATTTAGGCGTTTATATCGTTTGCGCCGCATATAATTTTCTTAAGAATTTTTTACAAGTTAATTCACAAAAACTAGTTCTTCAAGTTTTTCCTAATGCAGTTCAATTACCTGCCACCAAAAATAAATCACTCAATTCTTACAATAAACAAGTGTTTATTGTAAGAATTGTATGTTGTTAAAAACAAAATGTATGTACTGCGGCACTTACTTTAAAAACGCTGTTTTTTGTTGATCTAGAGGGACCGCGGGTTTTCTTCCTCTTTTCATGACTGCGTATCACAGTTAAAGGTTATTATTATTACAAATAATACTGCTATTAAACACTACCACGGCACAAAAGATAAAGTAAAGATAAGTAAAATAGTGCACACGCTTCCTGTAAGTGATACAATGCAACTAAATATTTATCTAATATTTCGTTTTAAACTTACCCGCTCCTGTTATAATAAAAACAAAATGTATGTAGGGTACTACGGCACATAACTAAATGACTTCAATTAGTAATGTGCCGTAGTACCCTACATACATTTTGTTTTTAACAACAAACAATTCTTACAATAAACACTTGTTTATTTTAAGAATTGTGTGATTTATTTTTGGTGGCAGGTAATTGAACTGCATTAGGAAAAAATTGAAAAACTAGTTTTTTGAATTAACTTGTAAAAAAATCTTACGAAAATTATATGCAGGCCAAACGATATAAACGCCTAAATAAATTTTAAGAGCCATAAAATGATACTTGGCTTAAAATGATATTTTTCTTTCAGGCGCTTTTCTGATGTAAATATAATGTACACGTTTTTTATTGAAATTGCGGTTCTTGAAGGGTAATGATGATTTAAAAGTAGTCGTACTAAATCGTATTAAAATTTGGTGCGTTCAGTTAAAGATAAAGCCATGTGTTTTTCGTTATCTGAATAGTGGTCCCGCCATTTTGATATCAAAATAGCGGGCCCAGTTTCATTGCAGAATATTTTGTAATACTCTGGGTGTACAATTTTTCAGTGAAAGTATAAAATAGTAGAAATATTGCATTAAAACCCATTGACATTATATTCGAAAAACCTCACTTGGTCCCGCCATCTTGACGCACACTCATTAACATTATGAGTACGTGTACAATTCGCAGAATCGGTATAAAATAGAAAAAGGAAACTTAGAAAATAGGTGTAAGGCTGTGATATCAAATTAATCGATTTTATCTACTATTTATTTTAAGTTCCTAAAATGTCAATCTGCCTTATTATGAATGCATTTGGTAAATGCTTATATAGGTAAAAATAATTAATCAACCAAATCTTATTGAATTTGTTCAAACAATTTAAACTTATTCAAGATGTATGGATGTTAGTTACTTACAACATGAATTCTAACACAATTGTTAATCCTTTGCGAGGTGAATGCCCACAGCAGTACAGCTGGGTTATGTGTGTAGTACACTGACGGGTCTGGGTACAACATTGCCACTAGGCGGTCGGTGGCCTTCTCCAGGTACACTCGCTCGTCCAAAGACTTTAGCGAGCCATTCGATACTGTTGACATCTGGTAAAATTTATAAATGTTAAATTGTTTATCCTTTGAGAAGTGTATGCCCACAGCAGTATGGCTGGGTTATGTGTCTAGTTCACTGATGGGTCTGGGTATAACATCGCCACTAGGCGTTCGGTGGCTTTCTCAAGGTGCATTAACTGGTCCAGAGATTTTAGTGAGCCGTTCGATACCGTTGACATCTGGCAAATTTTATAAATGTAAAATTATTTATCCTTTGTGAGGTGAATAATACAGCAGTACGGCTGGGTTATGTGTGTAGTACGCTGAAGGGTCTGGGTATAACATCGCCACTAGGCGGTCAGTGGCCTTCTCAAGGTACACTCTCTCGTCCAGAGATTTTAGTGAGCCGTTCGATACCGTTGACATCTACTCGTAACAAATTTAATAAATGTTATATTATTTATCCTTTGTGAGGTGTATGTACACAGCAGTACAACTGGGTTATGTGTGTAGTACAACTGGCTGCTATGTCGGCGTTCGTGGGTTCGATGCCCACGATTTTTTAATTTATAGACTCACGCCTGTATCCTCGAAGGGGTAGGCAGAGGTGTAATATTACTCCCACATTTCGCCATGAATTTTTAGGTCCCACGTAATAGGGGGCGAGCCTATTGCCGTTACCGAGCACATGACCAGACTCCGTGCTGCTACTGAGAATTCGGAAAAACCCAGTAACACTTTTGCCCGACCCGGGAATCGAACCCGGGACCTCCAATCAGCAGTCACATACGGTACCCACTGGACCACGGAGGCAGTCGACCAGACCAGAGAGGCGAAAACAAATATACATCCAAGGAAATCTTTGTGTTATGAGCACGATTATTTGTTCTGTGTTTGGGTGTAATTATTCTATAATAATACGTATGTTTAACAGTTTCTAATTGCTATAGCACAAGATCAGTATTGTAATAAAAGGCTTAAAAATTGGAAACCAGTATTTACAGCAAATACAAGCCACAGAGCTTTTATTATGTAGGGCGGTGGCTTGCAAGATTTCGGTAGCTTCAAAACGTGTTCCACTAAGTACGGGAGCAGAGGTGCTGTTGCTTCTTCAGGACTAAAAAAAAGTATAAAATAAATAAAAGTATAATAACAAATACAGTTCAGACAGCAAGCTAAAGTTACGGAATCAACGCAGTGGTTTTAGGGAGGCCTCGACCACCGCTAGTGGAAAAACTCATACACCATCCGCCTCTCCCAAACTTATAGAGTTGAGGACGGTCTGCAATCGAGTTTACACAGCGTGACCAACAAGATATAGAAAAAAAGTACCGGTATCAAAGCTTAGCACTTGTAAGTACACCTAGATAAATCTTCCACTTTTACAAAAATCTACAATCTACTTGCAAACTGACTACGTTATTTGTAGCTTGCACCACTGCAGGAACTTAGGTAAACTCCAACTTAAAGTATAGTTGAATTTGAGGCGTTTAAAGTTCAGGGTAAGCACAGCTTCAGGCGGGGTCGCGGAAGTAATGCTAACGTAGATCTCGTGACCCCGCCATTCACTGGGACCGGATAGAGGAACACCATGATGGTTTTAGTGGGTAGTCCCGGCGCTTCTCGTCGGGGATTCCTACACTCTCCCTAGGCTGAGCCCCTTAAGGGGCCCAGCCCGGAGGGGTAAGCCCGTAAATTTTTTGATTTCCGTCATGAGTAAAAAAAGGATTAAGCACAGCTGGGTTAATTATGATGTATGTGGACGTATTCAAGCAAACATTAAATATTACAAAAAACATAAAAGTATACTTCTCTGAGGACTGGCAGTAGAAGTAGATGTAGATAAGGAGACTGTACGGCTGGCCCTTTTGTAACTGTGTGCCTATATTTTGTGGTCTCTCTACGCCATACTGTAGTTCTACCAAGCCCATCTGTAATATCATAGTACAAATACATCCTCTTATTAGTTCTCTTATTAGTTCTATGTCGTAGTCTGCAGGATTAGGAAAAGTATATATGTTGGCACGAGAAAACGTCTATAAATAAAAGTGCCGTTTGGTACCGTTTAATTCACTTGTATGACAGTAAATCGATTTAATCTATTCATAAAAATCTGCTAGGTACTGGAAATCGGAATTCAAAAAGTTTTAATTAATCTTCAGGGATATGGACAAAATTACAGCTCCTTCAAATATTATCACAAAGGTTTCTTTCTTTCTTTCATTCATGGCCCATCTGGCCTGCTATATACGCCTATGCCAATAGGAAGACTTAGGGGCTAATGTTCCCTAAAAATACGTGAATGACTTGACAAATCTACTCTCACCAGATTCAGGACTAGGAGGCAACGGCTGGTATAGATGATATAGTTAGAAGACTTCAAAATTATTGGAAACGTGTACATAGCATCAAAAGGCAAACTAAATGCGTTTTTTTTTTTATTGGTACTTGTATATGGCAGTCTTACGTGAATATCGTTGGCTCGCGCGACGCTGTCTGTGTGATTGTCCTTCACGTTCAGGTACTTATTAGCTAGCACCTTCAACATCTCACCCAGTATCAGAGTGCTCACTTTCCGGACTGACACGTTGTTTCTGCAATAAAATACATACATGTTTTGGCCAAAGATGACCTGGCATTTTTTTGCTTTGGGAGATACCTTTGCTTTGGGAGAGGCAGCGATAGCCGGGTGGAGATACCTACTTACCAACAGACTGGTATGCCTATCGGGTTGTTCGAATCCACGGCGCCCACCACTGACTTTTCGAGTTATGTATGTGCGTCAGTTACCAATATACTCTTCGAGTTACGAACAAATTTGGTTCGGATGCCTCAAGGTAGTGTTTTGGAGCCACAGCCAAAAAAGGTTCGACGAACACCTATGGATCCCAAAGATGTATAGATACATAGTATAAACAGACATCATTGGCCCGCCTCCGTGGTCCAGTGGATAGCGTATGCGTCTGCTGATCGGGAGGTCCCGGGTTCGATGCCCGGGTCGGACAAAAGTGTTACCGAATTTTTCCGAATTCTCAGTAGCAGCTCGGAGTCTAGCAATGTGACCGGTAACGGCAATAGGTTCGCCCCCTATTACGTGAGACCAATAAAATTCATGGCGAAACTTGGGTGTAATGTTACATCTCTGCCTCCGGGTCCTCGGGGATACAGGCGCGAGCCTTATTCAGCCTGCATAACTACTACTGTAGGTATTAACCATGTAGCCAGCTTCAGCATCAAAAAGTTTATCTGTCTGGGAAGGCTTAACGAATTTATTAAAAATTATGTATATTATAAACGTTAAAAAACTGTTCGAAAAACTTGCCTGATTATTTGAACTTGTGGCAGCATCGTAAGATATCCTTTGGAGAACATATTTTCACAGATCTCTGGCAGGCACTCGTTGTTGATGTTGTCGTAAAAGAAATTCAGTATCAGTTTCAAGAACACGAAATACTCTTCAGTCGGAATCTGGCTGTGATGCTCCTGGGAAAAGTATAGTAGCGACATCTGTGATTGAGTTGTGGAACTGCTAAGACTTTTGTGTGTGACCACAAAGTTTTAAATTATAGACAGGCACAGATTGATGGCGGGAAATTGGCACTATAATATAAGCCAATATTGGCTTGCACCCCTCAAATAATACTTGGTCATTATTTTATAGAGTTACTTAGCAATTAATTATAGCTGCATAGTGGACTAGCTACGATCCAGAATGTGTTTTTTTGGAGGAGGGGGCTCCCAAAAACTGATGAAGGAATGTTTATTCAACTTTAATATTGTCATTAGAAGAAAACATATCTGTACGCCTCTCCTTCTCTTGGGTGCGCCCCTGATTAACACTGCATTCCCAACCAATAGACCTCCTAGATATTATGTTTTGATGTTTTGGTCCAAAATTTAATGTGACCACTTTAATAAAAACAAATACTTAGGTACTTATTATTTGACACGAACGAACAAATATGATTTGATAAAGAAGTTGATACACCTGAGCATTCACTTATTGTAACGGAATATACGAGCATCCGCAGTATTTTTGTTTTGTCGAACTGAATTGCTACGAACATTTTCAAGATCTTTCTAGTGAACACTCAAAAATCAAATCTAATTTACCTACTGTCAATTCGCTAGAATGCTCGCCAGAACCCTAAACACACAAGTTTTATTTTTTTTATAGTAATAGGCGGCAAACGAGCAGACGAATCATCTGATGGTAAGCAATTACCGCCGCCCATGGACACAAGCAACACCACAGGAGTCACAAGTGCGTTGCCGCCCCTTGGGGTTGTGAAAAGGGATAGGATGGGGAGTGGGATGAGGGAGAAGGAAAGGGGATAGGGCCTACGGTACTCTCACTCACCGAACGAAACGCAACAGTTTAGGTAGGTACTGTTACTTTACGTCGATTTTCTGTGAGAGGGTAGTACTTCCCCGGTCGAGCCGGCCCATTCATGCTGAAATCAGCAAGGCTCAACTACATGTAGAGCCTCGCTGATTTTGTTTTTCTATTTTGTAAAATTCGTTTAGGATAAAGTTTGACGTGATGTGTACCTACCCTGGTAAAAGTAACAAGTTCGGAGACAAGTAGTCGCACAGCAGCCTCCATCTCAGCAGCACATTGGCTCAACGCTTCTAGCTCTTGTTCATCCACCAAGATCGTCTGAACGAAATCTGGGTTCTTATTGCCTCGACGGAGCAACTTTATCAAGCTGTAAGACAATAAATTAAGCTAGTTGTCTGATGATAGCAAGTAAAAGAATATTAGGCTGAATAGTCTGCAGTCTGTGGACTACAGCCTGAAGTATAAGGGCCCGGTCACGGCCTACAGCAGCGGGCGGCAGCGGCGAGCGTTTTCGATGTACATGGCGCATTTACTGTGACGCGGCGCGCGGCCGCCTCAGAGTAAACGTGCTATGTTCATCACCCCTGCCGCGTCGCTTGCCGCTTAGACTGATCTCGTGACCAGGCCGTAAGAGTCAATATATTTAGATCATTGGAGATTAGTACGACTTTAGCCTTCATTTCGATTCGATCGGCATCGTAAGTTCGTAACTGATTGGCACTCTTCAAGGTCGGCTAGTTGCATAACTAAGAGCGAGTGAATGTGTGTGTGAGACATCTAAATTCAGGAGTAAGATATTAGGTTAGCTGCGTTTTCTCTCAATTGGCAAATGACAAGATCCTGATAATATTTTGTCTCAACATTTTACATATCCTTTTCGGATGTGGTAAGTACTTAATAGTACCTACGTACATGGATGTTGATGGTTATATGATTAGACAGAAATAGTTATTTGTGCAACAAGAGAGCAAAGTTGCTTTTTGTTTCGAGTGCTGATTTTGAGTCCCGAGCAAGCGAAGGATTCTATGATTGATTCACGAGCGTAGCGAGTGAATCAAAGTTAGAATCCTGAGCGTGGTGAGGGACTCAACAGCACGAGATACAAAAAACTTTGCTCTCGTGTAGCACACATAACTTTTCACCACAGCAGTGAGAACACATATTACTTAGGAGACATAGAAATGAACAGGAATAGATTGAATTCTGCATAATCACTTGTTGATTTAACTCTTCTGGTGTTAAAGTACAGTCATCATCGCTAGTTTCACTCATCTTTTTAGATTATTTTATATATTACTGTATCAGCATCAGCGAAATTTTTATTCCCACAACTTTTTTAAATCGCGTTTTAATACCGCGTCCCTGATGTTTATTTTTAAAAAGTATCATTGTTGTAATTCTAAATAAAAATGTATTGGTTAAATACTAATTTTATACTATTAATTAGACCATCAATCCAATAATAAATTAAACATGTAAACAATAAAAAAAGTAATTTCTTTATTACAAATATCTTTTTTTTGCGTTGCCGTAGGTGTTTTCTTTGAGGTCGAATTCCAAAATCGAATTTCGAATTCCAAGGGGTCTGTTTTGTCACTCACTTTTTATATGCATGTGAAAGAGACAGAGCACAGTAAAATTCGAATGTTTCTTTATGGCTGAACAATGTCAATTCGTGGCACTGAAAATTAAAAAGCTACTTTGTCTCACGTTCGAATCAAAATCGCGTTTTGTTCACTGTTGTCTCGCAGCAAAAGCGGCATGTTTGAGCTGCTGTGGTGAAATAGTTATTTGTGCAACAAGAGAGCAAAGTTGCTTTTTGTTTCGAGTGCTGATTTTGAGTCCCGAGCAAGCGAAGGATTCTATGATTGATTCACGAGCGTAGCGAGTGAATCAAAGTTAGAATCCTGAGCGTGGTGAGGGACTCAACAGCACGAGATACAAAAAACTTTGCTCTCGTGTAGCACACATAACTTTTCACCTCAGCAGTGAGAACACATATTACTTAGGAGACATAGAAATGAACAGGAATAGATTGAATTCTGCATAATCACTTGTTGATTTAACTCTTCTGGTGTTAAAGTACAGTCATCATCGCTAGTTTCACTCATCTTTTTAGATTATTTTATATAATTATTAATTAATATAATTTAACACGTTACGCTATACCTACTGTATCAGCATCAGCGAAATTTTTATTCCCGCTACTTTTTTAAATCGCGTTTTAATACCGCGTCCCTGATGTTTATTTTTCAAATGTATCATTGTTGTAATAATTCTAAATAAAAATGTATTGGTTAAATACTAATTTTATACTATTAATTAGACTTATTTTTATTAAAATCCAATAATAAATTAAACATGTAAACAATAACATGTAAAAAAAAGTAATTTATTTATTACAAATATCTTTATTTTTTTTTGCGTTGCCGTAGGTGTTTACTTTGAGGTCGAATTCCAAAATCGAATTTCGAATTTGAAGGGGTTTGTTTTTTCACTCACTTTTTATATGCATGTGAAAGAGACCGAGCACAGTAAAATTCGAATGTTTCAAATTTATGGCTGAACAATGTCAATTCGTGGCACTGAAGATTGTAAAATTAAAAAGCTACTTTTACTCACGCTCGAATCAAAATCGCGTTTTGTTCACTGTTGTCTCGCAGCAAAAGCGGCATGTTTGAGCTGCTGTGGTGAAAAATATATTGTGCAATACCGGTCTGTTTACTGGGAACTCTGAATAATAACGTTATTTTTTGTTTATGCAATAAGTACTTCTGTTTTTAAAACACTTACCTGGACACATCCATCCCAATCTGACAAACAACCACGTAGAACATTCCAGAATCACTGGAATCACCCACCAACATTGAATGATTCAGGGCCTGCATCAGAAGCCCCGACCATTTCCTCAAGACCTCCAGCAGAGCTGTCGCAGTTCCAACGTTAACACTCAAGTTATCTGGCTGGTAGGATATTAAGGCGTGAAGCACTAAAGCGCTGGATAGAATTGTGTTGGGGCTAGAGGAGATGTGGGCGGATAACGCGTTCAAACAAGCGAAGAGTTGTACAGCGCTGTAAGCGCTTTGGTGGGAGAGTGGTGCTGTTGTTTTGTGAGACGATACTCTGTAAAATAATATTATTAAAATACTGTTGTACTGTAGGAAAATCTTAATTTTGTTTCAGGAGATTTATTTTGGTTTCCTAGATCCTGATTCCTTATCTTCTGCTGTTGTAAGAAAATTTGTGTGACTTTTGTGTCGAGGTAAGTACCGATAGAAAGACCGAGTAAGGCTAGATGTCAAAATCCGCACTTTTAGAACACGGTGCCAGTGCTGCAAGACATCATTGACATCCCAGGTATTACATTACAGGTTTAAGCTAGCAGTTAGGTGCTGTTTCTACACTATCTAAAAAAGATAAACCCAAAAAGCTTACCCATTCAGTAGATCGCAGAGGAAATGCAAGCAGGCATCCACGGGCTGTTTCGTGTCGCCTCCCGCGTAATGTGCGAGAGCCCTTAGCACTGCAGTCATGGCGTGCGCCGCGTGTTCGTCCGTAAAGAACTGACGGGATCTCCACAGTAAACGCAGCGTGGTAAGAATTGACCTGGGCAAACATGGTGAATAACTTATGTAGGCACCACAAGCAAATAAAAAAAGGAAGTAGTCTTTAATGGTAGTTTGAGAAAGTGAAGACCCCAAAAATTTATTCACGGCCTAACATTTTCCAGGTAGTAGAGCCTTGCTGATTTCAGCATGAATGGGCCGGCTCGACCGGGGAAGTACTACCCTCTCATAGAAAATCGACGTAAAGTAACAGTACCTTAATTGTTGCGTTTCGTTCGGTGAGTGAGAGTGCCGGAGGCCCTATCCCCTATTCCTTCTCCCTCATCCCCCTCCGCATCCTTTCCCTTTTCCCAACACAAAGGGGCGGCAACGCACTTATGACTCCTGTGGTGTTGCTTGTGTCCATGGGCGGCGGTCATTGCTTACCATCAGGCAATCCGTCTGCTCGTTTGCCGCCCATTACCATAAAAAAAGCATTTTTTCACAAGTCAAGAATCGTTAGGCCATGTCGGAGAACTTCGGGCGGTCTGAAAACGCCGACACTAAAGTTCGCCTCACACGAATAGAAAAGAAGAAGACACGTCACGACAGGTTTATTTATATTTCGGTCGCAATGTATGACATGGGGCTTCAGGAGCGGATCTAGTGCGAAGGGCTAAGAAGCTCAAACCTGCCCTACCTCATAAGCAACAGTTTTCTTGTACAGTATTTTTAGTGGATCCCATGTTGAAACCTTCTATCACCAGGTTCAACTCTCCCTTTAAGCCCAGCTAAATTTCAAGCTGCTTATCCGTTTAATAAAAGAGATATTGGTTATCTAAATATTAACGTATGTCACTGCACGGATGGCGTAATGGTCTAAGCGGCACAGTTGGTAAGTATTCTACTGTGCCGCGAGTTGTGGGTTCGATTCCGACACGAAACAACAGTTTGTCTGATTTACAATTTGGTCAAAGTTACAAATTACATCGTCATAATATACCTAAAACTATACAGTGTAGTAGGTATTACCTATCTACTGATTTAAATAATGAGTGGTATTACTGATTCAAATAATGAGTGATCTTATTTCTGTACCTACGAAACCACCTAACTATAAAATGTGCATAGCTAACTTACCTGAATAGTGTAAAATCCAAGTTTGAAGTAGCTTCACACAAAAACACTATAATATCATTGTCTAATAAGTATTCGATAATCTGAATCTGTTGATTCGAGTTACTAGTGCACCGGTTTATTACTTCTATCAAATAGCTACAAGCTTTATTTTGAGCAACTGTATCACGGGATGTTAGCAATTTTTTTACATTTGACAAAGCATTTTGTCCACCACTAGGATTATAAGTTCGGCTAAAATTTGAATTTATCAAGCTATACATTGTAAAATTAACGATTTGGAATTCGTTAGTTTTAAAACTCCCGCTCGGTTCTAGTTTTATTTTTATTCCGTATTTGAAAATGCATAAAAAAATAAATTCATTTTTTAAAGTTACATTTAGAAGCTCTATGCAAGTATCTCATCAGCTTTTATATGTAAAAAAAAGGTTTGTGCCCACAGACGGTTTGTTCCAAACCGCTCATCCTGACTTAGAATGCACAGGTTCAAAAACAGATTGGGATAAACAAGCATTAGCTGGAGCTTCAGGGGCACGAAGCTACCTACCGAACATGTTTTATACGTCTGTGTTGTTAGGTACCTACCATTAGTATCAAGTAGGTACCTAAGTACCAACCTACCTACCTAACTTATTTTATGGCGACTCAAACTTGTTAGAACCCAATCTTTCTGGAGAAATTAGAGGAGAGATTGGGTTCTAAGATATGTTGATGATCATCAGATTTGTTTTTAAAACCCTGTGTGGGAGAATACTGATTATTTATCAATGGTACAGAACAAACAACTAGGTATTGTCTCTTTTAGTTTTTGTTAAAGTTGGATATGTGAGCAGCAGCAATTAATACAACAAGCATACGAAGGTACCTACAGTACCAACTCAAGTTTACTTTGTAAAAGTTAGACATTGGTGGTAATTAAGCAATACCTACCTACGACAATAATTTTAGGACTCATAGGACGGTTGGTCTCTTCCTATCTCCCTAAGTTAGTTACGTTAGTTACATCACGAGATGCATTTATATCACAGATTTATACTATTCTACCTATCTAGTGTCCTACATGATCTAGTGCACTAAAAGTAGTAGGGATGCTCGATGATCATCGATATTCGATAAACCTCGATGTTTAATGTTGAAACATCGATGTCGCTATACGAAAATTATGTTAGTGGCATCGATCTAGATAACATCGAAAATCTGGAAGCTGACGCACGAATAAACCAAGTACACTAATAAAAGAGTTTTAAGTTTTAATATGCGGTAATAATCGCCATTGGTAAAGAAAAAATAACATCGAGAAAAGTTGTTCAATAGCCTTTACTGATTATAGATTATGACTTTAGTATTAAGTAATAGATCAATGTTAGTAATCATTGAGGTAACATAGTAATAGTCTTTCTCAAATTTTAGCATAGATAATTTGTTTGTCACTGATGTAAAGAAAGTAATATAGTATGCAAAAGAATTAGTAGGTTTACATAATTCTCTTAGAGCATATTATGCTCTAAGAGAATTAAAGAGAACCACCAATGAAGCAGCAACTCTTACAGCCTACCATGGTCATGTGGGTTCTCTTTTGAGGTATGGTCTGCTATTGTGGGGTAACTCAACCCACATTACTAGAGCGTTTATTATGCAGAAAAAGTGCGTTAGAGTGATTTGTGGAGCCGGGCCTTTTGAGTCATGCAGGCCACTTTTCAAGGATCTTGGTATTTTGACTTTGGTATCGTTGTACATCCTAGAAATAGGAATGTTTGTGAGAACCCATGAACACATGTTTACCACGTGCTTTCAGAGAACTTCCCATAACCCAATTCAAACGTAAATTAAAGGAATGGTTGATTGAAAACTGTTTTTACACCATTAATGAATACCTAGATTATAAATAAATATAAATGAATTTAAGATTATATGTATGCTTATTGTGGTCCATTTGTTATTATAAGAAAATATAATTTAGTATTATTGTATAATTTAAATATTTAAATTTTGCCTATTGCAGGCGAGATGCCCTGTACTTTATTATTATTAAGTAACAACTTGTAATACCATCTCATATGAATAAATGACTGATTCTGATTCTGATTCTATCGATGTTCAAAAAATCGATGCTCTCCTTGCAAGAAATTTCGAAAGTCGATGTCGGGCCTTCGATGTTGACATCGATGCCACCATCGATGATTCTGCGTCACCGAACTCACGGAGCATCCCTAAGGAGAAGCCATGTACTTATCACCGCTTTAAAATCTTAGCTGTAATAATTATTTGCAAGAATATCTAATAAAGTATCAAGTTGCAGAGGAATTAATCACATGCAAGGTTTGAGTTGATCAATCTCACGTTTTCACACATTAAATTCTAATTTGAATTTTATAATCTAGTACCTACATCTACATGGACGGTCTTCAATTTTTGGTTATTGGTATTACTTACCTATGACAACACTACTTGACTACTCGTAGCTGTCATTCTCATCTGGTTGCTCTTGGAGGCGATCGTTGAGAACTTTATTTTTGATTATTTTGGCTTTATTGTTTGATTTATCAAATTGTTGATTGTTTAGTAACAAGCCCCGACCATATCATAAATAGGACTACAATGGTGAGTGCCGGAGTGCGTTAATATACGTTGCAAAGTGTTTGTATTGCGCACCATGCGTGAGCCTTGATGTTGTGCCTTTCGATAATTGTTTGATAATTCTGGTATTATTTGGCAGTCGGTGATCGAATTTCTAAAGGATCTACCGTCCTACGATGAGCACAACTTTACACTATTCAATACGGACCATGGAATTAGAAATTGTTCTAAACGACCATCAATATATTTACCAACGAAGGATATACCGTCTGAACAAAGTTGAGTATACGCTTTTATTCTGTTCTACGTGCAAGTATTCGATTGTTTATTTATAGAATAATGTCACTATTGTTGTGGGAGCATTATAACCAAATATGAAGATATCTGATTATTGATTTAATTTAAAATAAGGGTTGTGTTTGTTGTTATTAAAAGTAATGAATAGATGTCGTAATTAAAAGTTATTTGTGTTTGTTTTCAGTAATTGTAACAGAAAAAACAAATATACTGTTAAGATATCTACACCAGCAGTGGGAGAAAAAGGTAATTGTCACATGTTTTTACTAAAATAAGTTTATTGGAATCAAATTGGGTATCTAATTATATTAGTTTTACTATAAAGTTGTGAAAAAAGCGCTTGAAAGTTTTGATTAGTAGTCATACTCTTGTGGCAGTGAGTAGTATTTTTAAAACTAAGGATATTTTCACATGCACAAGTTAGGAATGTAAGGTTATAATTTAATGTTAAATTGTAGGTATAAACAAGTATCACATCTGTAAATCCCGAAAGTTTTGCCAACAATGGGTCTCTGTAAAGTCTAGAATATCATAGCTTAATAAACAAGTTCCAGCCCAACTCTGACCATAATATCAATATAAACGGGAGCTTCTCATAAGATATGTGTATTAGAGTGCACTTGTCAACTGCTGACCTACATAAAGTTTTAATTTGATACACAATCTGTAGCATCAATGCCTATAATGCTGGATATTTCTGAAGTGTCTATGATTGCACTGTAAATGTGCTGAAACAACCTTTCACTATTCAGCTAAGTTTACTACTTACCAACTGCAATATAAAAAAATAAGTTGCCTTGGCTAAGCTAGATTATTTGTTATTTAAGTTTAAGGTCAATTTTATAAATAATCCTTTTCTGTAGCTCACACTACAGTGAATAAACTATATTTCTATTCTACAACTCCAAGGTCCTGTTTGAAATTATGCTCTTTAAAAATCTGCCTGTGTAAAAAAATTGTGCTTCATATCTATCAGCTCTTCAGTTGCACTTTTTAAATAGACACAGCTCAAAAAATAAATATTTTTTGCATTTTTTAACATGGCTGCGGGTTACATTTTTTGGCCCTATCCTAAACTAATTCTCTAAAAATATATTAACCTTGAATTAGAATTTTTGAAGAAAAGACCATAATGGTCACAATTTTTGAGAGTCAGTTTTAAAGCTTGTAGTCCGACAAAAGAAATATATGGTTTCATGTAGACATACATTTATTACAAATTGTTTAAACTGATGAGGCTACAAGCCGTGGCGTAGGAAGGGAGGGCCGCCGGTTGTCACCCTTTTTTGGGGTGCCTCCCACCCCAAAGTGGACTTTAACAATAATGTAGCATCATACAAAAAAACATAGACATTAGCTCAGCACTACGATTGATGTGTCCAGGCGGACACATCAATCAAGGAGTTAGCCTGTAATTGTTAGGTATTGACTAAAAAAAAACAAAACTGTCGCCCGCCAACTTCCGCCCTGGGTACCAACCAAGCTAGCTACGCCACTGGCTACAAATAAACTATGACCTAGTATTATCATCATCATCCTAGTGTTGTCCCATTCGCATACAAGATTGGGTTGGTTGATTATTCTAACCTAACCAGATGTAACGATACAACGATGTAACGATAGAATATAACACAAATGCCATAATCCAAATGAAAAGCGATCTCCCATGCCTTACCCTTAGATCAGTGTCTGTATGTTTGAGAGTACTGGCTACCCTAATTTTAACATGCTCTCGGAGGCATGGTACAGTCGAACAACTTCTTGCTAGACCACCATAAGGGCGAGAATCGCACAGCAAGACTTTGTCGCTTCCAGTGCTACTTTACACACATGTGGACACTCAAAACCAGTTTTTAGTGTGCCTCGACTCTATGAGCGAAACAAAGAATTTTTCAAACGGGTCCACCGCCAACTTGTTTGATTGTACAAGCCATAATTACTAAATCAATATATATATATAAGTTCTAAAAGTCAGTGGTGCTGGTGCATTTCATGGATTGCCATGCATGCGAGTCTGTAGCCTGTGGGCATCTCCACAAGCCTTTTGCTGCCATTTGTAGCTAAGATTCATCTCCTTCTAAAATCTGTCTGCCAGCCAAATTTTCCAGTGGATAAATGATAGCTAAGTTGTGACATGACAGAGTGCATAGAGTGTCTGATATAAATATGCACTTTAGTTTATTGCTGATATTATGTCTCAAGTATCCTTTCTAACCCAGGCATAAACATGTTACAGGATTTCACTGTCAAGTTGTTTTCAGAAGCATTAAGCAACCATAATTATACCCTACAGAATAAATTCACAATTTACAGAGGGCGCCACTAGTACTGTCTTAGGACCTCTTTATACTGTGATCTTAGCACTGAAGATGTTTACTGAACTATCGAGTTTCTAGTCTCAAATAGTATTCTTGGAAGTTAGAGTCAAGAAAAACTAAGATTCATGTTAAAGTCGATAAAATCGAACTCACGACGACGACGTATCGACCGTGCGTGCAGCTCATTGAGTCATCGCCACTTTGTAAACATAAAATTGATTAATATGCTTCTAAATATTTATCGCTATATTGCACGATATTTTCTAGGTTAAGCACATAAATTAAATCATTATAATTATATTCGGTCTTGGCATAATAAACAGGAAATAATTACATGATCAGTCAATCGATTTTATCTCATCACTAAGATAAGTTTACATATATCACTGCTAAAAGGTGCATCCAATTAATATTACGAATAATATTTACATACATAGATGCATCATTTTATTATTATTCTAGAATTGTTTATTGCCGGTGCATAAACTTGTTTAATTAAGCAGCACATGCGTCTACATAATTATTTTAAGCAGTATTTTCACCATTAGAAACAAATCTTGTGGCACAGGGGACGTTATAAACATTCAGTCATCGGATAGAAAGTACATCTAGACTCGAAACAATAATTTCTGTATCACACAAACTGTTGAGCAGTGTGGGGATCGAACCGACAACACTCAGCGCAGTGCGACTTAATGTGAGATTTATATACCTCATGCTGGGATACCACGAATGCCGGCAATCAATAATTAAGTGGGCTTTAAATTAGTAAACTTAGGGTAAGCGCGTAAACCCAATAGCGTATGTAAGCAACTCAACGCTTTGTGTAGGTACGCTGCAAGCGTGCCTCATCGAATAATGAAAATAATTATATGCATGCGGTCCTTACTGCATTGGATTCCATAAATAACTTGCACACCGAATGAGGACTCGAAATAATGACCTCCTTTCGTAATAGCATTTTGTTTGAACGAATGATACAGTGGCATAATCTCACGATTGCTAATGAGCAGATTGTTACGGGTTCGATTCGAGGCAAATATTTTAGTAATCTATTAGTAGTCGTACTTCTGACTGATTAGAGTAAATGTGTCAACTAGGTATCGATAAAAGTAGGTATGACCAATAATTATAGGCGTCCAAAATATTTAGCGATATGCTAATAGGTATTATAAGCAGTGATAGTTTAGAAGAGAGCAACAGGCTACTCTACAACACAGAAGGTCTCGTTCAAACCCACGGCGCGTGCTACAGACTTTTCGAAGATATTTTATTGTTATTTTAAACGCGCTTAGTCAGCGTAGTAGACTATGGTCTTTCTCCTCGTAAGAAGAGACACAAAAAGGCCATCAGTCGTACAGTTCATATACGTTTCTGAAGATGATAATGCTATAGCTTAGCTATTTTTTACAATGCTCTGGAGGCTACTGATCGCTAGGGGGCGCTTTTAAATATGATTTGGAAATTGTTCTCGTCGACGATATACTGAAATCGAGTGCAAACTCACACTGTCCCACCAGTCTGTCTACAGTTTATGATGATGCTAATTTTGTATTTAATAATTTCCAGAACAACAATTCACCTAAGAAGCGCGACCAGAGCCACATTGAACAGAACGGCGACGACAGTAGACCTCGCAAGAGGCCCTGCCTCAACTCTCCTCTCAACTGAAGATCTGACGTAACGCCTGCAGTTAGTTTGTGCTTCAGTTATAGACTTTACAGAGTGTACGCCATTTTTGTATTGATATTTGTATTCTACATTTTTAGGTCAAATTATACATTGTTTACTGAAACTCAGTGGTCTCATGTATTTTGGGAAATTACCTTCAAAACTGTCATGATAGGCAATGATTTGATCAGCCCCAGACACTAACTATTTATGAGAATGCAGGCACCACTTTCCATCATCTGGAATGCTGGATTGCCTGTCTCCACATACAAGAAAAATATTAAAGTTAAGTGCCATTACATTAAAATCTTGAATCAATGGTCTTACATCCACATTTGGCTAGAAAGTAATTATATTTCAGTGGATAAGTGAAAATCAAAGTATGAATTATATTCATTCCATGTTTTATTATTAAGTTTTTTATGCAATAAATATCCCTTTGAAGGTATCATATCTTTGAATCTAGAAACACCTAATAGAATAAAGTTAACAATAGCATAAACAAAGTATAGTAAGAATGTGTTCAGTAATTTAAGCGCTTCAAATAATAAGTATTTGTGTTTGCAATGCAATATTTCCACAGTGGCGTAGCTAGCTTGGGTGGCACCCGGGGTGGAAGATGGTGGGCGACCTTTTTTTTTTAGTCGATACCTAACATTAACAATTACGAGCTAACTTCCCCAGGCTGACTTGGTCAATCGTAGCTCAAGCTGAGCTAGTGCCTATGTTGTTTAATATTTTTGTACATTGTTCTTAAAGTCGAGTTTGGGGTGTCACCCTTTTTTGGATGGGTGGCACCCCTAAAAAAGGGTGACACCCCGAAAAAAAAGGGTGACACCCCGGGAAAAAAAAAGGTGACACCCGGTGCGGACCGCCCCCATCGCCCACCTCTTCCTACGCCACTGTGTATCCATGATGTTACTCTTTTAAGTAGGTAATGACTACTTATTCAAATCCAAGTAAGCAGAAATTCATTTAACTTTTGTAATCTCTTAAATAAAGCCAATAGAAATAGAGGCATTATCAATATAATTTCAATAACCAAATCAATCATGAAAATCGAGAATAGAAGTACACAGCTGCTGTAGTTAATGGTTTGAGGGATACCTAAATATATTGTGCCATGCATCACATAAGCTAACGAACATTATGTTTTATAATCCCCATACCATATACACTATATAAATGTAGGCCAGTAAGTCATTGAAATATCTAAGTACTCATATCATGTCTGATACTTGCCCAAGATAATTTATGTACAATCAACATCGCTGGTACAGTTTGAAAAAAATCCCTTGGCTCGCTCTTAGAGTCGAGGCACACTAGAAACTGGTTTTGTATACGAGTGTCAATGTGCGTGTAAATTAGCACTGGAAGCGACGATTTCTTGCTGAGCGATTCTCGCCCTTAAGGTGATCGACCGGGAAGTTGTTCGACTGTACCTATTTGATTATTCAGATACAAAGAATTTTATTTATTATTGGTGAATATAAGGCGGCTGCGAATGGAATGATGTATTCTAACTTCACAAAAAGTGATTAATTTTAAATATTAAAGTTAAGTTGTAAGTTTGTGGTTCGAATCTATACAGTTGGTTATTCAATATTTCATTGAAGTGCATGTGCACTTGTGAAGTATCTAATTATGTAACATTTATGTGATTAATGAAAATGATTGTATTGTAAAACTTGAAAGTTTTATGAAGATGGGGTATTTGTGTAGCTTTGAATTTTCCTTTAAAATTCTGCTTATTATCATTTCAGCTTTCAAATGAGCTACCAAACATTTTAACTATGTTATTATGCATATAATTTCTTTATCTACATGTCACAAAGGTGTAATATTTTACAATATCCAGATGCTATGTTTTAATGACAGTGAAAAAGGAAATCTGATTCTGGCTTTTGGAGTGATGGCTATTGTTTTTGAACTACACACTGGTGAATAAAAAATAACAATATACATAAGTGTTTTATTACTTTACATACATATCGTCATGCCTTTTATCCCCGAAGGGGTAGGCAGAGGTGTATTTCTACACCCACTTTTCGCCAGATATACTTTAGTCCCACGTAATAAGGGGCGAGCCTATTGCCGTACCGGGCACATTTCCAGACTCCGTGCTGCTATTGAGAATTTCGTGACAAAAACCCAATAACACTGCCCGACCCAGGAATCGAACCCGGGACCTCCCGATCCCACGCGCACATTTATGCCGCGAGACCAACGAGGCAGTCGTATAGGGTGTATGTCAAGTTTCCGTCTCTACGCAAAGATGGTATTTGCATCGTGTTAACCCTTAGTCGCCTCTTACGACACCCACGGGAAGATACGGGGTGGTGACACTGGTATTCTATGCCGTCAACCACACGGCTATTTATTACTTTAACGTCATTTTGTTTCAAGTTAATTATCCATGTGTATTTGTATTTTGTAGATATGTTTGTATACATGATTTATTGGTGTCTAATGATGGGTGGATAGGATTGCTTGAATAAAACTGACTGTTTGGAGTCATAACTTTATTGCAGTTTAAAATAAAACAATTGCAATGAATGAATTCCAATTATCATATCAAAATATTATGTACTAATTTACAGTCAATAATTCCATTTATAAAAAATAGCTAGGACAGGAACAGCATCAATTTTATTAAAATGAAACTATACATTTGACTGGAAAATAACTTTATTCTAATAATTATTATACTTATCTCACAATTTGCAGAAACATCCCACAAGCTGCAAACAATAGGTTATGTGTACCTAATGGAATTATTCTCTTACTCTCGTAATGATACCTTATCTAAAATTATAAACACCAAATAGTCACTAGATCATGTTTCCTAGAAGCTTTCATACATCAATTTTATTAAAATTGGAGCTTGTATTTTACTAGAAACAATAAGATCAATCAAACTAAAGTACTTAAAACCAAGTTATACATAATAAATTCTAAATATTTCTTTAGAAATGAAAATATTTGTTTTCCAATTTATATTTTATAGAGTCTGTTCTGAAGAAGTCAGTATTTGGAGATATAAAATCTGTAATGTCTTGAAACTCAAACAATTTAATCCTTAGCGGGCACTTCAATGACTCGGGGCTTGTCAATGATGCGGGCAGTACGGTTTCCTTTCTCAACAATACCAATAATCCAAGCCTGGTAGCCTTCTTGCTTTTCAATATCTTTGCAGTACGCAGCAGCCTGTTCACGGGGTAAGCAGATAAGCAGCCCACCAGATGTCTCAGGTGCATGTCCTTGCAACAGTTGGAACATGTTACCACAAGCTTTAGCTACTGCAGCCATCTTGGCTATCACTGGCAGGTTATGAATAACAAATGACACCTCATTCTTTTGATGAGAGGCTAAGTTCTGCGCATGTCCAAGTAGACCAAAGCCTGTAACATCTGTAGATCCATGAGCATTGTATTTATGCATTAAACGAGCAGCAATACGGTTCAGTCTGCTCATGGAATCCATTGCACGATGATATGCTTTACGAACATCCTCTTCAGATACCACCAACTTGATACGATTCCAACGCTCAGGTTGGTCAAGCCATTGGTGGGCATTCACAGCCACTTGTGTGCCCAGAGGCTTTGTTAACACCAGTACATCACCCATTACAGCATTATCTGGCACTATGTATTCATTAGGCTGACAAATGGTGGTAGCAACCCCACCAATTGCACACCAGGGGTTAATGACCGTCTGTCCACCTGTCACTGAGGTGCCAGCTTCCAGGGCCGAGTCCTTAAATCCACGCATTATTAGAGGTATGACAACATCACGTTCTTTCTCCGTCATCTTTGTGGACACACCAAGCAGCATAAGCATATTATCACATTCAGTCACTCCCATCGCGTACAAGTCGCTTAGTACGTTAGCACACGCGATCTTTCCCATCATGTATGGGTCGTCAACTAATGGGTAGAAAAAGTCAGTCGTTTGTACTAAACAAAGACCTCCATGCCTGAGCGGCGTCACGGAACAATCCAAGCCGATGCCGATGCGCGGGATCGCCACATGCATAAATTGATCATCTTGCTGAGAGTAGTCTTGCTGTAGTGACTCCACCAATTTTCCCAAAACATCTTGAGGAACCTTGCAGCTTCTTCCTTTCAAGTCTGCAAAACGCGTCAAACGAAAACTCGCTTCTAAATCATGAGCCACCGGGTCGAATGGCCGACGCAGCGCCAATGCATTGGGGTTACCGGTCATCTCTAACTGAGCTGCAGCTAAAGAGTCTTGCGCTACGCTTGATTGATACGACATTTTTAACGAAACAAAACAATATTATGATTGTATTGAAGGTATTTCGGGTCAAAATGCGGGAACCCGACACGCCGCCAAGTGACGCTTGCAAAATGGCGTCTCCGTTACAAAGAGAAAATGGAGGAAAAAATTACGTATGGATGCAGAGCTCTGATTGGTTACAATGATATATAAACAAAGTTATTTGACTTATGATTGGCTGTAATACAGATTATTTTCATTTTTGACAAAGAGAACGATTATCATGCAAGTGCGTTTTGTTTCTGTTACAAGCAAGAAAATCGGAGCCTAATTTCTGTACATAAAAAAGCAGCTAATATTTTAATTTTATTTTTATTGATAAAAAAATTAATGTCAATAATAAAAAATATTTTATTTTCTATTAGATTCGTTAATTATTTTTAGACGTTTTAGTACTCAAACCTAAAGTTATTTTGGCCAATAGAAAATGGGCTTACATTGTCAACAACTCAAACAAAGCCTAATTATGATTAGTCTAAAAACTTATGTATTTATAGAAATCATCAAAACTTCAAAAAGTTTTTAAAAAATATTTGACGGTTGATTTTAATGTTTTGCTCAATTTGCACATTATTTTTACTCTGATAATATGTTATTGCTATAGATAAAGATCGAAATGTCTCTGAATAATTGGAAAAAAGTGGAAAATGAGGCAGGATACCCATGTTATATCAAGTACGTATAGCTTTCACTGACGCTGCACTTATTTGGTATATAAAGGTATGTTGAAGAAAATACTTTGATAATTAATTATATTTTAGCGATACGACGGGGAAACAACAATATGACCACCCGGAATTCAAGAAGATTATGGAATCTCTGGAAGAATATGATGGGATAAAGTACAGTGCTTATAGAGTTGCATTCAAAATATATGCATTACAGAAACACCTTCGAGGTAGGTGAAACCTGTTGACCTTTTAAATTCCCACGATTAGAGCGGCTTATAACCTAGGTTTTGTAGTGACACACATTTACTTTTGTTAATTCTTATAATCATTATATTCTTTAGTTACATTAGGTGCAAATTTCAGTTACCTACTGTATGTCAATATTTTCATTAGAATAATGAGAGGAATCTATGTTATTTTATTTATTGATGTTGTAGTCAGACATTTAATTCTAAAATTTTACTGAATATAATTATTGTATAAAATATTTGCTTGTTAGCTGTCTTTGAAATGTAGGTCAGCTATACTGATGAGAAGTGCCCATCAAAATGATAAAATATCCTCTATCTATTATATCTATCCTGAATCATATTCCTTAAATCCTAGTGGAAGCATTGAGTTCTAGTTAACTAGTCTGTTAGTTTACTGTTTAATAATTATTTCCACCCAACAATATTATTTTTGTAATAGCAAGAGGAAAAGATAGTACATGCTCTGCCTAGGAATCAATAAACTGCAAGGATTTCCAAAATAATATTTTACAACACTTCATTGTAGTGCCTCCCCTCCGCATCAGTTCTGGAGTATTTGCCAGGCACCAACTCAGTCTATCTGAGAGCAGCCTGTCGTTGGACACTACCGAGTTGGAAGCGGTGTTAGCAGACATATACTTTGCTGCGGAGAAGGAAGGTCTTTTCACTGGGGATATTGATCTGGCTGTGGATCTACTGATCAACCTGTTGCTCAATGTTTATGATAAGTAAGTATTAGGTCATTTGCAAAAATTATTAACAACTAACTCTGCCTGCAGCTTTGTGCACATGACAGTTATTCAATGTGACAAAATGTAAAGGGTGGATGTGCATTCATGATGTAAATACTATGCCAAATTTTCATTAAAATTCATTTAAACATCATTTCATCCATTAATTCTTACTTATTCTTTAACCAGTCACTTTTTGTTGTGGTTCTTTGACCAATGTGAACATCCCATACCTAGTATTACCCTGACCTTCTGCTACATGCAGTTAGCATGTATGGTTAAGTGGTTGAAAGCAACTGCCTTGTTGTTTAGCACTGGCCGATTATCATAGGTAAGATAGTTTTTTTTTTTTTCCTATGTTTTTATCAGCAATCAGTCTTTGGACTATGAGCTGATGAGTTGTAGGCCATTAAGTTGTAGAGAGTGTACACTCCAGTGAGAGCACTAATCGTGCTTCAATTAAGCTACATCCTATGTGGTAGCTTCAATATATCGTGCCTTTTAACTCTTTTTGGATAATCCTGAGTATTTAGCTGAAGTGCCAGCTCATTTGGATGTTCAGCGAGTCTATGTTGGTATTTTCTGGAGTATAGCCGGATTTCTTCCCTTACGGAAATCATTTTAAAATTTTGGTGTATTTCGTCATTGGTGACAAACCAAGAAACATTGGCGATTGTACGTAGAATGATATTTTGCATTCTTTGGATGACACTTATATTGGAGTTGCTAGCACTGCCCCACAGTTGTACACTATAAGTCCATATTGGTTTGAGTATGATTTTGTATATTAGCAGCTTGTTGTCAATATTCAGTTTACTGTTACGGCCCAACAACCACAGCAAAGTTTTGAATTTCAGTTTCAGTTCCTCTCTTTTAGCTTTAACATGATTTTTCCATGTCAGCCGCCTACCAAGGTGCATTCCAAGGTACTTTACCCTATCGATTTGTGGTAACAGACTGCAATGAAGGTATACTGGTGGACAATTGCTCTTTCTCAGGGTGAATGTTATATGAACCGATTTGGAGGTACTTGCTTTTATTTTCCATTTGGACAACCAGACATCTATCTCCTTTAGTCCTCTGCTCTGCTCTGTAGTAGTTGAGATGCGTGGGCTGGATTGTCGCTACTAGCCAATATGGCAGTATCGTCAACGAATGTGGCTGTAGTTATTCCCGGTATCACAGGAAGATCTGCAGTGTAGATGGAATATAGAACAGGTCCCAGTACCGATCCCTGCGGCACACCTGCTTTGATGTCATATAATTTGGAGCAGTCTTCGCCTTCCTTTACTTGAAATACTCTTCCATTCAGGTAAGATTTTATAACTGTAAAAAAATGTATGGCAAGCAATTCCTAATCTTGTATAGCAGACCATTATGCCATACTTTATCAAACGCCTGTTGTATGTCGAGAAATGCCGACGAAGAATTCTCCTTTCTTTCTAAGGCATCTCTGATTTTGTTGGTGACACAATGGACTTGTTCTATGGTGGAATGGTACTGCCTAAAACCAAATTGATGGTCTGGAATAACTTTCTCTGCTTCAATAATGGGTCGTAATCTGTGCAGAATTATCTTTTCAGAGGTCTTAGATAGATTGGCAATAAGCTAATAGGTCTGTAGGACTGGACTTCATTTGGAGGTTTTCCTGCTTTATAGATCATTCTTATCTGGGATATCTTCCACATAGTTGGGAAGTACTGAACTCTCAGAATGGCATTATACAAGACAGTTAAAAATACTACAGCCTTTTTGGGTAATTGCTTGAGGGTTTCTGCCGTAATCAGATCAACCCCTGGTGCCTTCTTATTTGTAAGGTTATTAATTGTTCTCCATACCTCTTTCACTGTGGTTGGTTTCAAGGGCAATGACATCTGGAGTGGTTCTTCCAGAGCTTTTAGTACACTATGTTCGTGTCCCATATCCACTGTCGAATTCGGTGAGAACACAGATGCCAGGTGATCAGCAAATATGTTTGCTTTTTCTAGAGCTGATTTAGGCCACTTATTACTATTACTTCTCAGTGGTGTCTTAGCCTCTTGGGTTCTATTTAGAGCTTTTGTGAATTTCCAGAGAGAATAGTTAGTAGATGCAGCTGGTGTTAGAGATTCAAACTTAACCTCAAGTGTAGAATTATGCTATAATTAGAATTGTATTGTATAGTAGAATTGTGATATAATTATATATAGGTAAGACTGTGTGATCCAAAATTTGTTGTTTTGAGTCTGGGTATAATAAAATTAGTGTCGGAAATAATTGTTTTGCAATTCTTCATGTAATATAATATAATCTATGTTTTACAGGGAAAGAAAAGAACCACTTAGAGTACTAGCTGCAAAAACCCTCCTAATAATCTTAAGTGAAGAATCAGCCTCTGAAAAATGGGTAGCCCTTGCAAACTGTTGTGCGGACCACAATGGTTGTGTGTCTCCGAAGAGACTGGCGGCTTTGCTGACACATGTGACCGCACTGTCATCGTATCTTGGAGCAACATGCGATATGGTGCAGGCTGATGTTGATGCATGCTTTGATAAGGTATGTAGGGAAATTAAAAATAGTAGCTAATAGAAATAGCAAATGTTCTGCTCTAGGATTTTATTTTTTATAAGTCAAAAGGATCAAAACATTTGAGAAATATCCGTAGGTGTTGTGTTGTAATCTGTCCCATAGGTCTCTTCTGCCCAGGTGGTTCCACCTATTAAAGGGACAATTGGCAAAAAATATTTTAACAATCCTGGTGGATTTGTCCTGGATACCACAGTTTCAGTATTAAGATTTTTTGCATACACCAAATCAGAAAGCATAAGGTATTAATATTATTAAAAAAATAATCTCAATTACTTTACATCTTTCTATTTGGAATGACCAAATTGAAGAGGACTAAAGCTGATTTTCCACCAGACTGGCGAGACGAGGCGAGGCGAGGAGAGAATTGAAATTTGTATGGAAAATTTTCAATTCTCTCCCAGCGCATCTTTGGTGGAAACAGTGTGGATTGGCGAGAATATGCGAGGCGTGAATTGAAATATTTGTTTGTGTAAAAATGAACCGTATTGCTTCCGACATAGAGTATAAATTAACTTTGCAACAGAAACACGCTGCTTGCTGTATTGCAAGACGAACTCAAACAGCACTGTGCCTATATCTTTATCTAATGACGCCTACGGGCGGCGCGGCGGTCACGCGCGAACTCGTGATGGCAATTTTTAGTGGAAAAGGTTCAGTGCGATTTCAATTCTCTTCTCGCCTAGTCTCGTCTCGCCACTCTGGTGGAAAATCACCTTTACTCCCATGGTATATTCATAGTAATTCTGCTAACGTTTCAGAGTGCAGGCATGCTGGGCGTGACCGCTAGCGCGGTGTCTACATGGGGTGCGCAGAGCGCCAGCACGCGGTGGCTATGTGTGTTGCAGCGCGTGCTGGATAGTCGCACCTCTGCAAGAGTAACTGCCGCCTGCGCACACTGCAAGCAGCCACTCATACAGGTACTATAATATAATCCGGCTCGAAGGACCAATTGTTTCTACTTCGATGTGATTAAAAGACTGTATTTCTTGACTGAGTGTATTTATAATCAGGGTTACAATGGTAGGTATAATAAGTATATTGGATGGAAAAAACTGAGTTAGCGAGCTACAACCGCCCGCGCCTGCCTATCGTTCTTGTGTGTGCGGTCAGCTGATGGTCGCGCGCCTCCTTCACCGCGCGCCGCACCCCCTCTCTCGTCCTACGCGTTTAGTAGGTGCGTAGACAACTACTGTTAGTTTTTTATAGGAAAGGAGCTGATTCAATTTAAAATTCAAATTCTAATATTTTATTGCTCTCCATATGTATTACAAGTTGTACATGTACAAAGGTGAGGTAATAGACCAAATATGGACCCTGTCGGGCATGGCATAGTAGAATAAGAGAAAGGAGGAAGCCACTGTTATTATTAAAATATTGGAAAGATATTGATAATAATAATTATCAATATAAGTGTAGGACTACTAAACAATAGTCCTACACATGCTGCGGATAGTCCACAGCTGTACTTAATAGTCCAGTTGTGGAGGCTCCGCGGCGTGTCCAATCACATTTTAGATTAAAACTCTCTACAGCGTCTGCTTGTTGGACCCATGTCCCCGTGTTAGCCTTCCAAAGGACAGGTTATTCTTCTAACGTCATTATTAGAAGAATAGCCGAGATAGCAGAGATACGTAATAATTAATAATGGTTAAATGGTAAGCATATTCACCATTGCACCAGCCTCTAAAAATACGCCTTGCTTATAAGTACTAGCGCTTTCATACAACAAAACAAGCATTCAACACAAATATTAGATTAGGGTATGATAGAGGGTCTACCATGAGTTTTACACACGATTGTCACGGTAACGATAGCCTAGTCGACGGGAACAATTTCCATACATTTTCTTAAAGCGCTCTTAACGGACAGTAGCGATGGATCGAGTCCGCTAAGGGACGCATTTAGAAAATGTATGAAAATTGTTCCCGTCGACGAGTCTATCATCAATTCATCACCGTGAAAAACTCGAACTGGAACAGTTAACATTGACTACATCTACCGCCATCTTTTGATAAATCGCAATGACTATAGAACACTAGCGCCATCTTTCAAGATAACTACATACCAAAATATACTAGCGCCATCTGTTAATTGATAGTAGTAGCTACTAACAAATACTAACGCCATCTATTGATAGGTAACAGTGAATACATACTATTGAATATAAGCGCCATCTTATGGTAGATAGTAGTGACTACATAAAACAGAAGTATTTGCGCCATTTTTGATAGATAGCAGTGATTACATACCACATTAATAATAAGTACTAGCGCCATCTTTTGATAGATAGCAATGACTACATATCACAGAAACTATGATTGCCATCTTTTGCCACAGCAGTACCACAGAAGTTGCTAGCACCAGTTGATAGACAGCAATAGTAAACAGCTAACGCCATCTCAACCAGATCGCAGTCTACAATCCACAGAAACTGCAAGTGTCACCTTTTGACTAACAGCAATAATTGCAAACACCAAAACCTATTACTGGCATGATTTCGTAGGTAGGTAATAGACGTAGTATCGTCGTGAACTCCATAGAGCTACAGTACTCAATGGCATTGTGTGTCTCACATCTTAATAGCGGATAGTAACTGTGACTGTGACTCAAGACCACCAGAGGGAGCTGACGGTCTTGAGTCACACTTAATATACGCTAGGGGCGCTTTTAAAAAATGTATGGAAATTCTTCCGTTCGAGAAACGACTCTTAGACCTCCTGATAAGGTAGGCCTTAGCGGACGAGCGACACTGATTCATGCATAAGGAGGCAATTGCAGTAATTTGTCTTTCTCACCAGTGGGGGATCAAAGATTCTGTTTTAGAGCAGCCTTTCTCGTAGGTAGTAGAGCCTTGCTGACTTCAGCATGAATGGGCCGGCTCGACCGGGGAAGTACTACCCTCTCACAGAAAATCGACGTAAAGTAACAGTACCTAAACTGTTGCGTTTCGTTCGGTGAGTGAGAGTACCGGAGGCCCTATCCCTTATTCCTTCTCTCTCATCCCACTCCTCATCCTAACCCTTTTCCCAACCCCAAGGGGCGGCAACGCACTTGTGACTCTTGTGGTGTTGCTTGTGTCCATGGGCGGCGGTAATTGCTTACCATGAGGCGATCCGTCTGCTCGCTTGCCGCCTATTACCATAAAAAAAGCCTGTTTTGCATAGGACTTGAATCGGGTTAAGGAAGGTTCCTCAGTTCTCCTTTGAAAGAAAGGTTTAATCAAGGGAATCACAAAAAGGCTTTTGACCATGTAATTAAAATGTCATTTACGATTTTCCAGGTGCTGAAATTCAAATGCTCTAAATGCAGAGAGGTATACTTCTGCGAGAAATGTTATTTGTATGACAAAGACCTGACTACTGTGAATGATGGACATAAGAAGACTCACTTGGTGCATGAGATCATTGATGGACAGGTATGGGGTTTATGATTATGAAAGTAAATTATGAAATCTTGAATGAATGACTGGCCAACACGTCTAGCAGTCAGTGTCTTGACATAGACCATAGATATTTATATAGAGGCCCATTTCTTATGGGCGCTCTGTAGAAAAACTTTCTGTGACCCAAATTGCCGCTTGGCGGCGTCGCAGTCGCGCTGTGACAGCTGTCTCTACGAGTGCAAGAGAGACGAACTGACGACATCCACCAACTCGCCACTTGGAATGGGCACACGAAATCCTTAAGAAATGCGCTTCTATTATGTCAATCTGTATTCATTGGTCTTGACTGCTACGCCGGTTCACAAATGTTTGTGTAATTGTCCACTGCATGCTACCATTCCATAGACTAGAGTTATTGAAATATGGAGTCTGTTATGTCTCTTTGATGCTCACATATGATTATCATAATTGTGAAATAACACATGGGTCTAATTTATGATCTTCAACATTTTTTACAAGAACTTGTTTCTTGACAAAAATGTTGGCCCTGAAAAAAAAAATTGCTCAGCACCTGCATTAAAAATAAAAAAGCTATTTAACCTTGTTTTTGTCAAAAAACTAATAAAACCTACCCAAACATCATCATCCTCTTAGCAATATCCCAGTTTCAATCTGGGGTCCGCTTACTAGTCTAACCGGATTTGGCTGAATATTAGCTTTTCCACGGAGCAACTGCCTGTCTGACCTCCGCAAGTTCCGCAACCCAAAGGGGAAGCGATATTCCATGGTTTAGACTAGTGTCAGTTTATTTAGAAGGTACTGACGCCCTGTAACGACTGTCAAAGATCTTCATGACAGCCGGGACCGACGGCTTAACGTGCTCTCCGAGGCACGGGACAAGCGATAATTAACAATTCAATACGCACATAACTCCGAAAAGTCATTAGTGCGTGCCGTGGATTCGAACCCGATACCCTCTGCATGGCAGTCTGTTGGTATCTCCACTAGGCTATCGCAGCCACTAAAAAAACCTACCCAAACATTAACTATAAAATATTCCAATGCAGTTTTGTTTCCAGACAAAATCCCCGGAATGTCTGAGCTTTATCAAAGGTATGAAGCGATTATTCTTCTGCACTAAAACTAAGAAGAAACGCGTAGAGAAACCTTCTAAGAAGGGCTCAGAAACTGACGCCCATGGCTCAGTGAGAAGGAGGAAGAATGGCAGACCGGCGATATTCACTTCGACGCCCGGCGCTAAAGCCACCACGAACGCGAACCACCCTGCGAGCATGCTGCAGGATATTATAACGCAGTTGGAATCACAAAACAAGTGAGTGACATACTCATCATGATAATAAGCTTGTGTCCTAAAATGTAATTAGCGATTGAATCGTTCCTTTATTAGATGTTAAACTGAAATAACTGATTTTTTCTTCAAAAATCGATCAGCAACATTACTAATTACAGCTTTTTAAAAACCTTTTTGAATTTGACACGACAACGCTGTAAACCATCATGGCGGTTGAGTGATATCACAAAGTGCAAAACAATACAAACCGTGAATGAAGTCTGGTCTGGTGTACCCACTTTTATTTTGATACTAGCTGACCCAGCGAACTCCGTATCGCCTTTATAAGAGTTTTTATATAATTCCCTTTTTTCCAAGCTCCTTTTCCAAAGTTACCATTGACTTAGCGCTTAATCTCTTATCATTTCAGAGTCTATAAATGATGAACAAACAAACATAGATTTTTATATAATATTGAATTCTCCATTCCTTAAAATATAGGAGAGACGGAGACGATACCCATATCGACTTTAAAAAAAATCCCGTCCGCCATCTTTGATTTCCTATCCGCCATCTTTGATCACGAAATTGTTGTTGTATTTGGATTCTCCATCCCTTAAATCATTAGAGACGATACCCATATTGATTTTTTAAATTTTTCCCATCCGCTATCTTTGATTTCCCATCAACCATCTTGAATCACGAAACAGATGTCGTAGTTGGATTCCCCATCCCTTTTAACATCGCAGACGATACCAATATTGATTTTTAAAATTTTCCCATCCGCCATCTTTGATTTCCCATCCGCCATTTTTGATCACGAAATAGATGTTGTATTTCGATTCCCCACCACATTCACCATACACAATATCGAAGGCGATACCCATATTGATTTTTAAAATTTTCTCATCCGCCATCTTTGATTTCCCGTCCGCCATCTTAGATCACTAAATAAATTTCATATTATTAATCAGCGTCCCGAAAATCTCGAAATCGATACCCATATAGATTGTATCCTATTCGTTTACCCTTTTTTGCCTTTGACCCAACCCTCCCCCTTCTCGTTTGACCATTTTATTATTATGTCTTGCCCCTAAAAGTTGTGGCGTAATTTTATATAGCCTATAGCCTTTCGGAATAATTGCGGCTATCATAGGCAATAACAATTTTTAAAATCCGACTGCTAGTTCCTGAGATTAGCCGACATTATCTTTTAGCCTTTTTAGCCTTTTGCCCGCCTCCAAAGGGTCGAAGCGTTATGTTAATATAGCCTATAGCCTTCCGGAATAACTGGGCTATCGTATATAAAAAGTTTTTTTCAGATCCGACCGATAGTTCCTGAGATTAGCGCGTTCAAACAAACAAACAAACAAACAAACTCTTCCGCTTTATTATAATAGTATAGATATTCTATTTGACAGATAGAAAGTTTGACGTTTTAGTTGTATTTACTACCAAAACGTCAACAACATGAATGGCGGACGTACTGTTAGACGTAATGCTCTCTGATTGGTGTTCACTGTCACAAGAATAAATACATTATTTTTAAGCCTCGTATTCATTAGGGGACATTTGTCCCGCGACCTTGTCACCCGACACGAATTCTACGTGTTGAGCGACGTCGCGGGGGACATCGCCCGACATCGCAGGCGACATCTACGTGTCGGGGAACAAGTCGCTTGTCGACGCTCCGATAGCGTCGACCTTGCGCGACTTCGTGTCCCTAGACAGTTTCCGACGGCATTTGACTTGTGAGGACGTGTGTTGCTATTTGTTCCGCGACTACCCGCGATTATAGCACACTTCGTTGGTCCACACTACCAACGAAACTGTGTTAACACTTAGGCGACATCTTGATCACAATGCCGGTATGTGGACGAGCGAAATGTCGGTCGACATTGTCGCGAGACAGTCGCACGTAAATGTCCTGCGACTGTTCGCGATAAGTCGAGCGACATTGTCCCCGAGTGAATACATGGCTTTTAATAAACTTTATTGACATCTTTAAATCATAATGAATCTATAGAATACTACAATCAAACCAATTTATTCTTAGTGGACACAAGCCTATTGTCTTAGCGTCTGAATAATTTCTCTGCATCAATATATATGTATTAAGTTAGAATATATGTAAATGTTTCTGTCTCATAGCATCATCAATTCATCATCTAGCATTATCTCGGTTGCATCCAAGAGCCTTCGAGACCAAGGTCTGCTTACAGCCAGAGGTCGCGGGTTCGATTCTCGCTCCAGTCAAACATTTGTGTGCGTGAATATGGATGTTTGTCTTAGTCTGATTGTTTCTATGTACGATATGTATGTATTTACAAAAAAAGTATGTATGTATATCCCTTATCTGAGTTATCTAGTACCCATAGTACAATCTCTGCTTAGTTTGGAACTAGATGGTGTTGTGTGTATGTGGTAGAATATTATAATATCGTCATAGTGTATCCTAGTTGCATCCAAGGTGTGCACCTTCAAAACCCGGATTGGCTTACTAATCAAACCATATTTGACAGAATACTTCCTTTTCGAAAGATTAGATCGATAGATGTATACTTTATTCCTCACTAAAGTACAATACATTTAATACAAATTTCAGCTTAATGAATGAACTGTTAACTAGTCATATTTAAAGTTGGATTTGTGCGAGTCTGCACTCGCTGATCACAATCCGACATGGATTGCAGATCATACTGCCGATTTCGTTTTACAGATTTGTACATTGTGTTTAGATGTTTCTTTCTGCATTTTGGTTGTTTACAACACTTATAGCAAATCAAAACCCTATTCTAGATGATGCTTGCTTTTCCTAGCTAAATGTCCTCCTGACAAGAAAAGCCAAAACAAACTCATGAGTAATTGCTTATAAAACACTCATCATCAGCCTTTAATAGTCCACTGCTGGACTAGGCCTCTCCTTTGAAAGGAGGAATTGGCCTACTATACCACGCTGGCCAAGCGGGTTGGTATATGGTTTGTATCAAGTTTTCCTTCTCTTACAGTGCTGTTCTCTGCATAATATGCTCCCTCTGTCGGCTCTTACGACACCCATGGGATGATATGGGGTGGTGACAATTCGTAATCTTAATCCGTCACCACACCGACAAAAACACTAATGCAATCAAGTAAAAAAGCTCGGTAGTAAAAAATATTCGCATTTTTTCCAGAGCCCTTCAAGACTTGTCAAGTCAACTGCAGAGTGAGCTAAAGAATACAGACAACGAACTGAGAGCGAAAGTGGAATCACATTGGATTCAGATATCGGCTCAGATCAGCAGGCTTAAGACGTTGAAGGTAATTCATTGATCATCGCCCTAGCGTTATGCTGGTCGCATCCAAGACTTACGGTTTGGAGTCCGGAGTCCACTTATTAGTTTTATCAGATACTAGAGGACGCCAGCAGCTACGCCTGAATTTTTTTTTTAATTTACCCGTTTTGGCCGATCTCGTGGGAATTTCGGGCAATCCCTTCTTAGTGCACCCCTACGGTCCCCAAGGAACATACATGCCAAATTTCAGCTTCCTGCGCCCAATAGTTTCGGCTGTAGTGTTTCTGTCAGTCAGTCAGTAATGCAAGGATTTTATATATTAAGATTATGACAGAATATCAGCTTAAAGATACTGTCCAACTGTTGGGTACAGGCCTCTTGTCATGATGAGATGGGTAAGGCCATAGTCCACCACGCTGATCAAGAGTAGGTTGGCGGACTTTAGTCATGTCTTTCGAGAATATCATAGACAACTCTCTGACGTGTCGGTTTTCTCACGATGTTTTCCTTCACCATTAAGCAAGCGATAATTTACAATGTAATATGTACATTATTATAGATATATTAGACTGCCTTCGTGGTCCAGCGGATAGCATATGCGACTACTAATCGCAGGTCCCGGGTTCGATTCCCGGATCGGGCAAAAGTGTTACTGGGTTTTTCCGAATTCTCAGTAGCAGCTCGGAGTCTATTGATGTACCCGGTAACGGCAATAGGCCCTGTTACGTGGGTCTTAAAAAAATTCATGGCGAAATGTGGGTGTAATATTACACCTCTGCCTACCCCTTCGGGGATACAGGCGTGAGCCTATAAAAAAAAATATAATACTAGCCGTTTCCCGCGGTTTCACCCGCGTCCTGAGGGAACTACTTGGCGTACCCCAAAAACCCAAATATCTTATGGACCCCTACTTTTTCTAAAATAAAATATAGCCTAAGCTACTCGCAGATAGTGTAGCTTTCTAATGGTGAAAGAATTTTTATAATCGGTCCAGTAGTTTTTGAGTTTATCCATTACAAACAAACAAAAATATTTTTTTTTCCTCTTTATAATATTAGTGTAGATGTACATAACTTCGGGAAGCCATTGGTTCGGTCCGTGGATTCGTACCCGAAACCCTCTGCATAGCAGTCTGTCAGTCTTACCACTAGCCTAAGCCTTCCTTTAATTGCAGGAAAACTTAACATCTGACCAGCCATCAATCCCAGAAGAAAACAGCAATACATCCATCAAGCCTGACCGGCCTCAAGGCTTCGACATGATCAGTCCAATAGCTACAGTCTCAGAAAAGCAGTCCAAAATGACATCGGACATTCAGAACCAGCCCAGGGTGCTGAGTTTGGACTCGGGCAACTTCTCAGTGGTGTCGAAGCATGAGAGTCAGAACCTTATGACTTTGTCCGGTGATGCGTTGAAGCCTGTGGTAGTGCATGCGACCTCTGATAGTATATCTACGGTGTCTATGAATGATATCAGCAATTGGTATAATGGTGAGTGTTTATTACTAATGGCGGATCGCAATATTTGATCTACCCGTAGATTTCGTGAGCTGGGTACTAGAAATACATATTTGACATATTTTGTATGGAACTTGTATCGATGATAGATCGATGATAGATGTAGTATTTAGTAAACTGCCTCCGTGGTCCAGTGGATAGTGTATGCGACTGATGATCGGAGGTCCCGGGTTCGATTCCCGGGTCGGGCAAAAGTGTTACTGGGTTTTTCCGAATTCTTAGTAGCAGCACGGAGTCTGGTGATGTGCCCGGTAACGGCAATAGGCTCGCCCCCTATTACGTGGGACCTAAAAATTCATGGCGAAATGTGGATGTAATGTTACACCTCTGCCTACCCCTTCGGGGATACAGGCGCACAGTGTTTTATTTTATCTCAAAATGACCACCTCCCTGATTATTAGTGAATCAGATAGAGCTTTTTATTCTTATTGCGAGAGTAAAACTCCCACGAATCCATTTTAACTAGTTTAGGAGATATCGGAGGTAAAACTTTTTACCCATATTTTGAAAAAATAATTAAAAAAATATTTTAAAAAATATTTCATCTAAACTTTTACAGTTGCTTTATTTTTTTTACTACATTTTAAAAGGTCTTGTTTTTCTCTATGTTACGAGTCCTTTATGACTGCTCTAGACCGCGTAGGAACCGAGGAATCAGCGATTTTGTGATATTCGTTTTTATTTTTTTTATTGCCATGTTCCTCAGTATTAGAATCTGCAATTTGCTTTAAAAAGAGGTAATAAGGTAGACTACCAACACAAAAAAAAACAACAATTAATTCCGTGGAATCTCGGAAATATTAAGATTTACCCGAACTTACCCGAACCCGGGTAAATACCCGAAATTTTTTTAGTGTAGTAATTTTTTTTAATTAACATAGGTTGTTGGGTACGTTTACGAGAACTGCCTTTATTTGTGTTTTTAGTTAGTTATCTAACTAATTTTGTCGAGTGATAGGTAATATGGTGCGGGAAGGAGTCCACCCTCGAAAGGCAATCGCTGAAACCCCGTACATACATATTACTCTGGAGGACACGGGGGTGAGGCACTATGGAGCCGTCAAAGACTCATAGTGCCACTTTGCCTCAGCACGGCTTGACCCACCGTGCTGAGGGATGTCTGTCTAAGTAAACCCGAGAATAGATCCGTTGGCCTACCCAATCGTCCATTAATTTTTTGCTCTCTTGAATAAAAATATTAAAAGCCTGTAAATGTGTATTTGCGGTCTCTTCCGGAGCATGTGAAGGACCGGCTACGGCGCAATCTGAGCTTCACTTGCCACTCGCCAACCAACATGAGGGTTGGCGCCCTCATGCCCTCCTTGCATTAAGTCATCCGATCGGAGCTCGGACTGACATCCCTCAGCACGGTAGGTCAAGCCGTGCTGAGGCAAAGTGGCACTATGAGTCTTTGACGGCTCCATAGTGCCTCACCCCCGTGTCCTCCAGAGTAATATGTATGTACGGGGTTTCAGCGATTGCCTTTCGAGGGTGGACTCCTTCCCGCACCATATTACCTATCACTCGACAAAATTAGTTAGATAACTAACTAAAAACACAAATAAAGGCAGTTCTCGTAAACGTACCCAACAACCTATGTAAATTAAAAAAAATTACTACACTAAAAAAATTTCGGGTATTTACCCGGGTACGGGTAAGTTCGGGTAAATCTTAATATTTCCGAGATTCCACGGAACTAATTGTTGTTTTTTTTTGTGTTGGTACTTGGTAGTCTACCTTATTACCTACCTCTTTTTTAAAGCAAATTGAAGATTCTAATACTGAGGAATATGGGCAAAAAAAAAAACGAAAATCACAAAATCGCTGATTTCTCGGTTCCTACGCAGTCTAGAGCAGTCATAAAGGACTCATAACATAGAGAAAAACAAGACCTTTTAAAATGTAGTTAAAAAAATATGAAATATTTTTTAAAATATTTTTTAAAATATTTTTCAAAATATGGGTAAAAAGTTTTACCTCCGATATCTCCTAAACTAGTTAAAATGGATTCGTGGGAGTTTTACTCTCGCAATAAGAATAAAAAGCTCTATCTGATTCACTAATAATCAGGGAGGTGGTCATTTTGAGATAAAATAAAACACAGTGAGGCGTAAAAAAAAGATAAATGATTAATGTTTAAGGTTACCTAGCAAAAAAAAGCCTTATAATAGTCGATAGACTTTTGATTTCATGGTTGGCGTAGTGGTTTAAGCGGCCGCCTCGACGTTTAACACTGCGCCGAGTGTCGTGGGTTCGATTCCCACACGAGACAACACTTTGTGTGATTCATAAATTGTTGTTTCGAGTCTGGGTGTCCGTTAGTTTGTAAAGTCCCTCGACGCGACACAGGATTTAGTCCTAGTGCGGGCGTTGTTTAAAAATATATAAATAAATAATAAATAGAAACACTTTACAATGAAATCACTTGCCGAACGCAGACAAATCAATGATGCTATAATTTTTGCGTCTATTCTATAATTACTTATTGCGTCGTATCGTCTAAATTACTCTAAATATCAACATCGTCTTAGCGTTATCCCTGTTACATACAAAATGTTCACCTTGGAGTATGCATTCCGTTTTCTAGTCTATCCAGATTTGGCAGAATATTTAAATTTTCCACAGAGCACTTGCCGTCTGACCTCCGCAACGAAAGAAATACCGGAATACTATGGCTTAAGCCATTGTCAGTATATTCAAGAGTACTTCTCATAAAGACTATCAAAGATCTTGATGACAGCCAAGAGGCTTCTCTCTCTGAGATCTTTGAAGAAGACGGTCTTACCGTCTTGTGCTTAACCTGCTCTTCGAGGCACTGGGCAAGCGGTAATTAACAATTTAAAATCGTCCTTGTCACCCGTTGTATCTAAGACGTTTGCCTAGTCATCATCATCATCATCAGCCTTTAACAGTCCACTGCTGGACTAGGCCTCTCCTTTGAAAGGAGGAATTGGCGTACTTTACCACGCTGGTCAAACGGGTTGGTATAGGGTTTGTATCAAGTTTTCCTTCTCTTACAGTGCTGTTCTCTGCATAATATGCTCTCTCTGTCGGCTCTTACGACACCCATGGGATGATATGGGGTGGTGACATTCCGTATTCTTAATCCGTCACCACACGGACTTTTGCCTAGGTTTTAACAAAATTAAGCTTTTTAAAACATTTGAAATTATTACTACAAAATTGAAGGTGATAATAAATAAATGTATTTGAAAACTTTAATATCTTTTAGAACCGAAATCCCACCCGAACCAGAGGGCCAAGCTAGTCCACCAGGCGGACAGACGTCAGTCTCTAACGGCGGAGCAGAAGTTCGCGGCGGACATTCGCTCCGTGGAGACCAGCAACGACAAGATGAAGGAGCTCAACGCTGACCTGGACACCGTTTTGGACAGGCTTCAGCAGATACTGACTAATAACTTTGCTATGGATGGTACGTATCTCTTGTCCTCATCAAATCAGCCGAAAGACGTCCACTGCTGGACATAGGCCTCCACCAAGGCTTTCCATATTTTTTTAATTTTTTTTATGGAATAGGGGGCAAACGAGCAGACGGATCGCCTGATGTTAAGCGATTACCGCCGCCCATGGACACCCGCAACACCAGAGGAGTCACAAGTGCGTTGCCGGCCTTTTAAAAAGGAATACGCTCTTTTTTTGAAGGTTTGAAGGTAGTATTGGTTCGGAAAAACCGCAGGTGACAGATCATTCCACAGTTTAGAGGTGCGAGGCAGAAAGTTTCTAGAGAAACGCACCGTTGTGGATTGCCAACCATCTAAATGATGGGGATGGAAATGCTGTCGCGTAGAACGATGGCGGAAAGATGCGGCAGGGATTAATCCGAACAATTCCTCGGAGCACTCACAGCTTCACATAGTAGAAGCGATAAAAGATGCATAGCGAGGCTACATCTCTACGCAGCGCCAAGGGGTCTAACCGATTGCAAATATCTTGGCAGTCGACAATTCGAGCGGCTCTCCGTTGGATCCATATGGATCGATCCTGAGCCATCCACACCATCCGCTCCCCATCCCAAAAAAATTGTCAGTCCATCTTGCGATAGGCCTAAAGGATGGTAAGCATTTATCTTGTACTATTCTTGGCTTATTTACATACCAATGCTTTATTATAATCACAATGGTGAAGGAGCTCAACGCTGACCTGGACATTGTGTTGGACGGACTGCAGCAGATACTGACTAATAACTTTGCTATGGATGGTACGCATTTATGTTGTATTTTGAAGACAGTAACATTTTTTTCTTGTTACAAGTTTAAGCAATATTTCCTACAACGCGTGGACAACTACATACAGTCAGTGAGAGTGACGGAGGTCCCATCCATTTTTCTTCAACTCTCATCCTCCTTTTGCTAATCCCATTCAGGCTCACTCTTCTGGAGTATTCATCCAACTATAGGCGACGGTAATCGACTAACATCAGGCGGTCCACCTGCTCAAAAATATACAATTAATTCGTTTTAATCTGTTTTTTGCCATTTTGATTACGCATACAGACTTATATTGTTTTCCTCGGTTTGCAGACTCGTGTTTTGACAACACGCAGTTGCGCGAGACTGCCAACGAGATGGAAGGACTGTTGGGCACACTCATACGCGGCGTAGAACAACGGGCAACACTCAGCGCCGGCAACGGACGGGTGTAGTACACCGGTGTTATACATCTAGTACACCTAGATTTACATGTTTGATATAATGTCTATACGCGGCGTTGAACAACGGGCAACACTCAGCGCAACAGACGGGTGTAGTACACCGGTGTTATACATGTAATACACCTGAGTATAAACATGTTTGACAATATGTCTATACGTGGTGTAGAACAACGAGCGACGCTCAGCGCCGGCAACGGACGGGTGTAGTACATTGTTATTATAACAATGATGTTATACATCTATTATTAACTTACTTCTTGATACAGCCTTTCCCAGGCCACTGACAAGAGCCTCGCCTTATTTTTGTCGCAATGGCATTGGAGTCAATAAGAGGTTTTGACCTATATCTAATGGACTTACGGCGACGTCCTACGTGAGCGACCTGGATGCGAACGCAAAACGTCGCGTAAACAACAGACAGGCGATCCAAGTCCAAATGGACGTACGGTGCGGTGCGGAGTAGCACTAAATGACTCGGCAAAGTTAAGCAACGCTACCACAGGTCGTCACTTAGACGGGCGCCAGCGTGTGGCATTTACATTAGAGCGCTCCCGTGCTTCGGCGGGCACGTAAAGCTGTCGGTCCCGGTTCTTGTCTCAGGATAAGAATCGTTAGGCCATGTCGGAGACCTTCGGGCGGTCTAAAAAACTCCGACACCAGAGTTGGCCACACACGCACACAAGATAGAAAGACAGAAGACGAAATGAATCGAACGCTATCAGTTGACATATTTCGCTATGATATTGTAGGATGATTCGCAAAACAGAATCGCCCTGGGTCTCACCGTACCGCATTGAATTCGCAGCACTTCGCTTCGCAATCGCACTCGCGTTGATTCGCTCACGTAGGGCGCAGTGTTAGATAAACAATCGTGTACTAATTGGTTGTGAAAGCTACGAATCTTATGACATAATTATCTTATGACTTATCTATTACTTTGACTCTCTGTATAGTTTTAATTTATCTCATGTTTGAATCTCTTGTAAATCTAAGATCTCTCTATTTTAGAAAGTTCTATTTGACTTACCTTGTATACTTGGACTTTACTGCCGTTTTACACGTTGTGACTATTTAGCTGTAAGTAGTTTTAAACCTATTGTACCTAATTTAGAATGATTTTAAGACTTAATACTACAACTTTGGTCTATTTTTATTAGCTTCCGTTGTATGTATGTATCTATGTCACAAAAACTTAGGACGCGATTTTGTCCGACGTCGAAACATCGGACTAATTTGAAACTTTACGTATTATTTAAGGACCGATGACAACAATATGAAATTAAAATGAAATCGAAATAAATGATATGAAGTTTAAAAAAACAAACAAAAAGAAATTAAAAATAAAATAATATTTTTTTATTATACTCGAATGTGGCGTAGTGGTTTTATCGACCATTTCGCCGTTAGATAATATTCTGAGTGTCTTAGGTTCGATTCCCACCACAGACAATACGTGATTACATACACATTGTCTGAGGGATAAAATTATAAAATGGATAGACTGTTTTTGTGTCTGTCCTAAAATCTGTATAACATACTCGAAATTATTTACTACAAACGTTTACTACTCTATATTCTCACAAATATGTATTACCTGTATATCTTAGATATATGTTTAGGTAGGTATTTTATTAAATTTATGAAGAAATCTCAATATTTACCTATATACTATGAATATCTTAAAACATTATTAAGCGTATATTTCTTATAAATGAATTTTATATAATTATATTCAATAATTTTTACTAAATTAAGATGACTATGCCGTCCCAGTGTAATTCGGTGCTCAAACACTTTAAATATTTGTGTTAAAATAAAAAAATACAATTAGAAAAGTAACATGCCATATATTTATTTAAAAATGTACATACATTTTCGTGTTTATTAAATATAAAAATAATAATGTCTTCATATAAATTAAAGGTATTGTTATAAACTATACTAAATATTAAGTAATAAATTGCTACATTTCATTTTGTGCGTTAACAGATAAAATAATGAAATATATTAATAAAATAGAGCAATCTATTTTTAATTCATTATAAGTAAGCGTATATCGATTTCTTAGAGTACAGAATATTTATAAACAATGACTTAAACAAGGTCTGGGTTTTAAGACAACAATTCTTGACGATGTACTGAAAATGTTGGTTTGCGGACCTAGCATGAGCTAGCGGGATAAGACAGGACAAAATATAGAATCGCTATTGATTGATTAAACCTCACTTTCACGTATTCAGCCAATGTGAACAGAATTTCTTCAAGATGAAGTTTTGTCACGTTAACTTATGCTAAGTCTTGCTTAGAACCATAGAAGCCTTATTGAAAAATAAAAGGCTGTATTTCGTGTTGTTCTAATTTCCAAACCTTTACCAGTCGACAAGTAAGAAAATCTAGCATCTATATTTATAACAAGAACATTAAAGAGTTATACATGAAACTGAAAATGTAAGGCTTTAGCTCAAATCAAGAAAAAGGGATACTCGCCTTATATTGAAGCCAAAAAAGGAAGATCTAAGGCTAATAGAAGTCTTACTTTTTGGCGTCACTTGCCTTTTTACTTGATCTGAGGTCTTTAGTTATAAACTTTCATATATGATTATGCATGCAGTCCTTATTATATTATTCAACAACTGCTTATTACGAAAAACGCTATAAATATAAAATATATTATAAAAAATAGCAATTAAATTGCTTCGGCACAACCTTATTCCGTACTTAACAATTAAAAGTTCAAACTGATAGTATAATTTACAATAATGATGTATTATATGTTAGCGTAATCTATAATAAATGTTTTATACCGAAGGACGGAGTTTTTATTACCTATTACGTATCTACATTTGGGTAAATTCATATAAAATAGCTTATACGCTTATAATATTCTAGTATTACGTATCGACGCTTGAAAGGAGGTTAGATACTTACATTTGCCAACATTTCGCGATATTATATAGATATAATATCGCGATATTTTATAGAATCTACTTAACCTTTTTTCATCCAACTTAAATATCCCTTGCAAGTTCTGTATTTGATTAAAAGTCTAAAATGCATTAAGCTTTTGTCAAAATGTAGTTTAACATTTTGACTTTGGCTGACTTGACAGCCAGCAATGTATGGATATCAAGCCAAAATGGACCTAACACATTGTTAGCCTCATTTTGGTTTGTCACAATTATATTCTATACAGTGGCCTTTTATTAAGAGTTTAAGTCGATTTTAGGGTGGTTGTGTACATGGGCTTTAGACAGTTTATACGATTAAATTTATTGAAACATTTGCTCTTCCTTAGAAGTACTTGAACTAACTGAAATGTATTTCAATACAAATGGTAGGCAAAAAAGATTAAAATGGTTAAGTCTATATTTTATTTTTTGTAATTATAAATCTCATCATTCAAGCGTCCATATTACTATGATAACTATAATTCCAACCTCTCTCCATTTGAGTATAAAATTCTTGGTGTATAACATTAATTGACATCTATATTTACTGTGTGGTGGTTAGTACCAGGTATTTATTAGGATTTAGGATATTGGAACATCGTGTTTATTATAATAAGAATGAAAAACGTTTTCAATTTCCAGAAGGTATAAAATTGCCATTTGAATTTGCGTAGAGCTTGTACAAATTAATATAGGGTACATCAAATCCTTTGGTTGAAGTTCGGATCTCGCAGGGCCTACCGCATTGTGGTAGATTTGCGCAAATCCTTGCGTTCCCTTAGTGACTATGGAAAGTCAAGGATACGTCATGAGTGTTTTTTTAGTACATAGGCCGTACTACCCTATCCAGAGTCGAAATTCAACTTTGAATGGCGGAAAGAGACTCACAAAAGTGTTTTTCGCTGCGAAAAATGGGTTCATTAAATCCTAGTAAATGCCCAGTTAAGTTGTGACTAATATTTCTAATTGTTTTACCATTGAACATGTAATCTTATTTGCAAGAGAGCAACACGATAGATAGATATTTATCATAAATAATCGATATACCTACAGGGTGTTTAAGAATACAGTTTTTATCTAGTCTGCTGACATAGACATGTGATTGCGTGCTTACCTTTCGGTAGTATTTCCATATAAATTATTTATGACATAAAAATATATTTTACAAGTCATAAAAATATGTTATTTAAAAAGAGCCTTTTATGGTATTTAAGTTATTAATCCGTTATACAGAACATTCAGTTTTGGACTGAGAATGGGGTGAAAACAACACCATTATGTATTTGTTCATTTTGTATCAATATTTCGCATAAAATGTGTTGGCAGTAGATGTGATATTGGCCAAGAGCGGAACAAGCATTATATTAAGTTCGTGGGTACCAGTGTTGGATCCAGTTCATGGTTTGGGGAGGGGAATTTAACCTGGTGAAGTAAAGGACTAGTTTAAAGACTAAGAAGTAATTTTTATTTGGAAGAAAACATTAGATTCTTTTGCCGAAGGTGCAGGGCTTGAAGCCTCGGCCTTCTCTCTGGATTCGCAATTAGTGGTTCAATGACTAATGACGTTTTAGTATTTCCTTTTATGAAACCTATCCTCACCAGGCCTAAGCAAATCCTCTGCCCTCTCAAAAAAAGTGGAATGCATGGGGAAGGGAGAAGGATCGGGGATCCAAAGTTCTGAAACCACCACTTCTTGGGTTCTTGCTTAGTATGTCCACTACGCTAGTCCACGCCTGACATTGTCTAGTTTCGCTTGCTGCTGTTGATGAGGTACTTGCAGCAGTGAGTTAGAAGATGCTTTTCCTTCTCCGTGGAGCCGTTCTGATGGATGGCTGTGGGCCCGCCGCGCTCGCGCGTGTAGATGTCCAGCCCGTACTGACCTGGGGGAACATTGGATGATTAGTACTGTTGGAGTGATTGGTCTTAGTAGGATGTGCATCCAGAAATCCTAAATTAGAAATTGGGGAGTATTTTCATTCCGTTTAAGACTGCAGCCGTTTTGATTTTTTTCTAGACTGCTTCTGGTCCAGTGGATAACGTATACCTATGCATCTGCTGATCGGGAAGTCCTGGATTGGCCAAAAGTTTTACTTGATTTTTCCAAATTCTCAGTAGCAGCACAGAGGCTGTGTCCGGTAACGGCAATAGGCTCGCCCCCTATTACGTGGGACATGCAAATTCATAACATGGCAAAATCTGGGTGTAATATTACATCTCTGCCTACTCCTTGCGGTATACAGGCGCAAGAATACCTATAATGTTTTTTAATAAAAATAGAAAGTTTAAAGGAGTATGGATTTAGTAGATTCCTCTCGGTTTCGCCGGTTAAAATTGATCTTAGCTCTCAAGTTGGCCACTCCAGGTCTAGAGGATAGTTCCGTTACAAAGTCCCATACGTACCTTCTTCAGGGAACGTGATGTAGAAGGACACGATGTCGTCGGACACGTTCTGCTGCACGTACTTGGAGAGGCGCTTCTCGTCGACGCTGTTCTTGTGTAGCGTCGCCATGAAGTCCGCCAGGGGACGCGACATGCGGAACTGGATCTCAAGCTCGCGACCCGCGAATACTAACGCTTCCTGCAAAATTATAAGAAAAGTTGAAGAAATGTATAATATCTCTGTCTCGTAACCATTCTTACGAATGGTAGGTACACAACGTTGGCCAGACTTTGTAATGTAACATTCCTGCAAAATATGAGTGAGCATTGCCAAAAATTATTTAATTTTCAGGTCCACTCAACTCCAAAAGCATATAGTTTTGCCCAGATAAGTGACTTTAATGTTTTCTCTGAAAACTCATTGGATCCCTGGTTGTTTTATCTGAAAACTTCCCGCACTGTGTCAAGAAATATCAAAATAAGCTTTTCCCAGCGGACGAGAATTAATTCGGTCAATTATACTTATATATTACTATGGTTATGGTTTTTGGAGAGACTAGATGGCGCCACTATCTAGTAAAGGTTGATATAAAACTGCTCTGTGTTTATTTTCATAAAAAATAGTAAAAGTTGCATTTCATCAGCAAAAGTTATAACGACTGTGAAATTTATTTCATGATTCGTACCTAAGTACAAGTGTTATCTCAAACAGCCATCAACTATAAGTGAAAAAACCAAGAAGAAGTATTTGTAAACAAGTTATAAGTGAATACTACCGAACACCAATTAAATCAACCACGAACGGCCTGCACTCATTATTGGAACATCAAAATAAAAGCAATTAAGATGGAAAACGTGACTATGAGAAACAAACTGACGAGATCCCAATCACAAGTAAACTTATCGACTAGTCAAGACATATTGAACTCAACTATGTTAGATTCGACTATGTTGAGTATACAGAGTGCTACACAAAATAATGACCAATCAATTGTTGAGGACCTAAGACGAGAAATAAATGAGTTTAAGGAAAAATTAAAAAGCGCAGATATAGAAATTGAAAATCTTAACTTCGAAAACTCTCAATTAAAACAAAATATTCATGATCAGCAAATGCAAATTGAATTACTGAAGAAAATAACCTGCACTACCTCTCAACAAAGAAACTAGTCATCACCAGTGTCGAAGAGACTACTAAATATGAGATTAAGCACGTCTCGCCACTCTCCAATACATCTAGCTAGAAGTGCTTGCACAAACACTCTATTATCACCCAGTAAACCAATTTGGAAACAAAACATTTCCGAGAGCAATACGACTGACCAATCAAATACCCACAAAGATAACTATAAAATTAATAAGGAAACGAAACGATCATCTACAGTAAGCGCACCAGTTTTATCAAAAACACAAATCGTCAAGCACAGGGTAATTATTCTAGGCGATGGCCAAGGACGTGGTCTACGCTATATCTTGCAAAATCTACTTGGACCAGAGTACGCTGTCAGCTCCTACATAAAACCCGGTGCGACACTAAAAGAAATCTTGAGATATCCACAAAAAGACATCAACACATTAACTAAAAGGGACTACGTTATTGTACTTGGCGGATGCTGCGACAAAAATCCGTCTGATATAGACATCAATCTACATCGTTGGCTATCTCTAACAGCTAATACAAATGTGATCATAAGTGAAGTACCAAAGAACAGGTTTTTAAAAGAGTCTAAAATTAACTATCTACTCCGTTTTATCGGTAAGAAATATAGTAATGTATTCTACATAGACATGAACTACTCTAGATCTTTACCGAGCAGTCAAAATTATGTATTGAATCTTGCAAGGTCACTGTTGAAAGAAATACTATGTTTAAGTTATAACTTAAAAGTATCTCAATATAAGACAATGTTACTAAATAAAAATAGTAAATCATCTGTAGACAAATGTGTCCAAGTTAGTTTAGATTTTGATCAAAATGGGCTGAGTAATCACAACAGAGAAAGTGTCGATTGCATTAGCTATTTAAGGAACAAGCCAGAAGACCATGAATCTGCCAAAAATAAAAGCCCAAATCCAAATAATTTATTTCGTTTATAATTTTGTTACTGTTCTCCATCAAAATATTAATGGATTGCTCAATAAATCTGACATGCTGTCTATTTGTATCCATGAATTAGCTACACAAAATGTTTTTGTTGACGTTCTATGTATCACTGAACACAACATGACGGAAGGTGACGATGTTTATCTTACAATCTCAAATTACAGGCTTGTGTCTTATTTTATGAGGGATAGCAGACATGGAGATTCGTGTATATTATTAAAAAACAACATCAAGTTCAAGGAATTTAGTATCATTTCAAAATTATCTATTAGTAATATAATTGAATGTTGTGCTATCGAATTAGTGGAAAATCAGACAATAATTAAGTATATGTATATATAGACCTCCAAATTCCGCTAGCAATTCAATAACAAGTTTGTAACGGAGCGTATGCTAAGGTTGTCATTGTATAAGCGTAAGCTAAGTATGTCGTCACTATATAGCCATGTACTTTAGATTTACTCACGAGTAGCTCTAAGACAGTTAAACTAAGAACAGTATTGTGAGATCGAAATATACGGATGTGCTACATGAACCCACTGACTTTAATTGATCTAGAACATTAGTGCCGTAACCCAAGGTCCCTCCTATATTTGGTGACCCCGACGCCCGCGTTCTAAAACAGTATTTTGCAGTGAATAGTTCGAACAGTTAAATCAGGAAGATGACTACTCCGTCGTCCGCGGTTGACCTTGCAGCGATATCGCTAACTTCCAAAATCCCGGAGTTTTGGGTAGACTCACCCCGCGTGTGGTTTATAAGAACTGAGGCAATGCTGGCGCCACAGAAGTTAGCGGACGAGGCCAAATACGACATCGTTGTCTCCAAACTATCCAAGGAGGCGATACAACAAGTTACGGATTTGCTGATCGATCCACCGTCTACAAAAAAATTTGAAGCATTGAAGGCTCGCCTGTTGACCATTTACGAGGAATCCAAAAATCGGCAACTACAGAAACTCATCAGCGAAATGGAATTAGGCGATCAAAAACCATCGCAACTTCTGCGTCGCATGAGAGAGCTAGCCAAGGATAAGATACCGGATGACACACTGAAAATCCTTTGGCAAGGACACCTACCTTCTCCGATACGCGCAGTACTAGCAGTTTCGGACACAAAGGACCTTGACAACTTGTCGACCATAGCCGACAATGTCTTCGAGACCACGCGTGCAGTACACGTCACTGAAGTAGCGCAGCAGCAGCCGAACACGTCCAAGGACACAGAAATGATAATGGCGGAGATAACGAAGCTAAGCTTGAAGATAGCTGAAATAGAAAAAGTTGGCAGATCCAGACAACAATGGAATCAGGGAGGTAATCGTTCACGTTCTGTTTCACGCAATCGAAGTCGCGATCCTTCGAGGCCACGTAGATCACCAGAGAGTCCTGACTGGCTATGTTTTTACCACCATCGCTTTCGTGCAAGAGCATTGAAATGCACTGAGCCATGTGCATGGAAGAGCAAGCAGGAAAACTAGCAGGAGTACGGACTGCGGCGGAGGTCTGTACTATATCGCCCTACAACCGCCTTCGGGTCACAGACCGTAATAATGGACTACGTTTTCTCGTCGATACTGGCGCAAATATTTCGGTGCTACCGCGTGACAAGCTAGCGAAAAACCTACGGAACAGTGAGTGCCAAGAATATACATTATATGCAGCGAATGGGACTAGAATAAAGACATACGGTACGAAAAGTTTAGTGCTAGATTTAGGCCTACGTCGAGCATTTCGATGGACATTTGTCATAGCGGAAGTTCATCAACCAATTCTAGGTGCAGATTTCTTGGCCAAATATAAGCTATTAGTAGATTTAAGTAAGCATAGGTTGATTGACCAACTGACAAACATAAATGTTTTAGCTTCTATCGTAGCCAGTAACGATCCGTCAATCACGACCGTAGATGTAAGTCACCCTTATCATTCCCTTTTAGCAGAGTACCCAGAGATAACTAAACCGCTTTCTTTTAAGGAGCCGCCGAAGCATTCTGTGTTCCATTTTATAGAGACCAGCGGCCCGCCGGTGCATGCGAGGGTCAGACCGTTGCCACCTCACCGCTACGCTAAGGTAAGGGAAGAATTTAAAATAATGCAAGAAATGGGGATTTGTAGACCGTCGAAAAGTGCGTGGGCAAGTCCTCTACATGTTGTTATGAAAAAAAACGGTGAAATACGTCCCTGTGGCGATTACAGAGCACTCAATGCAATTACAAAGGCAGACCGCTATCCTATACCGAGGTTGCATGACTTTACGTACTTATTGGCTAACAAAACAATATTTTCAAGGTTAGATATTCGCCGAGCATATCATTGTATTTGTGTACACCCCGACGATGTAGAGAAGACCGCCATCACAACGCCGTTCGGATTATTCGAGTTTCCGCGCATGACGTTCGGTTTACGAAATGCCGCGCAGACTTTTCAACGGTTTATGAACCACACCGTCCTTGCAGGTCTAGATTATGTGTACTGTTATATAGATGATATTTTAATATTTAGCGACCCTGACGACCATGAAAACCACTTACGAGAAGTTTTCAGCCGTCTGAACGAGTTCGGTATCACTATTAACTTAGAAAAATGCACATTCGGTCAGTCTAAGGTTGAATTTTTAGGGTTCGAAGTTTCTACACAAGGTATTCGACCGCTCAAGGACAAGGTTGATGCCATAGTTAATTACCCTAAGCCCGAGACTATTGAGCAGCTTAGACGATTCCTAGGCATGATTAATTTTTACCGCTTACATTTGCCACATGCAGTAGAATATCAGGAACAATTAAATCAATATTTGCAAAATTCAAAGAAAAAAGATAAAACAAAGATAGTTTGGACGGAAAAAACCAGCGATGCTTTCTCACAGTGTAAGACGAGCTTACAGAGCGCGGCGACGTTATCGTTCCCGTTACCCGATACCCCGTTTGCGCTCATGAGTGACGCGTCCAGCACGTGCGTCGCAGGAGTCTTACAACAATTTGTTGATTCTAAATGGATACCTTTAGGTTACTTTTCAAAGAAAATGTCTGCAACTCAAGTTAATTACAGTACCTATGATCGGGAGCTTCTGGCAATTTACCTCGCGATAAAGTATTTTCGAAATATAATTTTCAATCTGTATTTTTGTGTATTTTGCTTTAGAAAAAATGTAGTGCGTAATTATTGTTCGTGTGCATCTACCTAGTTTAACTGTGTTTAGTGTGATAAGAAAGTTAACGTAAGTACTTACCTTAGGTAATGTATCAACACCTGCTGTGTTTACATGTTATAACCAGTGTTATACTGAATATTATAAAATATGGTGTATTGTTGTATTGTATTGTACCATGATATTATTGTGTAGGTACTTATTTTAATAATGTAAGAAAATGCAAATATTTTCTAAATTTTATTTTATTTTGGTTTGTATAACGGAAATTGCACATGTCTAAATTATAATATTATGAGAAATTTAACTATTTTTTTTAAAGGGGGGGTTGGTGTAACGGAGCGTATGCTAAGGTTGTCATTGTATAAGCGTAAGCTAAGTATGTCGTCACTATATAGCCATGTACTTTAGATTTACTCACGAGTAGCTCTAAGACAGTTAAACTAAGAACAGTATTGTGAGATCGAAATATACGGATGTGCTACATGAACCCACTGACTTTAATTGATCTAGAACATTAGTGCCGTAACCCAAGGTCCCTCCTATAAGTTTTTTTACGATATTAAATAAGGTTTTAAAAAACATAAGCTCAAATGGAAAGAAAGTAATCCTATGCGGAGATTTTAACATTAATATTTTAAAGCAATCTAGGGTTTCCAGCGAATTTATTGAACTATTAATTAGTTATAACTTGAAACTACAGGTCAAGGAAATAACGCGTTTTGCTAGTAAAAGTTGTATAGATAATATAGCCCACAACTTAAAATCGTTTAAAGTCACTACCAAGGAGCTAGCACTGTCAGACCACAATGCACAAATTATTAAAATCCCGGTTAAAAAAACTTGTACTTTAAAATATTGGTATTCATTCAAAAGAATTTATTCTGAAAATAACAGAGCACTATTTATTAAATATTTAAAACAATTAACCAACAGTGATGTTTACCGCTGTTTAGACGCAAATCGTGCCTACAACGAATTTCACGAAAACTTTATTATGCTTTATGACCTGTGTTTCCCCTTAACCAGAATTAAAAATTTTAACAAATCAAGACCAAACTGGATCTCACGCGGCCTAAAAATATGTAGCAAATAATAATATAAAATGCCATCTCTTGTGGCAGTATAGAAAAATACCAAACGCTTCAAACAAAAACGCATTAAAAAATTATGCTAAAAGATACAAAAAAATAATAAGGCTGACAAAAAAATCCCAAAACGATTACTACATTAGGACTGCCACAAACAAAAGTAAAGCGACGTGGGATGTCATTAATAACATCAAATATAAATTTCCGGTTGATAGCGTGGGACAAATAATTACCAATGACGAAATAATAACCAATCCCAAAGACATAAAAGCTAAATCGTTTAATGACTTTTTCCTTGACATAAATAATAATGACAACAAACAATTCAATACACTTAATAATTATTTTAATAAATTGACATATCATTCTAATTCTATATTTTTGACCCCAACAATTCCAGAAGACATCAATAAAATAATAATTTCATTAAAAAATAAAAACAGTACCGGTTATGATGGTATTGCGACTAATATTGTTAAAAATGTTGCTAATATAATATCAGAACCCCTAAGTTATATAATAAATTTATGTATAGAAGAAGGCATATTTCCGGACAAATTGAAAATTTCAATTGTAAAGCCAGTTTTTAAAAAAGGTGACAGAACAAATATGAACAATTATAGGCCCATAGCGCTATTACCTATCTTTGCCAAAATTTTTGAAAAGGTCATTTATAAATGTCTCTACACTTTCCTCGAAAGCCATGACATCTTTTCTCCAAGTCAAGATGGCTTTAGGAAAAATAAGTCGATTAACGTAGCAATATATAATTTCTTAGGAAACATTATGAATAATTTGGACAAAGGACTACCGGCTGTAGCAATATATATGGACATGTCAAAGGCTTTTGACCGCGTTGACCATAATATTCTTATGAGAAAACTATATGCATACGATGTGAGAGGCAATGCATACAATCTCATAAAATCATATCTATCTAATAGGCAACAGATTACAGAGATAAGGAAAGTAAACATAGTCACAAAAATAGAAGAAACCTTTACGTCTGAATCCAGAACGGTAGAACTTGGCGTTCCACAAGGAGGTATCTTATCCGCTCCTCTCTTTCTGGTTTATATAAACAACATGCCTTCGGTAATAAATCACGACATGGCATTATTCGCTGACGATAGCACTGTACTACGAGGGTCAAACTGAAAGTTCTTAGAACTGGCCACTTATAAACAATATAATAAAAAAATTATTCTAAAATTTGAAAATAGAACTCTTTGCCAATATTACTGAGTATATATTTCATTCATTTGTCATTTGTTTTACGATTTGGCGGCAAATTGAAAATTGTCTGTGTCACGTCAACATGAATTTAACACGAGAAAATTTTCGTGCAATGATTTTTTATGACTTTCGATGTCATTTAAGTCAACAAGAAAGTTATGATAGACTACGATTGGCCTTTCACGATGAAGCCCCATCTCGTGCGACTGTTTACAACTGGTTTAATGAGTTTAAACGTGGTCGCACTAATCTCACTGATGATGTACGTGAGGGACGGCCTTCTACGGCGACGACTGAAAATAACATCTGTGTTGTGCGGCGTATGATAGAGACTGACAAAAGAGTGACCTATCAGCAGATTCGGACAAGCTTAGGCATCGGTATGAGTCAAGTGCACAAAATCCTCCACGAACATTTAGCGGTCAGGAAGCTTTGCGCCCGGTGGATACCTCATAATTTGACTAAGGCTCAAAAACTCCATCGTGTGGATTGGTGCCGTAAAATGATTGAAAGATTTAACGGAGGTGACTCAAATGCTGTGTTCGACATACTAACAGGTGACGAAAGCTGGATTTACTGTTATGATCCTGAAACCAAAAGATAATCTGCTCAGTGGGTGTTTCCTTTCGAGGAGTTGCCAACTAAAGTGAAGAGAGATCGAAGTGCGGGAAAAATAATGGTGGCCTCGTTCTTAGGAAGGATAGGTCATTTCGCAACAATTGTGTTAGAGGATCAAAAAACAGTTTCTGCAGAATGGTACACTACCAATTGTTTGCCACTTGTCTTGGAAAAAGTTCGAGAGAAACGACCTCGCAGTAGGATCCTCCTTCACCACGACAACGCCTCGTCGCACACCGCCAAGCGAACGATCGACTATTTGGCGACATCAAACGTTGAATTACTGGGTCACCCGCCGTATAGCCCTGACCTCGCGCCTTGTGATTTTTATTTATTTCCAAAAATTAAAGAAAAACTTAAAGGAAAGCGGTTTATGAATGCTGAAGCGGTGGCTGCGTATCGCGATGCCATTGAAGAGACCCCTAAGGACGAGTGGGCAAAGTGTTTTTCCCAGTGGTTCCATCGCATGCAGCGGTGTATTGACGTCAATGGACAATATTTTGAAAAGATATAATAAAACTAATAACTGGCTAATGTAATCAGTTTTTGATTTTCTAAGAACTTTCAGTTTGACCCTCGTATTCACTAATGACAATACAATTAACTTAGAATCTGACATTAACGAATCTTTAGTTTTAGTAAATGACTGGCTTAATTCAAATAAATTAATGATTAATATTGACAAGACCAAAATAATGAATTTTAAAATAAGAACTCGACGTACGGGTACTTTAAACGTCAAGTATCAAGATAAACACATTGAAGAAACAGAAACAACAAAATTTCTAGGGTTACACGTTGATGACAAAATAAATTGGAAAAAACAAGTCGACTATGTCTGCAAAAAATTAAGCAACTTCTCATATGCACTTCACAGATTAAGCAAAATTGCAAACCTACCAACACTAATAACGGCATACCATGGTTACGTCAGCTCTAACCTTAGATACGGTTTGATATTTTGGGGCAATAGTGTTGATAAGGAACGCGCGTTCATTGCACAGAAACGGTGTGTCAGAGCAATTTTCAACCTACAGAAAACCGAATCGTGTGAACCATTTTTCAAACAAATGAACATATTAACATTACCGTGTCTGTATATTTTTGAGGTCGCAGTTTTTGTCAAAAATAATACTGCTCTATTTAAATATCGAACCCTTATACGGCATCAGGACACATGAGTAGATAAAAGGAACAGAGACACAGCTTCATACAACAGCGCGAATCGGTTGCACTACTACAAGCAGGCGGCTTAGGTGTGCGTGACTACTGGCCGCTTGTCGTGTACGCGGCGAGAGTGGAAAAAAACGGTTTACGTAGGCACAGGCAGTTGACAATTTAGGGTTATTACGACGCACGTTGTTTGTTTTGTACGTTGCAAGTTTTAATATTTTAATGTAAAAACGTGGTGTTTTAATATTAATAATGGTTGTTTATTGTACTGTGTGTATGAATAATACTAGATGAAATAATTCAGTAATTATAAAGATTTTATCGATGGTAACGTACAATTGGGTTTTTTAATTAGGTATACCTCCTAATAATTTTGTCGCATTAGTTGAATTGCTCGAGCAAAAGTTTCGCGAATATTTCGATCTTGAAATAAATATTGTCAATGTTGGCAACGATATACTTAACATGTTTGCATGTTGTCCACCAGGATCTCCTAGCCCGATCCCCCAGAGGATCCTCATGATCTCATTAGTTGTCAAATTGTGTAAAAGCAATTACTTAATGTTTACAAAACCAATGACTATCAGAAAGTGATCAGCCATCGATAGGGATTACAAAAAAACAGGTGCATGCGATTTTCGTCTTTATTGACGTAACTCAGAATTTATAATTTTATTAACGTATCAATGTCAGAAAGCAAGAAAATACCTAAAATAAAGTCTGTCATTAATCGTCAATAAGGTCGAAAATCGCATGCACCTGTTTTTTGTAAGCCCTATCGATGGTTGATCATTTTATAGTCATTTGTTTTGTAGACGTTCATTTGTCTTACACAATTTCTTTTTATACTTATTTTAGATACCTATCCCCGTGGTAAAACTAGTGGCACATAATAGCTAAAGGAGATTCTTATGTTTATTAGCAAAATAGATCATATTACCAGAAAATATTAGTGGTATCGTTGGGAATGTCAAATAAATCACGTCGTCACGTCTTGTCCTTGGTAACAAATGTATATTTTTATTCCGTGCTTTTAAAAGTTTCAGGTGCGTGCCTTTTTTGGTTCCACTCGCTATTTTATTTACAACTGTACTTCTGCCGTATAGCGAATCCGTCGAGTCCAAGAATCTGAATCACGTATTTGTCGAGTTGGGAATCTGCCGAATCACGAATCTGTCCAATCCAGAATCTGTCGTATACCTACCGAACAAGCGATTTGTCATAACCTATTGTGACAACCCTACCAAAATTGGTAACAAATTTACAAGCTCTTAAGAAGCTGTCTCTCTGTTCGGTTTATTTACTCATGTGATCAGGACAAGCTAGACATAGTTCCTAGTAAGACTCATTTCTTACACAAAAGTATTTTCTGCGCGGCTCCCCGTATATACAATAATATTCCAAGACCTATAAGAGCAATTACTGAAGTAAAATCATTTAAAAAGAAACTCCATGAACTGTTAGTGAGCAAATGCTATTACTCTATGAAAGACTTCTTTGCCGACAAATCACTATTAAAATATAATCTGCCTGGGTCATGATGCGTTTTGTATACATACATGTACGTGATGAGCAACATGTTTTTTCGAGTTGATGAAGTAGAAAGTCCTTTTAGTTACAAAACTGTTTACTGAAATTTATTAAAATTAATATTTAATTAACTAATCATTTGCGATGTGTTATTATAATTATTATTGTTGACATGCATGTTTTTTATATATTATAATAATATGATGTAAAATCAGTATAGATGACTTACCTACATTATAATTATTGTACGCCTTAAGGGTAGGACATAGCTGCTCGCAGAATATTTAATTAAGACCATCTGTATTATGTACAATTACCTATGATCCACAATAAAGATGATTTGATTTGATTTGATTTGCAGTCAACCAGTTGAATTTCGATATCCGGTACGGCATTGTTTACTCCAAATGCTCGTACCTAATCTAATAGCTACTTATAAAAACTCATTCATGCGACATCTTACCTGGTGCGTGATGGGTACAAGTCCGAAGAGTCTGGTGGCCTTGGTGGGGCCCCACTCGCCGCTCGCGCAGTCCGGGAGTGGCACCATCACTGTCTGTAGCTCAGCGCAGCAAATCTATAATGTGGCATACAATTAAACGTCGTTAACATTGATGGAGATCTGCCTAAGAGAACTTTTTTAACATGATGTCTAACTGGAAGAATGGAGTCATATAGAAATCGTCAAAAGTCATAGTACCTAGTTATTATAAATTTGATTTTAGGTATAAGTAAAAACAACAACGATAGAGTCATCATTAGCGTCAAAAGTTTTGCCCACACGTGAATCTAGTGTTCAATAATGCCATCCGATGGGGTGTTTGCTTGAGATAACATCCGATGGCATTGGAATGAGATTCGATCAGCAGCCTCGCCTGTGCAGAGTACAAATCATGTTAGGTAGGCCACTTAGCGAAAGGTTTAACTGTTTTAATTTAACAGGTACTGTTAAAATTAGACCTAAAAATACCTTTCCTTCAATTGAGACTGGGCATAAAATGCACAATAATTTAAACTATGCAACGTTAACACAATTAAAGGAAGTGTACGTACCTTAAATTTGCAGACGCTCTTGAACTTCATAGGTTCGCCGGTGAGGTACTCTCGCGGCGTGACGGCGTTGGCGAAGATGTCCAGCAGGAAGGCGCCGCTACAGGGCGCGTGCACACGGAACGACACCACGTTGCCCACTACCGACTGTGGACAAAAAACTCTTTTAAGTGGATGAGGGCATTTTAGCAAGCATTCGTAAATTTTGAGAAATTAAAAGAGGATTTTTTGAAGTCCTGATACTTGATGCACAAAGGCATTTTTCTCTGCTGAAACGAATTTTTGGATTGATTAATTTGCATACTTTGCAAATAAGTCATATGCTTGGAATCGTACTCATTGTTTATTTTTAGTTGAGTATTTATCAATTATTTCGACCACAACCTACCAGCAGAATGTTGACAGGAATCTCTTTCTTTCTGTTTTAACTAAGTTACCCTTTTCATCAACACTGTATTTCATGACATTCGATCTAGAGGGAGAAATTGCTAAGGATGTCGAGCATCCCGCAAAAGAATCTGTTTCCTCCCAAAAAAAGAAAGTCTGTCTTAATTGTTTCCAGTAAAAAAACATTCCTCTTGCAACTACAAGTAGCTCCTCTCCCACCCAAATTAAATTTCTGGATCCGCCTTACGTTCCTGTTTATTACATCACAATTCACCAAGCTGTGCATCACACTTACCTGCATAACGAATCTCTTGAGGCTGACTCCGTCGAAGCCGTCACCCTCCGTGTCGTAGAACTTGAGGTTGTAGTGGAAGATAAGCGAGCTCTGCATGTGAGCGGGCATGGCTATGCGCATAGTCGCCGCACCTAGACACACCATATCAATATTGAACATCTTAGTTTATACCTACGCACATCACCATCTTCGCGTACTTTTGGTCAAATAACGCCTTATATCATCAATTTATCGTCATCTTAGTGTATCGATATTAGACCAAAAAATGCATATTTAATAGGTATTTATTAAGATTTCACTGTAGCCGTACGCCGAAAAATACATTTAAGAAAATTTTCAGGCTTATAGAATAAAAGGACACAGGGCTTCTTCACATCGTTAGTATTCAAATAGTTCACACTGCCTCGTTGGTCTCGTGGCATAAATGTGCGCGTGGGATTGGGAGGTCTCGGGTTGGATTCCCGGGTCGAGCATAGTGTTGTTGGGTTTTTCCGTTAGGAAATTCTCAGTAGCAGCACGGAGTCTGGTAATGTGCCCGGTACGGCAATAGGCTCGCCGCCTATTACGTGGGACCTAAAAATTCATGGCGAAATGTGGGTGTAATATTACACCTCTGCCTACCCCTTCGGGGATACAGGCGTAAGTCTATAAATAAAAAGTTCACACAGCATTCTTCATACCGTTTTTGTGCATTGCTAGTCAATATGATTGGCCTGTACTATGTAACATGCTGACCAGACTGGTTGGTAGGTATTTATAGGATTTAATTCGGAATTTTCCGTCTCTTCTCAAAGCTACTATAAATCTGTTGCTTTATGTTTTTAATTTGGTCCCTTAATCGCCTCTTACGATATCCATGTACCTATCTACAGGAACGCAGAGAAGATGCAGATGAATTATGTAGGTAAGTTCAAATAATCAATAGATTTAGCAAACCCACCTGTCGAATCAGTGTACATAACAGCCTTGGTATTGGGATCGCTGAAGTACAACCCATATCTGAAGAAGAGCGAGCGAACGAACGGCAGCTCCTCGAAGTCATGCAGGGTGATGGGAGTCTTGAGGAGCTGCCAGTCGGCCTGCAGCGGGAAGAACTCGTAGATGAACTCGCGCGGGTCCGTCAGGAAGTAGTGGTCGTCGTACTCGTATCTGGTGAGGAAAGTCATCGGTTAAACCAGGGTCTTAGACCTTTTGCAGTCACAAAACACTTTCAGAATTTAAGAAATCCATTGACCTCTACTAACGAATATCCTGGGTGAAAAAAACACACTAGTCGTCGCTGCCAGTTCGTTTGAGGCGCGAGTTTATTGCACAAATCCCAAATAAATATGTTGAGGGTTAACTGTGGACCCCTGTTATTCCTGCTACGGACGCCTAAGGGTTCATGGGTCTGACTTTAAAATTCCCTGGGTTAGAGGAAGAAGGCTCTACTGATCGGGAGGTCCCGAGTTAAATCACAATAATACAGTTTTTGCTGGGCCGGGACTAGCAAAAAGTGTTACCGAGTTTTGCCGATTTCTCTATGCTCACTCCTTACTACGTCGGATCAACAATTTATAAAGCCAAATGTGAGTGTAGTATTACGTCTCTACTTACCTCTTCGGGGGTATCCCCGTCCCCTGTATAGGCGTGAAAATATATAAAAAAGGAGCCATCAGTCATCATCCTACTACCGTTATCCCATCTCGAGGTAGAAAGAATGATCTGCCCATCCCCTTCACTGTTCTATGGTTTGAGTAGGTTTACTTACAAAACCACTATGGTGTCCTTGAAATCTTTCAGCAGTGCAGTCATGCGAAACGCGGTTAGATGCTATGCCTCCCCAGCTGTAATACTGACCTCAAGCTATCACTCTTCCCCCTATTCCCAGGTTTGGGCGCATCCTTAGCGTTGACCAGATGCCGTGCCCCCCAGTTGCACTGCACGAAGCGCCAGGCTCCGGCCACGTACACAGCGTTCCAGGAGTTGCGGAACCTGTTGTCCTCGAAGCGCACGCCCGGCTGGTAGCCCGCAGACTTGCTATAGCCTTTGATTACTACGCAGTGGAGACCTGCGTAACTGGAAGACAAAGAAACACGATACATAATTAAGATTAGCTATGTAGGCCATTGTAGCTAGTCGGATTTTAGAAGAAGCTATAATTATGATGTGCCCGATACATCACATCGGGGCTTGGGTTCATTATATCAGCCGAAAAAGACGTCCACTACTAGACATAGGCCTGCCCCAAGGCTCTCCAGATGGATAATTCCTGAGCCACCAGTAACCATCCGCTGCCCGCGATCCCAACAACGTTGTCGGTCCCCCTCTCGGGACGTCTACCTCTGCTACAACGTCCGATGCGTGGCCGCCACTCCAGAACCCTTCGGCTCCAAAGGCCATCGGTTCTTATGAACATGAGCCCTGCCCACTGCCACTTAAGCTTGACTATTCCGAGAGCTATGTCGGTGACTTCGAGTGGGTATTATTGGCCACAATTTGGGATTTGGCTAAAAAAGGCTAATTGTGGTCTAACCTTTTCCATAGGAGGAAAACCGTACCTATGAACACGACATAGCTGACAATACTATAAAAGCTTACCTGCACAATCTCTTAAACAGTACATGGTAACTCTCAGTCCCGTGCTTGATGCCTCTAAGCAGTCCGAGTGGCGAGTCGCCTCTCAAGTTGTCGTCAAACTGGATGTTGTTGAGGTTCTTGACGGTGATCCAGCGGAAGATGGTCCGCGCCTTCTCCACGTCGCTGGCGCATCTGCCCACCAGCTGCCTCACCAGGTCTGTGAACGTTTTTTGGTCTTCTTGTGCCACCTGGAAAAATACCGACATATTAGTCACTTCTCGCTTTTAGAAGATCACTGCGTTGTGGTTGTGGTGTTAGGCCAGATGTCCAATTAATAGTAGATAACTCCTTAGAGATAACGACATTTACTGAACTGGTTTAAAGAAAAACAGGTCATAGACGTAATTCACACACAAATTATTTGCTCGCTATGCCTTGCCACCAGCACCTGGTCGCCCTCGGTTCAAAAGACGAAAGCGTTCTCAAAGAACGCTCGGCTGACGCAACGTAGACGCCGAGGTGCCGCTGCTTTAACGCTGAGGCCCAATGTGAGGGCGGCCTTAGTTTAGAAGTGCAGTTTTTTTCTCTTTATATAACATACTCTGTAAAAGTCAGCACGATAGCCTGCTTTAATATAAGCCAAATGACTGCTTCCGTAGAGGCTGTTGCCGCTGTTGTCACCAATACTTTAGAGATAATGTTATCAGTTCGTTACCTACCACAATATACCTAGCACAGAAAATGATGTAGAAAGAAACTCACCGAAATAGCAATTTTGTCGACGTCAGCGAACTCAGCTGGGTCGGTGTAAATGTGGAACTTGGAGACGAGGGGAGGCTGTGGGGGCGGCGCGCGCGCGGGGTACGGGGGTGCCTCCTCTCCGTCCACGTAGAGGGAGGACCCCGCCATGTACTCCGAGCGACGCTCCTGGATCAACTCCATCATCTCGTGGCTCTGCTTCTCTACTAGCGCTGCAGTTGCCGCCCTGGATGGACGAGAATATTGTTTAGTAGATTTCTCGTGATTATATTCATTTACCCATGGAAAACTCTACTACCACAGTATGGATTACTCCTGTCGTGGCATAAATTACGTTAAAAACGAGCATGTTGCGCTATGCACAATGTTTGTTTCCAAAGTAGCTTTTGAATAGTTGCTTTTTCGGGCATTAAGAATCTATACATACTTTGCTCCCTCTTTTGCATTTGTCTGTTCTAATGTTTCGTAGGGCATTTGGTAGTGTATTGGGGTTAGGTAACGGATCCGGTTGGACTGTTTTGGATTTCGACTTAAAAAAAGAACTCAAATAACTTCATCAAGCTGCATTATTTTACTAAGAATTGTTGTTGTTGGAATCTTTACATCCTGATTAAAGCATTCATAATAGCAACCTACCTTTCATGCTCCAACATCTTCCTCGTGAGGCTCTCCTTCTTCTTGTCCCTTCGTAACGTCATGTTCTTCTCCAAGTCTGCTCTCTCTTGTTGATGACGTAACGTGAGAGCTCCTATCTCTGAGTCCGGCCTTCGCTTCTTCACTTGCATCTCTTGTTGGAATCTGTTCGTCAACCTCTCTAGTTCGCGTTCCCATTCATCCTGGAATATAGTATTTAAGGATTCATTTTTCTGGTTGTTTTGAGGTAATTGTTGGTCAATTTTTTTTTTTATAGTATAAGGCGGCAAACGAGCAGACGGATCGCCTGATGGTAAGCAATTACCGCCGCCCATGGACACAAGCAAGACCACAGAAATCACAAGTGCGTTGCCGCCCCTTGGGGTTGGGATAAGGAGTGGGATGAGGGAGAAGGAATAGGGGATAGGGCCTCCGGCACTCTCACTCACCGAACGAAACGCAACAGTTTAGGTACTTTTACTTTACGTCGATTTTCTGTGAGAGGGTAGTACTTCCCCGGTCGAGCCGGCCCATTCATGCTGAAATCAGCAAGGCTCTACTACCTAGCAAACTAGGTATGGATTATTAGCAATGACATGGAGTGGAATCGAAGCCTAAGCTGGAAGCTATATTTTTTACCTAATTATCTATTACATGAGCTTAACAGAAAACCTTGCTGAGCTGCATCTTATTTGCAGAAAGAAAGTTATTCTTTTTTTTATCTTACACTTTGTGAGGTAGGTACCAATACCTATTAGTTCGTAGCATGTAAATATCTTTTCTTTCTTTACTTATCTTTCGAATCTTCATGTTTTAGGCTGTTCCGATTGGCTATGGACAGGTAGGAGTACAAAAAGCTGACGGCCAGGAATGAAGAGGCACCAGAAGAAGAAGAATAATTGAAGATAGGTTTTCAAGACGAGTCGCTATTGCTCCTTTTAAATGTAGATCCTTGTGTATCACCATAAACTTAGATGGTAAGTTTATGGTCTTTCATATAAAGAGCAAAATAATTATATACTTAATGGATTGGGAAATGAGAATCTTCGTACCTGTATTTCTTCTCGTATTCTTCTGTTTTCTTCCTCGCGGTGCTTCGAGAATTTTCTGTACAAGTCGTCCTCTTCCTGGCGGTGCTTCATTTCTAATTTGGTCTGTTCATCTCGGTCCTGGGAACAAATGAAACAAATAATCAGTTAAGCAATTTAGATTACAACTACAGATTATGTATAGTTTATATAACTATGTGGGTATCAAATTGCTTATTCAGACTTGCTAATCGGAGTAAGTAAACTCATTATAGACTCACGCCTGTATCCCGAAGGGGTACGCAGAGGTGTAGTAGGTATTGCACCCACATTTCGCTATGAATTTTTAGGTCCCGCGTAATAGGGGGCGAGCCTATTGCCGTTACCGGGCACAACACCAGACTGCGTGCTGCTACTGAGAATTCGGAAAAAAGTAGGTAAACATCGTCAAGTAACTTGCGTATCCGAGAGTTCTGCATAAACGTTCTCAAAAGACATGTGTGGTAGATTGGCATTACCCTTCTTTTAGAAATAAGAGGCAAGTGCCCAGCAGTGGGACAATAGGTAATCTATACTTATACGGCTGATGGTGCTGCTGTTGATATAGTAAAACCGAAAATTTTATGTTGTGGTTTAAATTATCTGCAATGTCAATGATCTGGTTCACATTAGTCAGCTGTATGTAACCAATATGTACGTAAGTTGGTTCCTCTTGGCTTCAACTTCACGGTTCTAAGAAAATGCTTGTGTCTTACGTAGGTATACGACTTTATACGAGTAAGTTCAATGCACTATGTAATGCAACAAATTGATTCGAGATAAGTGTGATTTAATTAGCGGTGTATTTTATCTTGGTTTATTAATCACAAGATGAAGCGAACATCGTTTCAGCAAATTATATATCGAAGCAGCAAAATGTTATAATTAATTAACTAAGGTTTCAAAACAATTACGGCTTTTAAAGGTATCTACTTCTTTCTTTTCATTTGGGTGGGTATGTGGTCGACTCTAGTTTTGGAGTTTGTAGACCCACGCATATCTCTAATATGACCAAACGACGCTTGTCCTATGACCAGAGGACCCAGAGGTCAATGCCTAGAAAACGACCACCCATCCAAGTGGAAACCTCTGTAAACGTGACTTAACTTTAACAATCATTTATGAACGCTATGAGCGCTACCAAGTGAACTAATATGAATGCTTTAAAGACTATCATTTAAAGACCAATCGCTAAATAAATATGTCCCTGCTTAATCTAATTTCTTTCATCACAGATGCATTGAGCGTAACAAACAAATAAAACGGTGGATTATAGCCGCTCATACATCAAAATTAAAGCTTACTTTCATACAAATACCATCATGCGATACATCAGCAGCGACCAATTACGAAAGATTTATCAGCGGCGATATATCTTTCAAAGGCATAGCGAAATCAATCTAATTTAGCTTTACACGTTAGCCTAGATTAATGAGATTGTCACAGAGGAAAGTGTCGCCACCTGGTGGAACGAAAGTGAAACGGCAAGTCGTTCACCTGCGCTTGGTCGGCGATTAGACGGCGGCGATCGGCGATCGCAACCGTTTATTTATTGATAGATCGCCCGCGGGATTGTGCGCGGTGTGTAATTTTCCTCGTTTTAATTATGTTGCGGAATGCCGGAACAAAAGTGCACATGTATTTTGCACGCTTTCATGGGAATTGAGTGGCTGTTTATCGATGATTGGGTATTTTCTGCAACAGTCTTATGAAGATCAGAGCCTTTTAAACGTGATTTTGACTTGACGTTCCTCTTTGTTTTTAGATTACAATCATTGAAATAAGAACATAGAATATTCAAGTTTGGCATAACCAAATCATAATATTTGGTGCTTGGTGGTTCGTAAGTGTTTGGAACTTTGAAGTGTTTGAACATTAGCATGAGGCCAGGTTTTCTCACCTTATACCTACGTCTTAATGTTTAACAAGCTGGAGGTAGGAACTTATCTGATTCTAAATGAAATCAGGCACCCAGGAATAAGCACCTACCATATCTTCGAATTAGGGCTTTTTGAGACCAATTCAACGATCATCTTGTGCAACCATCGATATTTGCATAGAATCCATATTTTCTCTAGCTATGTAATATCTCTTTATAACATGATTCATGCTTAGAATCACAAACAGAACTGATTCCATTACCTTTTCTTTATTTTTATTTGCAATTGAAATTATCCGTCAAATTTCGATTTAAAATTAAACCAACAATGATTGTTCGCGAGATTGGTTCCAGTGAAACGGTGCCGTCAAATATTTCTACAATATAATAAGCCCTGGATTGGATATAAGAGATCAATCAGGTCGCGATTTTGTTGCGGTTAGGGCTGTCAACTATACTGTTAAAAATACTATTCATACTGTTTTTTACTAACTACTTTTAAACTACCACGATTTGCACACATACTAAAGATTATGTAACGGGTCTGAATCGTGTTAATGAATGAAAAGAAAGATGAAATACCTTTCTATTTTCCCGACGTTTCGGCATGGGTTACACCAGCCGTGGTCACGTCATAGTGTAGTAAAAAACACGGGATTAGTCATCCTGTGTTTTTTACTACACTATACTTTTTACTGTCATATAAAAATAATGTATAAGTAGGTATTAATGCTGCTTTCTGCATCAAAATGCCTGACACCAGGTGTCAGACGCTCGGAGCAGCGCACAGCGGCGTGTCAGCACTAATATACATTTATTTATTTATTTCATCATCAGCCCTTTAAGCTGTCCCACTGCTGGGCACGAGCCTCTTCTCACTATGAGAAGGGTAAGGCCATCTAGTCCACCACGCTGGCCAAGTGCGGCTTGGCAGACTTTGCATGTGTTTTGAAAACGTTATGGAGAACTTTCAGACATGCAGGTTTCCTTCACCGATTAGCAAGCGATAATTAATAATTTAATACGCACTTAACTCCGAAAAGTCATTGGTGCGTGCCGTGGATTCGAACGCGAGACCCTCTGCGTAGCAGTCTGCCGGTCTCTCCACTCAGCTATCGCTGCTTTTCATTAATGAATTTATGCTTTATTGTATACCAGAAATATAACTTATGAGATCATACAATATAAGCGAAGTACCTACAATGGGCGGCCATATCGCTTATAGCGATCTCTACCAGGCAACCTTTGGATGGAAATATTATTGGTCAGAAAATAGTAGTAGTACCTAGTTGTAGGTGTAACAGTACATTTAAAACATAAAAAGCAAATATGATCACAAAATAATGGTTTAAGATAAGAACGATTCTGTAAAAAGAACTAATGAAGTAAATAACTTTTTTTAATACTGTTTATTTTCCTCCATCCTCTTCCTAGCGTTATCCCAGTAACATCTAAGACCTCCCTTTTGGAGCCCGAGGTCCGCTCACAACTCTTACCAGATCTTACAAAATTTAGTCTTTGTTTATTTTACTATTGTCGGACCTATATAAATATACAATACCATGGACTTGGACATCGGCCGCTTATACACCAGCAACTTAAACCTTTCTCGGGAATTATTTTATCTATTGCCTAGACTGCCTCTGTGGTCCAGTGGATAGCGTATGCGGGCAAAAGTGTTACTGGGTTTTTCCGAATTCTCAGTAGCAGCACGGAGTCTGGTGATGTGCCCGGTAACGGTAATAGGCTCGCCCCCATTCCGTGGGACCTAGAAATTCGTGGCGAAATGTGGGTGTAACCACCTCTGCCTACCCCTTCGGGGATACAGGCGTGAGTCTATAAATAAAATGAAATAAAAAACTATTTTATCTATTAGTGAAAACTGTACAAAAATACATTCTTCAGTTTTTGAGTTCATCGGGTTCATAGAGAACGATAAAGGGACTTCATTAAATATGTATAGATTTCTTGTATAAAAGTAGGCAACCCTACTGTGGTCTCTACAGTGTAGAGTCTACACGTGGATGTACCAAAGTGTAGTACGGTCGATGATGAGATTTTTTGCCACAGATAACAGTAAAACTCATAAGTAGTAACAGAATCGTGGTAGACTTTTATCTTTTTTAAGAAATGTGTAATATGATCGGAGTTTTGACGATGTGTATAGTATAATTATATGTTTATATATGATATATTATATATGACTGCCTCGTTCGTCTCACGGCATAAATGTGCGCGTGGGATTGGGAGGTCTCGGGTTCGATTCCCGGGTCGGGCAAAGTGTTATTGGGATTTTCCGTTAGGAAATTCTCAGTAGCAGCACGGAGTCTGGTAATGTGCCCGGTACGGCAATAGGTTCGCCCCCTATTACGTGGGACCTTCAACATTCATGGCGAAATGTGGGTGTAATATTTACCTCTGCCTACCCCTTCGGGGATACAGACGTAAGACTATAAATAAATAAAAAAAAATTACATATATGTTTAACAACGCACCGTATGCTCTGGCTAATCTTAGGGGCCCTCTATTAATTACACGTCACACGATTTTCGTGTCTTTTCGATCCCTCCCCTCTCCTTGTCACAGCTGGTCTAATACATTCTCATCTCATTGTTTATAAAGTGTCACACTTCATCAACCTTCTATTTCTTCTACATTATGTACAACGTAGTAGACGAGCAACGCAGCGGGAGTGTAAGCGACCGCTACGCCGAAGGTCGCGGGTTCGATTCCCGCTCAAGTCAAACATTTGTGTGCATGAACATGCATGTTTGTCTTGGTCTGGGTGTTTCTATGTATAATATGAATGTATTTACAAAAAAAAGTATATATGTATGTTTATTCATAGTACAAGCTCTGCTTAGTTTGGCACTAGATGGTGATGTGTGTATGTGGTAGTATATTATTAGCATGATGGCGCTACTTATGTCTTGATCTTATCTTATAAAATTCAAGGCATAAGTAGCGCCATCATGCTTAAAGCAGGCAAAATCACGACTTGTAGAGTCAACAAGTAGATACGAGTAGTACCTACTTCTTGACTCTACAAGTCGTGATTTACTGCAATTACTTCGTTACATCATAATCCATAATTAACGACTTAGCAATCAACAGCAAATAAATAAAATAATTATAAACTCTCACTCTAACTTCACAACTTACGTACATGATACAATTTTTATTAACGGTCGGTAAATGATTAATTTACGAATTATTTACAGAGCGAACACTTTAATGGGATCACCAGGTGGGTATTTGGTACGAAGAGATAAGTAAGTAGGTACCTACTTACTTATCTCTTCTTGTTTCCAAAGCGACTTACAAAAATGTTTCATAATGATATGGGCTTACTCAAAGCATTATTTAATGACAGAAATTAACGTATTTTTATGCGTTGAGTTAACTTGAGTTAACTGATGCATATTTATTTGGAATAAAGATTATATGACTGCCTCGTTCACATAACGGAAAAGCCTCGTTGGTCTCGCGGCATAAATGTGCGCGTGGGATTGCGAGGTCTCGGGTTCGGTTCCCGGGTCGGGCAAAGTGTTATTGGGTTTTCCGTTAGGAAATTCTCAGTAGCAGCACGGATTCTGGTAATGTGCTCAGTACGGCAATAGGCTCGCCCCCCATTACGTGGGGCTTAAAATTCATGGCGAAATATGGGTGTAATATTACACCTCTGCCTACCCCTTCGGGGATACAGACGTGACTCCATAAAAAAAAAAGATTATATAAACAAAGTACTAGGTACCTTGCTTTAGCAATAATTACGCTATGTAGGTACAACAGTATTAATTATAGATGATAAGTAAGTATAGGTACCTAATTAATTACCCATAGACATAGCCTGTCAAAGCCTATAATAAATCTACGAGTAGGTAAGTAGGTATTATAGGTAACCTATATATAAAACCGATCAGTGTATACCAGCATTAGTATAATCTCCAAAGATAAGAAGACTGTTTCTGATTTATAACGCAGCGCTCAATCTTTCAATAACGGTTCATTAGTACCAAAAGACGTAAAAATAATATTCATTTAACTGTTCAACACACACATTCAAGGTTAAAGCGAACTTCGCCTAAACTGGGTCGTTATACTATAACAGATTTTATTTTTTGCAACGACAATAAAGCGAGGCATAAACAGTTTCAATTATTATTGCCTGCCATTTTAGAGTATAGTGTCCTTCAATACGGAGCGAATAAATGAACGAACTCCCGACGCAGCTCGGTCTAGCCATATGTAAATATTACGTAAATAGTCGTCAAGTAACAATGGGCACACATTATCATTTCATACATAATGCGAGTTTTTATCGCGGCGGGAGGGACGCCGCGCGAGGAATTTGTTTTTATACGAGTTAATCGTATAGATAACGGTACAACATTATCGGCAGTAGCGCGGCTGCGACTCGCCGACCGGTCGTGTTTCATTCTGCACTCAATATACATTTAAAAATGCTCAAACTCGTCAGAGGGATACGGCGATTGAACCAATGCCGGCACAACCATGCTACCGTCATCGGCACGGAGCCGAACCGATCCGACCCTTACTACCAAGAGAATAAGACGCGAATGGACGAACTCGTCGAGGAACTTCGGCAGAAAACCGGCGATGCTATCAAAGGCGGGTCGGAGGACGCCGTAAAGAGGCACACCGCGAAAGGAAAACTGCTCGTCAGGGACAGGATTAACCGGTTGGTGGACGAAGGCAGCGACGTTTTGGAATTGAGCACGCTCGCCGCTATCGACATGTACAAAGGGCAAGTGCCGAGCGCCGGCATCGTCACCGCCATCGGGAAAGTTCACGGTCGTGATTGTATGATTGTTGCTAATGACGCTACTGTTAAAGGCGGCACTTATTTCTCTATGACAGTGAAGAAACACCTCCGTGCGCAGGAGATCGCGCGTGAATGTCGGCTTCCGTGCATTTATCTCGTCGACTCCGGAGGCGCGCACTTACCCGACCAGGCGGACGTGTTCCCGGACAGAGAACACTTCGGAAGGATCTTCTATAATCAAGCCAACATGTCCTCGGAGGGTATCCCACAGATCGCTGTAGTGATGGGCTCGTGCACCGCCGGCGGCGCGTACATTCCGAGCATGTCTGACGAGAGTATTATTATAAAGAATCAAGGAACTATTTTCTTAGCCGGTCCACCTTTGGTTAAAGCCGCTACCGGAGAAACTGTGTCTGCTGAGGACTTGGGAGGTGCTGACCTACATTGTCGACGATCTGGTGTCACCGATCATTACGCTATTGACGATGAGCACGCATTAAATTTAGCTAGGAATGTGGTATCTAATTTGAACTGGAATAGCGAGCAAAGAGCCAGGATTGAAGCTCCAAAAGTGGACGAACCGGTTCACGACATCGCCGATCTTCACGGCATCGTCGGTGCGAACATTCAGAGACCTTACGACATCAGGGAAGTTGTCGCGAGATTAGTTGACGGAAGTAGATTCCATGAATTCAAACAACTTTATGGAGAGACTCTGGTATGCGGTTTTGCATCTATGTATGGACACCCTGTCGGAGTGATTGGCAACAACGGAGTGATACACTCAGAGGCTGCCTTAAAAGGTGCTCATTTCATTCAGCTCTGCGCGGCTCGGAAGATTCCCTTGCTTTTCCTTCAGAACATTACTGGTTTTATGGTGGGTCCGGATGCGGAAGCCGGAGGTATCGCGAAGAATGGTGCTAAGATGGTGACAGCTGTCAGTTGTTTCAAGGGTCCGAAAGTCACAGTATTGCTTGGAGGCAGTTTCGGAGCCGGAAATTATGGGATGTGCGGTCGCGCTTATTCGCCTAGTTTCTTGTACATGTGGCCGAATGCTAGGATATCAGTGATGGGTGGGCCCCAAGCTGCGACTGTGTTGTCTTTGATTGCTAAGGATAAGGCGGAGAGGGAAGGAAAGCCATGGACTGACGAAGACGAGAAGAAAGTGCGAGCACCGCTGGAAGCGTTGTTTGAGAAGGAAGGCCGTCCGTACTACAGTACTGCGAGACTTTGGGACGATGGAATAATAGCTCCAACTGACACTAGGAAAGTGATTGGCTTAAGTTTAGCGGCGGCATTAAATGCTCCATTTAGAGACAGTAGATTCGGTGTGTTCAGAATGTGAGGCGATAAAACGAGTGTCAAAGTATCACACAATGTGCTGTTATCAGTTATTTACGTGAATAAAGCAGTGATTTCGTTATCTTGCACGTTACAAACTATTTAATGCCGTTAGTGGTCGCGTAATTTGTTTGTGATAGTGTTTGGTAATTATCGAATTGACTGTATTATGAAGTGTGTGATTTTAACTGATAATTATATAAGTTTAGTATCTTGTATCGGTTGCTAGCGTATTTTTGTAGGTACGTGATTAGTGATTACTGGGTCGTTATCTAATTAAGCGATATAGGCCAATTCGTTTGATAAGTGGAGTGTTGCTATATTTCGTGTGCCATTGACATTATACGCCCTCTTACTTTATCAAGTGACTGAGATACTGAATATGGTGTGTCAAATCTGATAAATAATTCACGTACTTAATAACATAATTAAGCATACTTGAATGGATTACATTACACATTTAAATGACTGGGTTGTAATACGCGCGTACACCCATGCTGTTCGAACGAGATTTTGTGAAATAGATATTTTTTTATACAATTTCTTTTATAATGTCTTATTTTATATTTTAAATAAATGCGTAACATTCCTTAATTTCAGATTAAACGCAACGTGTTTTGCAACGTTAAACTAGTTTTCTTAATTCTGTCTACCTATTTTAGATTCTTTAAACATTATTGTGAACATCCATTCATCTTTTTTTGTTCTTTATTAAGAAAGGGATAGCGATATACGTCTTTGGAAGAGTGTAAAGCGGTTTTACTTTGCAGAGGCGATCGCTTATTTAATTTTACCTAAATGTATGTATATCAATTCAAGTCAAGGTTGAAGTGGACGATTTTTTTGGCTAGATTATAAATGAATTGATAAGATTTGTAGCAAGAATGGTTGTGATTTTATATCGTTATACGTAAGTAAAACTCCGTTGTGCGTGTTTGTAATTTTTCTCCTAAACGGCTTGACCGATTAAAATAGTTTTGAGAGAAAAGGTAGTCTATGTGTTATTCTAAAGTCCAGTAGTATTTGCGTGAGAAGGCAACAAATAAACGTCTATTAACATCAGAATGGTTGGAGCCGATAGATGCTCTTTGTCAAGATCTAGACATTCTAGAATATTTTACTTCCTGAGTGTTCAGTTGTGGCAGTTCAATGCTTGCTTGTCAAATATACTGGCACCTATATATTTTATACTTTAAAGTCACTAAGGCTGAATATAAAAGTTGTTTAAAATTATTGTGTAATAATTCAAATAAACTGTACAATAAATGTGAGTGCCGAGTATTGTAACAGATGTTTTGTTCAATGACAATGTGTACGCAAATACACGTAAGTGTATTTATTTTTATAATAAAATACATATTAATCAAACTTTATAGCCGTTTCGTTGTCTACCTATATATTTTTAAACTAACAATGCCTTTTTTGTTTTATTTAGTTTATTTATTAATCATCATCATAATCCATGGTTCACACCTGGATATAGGTCTCTCCAATGTCACGCCACTGAGCATGATTTTCGGTTCTATTTGTCATCGTCATCAGCCTTAACAGTCCACTGCTGGACTAGGCCTCTCCTTTGAAAGTAGGAGTAGCACTGTCAGCTGTACCAAAATTAAGCAGAGAATGTACTATGATTAGCAGAATGATAAGTTGATAAAATAAAAACATAAAGTAAAGATAAATACGTATAGTAAAGTAGGTAAGTAGGTACCTACCTACTTTAATATTTTTTTAAATATCTCCGTGCAACTTATACATAACCCAGAGTCAAGTTCGGCTAGCGGAAGATGTGTAACATAAGGCTCTAAAGACGATTGGGCGTCCTGGAAACCACCACGGTGTCCTTTGGCATTTCTTTACGACACATGGACGCAAAACGCGCTTAGAATTCGTAATTTGCGCAGCCGTCAGCAAAACTACAAATCACAGACTGTGCTACAAATGGTGTTCTTCCTTGAATCTCTATAACGATTTTTATATAGAACGTAGAAAATTTCGAAAAAAATAACACACATATATAAGTACCTACTTAGATTGTTCTTTTATAATATCGCATGTGACTTGGGTTTCAAAGATAACGGTCTCGCAATTACTAGTACTATCAAACATTTGTGTAGCTGGATGCAGTGCATAATGTTGCATATTGCTTCGTTTTCTATAAATAAATTCTGTGTAGGCTAAAAGCTGGTTTGTGCATTTTTATTTGTAATATTAACCTTTGCAGTTCACCTGTGATATTTAAATGCAAAATTTAATTAAATTCGCCACCGGTTGCAGTAAATGTCCATGTAAATCTGTTAAGTTATTAACATTTTTTTATTGCTATAGACAAATTTAGATCCCGTGGCAAAACTATCGAAATCATAGCTTCAAAGTTCTTCTTTTAAAAAATCATAAGTACCAGTGACAATTGAAGCCAGGCAGTACTCAGCATGAAAATGTTTTTCATAAAATGGCTTCAACAGTCATCTCCTCCAATCCTGACCTGGGACAAAAACTATGAGAAATTTACGAGAAAGTTTTAATTGTAGACGTTCGCGTGTGAGCTGGACAAATAAAGCAACTAAAATAGGTACGTCATAATAACATTCAATGCGCTATTTTGTTTTAGTAACCGTAGGGTAAATACGCTAAATGTCGGCCTCCTTACGGTTTTTCTGTTTTGGGATCGGTCTGGCACCATCAATTTGCAACAAAAGGACAGCTTCCGATGCGGTTTTGGATAGTTTGATAAATCTATTTCATGTTTATGGGCATAAGATTGACATTTCTACTACAAGAAAAAAGTTCTAAGGTTTAATTGCGTCGAGAACGAAAAAACCCTAAAGTCGGCCATTCACGGCCCATGGTCGGTCGGGTTTTTCCCAAATGTCGGCCGGGTATAGGATGCTTTAAATTAAGTCTGACAAATATTATTAATATGATTTATTTTGGCAGGAGTCTCACTAAGTATACGTTATTAATCGTTATTGGTTGAATAGTAGGTAAAGTATTTTTTTTATTTGCACTTAAATAATGTTAGGTATTACAATTTTTATCAAAGTAAACATCACAATAATTATAATTAGTTCTGGATGTCTTTTCAAAAATAATTCATACCATTTTTGGCCCGGAGTATCATCATTGAATAGATTTTGCCTGATTTCGGCTTTCATATTTTTTTTTACACTATTAATTAAATCTGTTTTTTTTCTTGGGAAACCGCACTTCGCGAGTTGTATTAGCCATTGAACTAGTATTTCTTCTATGGCTGGATTCAAAACCGAAGGACATCCCGTTTTAAATGTATGTATGTCTATGAGACCAGCCAATCTATCCTGCAACGTCGTCGTTCGCGGGACGCCAAATAGTTTAGAGGCTGCACGAATGGGCATTCCATTATTTATTGCCTCAAGTGCTTCCATTATTTTTGTGCGATCGTAACTGCATAATTGTGCATACAAAGAAGTTTTCTTTGTTTTCGTGAAGGCCCTGGATCTCCCTGCTGTCATTGTAGTACCTTAAATTAAAAGCATTAATTCTAAGGGCAGCTTTTTGTGACATGCAGGTTAATTAATGAATGAAATATTCACGACCAACCATTTATATTTTTTAAGCTAATTACCATGGGTTAAGGTAGCAAGTTCCAAAGAGCAATGTATATCTTATATTCCCATACCATAATAAGCTACCATAAATGTTTTCAATAATATCAACTCCTACATTTAAACTTAACTCTTTATATTATTAATAAATCAATGTATAATAAATATTTTATTTTGAGAAAATAAGAAAAAGTAATCAGCCTGTATAGTTGGGCTCGAATTCGAGGCTGGTCGACATTACGATCTTTAATGTTTCTAAAGCCGGCCCCTATTTCGGGTACATTATTTCTCGAGATTCAACTAATATCACCCCGGCCGGTATTTGGCGATTAAACGTAAAATAGATTTATTTGCCTATATGCGTTGCAAATTCTCTTATTAAGCCAATGGAATAAGTACAATTTGAATTTATAAAACAGACTGCATTTACTTTAAGTCGGCCACGGCCGAGAATCCGGTTTTAATTCAAAATTGGTATTCTATTGGCGGCCTCTTATTTTCCCTTTAAAACAATACGTAAAACATTGGACAAACTATCTCAAAATATAGTAAAAATCACTAATTACTGATAATAAAGCTTAAAACAAAAAAAAGGAATGTCTGACCGTTCTAATATCAATCCCCGAAGTGTGGGTATTCACAGCAAGTAAGGTACTTTTAATATAAAATTGACGCTTCAACGGCGCAATCGCTACTGACGCTCAGTGTGCGAAGAGTGAGTGGCGTAATCGGAAAGTAACGGTTTGTACATATAGAGCATGAACTAAGGTTGTAATTTGAGTGGCAAATTTGTCACTTCATTACGTTTTAAATGAACGCAAGCTAAAAATGTGCAGACGGCCGAAGTTTGGGGGGTGGCCGACGTTTAGCGTATTTACCCTACCTACTGAAATTTTTACTTGTTTGGGTGTATAGGTATTCAAAATATTGGACACATTTTTTAATACGTCATAGTGTGCCTAAGCACCAAAATTAAGTATGTAAATAATAAAAATAGCTCGTACAATGTTACTCTGACATACAAAGTAACCCGCATTGTCTGTATCTGAATTATAAATTAAAATCCCAAAAAATAACTATTTACCCTACCCCAAATAGGTAGTTCAATTAAGAGCAGAACAATAGCAATAAAAAGCAACTGGCAGCCATTAGAATGCTAATGTGTATCGTTGACCCGCCCGCCATTTCGAGTTCAAGTGTAACAATTCGCTACGTGCGAAGTGCATGGAGGGGGTAGCTAAAACGATCGCAGCGCATGCCGTGGCAGAAATTCGTAACTATTCGGGAAGTCAATTTGATTTTTGATTTGAATTTTGTCATAACAACAACATTATCTGATAATTTAATTCTTGATCTTAAATATTATCATCTTTGAAATGGGTCATAATTGTTGTTGTGTTGTGGACTGCAAAAAGAACGGCACAAAGAGTGGTAATTAGATCAAAGAAAATTATTTTTATTTATTCTGTATTTTATGTGATATTAATTAATGTTTTATTTTTCAGTGTTGATGGCTCACCATGGACTTCAAGACGTCACGACAAAAAATCTGACGTGCAAATAAGTCCAAGTTATGTTTCTACGATATTCCCTCAAGTATACCGACAGAAGAAAGTTAGACAGTCACAAGTGTTAGCTAGATATACACGTTTTATAAAACGTAGTACCAAAAAGTCTTAGATATCACGTCAAATCAAGTAAGAGTAAGAGTTGAAGATGAAAATGAATTTAATCAAATTGAACCTCGTGTGGCTGATCAAGGATGCCAAATCGATCTGTTTTCTGAATCGAATTTAACAGAAACAACCATTATTTGTAATAGATTCATTTACAGTGATCAGTCTGATGCTGAAATCCAAGTGGATATAGAACTGGAACTTAAAAAATTGTAGCAATAAATAATGCAAGAATGAAAGATAAAAGCTGTTGCACTGACAAAATATTGTATGATATGATAATCAATGTACCGAAACAAAAAGCCGATAATTTGCTGGTATTTCATCAATAAAAATGATCAAGAACTCCTGGATCTTGCTGGTGTGTCATTTAGCAATTTGCAGTTTTAATTAACAAGATTAACTACATATTATTATGCAAAAATGTACAGTTTCCATTAAATACCAACTTCTTATTTTTTTATAAAAATGAAAACTGGCATGACATTTTCAGCATTGAGTGCATTATTTGGTGTACAGCAGAACCACAATCTCACGAATATTTCATTTGATCTTACAAAATCTAGCTTGTGCAACTACTAATTTAATCTTTTGGCCGAATAGAGCCACCGTAGAAGCAACAATGACCAAGTGTTTCAGTCCAGATTACATCAATACAAGAGTTATTATTGACTGTACTGAATTCCGAATTGAAATACCGACAGCAGTGGATGACCGTTGATAGTAAAAATACCACTTCGTCTTTTTATTTATCTTTAATTTTTTATAATTACTAGAAAGCAATAAAATACTGATATGTCATTATTTGGCATAATCCCGAATAGTTGCGCATGCTAGGTGGCGCTACTGTCGTGCACGGTCTCAATAGGATGTCAGCCACTCACTTTTTAAACATGCAGGCTGAATGACAAGGCCGTGTGGATATTGGCGCGCTTTTTTATTCTAATTTTGAAATGAGCGGGAAATAATATGACAATGTTATGGGTTATGCGAAAGATTTCTGTTAAAATTTTGCGCGGTTTTGAGCTATTATTTTTTAATAATATAATTATTATTTTTTTTATAAATAGTGTGCCTATTTAGCATACTATTTCAAGACAATTCACAATTAGAAAAATATATAAAGTATGAACAGTGCTAATGTATTTTCATAATATGCAAATAAATCGCTGGTACAATATTATAGTACAATGAGCAAAGTCATAGTCAAAATAATTTATTCATTTAGGCCACAAAGTGAAGCTTATGAACATCAACAATTAAAGTTAATTATTAGATGATTGTACATTTACATTTACTGCCACGTTGGCAATGCAATAGGAACCACGAGAAAGAACGGGCAATGAAACTTGTACGAAACTCTAGTGAGTCTGTGACTCTCCTGCTCAGTGAACACGATATTTATCATGCAATAGGTAGGTCATCATCATCAGCCTTTAACAGTACACTGCTGGACTAGGCCTCTCCTTTGAAGGGAGGAATTGGCCTACTATACCACGCTGGCCAAACGGGTTGGTATAGGGTTTGTATCAAGTTTTCCTTCTCTTACAGTGCTGTTCTCTGCATAATATGCTCCCTCTGTCGGCTCTTACGACACCCATGGGATGATATGGGGTGGTGACAATTCGTATTCTTAATCCGTCACCACACGGACGGGGGGGGGGGGGGGATAGGTAGGTACTTATTATAAAATATTTTAAATCACTGATATAATACGTAACTGTCGTTAAAAGTATTCTCTTGATGGCTTATAGATGTAGATGGGCTTATCTTAGCTCATCATAAAGACTATCCAACTACTAAATTAATAACACCTAAGTATACAAGAATGCGTAGAGTTTAATGAAATTATTGCCTATTTACATTAGTATAATTAGGTATATTATGTAGTTATGTTAATTAATGTTTATAAATTATTTATTAGAATACTGGATTGTTACGAGATATAACGTTAGGAGCACTTAATTTTATGGTGGTGTAACATAAAATATATAACTTCACGCCTTTTAGGAGTAGGCAGAGGTGTTACACACACCCACACTTTGCCAGTTATGTTTCGGTCCCAATGTAATAGGGGGCGAGCCTATTGCCATCTACCGGGCACATTATTAAGCGAGCCATAATTAACAACACATACTTACCTAACTTTCAAAAGTCAGAGGTGTGTGCCCGGGGTACCTGGGGATTGAACCCGAGACCATCGTCTCGGCAGTCTTTTACGTACCTACACCAGTGGGCTATCGCCACTATGGTGGTGTAAAAACAAAAAAGTAGCGATGACTTATTTTTATTGATTTTTTTTGAGTGGAGTAATCCTCTTGGACTTCCTCTGCGCGGGGATCGCTAGAAAACAAAATTTGCTGCGGTCCTCGGCAGTTTAATTCTGATGGTGCAGGTAACTATTTGAAGCGAAAGCCTAGGTTTGAGGCTAGGAAGAGAATTCGAGGATTTGCAGTAGGTATATTTGTCTCGTCGTATCCTACATTGACTTCCTCATGGTAATAACAGAAATATCAAAGTCATATTGAAAACCACCACCTCCACTCTACAGCCAGTCGTTGACTGACTTTTATGTAGGTACAGTACCCACATCATTATAAATGTAGGTGATAGACATCCGTCGAACAATATCTTCGCTCACAAGTCTAAATTAGATCGTATCAAATTTCACTTCAAATCATAATAAACAATTGATAGGCCACAAACAGTATGTCCGTTCTTGCGAACGCTCCATTTTACGCTTTCCAGCCACACCGGGCACGCGTGCATGATTTTTTTCTAACTGGAATTCTTTACAAGAAAATATCTGTTCTAGCAGCCACCGAGTCTATTAACAGAGGTAATTACCGATCCATATGGTGAGTGCTTGGCCCCATTTACAAAACATTTTTCTAACAAAAAATTATACCATAAAGTAATGGAGGCGCTCTTGATGATGTAACTAAACGCAATTAGGAGGCTGTTTATGAATACCTTTGCCATAGGAGTGAAGTTGAATTCTCTTTGAGTTTTTAATTATACTTCATTGTTATTATGGGTTTACAGGAAATAAGGCATGGATTGCCTTATTTCCTATTTATATATTTTATTTATTTCCTATTTATAAATATAATTTGTAAATAGGAAATAAGGCAATCCACTCATGAGAGGAGAGCAGCTTGAGGCATTTGGTGTTCTGGTGTACCTAAATCGTAGTTTTAAGTCACTTTATTAATGTACCTACTGTATTTTGGTGTGCACTAAAGTATATATCTATCTACCTATAGCATGAGTGGATAACTGGATACCTATAAAAGTTACATGTGGGAATCATTAAAATTTATTACATAACTAGCTGACCCGGCGAACTTCGTACTGCCTAACAGTCGGTTCTTTATTTTTTTTCTCTCCGTAAGAACCATCCTCGTATTTCAAGGAATAAAGTACATACTTATTATAAAAAAAGAATTAGCGAAATCGGCTCAACTGCTCTCGAGATTTGTGCTTAGCAACACATTCAGCGATTCATTTTAAATTATAGTATAGGTAGAAGATAATATCACTAAATATAGTGTGTCAGTACTCATGTAAAACGTAAATTAAAGTAATTGTTTTTGAAGATGTTTTCAAGTTTACCGAATCGAAATAAACAAGGAGCTTCTTCAAAAAAGCTTCTAATACTAGGGCCTCTGAGATAAGAGAATTCTGAAAAGAAGGCCACACATCAAGATTTTTAAATTTTTGAAAGTTTTCTACTTATAAGCGAACTTTTCCTGCATTTCTTACGAAAAGACAAAAAAGGAAATTAAATGCCTACCTAAACGATTTAATTTAACCCGGACATTCTTGCAAGGAATATGGACAATATAAGTCCTGAAGTACCTAAGTAGGTACTGGCTGCAAAAAAAGATCGACGAATTCAGTAACTCCAGATGACCAATTTAGATCGAGTCTGTCTGTAATGATATCTTATTTAATTAAGACTGACACTGTGACATTTCTGCTGTCGCGCGATAATTGAAACTGTAGCCGCGCAAGTCTCTCTGACACTCATAATAATACCAGATCATTATTAGAGTTACCTTGACAGAGTGACCACAATTATATGGGGTCTCAGAAGGTTGTGTTCTCGCTGATGCTGATATAGATAATGACACCTATAACTCATTTACATTACATCTAACTTAATATATAAATTCATAGATACCATACTGAGAGGATAAAGAAATCCGTAGATTTGTTCTAGTAAATAATTTATTTCGAGTAAAGGCTATATCCTGTAAATCGGGCCATATTAAATTGATTGCCTGTAGGATAGACAAGAGGGAACGCATTTAGGGTAGGTATATCTTATATCTCATAGGGTTAACCTATTAATAATCTTGCATGACAATCTTAATTATACAAATTACCTACAAAGATCCTTAAGGTCAAGGAAATAAATCAAAACTTTGTTTTGTGTTGAATGTTGAGCACATTCACACACAAACAGAGTTTTGATTTACTTCACCCAACATTTGACAGCAGTACTTTCAATATTCTAGTTACCACAATTGGTCGTTCTTTCTTGTAAATGACTTCTCAAGTTCCCGTGTATACCTTATAAACATGGCACTTCTGTAACTCGAGTCGAAGCTATAAATCAAGGCTTGTTTCTCGAACAAGTACGCCTGAACCAACCTAATAGATTGATATTTATGTGAAATTGCAATTGCACAATTGTTTGTTAAGTAGCTGGAGGACGCCGGTCTAAATATGCTAATGGGCTTAATTAATTAGGTAGTTTACATTACACCCATTCGATATATAATATGACATTCCAGTTTGACATATTAATTTGTGACATATTTATTTTGGCGCCAGTTTTGACAGATGTAATTGATACGTTTATGGTAAATAAAATTTATATTTGGTTGTAACTGGCTGTAAATACTTATACATTTTTTATTGGCTTTGCGTTTATTATTGGTTTAAAGATATTAGTATCATTTACGATAAGTGCGATATTAACGATCAGTTCCCGGCGAATATCGGTGTGGCAGCGACTATTTTGGCAAAAAAACGAAACCCGGAACGGAAGATTCGCCATGTCTGTCGGTCCGTCCGTATGGCACAGCCAATTTATAGTTATGTAGAAATTTTCACTTTTGTTTCGCTAAAGGCGTACAATTGACTGTTAGTCAAATGCAGACATACCTAATATCTGACAAATTATCTTATTATACACTACTAGCCGTTTCCCGCGGTTTCACCCGCGTCCTGAGGGAACTACTTCGCGTACCCGAAAAACCCAAATATCTTACGGACCCCTATTTTTTATAAAATAAAATATAGCCTATGTTACTCGCTTTAGCTTTCTAATGGTGAAATAATTTTTAAAATCGGTCCAGTAGTTTTTGAGTTTATCCATTACAAACAAAAATACAAATTTTTCCTCTTTATAATATTATATGTAGTGTAGATAGGTAGTAGGTACCTAACTACCTACTTACTTTCCATTCCACTAAGACTTACGAGATTTGATGCGACCGTTAAATTATTTTGGGGTCGCAAATAATAACTAGTCATTAAGATTTGAATTAATTGACCATAACGCGCGTATATTCAGAAATAAACATTTTTAATTATCATTAATGTAATAAATTAGAGATGTATTAAGGCACGGCACGTTTTATTGTGCACGTTGATGTAAAATATTTATGTGATCGTTACGATATTGTCTATTAAATTGGCCAATAAAAGCCTATGTTTTACATAAATTAATAAATTTTCAAATATTTTTGGGGCCACACGTGTATTTCGCCGAAGGAATGGACGACGCAGTTTTGGCCACTGTAAGCTTTGGAACGGCTGACCCGATTTTAATAATGAAATAGGACTTTGTAGGGCTATATCTAGGCTGTAATGACTCAGTGGCGCTGTTGTCGAAATACTGAAAATAGTGTTGGTTAAACTACAGGTAACAGGTAACAGCTAATCTTAATATATAAAATCCTTGCGTTACTGACTGACTGACAGACACGCTACAGCCGAAACTATTGGGCGCAGGAAGTTTGGCAAACTGAAATTTGGCATGTATGTTCCTTGGGGACCGTAGGGGTGCACTAAGAAGGGATTTCTCGAAATTCCCACGGGATCGGTCAAAACGGGTAAATTAAAAAAAAATGCAGGCGTAGCTGCTGGCGTCCTCTAGTATATAACGCTGAAGAGTTCGTTTGTTTGGTTGAACGCGCTAATCGCAGGAACTACCGGTCCGAATTGAATTTATCGAGGAAGCCTATAGGCTATATAACATCACGCTATGAGCCACGGGAGCGGAGCAGTAGCCTTAAATAACGCGGGTGTAACCGCGGGCATCATCTAGTACTAATATATAAAGCTGAAGAGTTTGTTTGTTTGGTTGAACGCGCTAATCTTAGAAACTACTGGTCCGATAAGAAAAAATCTTTCAGTGTTAGATAGCCCATTTATCGAGGAACGCTATATAGGCTATATAACATCACGCTATAAGCCACGGGAGCCTAGCAGTAGCCTTAAATAACGCGGGTGTAACCGCGGGCATCATCTAGTACTAATATATAAAGCTGAAGAGTTTGTTTGTTTGTTTGGTTGAACGCGCTAGTCTTAGGAACTACTGGTCCGATAAGAAAAAAATCTTTCAGTTTTAGATAGCCCATTTATCGAGGAAGGCTATATAGGCTATATAACATCACGCTATGAGGGACGCGAGCAGAGCAGTAGCGAAAAAAATCCTCTAGTACACAATAAGGATCAAGATAAGAATATCCTCCATATCTATTATAGCATTTCCTGCACTAAAACTTATCTTGACGATATTACACAATAAGAAAATGACGTGAACACTTTCTTCTTGCATTTCCCTGCGAGGCTGATCTGTTGCGTCGAGTTATATAATCGCCGATCGCCCAGCCTTAATTAACAACTTTCTATCGAGTCAACGAACCGTAAAGGTGGAGGCTGACTGACGGGAGGGAAAAAGTGATAGAGCAAAGTGGCTGCTGGGTGCTAAATCATTTCGGTAATTTTTGTGTGAAACAGTATAATATGTATGTATTTACAGAAAAAGAAATGTATATAATTATCTATGTTTATCCATTATCTAGTACCCATAGCACAAGCTCTGCTTAGTTTAGGACTAGATTGTGATGTGTGTATGTGGTAGAATATTATGATATTACTAGTCGACGCCAGCGGCTTCGCACGCACATATTTTCGAATTTCCCGTTTTGGCCGATCCCGTGGGAATTTCGGGAAATCCCGTCTTAGTGCACCCCTACGGTGCCCAAGGAACATACATGCTAAATTTCATCTTCTTACGACCAGTAGTTTCGGCTGTAGCGTGTCTGTCAGTCAGTCAGTAACGCAAGGATTTTATATATTAAGATTATTATTATTTCCGTGTAAGTATTATTATAAGTATTTGTCCGTGTGGTGACGGATTAAGAATAGGTACGGAATGTCACCACCCCATATCATCCCATGGGTATCGTAAGAGCCGACAGAGGGAGCATATTATTCAGAGAACAGCACTGTAAGAGAAGGAAAACTTGATACAAACCCTATACCAACCCGTTTGGCCAGCATGGTATAGTAGGCCAATTCCTCCTTTCAAAGGAGAGGCCTAGTCCAGCAGAGGACTGTTAAAGGCTGATGATGATTATTATTTCTAATCTTTAAGGGATACTTATTTTTTTACATGTATGTTGATAGACTTACTCTTATCTTAAAGGTTCTTTAGTGTTGTTGTTTTGGCGCTTGCGTGGACGTCAGTTGATGCGGCAACAGGTGGCCTATGTATTAATTTGATGGATAATAACTATAAAGTTTCGTCTAAGTACGTTCTACAGTTTTTGTGTCAAATAGTAACAAAAATTCACACACCCATGAATCCATTCTAAGATTTTAAAACATCTTGTTGCACGACCATTGCAACCGGAGTAAGACAGTCGAAACGTCAGGAACACATAGGTATTTATAGCACCTTAAATGCACTAAGGGCACCTTAAATAAGTAAATTTTACGCGATTAAATAATTTGGTATGATGGATAAATTCGTTTTCATTTTGCGGGTTTTCTCTTCGCCGGAGAAGAGAATACCTGTATAGAGAAACTGTCATGTGCAACGTCTGGTCTCTTCTCCCTTGAACCACTGGCGGTATCTTGGCTTCCCAAAGCGGCGAGACCGCTAAAAAAGAAACATTCAGTAGGTACCTATAGTTGATTAAATCAGGCGTTACTTGGCGGAACTCCATTGTAACCTGATGGATGGAAAGAGGAACCCACCACGCACCCTCGGATTGACCACCCCAACTATTGCAATAGCATCTGAGGATGCCTCGTGCAGAGGCGAAACACGTGTCGAAGAATAGTCGGCGCCTACAGCGGGATACTGCAAGTCAGGTATCTTCCTGGAACCCATACCATTTCTATATCCCTTGTCCTTTTAGAGGAGTTCGGTATTGTCAACCTTTTTCTATTGCAATAGTTGGGGTGGTCAATCCGGTGCGTGGTGGGTTCCTCTTTCCTTCCATTAGGTTAAAGAAACATTCTTTGCTATGACCCCACCGAGATTGTATAATCCTGTCTACGTAACTAAAATTCCACAAGTCATTTTATATTTTTTACAATTCTATCTAGGTCATATTGCTTACTTGACGTAACATTAAATTTGATTGTAGTCGTGTAATGCAAACATTTTGATAACTATAATTAGTGTAATTAGCTCAATCTGAGTGAGTCACTGTTTCGTCGCTATTGAGTAAACACCGAGCGGATACCGGTGCACAAGTGATGCCGTATTCTAACTGTTGTAGCGTGACTATTACATCTATATTATTATTAATATAATAAAGCTGAAGAGTTTGTTTGTTTGTTTGAACGCTCTAATCTCAGGAACTACTGGTCCGATTTGGATAATTATTTTTGAACCATTTATTGACGAAGGCTCGCTATGACCTAAGGGTGCGAAGCAGTCGCCTTAAATACACAGGTGTAGCCGCGGGCCCCTAATAGTTACCTAGTTAGCACTATACATAGCGTATGCGACTGCTGATCGGAGGTCCCAGATTCGATTCCCGGGTCGGGCAAAAGTGTTACTGGGTTTTTTCGAATTCTCAGTAGCAGCACGGAGTCTGGTGATGTGCCCGGTAACGGCAATAGGCTCACCCCCTATCACGTGGGACCTAAAAATTCATGGCGAAATGTGAGTGTAATATTACACCTCTGCCTATCTCTTCGGGGATACAGGCTTGAGTCTATAGATAGATATTTTTGCGTTACTGACTGACTGAGGACAACCCACAGCAGAAACTACTGGGAGCAAGAAACTGTGGATGTCTCTTTTGGAGTGTAGGGGTGCATTAAGAAGGGATTTCTCAAAATTCCCACGGGAAAAGGTTAAATCAAAAAAATAATAACAGCGAAGCTAGTGCATCCTCTAGTTTATTTTATATAGAACAATTATGTGGAATAAGATTATTTTTCTGCCGTGTGGTTGACGGCATAGAATACAAGTGTCACCACCCCCTATCTTCCCGTGGGTGTCGTAAGAGGCGACTAAGGGATAACACGATGCAAATACCATCTTTGCGTAGAGACGGAAAACTCGACATCAAACCCTATACGACTGCCTCGTTGGTCTCGCGGCATAAATGTGCGCGTGGGATCGGGAGGTCCCGGGTTCGATTCCTGGGTCGGGCAGTGTTATTGGGTTTTTCTGTCACGAAATTCGCAGTAACAGCACGGAGTCTGGAAATGTGCCCGGTACGGCAATAGGCTCGCCCCTTATTACGTGGGACTAAAGTATATCTGGCGAAAAGTGGGTGTAGAAATACACCTCTGCCTACCCCTTTGGGGATAAAAGGCGTGACGTTATGTATGTATGTATGTAAGATTATTTGTTTTCCATTCGTGACAACGCTATATGTGGTTCACAGCTTAGTTTCGAGTCCCTGTGTTCATAGATAAATTGTTTGAAAAAAAAGCCACGTGCTTTTGATATAGATACTTTTCTCATTTGGAATATAATAAATTATTATAGACATGACAGATAAGTTCGAGAGCTTCTTTTTGAGAGATTGAAGGAATCAGCACATCAATCTCATCCATTATTATAAGTATTTATGTATATATTGTATGTATGTATATTTAGGTGTATATAGATTTATGTTTATGTATGTATTTATAGAACTATATAAATATTGTATGTATTATATCCCTTTTATATATATAATTATTTTTATCCACAGCAGCTCAAACATGCCGCTTTTGCTGCGAGGCAGCAGTGAACAAAACGCGATTTTGATTCGAGCGTGAGGCAAAGTAGCTTTTTAATTTTTCAATCTTCAGTGCCACGAATTGACATTGTTCAGCCACAAATTTGAAACATTCGAAATTTACTGTACTCTGTCTCTTTCACATGCATATAAAAAGTGAGTGAAAAAACAAACCCCTTCGAATTCGAAATTCGATTTTGGAATTCGACCTCAAAAAAAACACCTACTGCAACGCAAAAAAAAAGATATTTGTAATAAAGAAATTACTTTTTAGGGTTCCGTACCTAAAAGGTAAAAAACGGAACCCTATTACTAAGCCTCCGCTGTCTGTCTGTCTGTCGGTCACCAGGCTGTATCTCATAAACCATGATAGCTAGAAAGCTGAAATTTTCACAAATTATGTATTTCGGTTGTCGCTATAACAACAAATACTAAAAATAAAAAAAAATGAAAATATTAAGGGGGGTCCCATGCAAAAAACGTGTTTTTTTTCGTATTTTTTGCTCAAAATTACTAACTGTAACAGGTAGACGCTTTAAATTTTCACAGAATATGTAGTTGTATATTACCTTTCAAAATAAATACTTAAATTTAAAAAAAGTAAATAATAAAGGCGGGCTCCCATACAACAAACGTAATTTTTAAGCAATTTGTTACTCGATCTTAATAAACAGGTAGAAACTTATAAAGTATATAAGTATACATACAACGAACGTGATTTTCTTTTATAGATGATGGTACGGAACCCTTCGTGCGCGAGTCCGACTCACACTTGCCCAATGTTTTTTTTATATGTTATTGTTTACATGTTTAATAATTTATTATTGGATTTTAATAAAAAGAAGTCTAATTAATAGTATAAAATTGGTATTTAACCAATACATTTTTATTTAGAATTACAACAATGATAGATTTGAAAAATAAACATCAGGGACGCGGTATTAAAACGCGATTTAAAAAAGTAGCGGGAATAAAAATTTCGCTGATGCTGATACAGTAGGTATAGCGTAACGTGTTAAATTATATTAATATATAAAATAAACTAAAAAGATGAGTGAAACTAGCGATGATGACTGTACTTTACTTTTTCTTTTTACCAGAAGAGTTAAGGACGCGTTTACGCTTGTATCAAAAAACCACATCTTTCCGGTACATTTTACGACAATTTTAGATAATAACTAATAAAACTAATGATTACGATAAATTGATTACTTTTTTATCTATAAATCAATTTGAAAATAAATAAAAAATATTTAATTAATATTAATGTAAAATCGATTCGAAACGGCCTCTTAAATCAAAAATAGGCATATACTGCTATTTTTGGGTACAATTTTCTCTCTATTTTAACATTTATTTAGATTTTCAAAGATAGAATAGGGTAGTAAATATAGTCAACTCAAAAACAATTTGATTTTTTTTTTCAAAATATTGTAAATTGACTCAAAAAAAGCAAAAAATCATCTTACATTTTTCTTCTATTTTGCTCGCATATGTGTGTCTTAATGTGTGGCAATAAGGTTCGTTTTATTTAGCCACTTTCTTGATTTATATATCCAAATTCTGCAATGAGATCTCAGTCTGCGCTTGAGCGCCGTCGGGAGTGGACTCTATGTCGCTTGTCGCTGCAGCCGGAAGACGAAAAAAGCAATATACGAATACAAAATATTCGCTAAAATCAATTTGATACTTCTCGTATTCTGTGCGAATTACGTACAAGTAAATTTCTTTTGTATAAATGGACATTATTACTTTATTTTCTCCGTTATGTTGAGTCAGGATATATTTCGGTATTTAGATATTATTTTGTTTCTTGCGTTGAAATCTGGTAAGATTATCTGGACTGATGGTATACCATCCCGTTCAAGTGTTGCGACTGGAACTCATAAAAGAGTAGACCTAGTTATGCCAGGTTGGGGCTCATTTCATTTGTTTTGGTGAGACCCTACCACTGGTACTAGTGAAGTAACCTTCCAAGGTTATTCGATGAGTCTTGCTGGTACTCATATGTGAGTAAAGCTACGCATGCCGAGTTTGGGCTCATTTTGTTTGTACATAAGAGACCCTACCACTGGAACTTATGAAGTAACCTTCCAGGGTTATTCGATGACTCTTACTGGTACTCATATGTGAGTAGAGCTAGGCATGCCGAGTTTGGGCTCATTTTGTTTGTACATAAGAGACCCTACCACTGGAACTTATGAAGTAACCTTCCAGGGTTATTCGATGACTCTTACTGGTACTCATATGTGAGTAGAGCTAGGCATGCCGAGTTTGGGCTCATTTTGTTTGTACATAAGAGACCCTACCACTGGAACTTATGAAGTAACCTTCCAGGGTTATTCAATGACTCTTGCTAGTACTCATGTGTGAGTAGAGCTAGGCATGCCGAGTTTGGGCTCATTTTGTTTGTACATAAGAGACCCTACCACTGGAACTTATGAAGTAACCTTCCAGGGTTATTCAATGACTCTTGCTGGTACTCACGTGTGAGTAGAGATAGGCATGCCGAGTTTGGGCTCATTTTGTTTGTACATAAGAGACCCTACCACTGCATTTTATAAAGTAACCTTCCAGGGTTAATCAATGACTCTTACTGGTACTCATATGTCAGTACAGCTAGGCATGCCGAGTTTGGGTTCATTTTGTTTGTACATAAGTGACCCTACCACTGGAACTTATGAAGTAACCTTCCAGGGTTATTCGATGACTCTTGCTGGTACTCATATGTGAGTAGAGCTAGGCATGCCGAGTTTGGGCTCATTTTGTTTGTACATAAGAGACCCTACCACTGGAACTTATGAAGTAACCTTCCAGGGTTATTCGATGACTCTTACTGGTACTCATATGTGAGTAGAGCTAGGCATGCCGAGTTTGGGCTCATTTTGTTTGTACATAAGAGACCCTACCACTGGAACTTATGAAGTAACCTTCCAGGGTTATTCAATGACTCTTACTGGTACTCATATGTCAGTAGAGCTAGGCATGCCGAGTTTGGGTTCATTTTGTTTGAACATAAGTAACCCTACCACTGGAACTTATGAAGTAACCTTCCAGGGTTATTCGATGACTCTTGCTGGTACTCATATGTGAGTAGAGCTAGGCATGCCGAGTTTGGGCTCATTTTGTTTGTACATAAGAGACCCTACCACTGGAACTTATGAAGTAACCTTCCAGGGTTATTCGATGACTCTTACTGGTACTCATATGTGAGTAGAGCTAGGCATACCGAGTTTGGGCTCATTTTGTTTGTACATAAGAGACCCTACCACTGGAACTTATGAAGTAACCTTCCAGGGTTATTCAATGACTCTTACTGGTACTCATATGTCAGTAGAGCTAGGCATGCCGAGTTTGGGTTCATTTTGTTTGAACATAAGTAACCCTACCACTGGAACTTATGAAGTAACCTTCCAGGGTTATTCGATGACTCTTGCTGGTACTCATATGTGAGTAGAGCTAGGCATGCCGAGTTTGGGCTCATTTTGTTTGTACATAAGAGACCCTACCACTGGAACTTATGAAGTAACCTTCCAGGGTTATTCGATGACTCTTACTGGTACTCATATGTGAGTAGAGCTAGGCATGCCGAGTTTGGGCTCATTTTGTTTGTACATAAGAGACCCTACCACTGGGTCTCTTATGTACAAATAAAATGAGCCCAAACTCGGCATGCCTAGCTTTACTTCCACATGTGTACCAGCAAGAGTCATCGAATAACCCTGGAAGGTTACTTCATAAGTTCCATTGGTAGGGTCACTTATGTACAAACAAAATGAGCCCAAACTCAGCATGCCTAGCTCTACTCACATATGAGAACCAGTAAGAGTCATTGAATAACCCTGAAAGGTTACTTCATAAGTTGCAGTGGTTGGGTCTCTTATGTACAAACAAAATGAGCCCAAACTCGGCATGCCTAGCTCTACTCACATATAAGAACCAGCAATAGTCATCGAATAACCTGGAAGGTTACTTCATAAGTTGCAGTGGTTGGGTCTCTTATGTACAAACAAAATGAGCCCAAACTCGGCATGCCTAGCTCTAATCACATATAAGAACCAGCAATAGTCATCGAATAACCCTGGAAGGTTACTTCATAAGTTGCAGTGGTTGGGTCTCTTATGTACAAACAAAATGAGCCCAAACTCGGCATGCCTAGCTCTACTCACATATAAGAACCAGCAATAGTCATCGAATAACCCTGGAAGGTTACTTCATAAGTTCCAGTGGTAGGGTTACTTATGTACAAACAAAATGAACCCAAACTCGGCATGCCTAGCTCTACTGACATATGAGTACCAGTAAGAGTCATCGAATAACCCTGGAAGGTTACTTCATAAGTTGCAGTGGTTGGGTCTCGTATGTACAAACAAAATGAGCCCAAACTCGGCATGCCTAGCTCTACTCACATATGAGTACCAGCAAGAGTCATCTAATAACCCTGGAAGGTTACTTCATAAGTTTCAGTGGTAGGGTCTCTCATGTACAAACAAAATGAGCCCAAACTCGGCATGCCTAGCTCTACTCACATAAGAGTACCAGTAAGACTCATCGAATAACCTTGGAAGGTTACTTTACTAGTACCAGTGGTAGGGTCTCACTAAAACAAATAAAATGAGCCCCAACCTGGCATAACTAGGTCTACTCTTTTATGAGTTCCAGTCGCAACACTTGAATGGGATGGTATACCATCAGTCCTCATAATCTTACCAGATTTCAACGCAAGAAACAAAATAATATCTAAATACCGAAATATATCCTGAATCAACATAATGGAAAAAATAAAGTAATAATGTCCATTTAGGTATATAAAAATAAGAAACTTATTTGTACGTAATTCGCACAGCCAGGCCTATAACACATAGATACATACTCGTATCACAAAAAATTCTAAGTCTCAAAGTTATTTAGTTGAACTACATTTCCGCAAGTTACCGTACGTAGTACGTACTGTTGCCGCCGTGTCGCTGTAGTGACGCGATTTTGTACCTACTAATTTTGTAAACGCGTCCTTAAATCAACAAGTGATTATGCAGAATTCAATCTATTCCTGTTCATTTCTATGTCTCCTAAGTAATATGTGTACTCACTGCTGAGTTGAAAAGTTATGTGTGCTACACGAGAGCAAAGTTTTTTGTATCTCGTGCTGTTGAGTCCCTCAGCACGCTCAGGATTCTAACTTTGATTCACTCGCTACGCTCGTGAATCAATCATAGAATCCTTCGCTTGCTCGGGACTCAAAATCAGCACTCGAAACAAAAAACAACTTTGCTCTCTTGTTGCACAAATAACTATTTCATGTTATACCTAATAACTACCATTTAAATTTATATAGTAAAATGCACCTACCGCTGTTATCTCTGCACCACCTTAAGGTCGACAGGTAGAGAATGCCTTATGGCATTATGTCCACCTTTGTACACCATGTTTGTGCATTAAGAAATAAAATAAAAATAAAATAAATAAAGAGGCGAAAGAATAGGTCTAAAGTGGGATGCACATTTGGTGTCACAATAATCATTTGATTGCCGTACCAAAATCTATTTCCTATTTCGACCACCAAGTTAACAAATGGACATAGAGAAACCGTCCACATGACTTTCAAAACACCATATCAGGGCTTCAGAATCGTTCATTCACGCCTTCATATTTAACATCAAAGTCCAAGTAAAGTGTCGTAATCTTATGAATAAGCGCGATCTCTTGTTTCTACAAATGGACTTATACGGTCATTTCTCTGAGCACACGGGTCTACGCTAATATAGGCGTGTGGTGTGATGTCATGCGGCCTTTTGCCTTCACTGGGTGACTGATTAAAATCAAATTATCTATTGGCGGATAGAGCTATGATAAACAGTTATGGGTTACATTGGCAAGTCTTATGGGCAGGACTTAAATACCAATACAACCTAGCTTGTCGCTGCTAGCATTTTGTTTTCGGAATTAGTGGATCGTCCTAGATATCGCTGGAATGATGAAGTATTAAAAGACCTAACAGGACTTCGTAAAATGGCAGGAATTTATCCACGATAGTGAAAGATGGTAAGATCTGGTGTCGCAGGACAAGAGACTTCGGGTCGCTGCGCCACCACGAATGAATGAATGAATGAACTAATGAAGGGCTTCGTTTGGTTTGTGGGGCTTAAACTCCTAGCATGGATGGATTTCTGGCTACCGAAGTCTTGTGTGATGTCATTGAGTCAGCTTTATCTGTAGGTAATATGTTGTTCTGATATGTAAGCTATATTATTGTTATACTTACTACACTTGCGTAATATTCGTATATAAAGTAATTCTATCTATTAGATATCTCTCGAGTATAAATAGTATATTATAATAGTAGTGACGTAGCAGCTTCGGACGGCGCACCGTACCGGCACCGGACCGGCCCGACACGGCTCGCTTGTGTTTCGTATCACGACGTATATGTGCCACGCAGGTAACCATACCTTGTATACTACAAACTCGGATAATAGGCTAGTTGACAAAAAAAAATTATAAGTCCGTCCTTTAGATTATTAAAAAATAAGTGATACGTATTTTTTTATTTGTAAATTAAACCAAAAATTACCAAGATATAGCTCATTAGAGTTACGTATAACGTCACGCCGTGCTACATTTTTTCGCACTAGATGACGTCACACGTAACTTTAATGGGCTATATCTTTGTTATTTTTTATTTAATCGAAAAAAGAAAAAATACGTGTCCAATATTTTTTTATAACCTAAAATACGGACTAAATAAAATGTAATTATTTTGACCCTGGAAACTACCCTTGCTGTTGTTTTATAAGGTTTTGTATTCTGTTTAAGTGTATAAACTGTACTGTATCTAATGCATACAAGACGAATACTACTAAACGAATACTGTATCTAATGCAATCACGACGTATATGTGCCACGCAGGTAACCATACTTATAGATATACTTACTACAAACTCGGATAATTGTGATCGAGTATTGTTTATGTTGAACAGTTTTTTTTTGTTATCTATACTATACATAATGTATAAAATGAAGGCCCAGACGGTCCTATCTGACTGTATGAACCCAATAAACGCAAAATCTACTGAACAAATTTTTGCAAGTATTTCACTGATAGACAGTGACATTCCTGAAGGTTTATTTTCACGCTTCGGAACCGCTAACAAAGTTTTTTATATAAACATGTCTCTATATTTATAAGTAAGCGCTAGCTTAGATCTTAGAAGGTAAGGTTTGACATGAAATGTCTTATTTCCAATTTGAGACAATTATTATGGTGTTACTGAACATAGGGTAAGTATGCGTGATGCTTATAGCTCTAAAAGCAGTCGTAAGTTGGGATAGTAATATAGGTAGGTTTATTATGACTACAGAATTGATAGGTCACTTCCGCAGGCACTCGATTACTAAACCAAACGAAGTCTCGAATGCGAATCTTCGAATTAGGTAAGTATAAAGTTTAGAATAAAAGTAGTCTGAGAATAGACTTTGGAGATCGGTACGGAACGGAAATAGAGCTGAATTAGACCTAGTCGCACTCTTGTCCAAATACCGAGAAAAGGCAATCATAACTCTCTTGAAACCACATTGTACAGCTAGTTCTAAATAAAACTAATTGAAAACAATGTATGGGACATTCCGTACATAACCTAGATGTGTACCCACCCTATGTACCGTACTTAATAGCTAGATGCAAATTACACACCGCTATACGCAGTCGTCAGTTTTTCTGCTGTGTACGTTCGCCGTAGGTATACAGTTTATTTGTTATACTTGTAAGACATGATGTGGATCACGATGTCTTTGGGGCTGCGGTAACGCGACATATACGCGGCCAGTTTATGTTCTGTATTTGAAAACTGTTTTTGTGACGCATTTTATTAAGTTTTGGAGGTTTAGTAAGAAAATTACGAAGAAAGATTTGGATTGTTTAGTTCATTACATTGCTTTATTACTTAGAATTTTATTATGTTCTCTTGTTGTTTCTGTAAAATGCTAATAGACATAATATAGAGTACTACATCGACTAAATTATTGCTAGAGATACATAAATAATACTCCACTAACATATGATTTAAAAGCGAATTCCTCGCCATTTAAGAGTTAGGTACAACTGTACATTTTGTTGAATAAAGGATGAATCTAGATGTCGTTATAGTCAACTGACTGAATATTCGTAAGAACTTCTTCCCCTTCTTCGTTTCAATTGTTTGAATATAAAGTCCTTTGCGAAACAGGATTTATTTCTAAAACGGTATTTGTCTATAAAAAATCAATTAGGCAACCAATAATGTGCGATCGCCGATTCAAATGATGTACCTCGCTAAGCCGACTGGTATTTCATGTTTTCCCATTTCCAACAACAATAGATCGGTATCTATTGTCAGATGATGTCATTTAATTACCAAACACGACCCGAACCGCGTTCATTTTATTGTAGTCTTGTTTATTATACTGATGAGTCGCGAGTTGGTCTCAATGTTGGTTAGTTCCGTATCTTCACTAATTTGTATATTAAGCTGAATGACACTTAAACTCTTTTATATTTTTCAAAAATGTTTTACTTTACAGTTAAAATAAGTTAAAGCGTAGCGTTAAAAATTAAAATATAGGGTCACTGTTAGTGCCACGACCCACTCTGAGGGAAAATAGTGATATCACTGTCAAAACGACAACTAAAGTTGTCTTACTAAATCGCATGAAATTCTATTACCATAATAGGCATTACCATGTGGTTTAATATGTATGTATGTGTTTATATATTTATAGTATATATATTATATATGCCTTTGTGTATTTATGTAGTTTTATAATATATCTATATCATGTATGTTTATATTATATTATGTACCTAACGTATTTATTTTAATGTATCATTTAGATCTATAATATACTTAGTTATAATTTATATTAGTTTAAATTAGTTTTCATTATATTACACCTACTTCTTTTCTCTCTGCACCACTCTAAGGTTGACTGGGAGATAATGCCCATGGCATTAAGTCCGCCTTTATACTATTGTGTATATAAAGTTTTAATAAATAAATAAATAAATAAATAGGCATCATTCAGGTAAATTAAAAAAAAAATTGATGATGATCTTATTGACCCCTGAGCCATTTAAGTAAGTAATACGTAAGTAATTTATCGGAGGATGGAGTCACTGCCTAAGCAGAAAATAGTCCAGACTGCTTTCAGGATTTGTTCATTCAGCGTCGGTTATACCATCCTCCAGGAAGTCCCGTTTAAATTACGTGACAGATAATGTCACTCAAATCTGTATTTCTATAATCTTAGCGACAAGCTACAGCTAAAACTTTCCCGAAATTCCCACCGCCACCCAGAGATCGGTCAGAAACAGATAAATTAAAAAGAACTGTGCGGGCGTAACTGCATCTATGGCATTGTATTGTTCTAAATTTGAGTTTATCTGGATAATAAAGAAATTGTAATCAGTTTTATTTTAAATGGCGATAACCGGCCTCTTTGATTCAAAATTGAAATTAAGAATTTCAATTTATTCTAAGAAACCCTAACCATTCGCTACCTACAGAGATTTAAATAACAATATTCAATGAAAATCATTACGGCGCCGTGTGTAATTCCATCTTGAGTATACTTAACATAAGTTATGTTAAGCACTGTGTGGGACAACACTACGTAGGTCGGATTTGGTTATTTATTACTTTATGTGCCATCGAGTTGGCAAAAGAAACTGACTAAAACTGTGTATCTGTGTAGTAAGAGTGGGTTTTGATGGGCTAAATTTGTTACAGTAGGTGCGGTTCTCCTATTTAGGAGTTTAGGACAAGCTTGGCGAATTGGCGATGTGTATTTCGGTGTTTAGTTGATTGTTCTAGATAAGAATAAATAAACCAAAAGACTATATTATATTCTTCTGGTTTAAAATTTTGGTATCTACACAAAAATTTTAAACCAAACTTTACAAACTTAGCTTAACTTTTTTAGGAACAATAATAGTGAAGATAATATTAAACATTAAAAGAGACTTTCCTTAGAGTTAGGGTGATTGGTTTTTAGCTTATAATTCCATTTAAAGATCCCGAAGTTTATGCCTAAAAGACTTGTGTCGAAACACGAGATATAAACATATCTATTCTTGTGTCATCACAAGAAGACAAGCAGTCATGAACGAACAGACACAAAGACTATCTAGACACTACTCGAGAGTCCCGACGTTTAGAGCAGGTTGCATTCGCTGTGGTCACTCGTTTCCTCTTTATTAATGCTTTTGCTAAAACAGAATCACCTTAATTCCGTAATAATAAAAACAATAAATCATCCAATATAAATCTGCTACATAAAGTAACCAAGCTGAACTAAATGTGAAATATAATATCATACCTTAACTTAAAGTTCATACAGATTCGAACTCTGTTATCCCAAATCCCAACACCAACATCACAATCATGAAGCTACCGTATTTATCTTGTACCTATTTCGTATGTTTTGAATTAATTTGAACGATGAGAAAAACCTCCTTGGCTCTGCTAATAAAATGATTCGTCTGTTATAGAATAGGAACGTGAGATTGTAATAAGTGCGGTATAATTACAGCCTCTGTTTGTGCTCACAATGTTGGTAGCGTTATGTAGATTATATTGGAGCTACGGACATTCTCATTTTTTTTTTTTAATTCTTACATGAAATAATTAATATGCTATGTGGTCTTTATTTCATACTAGGAACTTTTACGAATTAAAACATGGTACGTGACCGTTGTTTTAATGTAAAGTGAATAGTTGTAAACAGCCTAGTTATTTTCGTTAGAAACCCTGTTTTATAAGATTGTACCCATCCTTACGCAAGGAGTTTCAAGTCAAGCCTAAATTCTCAAAACATTCTGTGTTATTTGCGAAAGTTTGTTGTAGTAATTCTACATTATTTTATGATCATTTTAAGGAAGTAGGTTCTGTAAAACAAATAGGTAGCGTTAAAATCCGTAAATACTAAGTAGGTAATGTGCCCGGTACGGCAATAGGCTCGCCCCCTATTACGTGGGACCTAAAAATTCATGGCGATATGTGGGTGTAATATTATACCTCTACCTACCCCTTGGGGAATAAAGGCGTGAGTCTATAAAAAAGAACTAAGTAGGTACGTTAATTACAAAAATCCTTCTATATTTAATAGATGTACCTAGATAGAAATTGAACCTTGACTTGTAAATAATAAAGTATTGTGATTTTTTTTTTATAAAATTAGGTGGCATTTGGCAAACGAGCAGACGGATCGCCTGATGGTAAGCAATTGCCGCCGCCCATGGACACAAGCAACACCACAGGAGTCAGAAGTGCGTTGGCCCTCCTTGGGGTTGGGAAAAGGGACAGGAGGAGGAATGGGATGAAGGAGAAGGAATAAGGGATGGGCCTCCGGCACTCTCACTCACCGAACGAAACGCAACAGTTTGGTTACTGTTACTTAACGTCGATTTTCTGTGAGAGGGTAGTACTTCCCCGGTCGTGCCGGCCTATTCGTGCTGAAATCAGCGAGGCTCTACTACCTAATAATTAAAAGAATTAAAAACTAAGGATGTTTAATGTAATTAATCACAGTAGCAGTAACAAACGGGTTCGCGATAATAATCACGGACACGCCTAATTATTTCGTCTCTATTGTGCTCTGTGAACTGGCTAGTTTTTATTCGCTTTTTTATTGATTCGACGCTTTTTATATTATTACAATTGACGAACAAACGGACTACGTGGTAAGGAGTTGTAAGCTTTGGGACAATTCAAGTTTTACGGAATTGAAATAGGACTTAAAATTCAATATTAATGGAAATTTATACCTAAGTTTGAGCATTTAAATAAAGGAAGTAAAATGTTCTTAAAAAATATTTTCATCAGTGACAGTCTACTAACTAGCAAAGTGAGTGAGAGCATTCAAAAAGCTTTAGCGAAGTTTTATATAATTCATAGTAATGTCACTTACTCGATTCCTAAATAAAAAGTTAATCTTGCGATTTATTTAAAATAACGTTACAGAAAAAGCTTATTACCGGAAGCACCACAGACAATTCAATTCATTGTTGTCTAAATCTCGATTTTAACCTTCACCTGTCGTTTTTTGTTTACTCAAAGCTAAAGTGTTGCGAAAACGGTGTGAATTGTTATAATACAGTTATTTCCCACGAAGTCAAGTGCACTCACTGCGCGCTGGGTAAGTTCAACTGCCGGCACTTTGGATAGATAGTTGTTGAGTTGCGAAACTAGTTATCGTTTCGTTATATTAGCTGTAGATTTACTGAGTGAGATAGCGAGGTGGAGCTGTGTTTATGGGCTTGAAAGTTAATGTAAATGTTGAAAAGGTTATTATAATTATTTGGTTATCGGTGTTGAATGTTAAGAAATTCTACGTAAAGATCATGTGTATGAAAATCTACGTAAATAGTAGACAAATGGAATAAGTTTACCATCTCACCAGGGAAGTCTTAGAACCTAAATGGTAGTAGTTAAGTTTATGACGGAATTTATAGAATATGGTAGAATATGCTATGGTACCTACCCCATACGCCGACAATCATTTTATAAATTCCGACACCGGAATGGGGTATATAGTCGAAACGAAAAGAAGAAGTTCAGTGAATTATTATTATAATCTTGGCTGTAAACCAATTGAGTGAGCTTTAATAAGGTGATCAAAGGTTATCGATGTGTTTCTCTATTATGTAATCGCCGATTTTCAGTGAGCAACGACATAGCATAAATTATTAATTATAATTAACGCGTTTTCGCTTACCGTCAAATAGGTATGTAGTTGAATATTCAAGGATGAAACACAACAGAACAGATTCAAAATAAATTAGGTACCCTATTAAACTAGCGAAACGGAACTATTCAAAATCGGGCTTTTTTAGGGATCGGATGTATAATTGTAATAAAATCTGGCGCTTATTTTTTGTTCGCGGCATTGAAAGGTATCTAACGAATAAAAAAATATTATAGGATCTAGGCACCTTTCGCTGTCAAACTTTTTAATATTAAGGTACCTCTGTACTCTACAAAATATGTCTCTCGATATTCTGTTATTAATTCTAAAGATTTATTAACATTAGACTTAATGTAATTAGTTAAAGACTTAAAGTAATACCTACTAGTATTAGGTTCAAATTAGAAACTTGAGTTGTCAAAACCTACTTATCATGATTTACATCGGTTTCATGTATATTGAATAAGAAATAATCCAATAACTGCTAACCATTTACTTACTCGAAGGGATAATAAATAAGCCGTGAGATTGGCTAATCAAATACTGTCACTAAGCTAGAAAGGTTCTAGCAGACAACGTATTAGGCATGCGAGATAAATCAGTACATGTTATTTATGGTAATTTGATAGGCTTAAATTAGAATATCAACAATAAATAACGAATAAATAACTGGGTTTCCCAACACTATATTATATTGCTACTTCTCAAATTGAATTTGCGAAGTAGCAACATTATTAAAAAAAATAAACGGTTACTTAGATGATGAGAAATTATTGTTTTTATAAATAAGTTTATTATTATTATAATCTGTGCTAATTCGTGATTGTAAGGTTTTAAGTTCGTTATTTAAGATGGAATTAAAAGATACTATTATATTGCTGAGTCTTTGTGTGTGAATTTAGTAAAAGCTTATCTTGGCGACCCAGAACTTAAATACTTTGTTAAATAATATTACGGTATATTTTTTACATTCACGCGTGGGAATTTATTGTGTTAAGGGTCAGCAGGTCACCAGCCTTTTTAAAACGTTCCTCATTCAAGTTTTGGCAAGTTTTCTCAGTAGTCTTCTGTACGTAATTACTGTTTTAATATTTAAATCTGGTTTAAAATACAGTAAGCAAACATACAGATTTAAAGTAGTTTCTGAACTATTTAATCTTTTTGTGTCAAATAATCTTGTATATATTTTATCTGTGGCAATAATTTATGGTAGCAACTGTCACAATTTTGGCGGGAATTAAATGGTCGCGTTCACATTTATCTGTATCTACAACTCATTTGAGCGGTAATTTATGAGTTAAAACTGTCAATATGCGTTTTGTAATTTTATGCAGAATAACTAAATTTATTTATTAATTCACCTTGTTTGTTAAATTATAAATCTTTATAAAAAGTCCAACAACTTGATTAAAAGAGCTTAGACAGTTTTTAATTGGTTGACTAATGCTCAAATAAAACTGTCAATTTATTGTTTCAGAATAGCTAAGTTTTAACGTCATACTTAAGAAACGGTTTAATTTTATAAAATACATGCATTCATACATATATGCAATGCATAATATGTATGGTCAGTTATGAATGATTGCTAATTTCTAATACTTTCACTGGGCCATTCGTAATATAACAGAGTACAGTTGCATGTTTTTACATTAAAATCAGATTCATTTGAAACAGTTTCCATTTAAAATTTTAATTATGACCAGTAATTATATGATGTCGTGTAAGGGCGATAGTAATTACTGGTTGTTTGGAAAATTTCGTTAAGTATTAAGTACTTTTTCTTTCACTTACAAACCCATCTTAGTATTGTGCATAGGTAACTGTTGATTTTGTTCCATGAAAGGCTTAGAGGCTTCTTGTCACAATGGTGTCAACGGCATGTTTTTTTAATATACTTACCTACTGTACTATATTTATGTATGTACCTAGGTACCTTCTGGGTTGATTACACCTAACGAGTACAGTGGCGAGTCAGTAAATGCGCTCTCGGCCGAGAGAGTCACCGAACCGAGTGGCTGGTCACACGTATTTACTATAGTGGCGAGACAGTTTAGTTTTGATTACGCTTACGTCTGCAATGGATTGCAAAAAAAAGAATTTAAAAAAGTTTTTAACCAGCTATTACCAGACATTATAATAAACGAATTGTGGGATTTATTAGAAGATGAAGACTGAAGAATTTGGACTAGAACATGGATGTTAAGGCGAAATGCCATTGGAGCAACAAATTGCCTTTTTAATGAATTGCAGTCAGAAGATCCCAAAGAATTGAAGGCACTTTTGAGAATGACTGTAGAAAAATTCCACAAACATTCATGTATTTTGTAACACTGAATGAATTTTATTGTTGTTTCCATGCTCCATTTGTTATTAACGGACATTTTAATTGAGATTAGGATAATTTGAAAATAAAAACATAAACAAACATAACGAACGAACGAGTGGCGAGTGGCCGAGTGACAATCGAGAGCGTGTTCATACGTGCCGAGCGGTATACCGAGTCGCTGCGGGGGTAGAAAAATGATGCGGGGAGGTGGGTACTCGGCCTAGTAAACAGATTGGGATTCTAGTGACCTTCTCGCCTCTTTGCTCGGCCGAGCACTCGTTAAAGTGTTTATACCAACCGAGTACTCGGCCGAGGACACTGACTCGCCACTGTACTCATTAGGTGTAATCAACCCATAAACAGATTGGGATTCTAGTGACTCTCTCGCCTCTCTGCTCGACCTAGCACTCGGCCGAGCACTCGTTAAAGTGTTTATACCAACCAAGTACTCGGCCGAGGACACTGACTCGCCACTGTACTCGTTAGGTGTAATCAACCCATACCTACGCCATAGTAAGTTATCCAATGTCGAATGCATTTGCCGGTAGATAAGTACTTCATATAATAAAATTGAAGAGTTTATTTGTTTGATGGAACTGACTAATCTCAGGAATTACTGAGCCGATTTGAATATTATTTTCTGTTATGATAGCCCATTTATTGAGGACCGCTATAAGCTATATACTAGGTGCGGAGCACTACCCCTAAATAACGCAGGTGTAACCTAAGATATATAAAAATTATAGATGCGTTGCCCGCACACTGAAATGGCAAACTGAAATGAAGGCAATTGCCGCCATTCCGTTTAGTTACGCGCGAACCTGTGTTGTGATAGTATGCTCCGTAACAATAATTTGTGTGTAAGAATTTAAAAAACAACTAAAATTAGATATCTCTCTCTAACAACAGGTGTCTCCTATTTATTTAATTTCTCTTTCTTTATTCATACAATTTCCATGTGGTGACGAATTAAGAATATGGAATATCACCACGTGTCGTAAGAGCCGACAGAGGGACCATATTATGCAGGGAACAGCACTGTAAGAGAAGGAAAACTTGATACAAACCCTATACCATCCCGTTTGGCCAGCATGGTATAGTAGGCCAATTCCTCCTTTCAAAGGATAGGCCTAGTCCAGCAGTGGACTCTGTGGACTGTTAAAGGCTGATGATGATATTCATACAAGATATTATTTTGTATTTGTAGCCGTTTTTCAGAGCCGCTTTGTGGGAGTATGGCGCGTCTATGTTATAATACGTCATTAGGTGTAACTGCGAGCTTAGCTAGTTTCTACTTCGTGGTAGCATAATTTATTAAGATGATCGTAGAATATATTTTTGTTATTTGGTGGTTTCTAGGAGGGTGGTTTGTTATCATAATATATTGTCATAAATGACCTGTCAAACAATAAATTTAATTCTGTTGCTGGTACATAAGTAGGTAATTGTCGCCAAATATTATACCTAATTTTCACCTCTTCGATCTTAGGAGCTACAGAAATACTATTTCAAGTCCAGTTTCCTTAGAGTCCTCCCAATTGTCTTCCCTTGAAGGTAACAATAACATGCTAAGAAAAAATATTTAATTAATAATTTCTTTATAATTTAAATTGATCGATCAATATTTACAGTCTACTTATTTAGTGGTATATAACTCTTTACATTTTACTCTTTAAAGAAGAATTCACGATACACTGTGAAGCGAGTAACTATTTAAATCATATTTTAGCCACTTTCTTGAACAAAAAATATTTCTCAAAGTTGTAGGTACAAATTACGTTATATCATTAAAAATCAATGTGAGAAAACCAATTATTTACATTCCATTGTCGTTTCAATAAGATACAATCGTAGCCAACAATTAAAACAACGAGAAATAACAATCTAACTTGCGGGTTCAACTTAAAAAAACATTTCGCCTTTCTCTTAAAACATGTAGAATAGAGATGACTACACAATATGTACTGTCATCTACATATACCTGTTTCTTTCAAATCTAGCTTTAATAAGTGTTACACAACTATTGCATTGTTACCAAGTTTCCTTCTGATAAGAGTATCTTCCGTATTCACCATCACTCTCACACCTGTTAAGCTTTTACACGAGGAAGAGAGATGGATATAGGGCAATTTTATGACGCTGCAAAATTGTAAGGTAGGAAAAGTAAAAGTGTTTGTAAGCGTAATGTATACTGGTTAAGTTGGGCGTGCTACCTGCTGGTTTTATGGTCTCCTAGTCATGCTGTGGCGATTTCTAAGGGGAAGTATGTCCGATGTCCATGTTTTCATATATGAGAAAGTTTATTGAAAGCTGTCTGTCCGCTTTGCTTTGTTAGATTTTGGGTCGTTTGGGGAGACAATGGTCGGCTGTGAATAGCTAGGTACGATTTACACAGTTTGGAGTTTTGATGTTTTGAATATAATATATTCAAAACATCAAAAATCTGTAAATCTAAGCATATATTATATGCTTAGATTTACATACATTGCCGTGTGGTTGACGGCATAGAATACAAGTGTCACCAACCCGTATCTTCCCGTGGGTGTCGTAAGAGGCGACTAAGGGATAACACGATGCAAATACCATCTTTGCGTAGAGACGGAAAACTCGACATCAAACCCTATACGACTGCCTCGTTGGTCTCGCGGCATATATGTGCGCGTGGGATCGGAAGGTCCCGGGTTCGATTTCTGGGTCGGGCAGTGTTATTGGGTTTTTCTGTCACGAAATTCTCAGTAGCAGCACGGAGTCTGGAAATGTGCCCGGTACGGCAATAGGCTCGCCCCTTATTACGTGGGACTAAAGTATATCTGGCGAAAAGTGGGTTTAGAAATACGCCTCTGCCTACCCCTTCGGGGATAAAAGGCGTGACGATATGTATGTATGTATGTATTTACATACATGCATACAACTTACATAAGCATGACATAACGTAAGTGATATAAAAATTTGTCAGATTTTGAACGAACACAAAGATATATTAAAAATATTAAAGGAATAAGTATGTAGTGTACCTATGCTATGGAACACTCTTGTTATCAATAAAAGTAGACTTATGAAAATGTATTTTGTTAACCATAATAAATTATATTGGTGTACCAGAACGAATGACCGAATGCAATTCTGTATACTAGAATATGCATGAAAAACGTAATTTATTGTTTATTAAAACGAATGTTGAGATAGTTAAGTTTAATAAATAGTTGTTTCGAGTCAGTGTATTCTTTGCCACTGTTGGTTCATCATCATCAGCTTTTAACAGTCCACTGCTGGACTAGGCCTCTCCTTTGAGAGGAGGAATTGGCCTACTATAACACGCTGGCCAAACGGGTTGGTATAGGGTTTGTGTCAAGTTTTCCTTCTCTTACAGTGCTGTTCTCTGCATAGTATAGTCCTTCTGTCGGGTGTGACAATCCGTATTCTTAATCCGTCACCACATGATCACCATCTGTTGTTTGGATTATTGTTAAGTTAAAGTTACGATGTATCCCAAATGTTTTAATTCTTTGAAGTATTGATCATAATGTTCAGTGGTAGCCACGCGACGGACGTCGTAGTAGAGGTAGGCCACTTGCAAGGTGGACTGACGATCTTGATAAGATCGCGAGCAGCAGATGGATCAGGGCGGCTCAAAATCTGTCCATGTGCAGAGCCGTAGGGGAGGCCTGTGAGAAGCAGTGGCAACTTTCTGTAGATATATTTCCAGGTAGTAGAGCCTTGCTGATTTCAGCATGAATGGGCCGGCTCGACCGGGGAAGTACTACCTTCTCACAGAAAGTCGACGTAAAGTAACAGTACCTAAACTGTTGCGTTTCGTTCGGTGAGTGACAGTGCCGGAGGCCCTGTCCCCTATTCCTTCTCCCTCATCTTATCTCTCATCATCATCTCATCCTATCCCTTTTCCCAACCCCAAGGGGCGGCAACGCACTTGTAACTTCTGTGGTGTTGCTTGTGTCCATGGGCGGCGGTAATTGCTTACCATCAGGCAATCCGTCTGCTCGTTTGCCGCCTATTACCATAAAAAAAGATATGATGATGCAAATAAACAAATTTTCTAATTCTCTCTACGCAAAATATATACCTACTACGCACTAGCCGCATGTCTATCTAGTTCAATACATCGTGCATGGCGGTGCAAACTGCAGTACTAGATAGCTAGGTACGAAGCATGAATGCAGTGCTACCTAGGTAGTTAGGTACGAAGTATGAATGGCTCGCGTCCTTGCGCCCACGCGACAACCGACACCCGACACCGCTTTTGTACGTGGGTATCCAGGTTGCGGTAACCTGAGGAAATACCTCGTTTCCACTTACTGAACAGGTATAGGTACAAAAGGGTACAAGGCAGTCAGATGACGTCTATTGGAGAGAATGACAGACTGCTGCGCAGTGGGTCTTTGGTGCATGGCGCGCACCATATTTTAAGGACGGTTTCAGATTAGCGTTTTATACGCGCGTATAAGCTCGTTTTTGGAAGCGCGTATAGGCGCGTCTTTTGGCACACGCGTAACTCGTACGAGCGTTGACGCACTTGCTCGTCAGCTCGTATAAGCGCGAGCCGTCAGAATCCTTGTTGATATTGACAAGATGTCACTACCGTTTCGAGCGAACACATCGGAATGTGCCCGTTTACGCGAGTCCGGCCTTTTTAAGCGCGTAACGTAGCAACGACCGTATACGCGCAGAAAAATACGCTAATCTGATACTGCCGTTATACGACTTTAAGCACAAAATTATGTTCCCCGAAGTAAGGTGGAGATTATTTGCTACGATCCTGACATATCTCTTTTGCTTAATGCATTTTGATCAAAGATTTGAATTTTTTATTTAATTTTTCCTTCATAAATTGTTCCCCATCGCTTGCTAAACAGCGAAGGAAAACATTTTAAGGGAACCTGTATATCGCAGACTTCTCCATAATGTTCTTGAAGGACATGTAGAGTCTGCCAACTTCCACTTGGCATCTTGGTGAACTGCAGCCTTACCCTTCTCACAATGAGAAGAGGCTTGTGCTCAGAAGTGGGATAGATAAATAAGACTGATGATGATGAGGAAAAGCAGTATTACTAGAAAGAGAACTGGTTGTTATTGGCTATCTGCAAGTATGCTTAGAGCACCCTGGCCTAAAGCAACATATCAAAATATATCATCTTTTCCTATCATCGAAAGTAAGTCACACCAAACAATCATATTGTTTTCTCCTAAAGCCATAACTCGTGCTCCTGTCGAAGCTCGTCAACAGTCAGTTGGTTCCGGTTTTCACAGTTGAGTGCCAACGAAAGGACGTGTATGTCCTCGATTCTACTCATCCGCGAACAGTAGGCCGCGCCATGTTTAATTCAGTGCGTGAACTCGTGAGGCAGTTTTAGGAGTGTTAAAAAGTAACAACTATTATCTGTGGTCTCAGCTTTTATAGCTTTTAAGCAAAAAATAGAAAAACTTAGTTTTATACCATTTGATATTCAATACTTTTTACTCTTTCTATGGGATATATACCACGCACCTTTGTTTTGAGTACATCCGTGAACATGGCGCTTGCAACAGTGCCGAAGTATCGGTTACTCAAAACAAAGGTACCTATGTGGTATAAGTATGATTAGTTCTTATTGTATTTATAATCAGGGTTCGAAAATATCCGATATTTATTATAAATATCAAAATATCGGATATTTACGATATATATCAAGTTTGATATATATCAATTTTGTATGAAAGTCATATTATTATTTCATTGTATTACTACTATTATTTATGAATACTATTTGCATGTGTGTTTCATAAACATACTAAAATGATAAAAAAATAAAAAACTGAAATGTTTTAATGTTTTATTCATTTGAGTACTTAAAATCAGACAAATCAAATGCATTAACTGTGATACAATAATATACAAATGAAACCAAAACACAAAATCTTCTTTTACGTGAGGCAAAATCAACTAAGAAACATAAAATCTTCTTTGAGATCAGGCAAAATCAACTAAAACATAAAATCTTATATATAAAAAATCAACTCAAAAATATAAAACCTTTTATAAATGTGTTGCCATTTTTAGTTTAGAACTTACCATTAGGGAGTATGTTTTAACTCTACTCCCACGCCATCTACATTTGGGAAGTAGAAATACAGTAACAAACGCAAAAATAATATTCTTTTTAAATCATTTTTGTATTGCAATATATCACAAAAAAACATTTGATATATATCGTCGAATCGAGGTTGATATATATCGGATATATATCGGATATATATCGGATATATATCCATTGATATATATCCTCGAACCCTGTTTATAATGTTTTTTGTCTGTATAATTCTAGGTAGTTAATTACTTAATTGATTTTATATTTAGATATACTAAGTATTTTATACCGTGTAGTGAAACACAAATAGAATATTTTTATTTCTATATTTTTATATCCCGTAGAAACAGTAAAAAGTATTGATGATGGCCACGAAAGTTTAAATTCCTATATTTGATATTCATGTATTCATTCTCTTCTTAGTCTCAAGTACCTAAATTAGCTTCGGAGCCGTAAAGCCGTCGGCCCCAACTCTTGTCTAAGAATAAGGATCGTTAGGCCATGTCAGAGGCCTTCGGGCGGTATTGAAAATTCCGACACCAGAGTTGGCCACACACTCACACTCACACGAAACACAAAAACAAACAGCACATATGCCTAATATTGACAAAGTCGATGTTTTACAGAATTGTCTAGCAAAATGTAGTAGGTACAGATGCGGCGATATCAGTCACATCTGAAGAGAATGAAGATAGAAAGAAATGAGAAGAGGATCCTTAGAGAAAGAACCTTACTCATCGGTAATTTAGTAATTGAAAAAATACAGTAATTTAGTAAGTAATTACGTGTTTGAGCTGTTTGGGGTGGAAACGCTAGGCTCATGGGGTCCGAGCGCTCGAGAACGAGCGATTCCGGGAAATTTCTAAACGCTTAATCGACGTCTCACGTGACCAGAAGGCTGGTTTATTCTTTGCTCAAAGAATCAGCATTGCCTTCCAGCGTGGCAATGCTGCCAGCCTTCTAGGTACGTTACCCGATGACATTGATGCAGAGGCATTTTACGACGCCTGAACCTTGTAAATATTTTAACTTTTTATATTTGTTTATGTTTTTTTTTGTATTCGATTAAGTTATATTAGATTAGATTAAGCTTCAGTTATAAAATTATGTTTCTCTAATGTTCCAATTAAATAAAGTGTTTGAATTACTCATCGGTTGAGAAAACAGCAAACATTTTTTATAGATTTAAAATAAAATATGTAAAATAAAGAAACACGGACTTAAAAAGGTATTTTAAAAATACTACCTACATTTCTCTTGTCTTGAACATGCAAAGGTACCTTACTTGTCATATGAATGACAGAAACGCCTTATCTAACAGTACCATGCAAAAAGAAAACATAGTTTTACTTTTACAACCATAAAATCTTTATCCATAAATGGTTGGCTCTTGTCGCCGTATGAGAATATTTCTTAGTTATGTCATCATTGTACTGTTACTCGCAGTGGGAGTCAGCAGACCTAGTTGTTACGGTGAAAAACTTGTGATTGTTCTAACAATTACGTAGTAGGTAATCGTTCTCATGGAAGAATGTCGGTGAGATTCATTCATTAGTTTTCCCTTCCAATGTATTAAGTTGTGCATCAAATAATGAATGATTAGACATTGATAAATGTTGGGAGTTTATATGCAGATTGTCTATGTTAGTTTTTTTTGAGAAAGCGAAGTCTAAAATAATATATATTATTATCAATAGTTAAAAGATTTACGATTACCGCGTTAACCTTTCTCGAAAAATAGTGATTTGTACGAGGCATGAATGAATTTAAGCGTATAAATAGCCTTAGACTATATAGAGTCTGACTATATTTTGTTGTGAATAAAACTGGAAGAGTGACAACGCCGGTAACCGATTCCTAGGACCTATTCTTTGAAGGAGGTTATATTTGACAAATTAACATTCATTATACACTTCCCTAAACAAATATTTTTAGTTAGAAATACAAAACATTTTTTTTTAATTTACGCTGTGTATCCACTTGCGAAGCCAACGGCAAAAGCTAGATATAAGTAAGCTGGCATTCTAATACAATTATAATGTTAAACTGTAATACATATATTAAAACAGATGACACCAGTTTACAAGGTCGTAGTCACGGTTATCGAGTGAGTCTTACCGATATTACCAGTTATTTTACATATATACTATCGAATACTATGGTAATTAAGAATAACCAGTAAATATCATATTTAAATATTAAACATTAATGCCACAGCGTACTGATTTACTAAAAGTATCGCTACGTCTATGAGTTAAAGGATTTTTTATATCTAACAAGAGGATGCCCGCGGTTACACCCGCGTTATTAAGACTACTGGTCTGCTCCCGTCGCTCATAGCGTGATGTTATATAGCCCAAAGCCTTCCTCGATAAATGGGCTATCTAACACTGAAATAATTTTTCAAAACGGGCCAGTAGTTCCTGAGATTAGCGAGTTCAACCAAACAAACCAAACAAACTCTTCAGCTTTATATATTAGTTGAGATGATATAGTTTTGCGGCCGGGTCTAATATTTTGATCTATCCATGGATTTAGCTACTAGAGATATATATTTGACATATAGCTCCATAAAAAATATGTCAAATTTTAGAACCGGCCGTTAATTGTAAGATATTTGGATCAGGTAAAAAACAAGTATTTGCTAGTAGTAGACAAATACGCTGTTTTGGTAATTATTTCCAAACCCTCGAGATTTCGATACATACTAATATAAGGTATGTAGCATATCTCAATAACTAAACAAAACTTCTTAAAAAGGAAGTTAAAACAACTCATATTTGGCTCATCGACGATGCAACGTTACGACTGGCCCCAGTGGTCATCACAAAGCTATGCCGAAACGTCGCGATAATGGAAGATATTCCATCTTTATTTCAAGTAATTGATTTACCTGATTGACCCTTCACAACAATATTAATTAGTCAGAATTTGTTTGTCTACCTACAATTGGACGCACCATGAACATCCTTGCAAACGTTTGAGAACAGTCAAATCTTTTTACGAACCAAATCAAGTACAAAAAGCCAGAACAGTAAACTGCAATAAGTCATTTATCCAATTATTTCTGTTTCTTTCAACAAACAGACCACAATGGAGATGTGGAAACAGTTGCGTTTTCAACAGATAAATGCAGTAATATTATTGGAGCTGTCATGCCAACGTTATATATTGCGACATTGTGCACAATCATAGATTTATATAGACGTTTATTGTCATTGTCGGTGGCTTAATGGTTTATGCGCCTTGAGATCATGAGGTTCAACCACCTGCTTGGTGATATTAAGCTGCTCTTAAAAGTTTCGAAGTCTTCATCATCATCCTCTTAGCGTTAACCCAGTTTCAATCTGGGGTCCACTTACTAGTCCAACCGGATTAGGTTAAATATTAGCTTTTCCATAGAGCGGCTGCCTGTCTGACCTCCGCAAATCGAAAGGATAGCGATAGTCCATGGTATAGACTAGTGTCAAGTTATTTAGAGGTACTGACGCCCTATAACGACCGTTAAAGATTTACATGACAGGCGTTGCTCGCCGAGGCACGGGGCAGGCGATAATTAACAATTCAATACGCACGTAACTCCGAAAAGTCAGTGGTGCGCGCCATGGATTCGAATCTGATACCCTCTGCATGGCCTACTCTGCCTTGAACTGCGTCTTCAACATTTTTGCGTTAATCCGGTTGGATTCAAGAATTGCGAATTGCTGTCGTGAAGCCAAGGGTTCGCATTCTAGTCTAGCAGGATTTGACAGGATGTTTGCGTTTCAACAGAGTTTAAACCAGTGTATACTCAAAGGTACAGCGTTGCCAACTCTACGTCTTTTTACGTAGATCTACGTATTTCGGGCCATTCACGCGAACCTACGTACTTCAGGGCCAGAATCTACGTATTTTGCAGCAAATTACCAAATTAGCAAAATAATGAGATTTTACTAAGAAGGAAGCATTATTAAACACAAACCACACGTTAAAATGGACGTATAATTATAATACTTTGTTGCATGTTTATTCGTACCCAATTAGTTTAACAAGTACAAACTAAAAACATTTCGATCAATTTAAGTCAATAAAATTTGCTTACACACTCGAACCGATGTTTAAAACACTCGTTTTACCAACTTTTGCTCCCTTTATCTTAGATATTATTAAGAGTACGTAGATTTACGTACTTTCGCAGTTAAAAAGTACGTAGATCTACGTACTTTTTAACTCCGATCTACGTATTTTTGAAAATCAGGGTTGGCAACACTGCAAAGGTACCTCATAACGACTGTCGAAGTCCTCCATGACAGCAGGGACCGATGGTAAAACGTGCTCACTAAGACCAAGAGCAAGCGAAAATTAAAACAATATATTATACACACCACTCCAAAAATCAGTGGTGTGTGCATTAACGTGGCTTGTTCTGTTGGCCTCCATTAGGCTATCGCTGCCTCTAAATATTGTACCAATCATCATGAGCGTAAACGAGTTTAAATATGTAATTTTAAGCAGAGAAAAATGCAGCTTCATTGAATTTATTCTGCCTGGTAATCAGAAAGCTGCGTTAAAATTCCATAACATTATTCTGCGTGAAATCCCATAGTAATCAGTAGAACAGTATATGGTGTGGTTGGCGATGGTACGAAGTGCAATATCGTCCGATCTGCGTATTCCTGTCCTTTGGACTGGAACCGATCGCGTGCGCACAAGAATGTTCGCCTGGGATTCTTGGACCAAGTCATAGGCGCAGCGGTGTATATAGTCTAAGAGCCAGTGTTCCGCAGACTTACGGTATAGTAGCAAACTCCATATTAATGCTAGTTATACTAATGTATCTGCTGTAGATCAAATGGGGGTTCGCTATTCCCATAGAGGGTTCCTTTAGGCGTGCGTAGAAGTCGAAAAGCATGAAAATTGACTTTCAAAACGTGATCGCAGCATGTCTGCCGTTTTGATATCTTAAAATATATAGTTTTTTTTTATAGAAAAACTTAATGGCAGACACTTGTTCCGGTTCCAACTATATTTTATATAGTATCAAAGTTTCCAAATTTTCATAAAATTTACGTTATTTTAGCGAAGCTAAAAGTTATATATGTTATTTATATTATTATTATAAACATATATTCACAAAGGCAGACACATAGGTCGGTTCCGACACGCGGGCAGACCATTCGATACTTTCTCAGTCGTGCTATTGAAGTTGCATGACTTTGATTTTCTCACTCTTCTTTTTGCAGGGAACTAGTGTTTCAGCAAAGCTGCAATTTATGTGTGTTTTTTACTTCATTATTATACATGTATATCTAAAAAACCAGACTGATACGTCGGTTCTAAAATGCAGGCAGACTACAAAATAGTTTCGCAGTCATGCTAATGGAGATACACGATATTGACTTTCTCACTCTTACTGGCAATGACAGCGAATGAGTATGAATACATGTGAAGTGTTTTTAAATTTTATTTATTACTCTTATTTTCAATCACAAACATATAAGTTTTTATAAAGAAATCTACATTTTTTTTAAGTTACAATAATAATGATTTGCAATTTATTTTGTTCTAACAAAATATACAACTTGAAATTCAAATACAGAATAAATAAATTAAATGTTGGCTACAAAAAAATCAAAATGGTTCACCGTTCTTCGTCAGAATTGCAAACTTTTGTCGATTGAAACAAGGCAAATTATTTGTTTCCAACACCCTCAGGTAACTATCCTATTAAATTGCAGAGAAAAACATTTATTTTATTCAAATTGTTTCCAAAATGAATAGCGTATATTCAATAAACCTTGTCCATCGTTTTTACAACGGTGCTTGAATACTGAATCCCTGCGAGATGAAGAGAAAGTGAATATCGTGTACCTATCTCCATTTAACATGACTGTGAAACTATTATGTAGTCTGCCTGCATTTTAGAACCGACCTATCTGTCTGGTTTTTAGGGTTCCGTACCTAAAAGGTAAAAAACGGGACCCTATCACTAAACCTCCGCTATCTGTCTGTCTGTTTGTCTGTCTGTCCGTCTGTCTATCACCAGGCTGTATCTCATAAACTGTGATAGCTATAAAGCTGAACTTTTTTACAAATTAAGTATAAAAATAAAAAAAATTAAAATATTAGGCGGGTCCCATACAAAACGTGTTTTTTTTCGTATTTTTTGCCCAAAATTACTAACTGTAACAGGTAGATGCTTTAAATTTTCACAGAATATGTAGTTGTATATTACCTTTCAAAATAAATAATTGAATTTAAAAAAAGTAAATAATAACGGGGGGCTCCAATACAACAAACGTAATTTTAAGCAATTTGTTACTCGATCTTAATAAACAGGTAGAAACTTAAAAAGTATTTACGTATATGTACATACAACAAAGGTGATTTTCTTTTAAAGATGATGGTACGGAACCCTTCATGCACGAATCCGACTCGCACTTGGCAGATTTTTTTAGATATACATGTATAATAATGATGTAGAAAACATACATAAATTGCAGCTTTGCTGAAACACTAGTTCCCTGCGAAATGAAGAGTGAGAAAATCAAAATCATGTAACTTCAATAGCACGACTGAGAAAGTATCGAAAGGTCTGCCCGCGTGTCAGAACCGACCTATGTGTCTGCCTTTGTGAATATATGTTTATAATAATAATATAAATAACATATATAATTTTTAGCTTTGCTAAAATAACGTAAATTTTATGAAAATTTGGAAACTTTGATACTATATAAAATATATTTGGAACCGGAACAAGTGTCTGCCATTAAGTTTTTCTATAAAAAAAAACTATATATTTTAAGATATCAAAACGGCAGACATGCTGCGATCACGTTTTGAAAGTCAATTTTCATGCTTTTCGACTTCTACGCACGCCTAAAGGAACCCTCTATGGGAATAGCGAACCCCCATTTGATCTACAGCAGATACATTAGTATAACTAGCATTAATATGGAGTTTGCTACTATACCGTAAGTCTGCGGAACACTGGCTCTCAGTCTAATACGCTGACTGTGAAGCAGTATTTATTTGTACTTATATTTATTCAACTGCCTCCGTGGTCCAGTGGATAGCGTATGCGACTGCTGGTTGGAGGTCCCGGGTGGGGCAAAAGTGTTACTGGGTTTTTTCCAATTCTCAGTAGCAGCACGGAGTCTGGTGATGTGCCCGGTAATAGCAATAGGCTCGCCCCCTATTACGTGGGACCTAAAAATTCATGGCGAAATGTGGGTGTAATATTGACACCTCTGTCTACCCCTTCGGGGATACAGGCGTGAGTCTATAAATAAATAAAATAAGAAAATATATTTATACAAGTCGTCGACCAAATTGGGGATGTCTTTAAAAACGGAAGCACCCGAAACTGGCGAGCATGTATGAATAATATTCTTTTATGGTTTATTTGCCAGAATGTAGTAGTACATAGTATATGTATAGGTCTTAATTCTATTGTGATCCATTACATTCTACCATGACATAATTATGGTGTGCAAAGAGTGAAGAGTCTAATGAATGAAGAGGAAGCGTGTGAAGCTTGTAAGGATAGCAGGAAGTGGCGTTCTGCTGTCTCTGCCTTCCCCTACAGGAAAAGGCGTGAATATATGTATGTATTAATTTATCGGGTCTCTGTAGAACTCGTGTCACGGAATCGTATGTATAGTCTCTTGCAAAAACGAAATGTTGAGGCAAACAGAATGCATTATAAGAGACAAAATGTTAACAAATCCTGAAATGGTACCGTTACTCACACGCTCTGGACTTGCTATTCATCAGCCTTTTATACTGTCCCACTGCTGGGCACGGGCCTCTTCTCACTATGAGAAGGGTAAGGCCATAGTCCATCACGCTGGCCAAGTGCGGGTTGGCAGACTTCACATGCCTTTCGAGAACATCATGGAGAACTCTCAGACATGCAGGTTTCCTTCACCGATTAGCAAGCGATAATTAATAATTTAATACGCACTTCAAAAAGTTATTGGTGCGTGCCGTGGATTCAAACCCGAGACCCTATGCGTAGCAGTCTGTCTTTCTCACCACTCGACTATCGCTGCTTATTGCTATTACAGACTGTAATTATAAAAAAACATTGCCAAAAGAATATTAAGTGCAATAATGTGAAGTAAAAGCTTTCTTTTGTGAGAACACCATTTGAAAGGTTTACCTATACTTTTTCGTGTTTAGAACGTTCCGTACGTTAAAGAACATAATCATTGTTAAACGATAAAATCTGACAAATGTACTTAGGTACAACATTGCTGCAATTAAAAGATTACGTGAATAAAAACATTATTGAAGTAAGTTATTACGTATTAAGTTGAGCTGTTTTTCTTCTTAACAATGTGCCCGGTAGATGGCAATAGGCTCGCCTCCTATTACATTGGGACTGAAACATAACTGGCGAAAAGTGGGTGTGTAATACACCTCTGCCTATTATAACTTATATAAATAACTTTTGTCACATTACTTAATGCTGCTGATACTCTTGAGCATTCACCTGTAATGAGCATTCTCGCGAATGTTACAAAAAAATGAGTGTGTTTTAGCGAGCACCCTCATGAACATTCGGGCGAGCCTTAGAATGTAGATAATAAGTACATAGAATTCGCGCTACAATGGCAGTTAAACCCAATATATGTATATAAATACTTCACTTTGACTTATGATTTTAATCTAGGGAAGAATCTTCGTAGTTTGTCACTAATTTTTACTTGACTAGTGATGGACTTGCTCAGAATAAATATCGATAAAATATCGATAATGTTTACAATAGATCCTTAGATTTGGTTTACTCAGAATTAATTTAAATAGAATGATACATAAATTCTCGATATCAATAAATAAATTTAATCGTAGGAGTGATTTATTAAACCTGTTTAAATTCAAATCTGCATTTTATTATTTAGAAACATCATTTGTTCATGTATCTTACTCTTAGTCTACAAATAATTCATAAGTGAAACTGAAGTAAATTGCTGTTGAAGTGAGATTTCTATATTTTTTCTATATTATACGGACTATTTGAATTTAGAGTGTTCGCTAGAATGATCGTGAAAATGTTCGGGTTCGACAAAACAGAAAACGACGATTCCTCGCTGTTCTGTTACAAGTTAATGCTCAGGTGTATCAGCGCCTTAAAGATAGTATGTGCACCTATCCTATCACCATTCACCAACACTGACCAAAAGCCTTCTTCCTATTGAATCTACATCATTATTGACATGCAAGTCATGCCGTGCTGAACCATTGAGTCGCAAGCGCACGGTGCGTGCGTCTCGAACTGATTACATGTTAAATGTGGTACGTAAACACACTAAAATATTATGTAGAACGTCGTTGCAATGTGTGTCAGTGTTGACACGCGAGAAAACCGGCGTTTATCAATCGTGGTACATAGTAGTTTAATTTCGATGGAGTAATAGATACAATAATCATTTTCGTTTTTTTATAGGTAGTTTATTTATTTGTTTATCCCTAACAATGTAGTTTAATGAATATATTGCATCAGGTATTGTTAGATTGTATTGTAGTGTAGATTGTATTGTTAGGCGGCGATTGCCGAGTGGATATACCAACAGACTGTCATGCAGAGGGTATCGGGTTCGAATCCACGGCGCGCACCAATGACTTTTCGGAGTTATGTGCCTATTGAATGGTTAATTATCGCTTGTCCCGTGCCTCGGAGAGCACGTTAAGCCGTCGGTCCCGGTAGTCATGAAGATCTTTGACAAACGTTATAGGGCGTCAGTACCTTCTAAACAAACTGACACTAGTCTTTAACCATGGAATATCGCTATCCCTTCGGGTTGCGGAGGTCAGACAGGCAGTCGCTCTGTGGAAAAGCTAATATTCAGCCAAATCCGGTTAGACTAGAAAGCGGACCCCAGACTGAAACTGGGATAACGCTAAGAGGATGATGAGGTATTGTTATATGTATATTTCTGAAAATTTAGAATTGAATGTTGAATTATGTTTTTTTGGGTATACCATTAAAATTTGATTCTACGCCAAGGTAAAGATATACTTAAATACTTCTTCTTGTCCCGACATTTTAACCGTTGCTATATTAGTTGTAGTCACATTAAGACTTATTTTTATTGATGACTAGATGAGCCCGCGGTTACATCCGCATTATTTAAGGCTACTGCTCCGCCCCCGTGGCTCATAGCGTGATGTTATATAGCCTATAGCCTTCCTTGATAAATGGGCTAGCTAACACTTGAAAGAATTTTTGAAATCGGTCCAGTGGTTCCTGAGATTAGCGCGTTCAACTAAACAAACAAACAAACTCTTCAGCTTTATACTATACCTATTAGTATATAAGATTCTTATTTACATAGAATACTTTCCAATCATTGGTTCAGCATAAAATCCGAGGTGGTTTAGCTTGACATAAGTATACGGGTCAATTCGTACTTGAAAATGTACAACACTGCTTCGTGAAGTACATGTCTACATACAGTTACACATGGGGATAAGCATTTACCTATCCTGTCCTCGCTGATAGCTTGGTAACTGCTTTTCTAACTAGCATGAGATGCTTTTGGGTTTTTTAAGTAACTATAATCTTTTGCTTTCATAATTTTAGTTGATCTTTTGGCAAAAGAGAGAGAAAGAATATATCGTCTTTCCTTACCAATCGCTAAAGCCTATACCTTCATCCACACACACAATCTCCAATCGGCAGCCATCATTTAGCAGCAAGAAATCTGCCAAGACTGCGTTACACACAGTGATGTTCAGATAATGGTTGATGAGACAAGGGCATTACGGAACTATGTGGGGTCTGATAGGATTGTTGTCAATGTCGTCACGGGTTTCTGATGGGGTGTACGATTGATTAGGTACTGTTAGAAGAGATAGAGACTGCCTCGTTGGTCTCGCGGAATAAATGTGCGCGTGGGATTGGGAGGTCTCGGGTTCGATTCCCGGGTCGGGCAAAGTGTTATTGGGTTTTTCCGTTAGGAAATTCTTAGTAACAGCACGGAGTCTGGTATTGTGCCCGGTACGGCAATAGGCTCGCCCCCTCTTACGTGGTACCTAAAAATTCCTGGCGAAATGTGGGTGTAATATTACACCTCTCCCTACCCCTTCGGGGATACAGGCGTAAGTCTATAAATAAATAAAATAGAAGAGATCTCAGTTATGAAGATACTGTTTATTTTTATTGCTCGGCGTATTGGAGCTTGTACCTATATGTTATTCAGGGCTAGTGCTCCGTACCCATGGCTCAATGTGTGATGTTATATAGCCTTTGTGGATACATGGCCCATTCATCATAAAAATAATGATACAAATTGGACTAGTAGTGCCTGAGATTAGCGCGTTCAACCAAACAAACTCTTCAACTTTATTATATTACTAGAGGACGCCAACAGCTACCCGTTTACCCGTTTTGGCCGATCCCGTGGAAATTTCGGGAAATCCCTTCTCAGTGCACCCCTACGGTCCCCAAGGAACATACATGCCAAATTCAGCTTCCTGCGCCCAATAGTTTCGGTCAGTCAGTCAGTAATGCAAGGATTTTATATATTAAGATGTATGTGTTTATATTTATGGCATTGCTGTAGAATCTTATGTCTAAAGTCTTAAGTACAACTGACGTGTATCATAAGGAGAGAATGTCATATTCAAACCAAATAAATCTGGGACCCAAATTTATGCGAACGTGCTAAAAAGGTCATTTTAATAATTGAACTGAACGCTGTGCGTCCCGGCGCCATCGGGTCAAAAGTTTGACGCCCGAGACATCAGTAATCACATATATGAATTTCTTAAAGACCAAATATATAAAAGAGCAAAGTATTTCATAAACTGAAGCATGGCAATGTAATTTTTTTAAAGAAAACTAAGTACATACATACATACATAGACTCACGCCTGTTTCCCGGAGGGGTAGGCAGAGACTACGGAACGCCATTTGCAACGATCCTGACATATCTCTCTTGCTTCATTCACTCCCATCAGATTCCTCATGCATGCTCTTCTGTTCAGGGTACTTCTAACCTGTCCTGTTTTCAGGATGTCTCCAATCTGGTCAGAGAACGTCCGCCTAGGTCTTTCCCTTCGTCCTGTCCCTTCCACACTTGCCTTATATATCTGCTTGGTCAGTCTTTCGTCATCCAAAACTAAACTAAGTATTTATATTTATCTATGACTAACGATCATGAAACGGACCTTCATAGAGATGAGCCGTTTGTAAAAAAATTAAACAAAAACCGAAACAATAAGAACAGTAATCCGACCTACCTAAACAGTAGGTAGTATTAATCTGAGCGTGATTAATTCAAAGATAACAATTTGATAAATTGTGTGTTTCTCCTTTGAAGAACAAATGACTCGCTGAGTTTAAATGACCTAAAGACCGGCGATGATGACGTCCTACTGGTTTAAGAAATACTTTTTTTACCAAAATGTAAAAAAAGAAGAAACAATTGCGTCATCATTCCCACTACTGTGTCACACTCACACAAAGAATAAAGAATACTAAACATTATAACATATTATCTTTTTTTATAGACTCACGCCTGTATCCCTGAAGGGGTAGGCAGAGGTGTAATATTACACCCACATTTCGCCATGAATTTTCAGGTCCCACGTAATAGGGGGCGAGCCTATTACCGTACCGGGCACATTACCAGACTCCGTGCTGCTACTGAGAATTTGCTTTCGGAAAAACCCAATAACACTTTGCCCGACTCGGGAATCGAACCCGAGACCTCCCAATCCCACGCGCACATTTATGCCGCGAGACCAACGAGGCAGACAGTTATATTATCTGTGGTGTCACATGTGTAGCCGGGTGTAGCTGAGCAGTTGTGACTATTGGCACCTATTGGTGACAACTAGTTTTGACACTCTTGAAGTCCCAGGAAAAGTTTGTATAATTTATATTTTTAGAAATAAAATATAAACTTATAATGTTTTGTATGTCTTTGAATTACACAGAATTATATTGTTCATAATCGTTTGTTAAACCATGAAGGCATCTAATTTAAGATCGCTGGAAGCGGTTGGATGCGGATTGCACAAGATCGCTCTGTGTGCAGAGCCTTGGAAGAAGACCCGTTTTGCATTGGACGTCTCTAGCTGAGATGATACAACGATAAAGGAAAACATCGTGAGCAATCCTGCATATCCGAGAGTTTCTTATAATGGTCTCAAGTTGTCATGCCACCGCATCAATACTATTCATTTCACTAACCATCGGCGATCAAGTAAATTTTATAACAAAAGTTACCTAAAATGTCAATCGAATAATAAAAACACAGCTATACTTATTAACTTCACAGTTTTACTAAAACTGTTTATTTTATAACACCCACTGTAGTGTATTTATGTCTTTTCTTTGATATGACTCATCCAGTGACATTTCTATTCACTGTTGATTCCAATGTTTATGGTCAAAAGTTCTACAAAACATGGCGGATTATCATTTTTAGGGTTCCGTGCTTAAAAGGTAAAAAAAACGGGATTCTATTACTAAGCCTCCGCTGTCTGTCTGTCACCAGGCAGTATCTCATAAGCCGTGATAGCTAGAAAGCTGAAATTTTCACAAATTATGTAGTTCAGTTGCCGATATAATGACAAATACCTACAAAAAATAAAAAAATAAAAAATCTTGAGGGGGGTCCTATACAATAAACGTGTTTTTTTCGTATTTTGGTCTAAATTAGGTACTAACGGTAACAGGTAGACGCTTAAAATTTTCACAGAAAACGTAGTTGTATATTACCTTTCAAAATAAATAATTAAATAAAAAAAGTTAATAATAAAGGGGGGCTCCAATATAACAAACGTAATTTTAAGCAATTTGTTACTCGATCTTAATAAACAGGTAGGAACTTAAATAATATTTAAGTATGCACACAACAAACGTGATTTTCTTTTATAGATGATAGTACGGAACCCTTCGTGCGCGAGTCCGACTCGCATTTACCCAATTTTTTAATATTATGGTCGTATGAAGTCAGAATATAACTGTTGATTAATGAATAATCCTTGTTGTGAATGCGAAAGTTATGATGAATCGCTCATAATGTCCGGTTTCTTGTGAATTAAAAATGAATGGACTCTCCATTCATTTTCTGCGACAAGAAGCTGTAAAAATATGCATTGCCGCCTTTGTTAGTGGTTCCAACAGACTTTGATAATAATTTAAAGAAATGATTGCCGCCCTTGCTTGCAACCTTAGTCAAGAACAGAAATCAACAAAATATCAATGTTCAATTGGTTGCTGTCAAGATATAATAATACAAATATGAATACTACTACTTATTAAGCTATACTTAATATAAGAAAGCTGAAGAGTGTAAGGTACCTAGTATTTGTTTGTTTTTTTTTTAGTAATAGGCGGCAAACGAGCAGACGGATCGTCTGATGGTAAGCAATTACCGCCGCCCATGGACACAAGCAACACCACAGGAGTCACAAGTGCGTAGCCGCCCCTTGGGGTTGGGAAAAGGGATAGGATAAGGAGTGGGATGAGGGAGAAGGAATAGGGCATAGGGCCTCCGGCACTCTCACTCACCGAACGAAACGCAACAGTTTAGGCACTGTTACTTAACGTCGATTTTCTGTGAGAGGGTAGTACTTCCCCGGTCGAGCCGGCCCATTCATGCTGAAATCAGCAACGCTCTACTACCGTTTAACGTGCGTTGAATCTCAGGCACTGCTGGTTCGAGATCCTTTTATGTTTGTATATGTCTGGGTATAGAAGAAGACTACATAACAACACGCTATGAGCCGCGGTTTTGGAGAAGTAGCCATAAACAATTATAACACGAACACGAGTGTTACCGCGAGTATAGGTAGTAATATAAACGATAGACATACTGAGTTTTTACATGCTTCAACGAAAGCGGTTGAAAATGTCGGATGAAGCAATATTGGCATGTTAGAATCGTGACAAGTAGAAATATCTACGTCCATAGCAGCAGCTTACATAATGAAATACATAAGTAATACTGCTTATAAAGGAGCTGATACCAGGGCCGGATCTACCTAAGGGCTGCTTGGGCTGCAGCCCAGGGCCCCGAGGTTACAAGGGGCCCCCAGACCCCGCTAAAACAATAGGCGATAATTTGAATTTAAAAAATGGTTGTCTGTAAAGTCGGTTTATGGACGATATTTTTACGTGATAACGTCATAAGAAAACATTGATGAAAAAATGCATACTTCTATGAATTGAGTTAAGAGGGGAAATACGTGTAAAAGGATGTTTTCAAGCTGATTTTATTAATTTTTTAAGATATAAAAATTGAATATTATTTATTGATGGACCATTTTGGTGTAGGCCTCTTTCACAACTTTCATTCTGTTTTGGACAGTCTTCAACCAATTACTGCCCGCTATCTTTATGATGTCACCTTTTCATCTCATTCGCGGTCTTCCAGCTAGTCTTTTGCAATCCCACGGTCTCCATTTCAATATTTGCTTGCACCATACTTCGGGTTTTCTGGCTACATGTCCGGCCCACTGCCACACTTAAGCTTCGCTACTCTTTTGACAACATCTGATACTCGACTTTATTTCCGCGGACATTTATTCGTATTTCTGTCTCTTAGTGTCACTGCTACCAGTTTTCACTACATTGCACTTTGAGCTACTTCAAGTTTTTCAAAAGCTGCCTTTGTTGTAACTCAAGTTTCGGCTCCGTAGGTAAGCACTGACAGAACACACTGGTTGAATATTGTTGCTTCGTAATATGCATAGCAAAAGCAAATGCCAGTTTGCCGAAAGCGGCCCAATCCAAACCGATACCTCTATCAATCCCGTTCACCTGGTTTGCTTTGACCATCTTTATCTTTTGCCCTAGGTATTTATTTATATTTATTGACAAATTTCAATGGGGTACTTCCTACTGCAATTGTTATTCCGCGGGAGTTTCACTGGTCATGTTTCAAATTGCCCGTGAACTCGTCGTGGCAATTGTTACAGTCGTAACCTCGCTCCCTGCCCTGTCCATGGACCGGTGCGTGATGGCTTGGAACATGACCGTCTCTTTCTGTGAGACAGTAATGCTGATCAAGGTGACGGCGAAGCGAGAGAGGGAGGTGATGGCAGCCATAGGGGCCGCTCCCCGTCCGCCAGTAGGCTGAGGCGGTGGCGCTGTGAGCACGTGCGCCTCTAGAAATGTGGATTAGCAAATATGACGTCGCCCACCCGCTGACAGGGTCATGGTGTACCTACGTCGCAATGATAACAGCAATTCGCGTGGCCGCCGTCAAGCGAAACCGTGGTGGTTATGGTATGTAGAGTCAACCACGCACCAAAGAAAAGGTGGCTTGCATATCTCATGTATCATACTTACAATACACATTACATGGGACCAGCCGATAGGTCTTCTCCATTAAGGCATACAGAAAGAATAACAGAAAGCAAGCAGCGTACGCGATGAGCGCAGTGCGAATTAGAGCGAGACAGCGTGATAGATGCTGCGTCTAAGGCCCTTCTCTCACGAAGTGACTCTCAAACGATATGTGTTTTGTACTCGTATCCTACGAGTCGCTTGTGAGTAGCCGCCATACATGTTCAGCTAATTTCGCACACGGCGAGACTCTTCGACGACGCGTTTGATATCAGTCGCACGCTACCGTCTTGCTGGTCGCACGCTACCCGAGTCGTTCAAGCGTTGCATTACAAAATGGCGGCGGCACAAACTTATAATATTATTTTTGTGCAGGAGGTAGAAAATTATCCATGTTTGTATAATTATAAGCTGCCAGAGTACGTAAGAAAAGATTTTACATAAAAGGCGTGGATTAAAATTTAGAAAAAAAAATATATCAGGTCATTTATAGGTACTTATACATTAACAATAATTATACTGCCAAGGACGCTTCCTTGGCATGTGGGGTTATTAGATAGTTGGCAAGATAATTTCTCTGATTAAGATTCAAATAATAATGTGATTCTATTGACATTCTATAAAAATTACGACTCGTCCCTCGACAAATGCCCTACAATAGGGTATTATACCATTTTTTGAAAAGTGTCTCAAGATGATCCTATGACTTTGAAAATTACAAAAAATATATTCAGTTGATAAGTATTTTTTAAACAACTTTTAAATTTACATTTTAAATGTTCGCGGTTTATCAGACAAAAACGTCGGAAGCCATCTTGCTTACGCAACATATTAGTAAACAACGCAATAATGCTTGCTTTTTTGACAGTCACGTGGTTTAGTTGTTTAAAATTCTACTAAGTTTATGACGTCATTTGACGTTAATGACATTCGTCATAGCGACTGCCGTTTTGCGTGATTAAATCACAGATACTAAAACGGAATTCTTTAAAATGGTTTTAAAATTCTATTAATTCATTTTATGAGCTGTAACTAATCTATTCCGTATGTTTTCCGGTAATACTATCTTAAATATACGTTATTATATTTTTTTTCACATGGGGTAAAAGGTAAAATACCCTATTGATATTTTTTTCGATGTACGGTTGCACCCAGAATCTTCTTTTATATTTTCGTTTATTCTTGTAATATAAATACAGAAGAAAATTGTCTTCATCGCTAGAGTCCCTAGACATCATCGTACGAATGTTGTTCGTCAAATGATCAAATATAGTCTCATTTGCGCAGCACCGTGTGCGGTAACCAGTAGCATACCAGTATTCGATCATGGTTTGCATCTCAGTCCCGTAGCATTTGAATAGCTTCGTGAGAGAAGGGCCTAATGCAACCTCGCTCTTGCTTACCTGCTATTACCTGATGTCATTTAAATTGCAGCTTGCACATTATTTTAGGCAAAATATTACAATAATTAGGATTTATTTCACTCAGAACAGATTCTTTGAGCTCGAATTTTATCTCACAGACTACACTTAGGACTTTGGTGTAGTAATAAAAAGTGTTTAGTTCGTACTATTCAATAATAATTTTAAGTTAATTTTAGTTAGCCGGCACTTTTAGAATTAGCCCCAATTTGTATGGAGGCCGGGTGATCGCCTTTCAAGATGATTGGTTTAAAACTTTTTAAGCTAGAGTGTATACCGTTTCGATAAAACTTGTTTAAAAAAAAGTGACAGAACAGTGCTGTACCGAAGGGCACTTACTAAATCGCTTATAACTTCTCTCTAACTATATGTAGGTATAATTAAAGAAACAGCTTTTTGACATGGCTATTTGTTGAGTACTTAGATAGTTTTATATATACTTACTAAGTAGTTTTAGCCCAGGGCCCCACAAATTCACGATCCGCCCCTGGCTGATACCGGCAGTGGGAAATAAAACTACATTCCGAACGCAAGCTTTGAAATTGCGTAACTTGCTTGCAACTTTGTTAGTTAGAGCACAGAATTATAACAGAGATACGTAAAATACTTGAAAATGTTATATTTCAATGTGTTGATAAAACATAAGTCTAAGTTGTGATATGTTAAGTGAGGGAATCAAGAAAGATAAAAATGAGTAATTATTTGTTTGACGTTTGCAGTCATGAAAGCTAACATTATTTGTAATATATTGCTTTTAAGGAATTTACCTGAAAGTAGCACAAATATGGGAAAATAATATACTAAACAAGTACGTAGGACTAGCGGTAAATAAACATAACTATGTATAAAAACTTACAAAAATACAATTTAAAACTCGACCGAGTCTGAATAAGTAAGTGGACCTACGGTAGGTAATGGCTTTTTAAAAGACTTTTATATAAACGGTACAGTTTTATAATAGGTAGGTAATCATTTTTAAGACGCAGTCTTTACTAGGTGTGCTCTTGAAATTAATTTTAGCTATGGTCATTTTGCCGAAGAATCCTGTAAAGCATAGATAAGTTTCATTTTACGGTAGGATCCTGTAAAACATAAAAGTGCATCTACTCACCAAATAGCAGTCGATGGGCTTCTCCCTTGGCCTGTGGTAGGCCTTCTGCAGCTCCGTCTGTTTGAGTGCATGAGCAATATGCAACGCGCTGACATCGAACCGGCCGTACTGGTAGTCGGGCGTGTTGCGGGACAACTCCCGCGCTGGTGATGCGTGCGCGCTGCCGCCGTTCGTTGCCCGAGTGGGTGATACTGTTGACAATACTGTTGTACATTATAGTCATTATTTCGTGAATTATATTATGGAGAATTTTAGGAAGACTATTTTCAAATCAAATAAAATCTATATTTATTGGTTGAACATAGTTATCAAGCATAAAATCTTAAAATATATCTTTTTGTTCTTTTATTAATTTAAGTAGTTGTAATTAATAATCATGGGGATTCCTTTGCCTTTAGATGGACACAGGGGTGACGTTGGAGATAGATACTTTTGACAATTGCTACTGTTGTATGAGTCATTTTGAATAATTTTTTGTATCTGACATATTTTAGAAGACATTTGGTGCACTAAGGAAAAATCATAGGGTCCAAAAAATTATAGACTCTAAGTAGACACTTTTTGAAATAGATTATTGTTTATAATATTTTTTATAAATCGAGAATATTAGTTTGGTAACATTTGTTGTCTATTGTAATTTTTTGACTCGGGTTACATTTGGAAGAATTGTTATGTCACTTGCTTTGAAAACTTTACACCTTTTTTGCGCTCGATAACATCGCCTTTTTGAAAGCACATGACAAAATCAGCTTCGCGAATTGAATTGTGTACAATCTTGTAAATTGCCGCTATGATTTGCCCGGTAAAGTTCAGTAAGCCCTTGATAAATTTGTGATATCGTGTTGAACTTTAACATTTTGTGAAATTCTGAATTGCATCGAATCGTCTCAACGTGTTGAAGACGTCGCGTTTGAAGCACGGCACTAGGTAGATGTATCACTCGCTACTTTGGCCAATTTAGTTGTGTATTTATCTAGCTTAGTTGCAGGACCGACACCAGTGAAGATATCAGGTAACTACATATTGTATTTTGATTGTCAGCGCTGAGAATCTCAGCCATATGTCAGACATTCTTGTGTTGCTCTAGATAAGATGGATGTATGTAATTTAGCTTCCACTGCCGTCTGAAAACTATTCCCAGTCTGTCTAGGGCAAACTCTGAACAGACACAATCTCTGGGATACAAAAACACATTTAGAGAGTTTCTAGTAGCTTAGAGAATAATTATGCTGCGTTGGTGATGCGTTGACAATAGTTTGTAATTTTTTTAGCATAGCATTGTTTAAAACTATCGGATCAAAGGCTAGGCTAAGCTAGGTTCTTAGCACATCTGACGGACTGACGTCTGTCGAGTATGATGCATTGGTCCAGCATGTTTGACTTTTGGTTACCTATATTATTTAACCTGTGAAAAAAAAGAGAAAGGCCGCGGTGGCCAGTCGCATCCATTATGAAGACACTGTATACAACTATGCACCTATATTCGAAAAATTAAAATTATGCCTATAAAGAGAAGAAGCCCTAACGTTATAAGTGGAGTATAGCTCAAACTAACTACACGCTAATACAAACACCAGTTAATACTAATCACAGACATCGGCATTGTCGTCCACAATACTCCATAAACTAATTAAAACGCACTTTATAATCTCTCATTGAATATAAGCATAGTGCACACTAACGGGGCACGTAATAACCGAGTGATTAAATCGCCGGTGCGGGCCCGCTCATGTGTATCCAACCGACAGTCTATCGTTATGTTAACTGGACCTGGCTCGGTAATGGCCGCACGATGAAATTATACACAGTATTGGTTTTAATTGCTCAAGTCTATACTTTGCCTTGTAGAGGAAAATGCGTTTCTGTAGTGTTATTTTCACAGGTGAAAATTAGCAGTCAATATAAATGTTTAATCCTGATAGATAGCTAGTTGGAGAGGCTTCTATCCAGCAGAGGACTCATCATCATCAGCCTTTAATAGTCCACTGCTGGACTAGGCCTCTCCTTTGAAAGGAGGAATTGGCGTAGGCCAATTCTGTCGTTATACCACGCTGGCCAAACGGGTTGGTATAGGTTTGTATCAAGTTTTCCTTCTCTTACAGTGCTGTTCTCTGCTTAATATGCTCCCTCTGTCGGCTCTTACGACACACATGGGATGATACACGCAGCAGAGGACTATGGCAGGTTAATGATGATAGCGCTCATAGCGAGACTTAGCTTGTCGTTCGTAACAGATCGACAAAGTGAAGCAACGCTTGCACAGGTCGCCACTCGGTTGGGTGACCGCGTGTGGCATTTATATCTGAACGCTACCGTGTTTCGGAGGGCATGTGAAGCTGTCGGTCCCGGTTCTTGTCTCAGGATAAGGATCGATAGACCATGTCGGAGGCTTTAGGGCGGTCTGAAAACTCCGACACCAGAGCTGGCCGCACCCACACGAAACAAAAAGAAAAAAAAAGATGATAAGATGGCTATTGTAAACCCTGATAGATGGGTGTCGTTTTTTGTAGTGGAAGTCACTGTATACATATAATATGGATTTTTACTCCAGAATAAATTATCCATTTGGAACGAGGTTACAATAAAGCTGCCATTAGACGTTGAGAGTAAATAATTAATTTGTATCTTGCATAAATGATTCGATCCGATTCTCGAACGGAAACTCCGAGCATAGCTCGAAATAGTATACAGCACCTACAATAAGTTTTTTGAAATTTTAAATACTATATTTATTGAATTTTGTTTTAAAAATAAGAAATTAATTTCGTGTGGTGACCTGAATATAAACACCCTAAAAGAAAGTAAAGAAGCTAGTTGTCTAATTCAAATGCTACATAGTTTTAATTTAAAATTGGCATTTAAAGCGCCAAAAAAACGCAGGAGAAACAAAGTCACCGACAATGACGACGGCAATGGGCAGGGCACATAGCTCGAAGAACCGATGGCCGTTAGGGCAGGCGGGTTCTAGAGTGGCGACCACGTACCGGACGACGCAGCAGGGGTAGGCCTCCCGCAAGATGGACCGACGATCTAGTCAAGATCGCGGGAAGCGGTTGGATGCGGGCGGCTCAGTATCGGTCTGTGTGGAGAACCTTGGGGAAGGCCTATCTCTAGCAGTGGACGTCTCTAGGCTGACATGATGATGATTGCATAAATGTGTGTGTGTGTATATATGTACGTCCAATAAAGATGGCCTGTCTCCATTAAAACCAGCAGCCAGTTCTGAATATTGGTCTCGTGGTTACAGTATCTTGTAACGTAGATATGAGAGAAAAGGAAGTGACTTTTCACCTTCTTGCCCGGTCTCCGAAAAAGGCAGAGTGCAGTTTAGGAGATATTTGGGAAATTTTATTGACTATTTTGAACATGGCCCTTTAGAAATTAGAAATACAATGATGGAGCCATGCTGGTTTCATCACGAAAGGTCTGCTTTGAACAAGAAATACCCTATTATAGAATGCCAACGCAAGGTATGTACACAATATGCAATTTGTCCATTGTGATGTAGTATCACTTATCGATTCATTAGTTATGCATGCTAAACACATATGCATAATAATGGCACATGTTTGGTATGCGTTCGCTTCAGAAAATCTGTCATCATTGGCATCTGGCCATTGCTAAGATATGGACATTTCTGCGCGTAGGGTCATCTTGGCTAATCGGCCCTGTTTTGAAGTCGCAATAACTTATGAAGTAACTGATTATTTTTGCTTATTGACGTTTATACTACTGTAAAACCTCTGTGGTTGAATTTAGATAAGGTACCAAGGAAATAAACATCTTGGCATTCGCTTAGGTCCTTTAAGAATTTATAAACAACTAGAGGACGCCAGCAGCTACGCATGCATTTTTTTTTAATTTACCCGTTTTGGCCGATCCCCTGGGAATTTCGGGAAATCCCTTCTTAGTGCACCCCTACGGTCCCCAAGGAACATACATGCCAAATTTCAGCTTCCTGCGCCCAATACTTTCGCCTGTAGCGTGTCTGTCAGTCAGTAAGTAACGCAAGGATTTTATATATTGATATGTGTACATTCATACAATCGTTGCCACTATTTGTTGCCGACGTTTCAGTCTCTCCGCGACCACGCTCGGTGCAAGGCTAGCGAAACTTCGGGAACAAATAGGTATTTATACCTTAAATCAATTAATTGTACGCGATTAATAAGACCCGTTTATTTATTTTGTATGAGTATACAAATCGCGAATCGATTAATAAGTACATTGATGATATATAATTATACTACTTAGATCAACATACTTAGGACATGTTTAATGAAAGTTTGTGTGGATGGGTGTATGAGTGTCTGTGAAGCAAAAACTCCTGAACGGATTTTGGTGAATTTTAACGATAATATAGCCTCTAGATCAGAATAGCACACTAGCTACCTTTTCTCCCGATAACCGACAGACGATGAACTCTTCCTAGGTTTGATGCAGGCCAAGTCTATTAAAGTAGTCTAATTTACGCCAGTCTTACTGCATAATATAGAGTTTTAACAACAAAATGCTACTTAAAAAAAGTCTTAAAAACTGCAAAACACCAACTAAACGCAAAGCGTTAAGCTTGTTCGCATATTTTTTACAACGAATGAACAAAAAGATTCTTCATTGTGAACCTCATTGACTTCTGAAGCGAATCATGAACGTAATCAGATAACGAACGATGCTGATTTGTCGTACAGTCGTTCATTCATTCAATGGAAGCAATTAGCATGATATTATACCCAAGCTGGACTACAGATCAAGAATTCACGGCATATATTTTAATATTATTATGAACTAGGTTGTCCGTGTGGTGACGGATTAAGAATACGGATTGTCACGTGACCACCCCATATCATCCCATAGGTGTCGTAAGAGCCGACAGAGGGAGCATATTATGCAGAGAACAGCACTGTAAGAGAAAGAAAACTTGATACAAACCCTATACCAACCCGTTTGGCCAGCGTGGTATAGTAGGCCAATTCCTCCTTTCAAAGGAGAGGCCTAGTCCAGCAGTGGACTGTTAAAGGCTGATGGTGATTAACTAGGTTACGCCTGTGACTTCTGCCGCATAGTGTGACGATAAAAGTATACAGGGTGTCACAAGACCCATCACTAAGCCGAAGTCTACTAGTTGTGGACATCATGCCAAGTCATACCAAGCAAAAATAATACCTGGGAAACGATTTCTTTTTAAGTATTCACATTTTTTAAACCGCAATTAAAAGCGCGCGCGTGCAATGCTCGAAATACCTACTTATCCATGGGGTTATAGGGCATCTAAAGAACATACTGGCGGGGTATATGCATCGATTTTGTACCTAATTAGAAAAATTCTATACTAACTTTGAGCCTCAATATCTCCTGAACCATTAATTTCCCAGGTGTGGTGCCGAAGTAAAAAATGTTCGTAGTGATTGGTACAACATGGCATTTCAGTTTTCGTTAAGGGTCTTTTTACACCCTGTATAAATATGTAGGTATATTTTGAAAACCAAATAGCAAATGGGCGAATACCAAAAGCCAGCCCTATTTCAGCTCCTTATGAATAGATTTTTGTAAAAATGAATATTTCAGTCCGCATCTTCAACTATCTTCATGCTGAATTTCATGTATATAGGTTAGCTTGGTCAGCGTAACAGACTGACAGAAAAACATACTTACACATTTATAACATTAATTTGTAAATGAAGATATTATGGCATTTATTATTATCTGACTGCCTCCGTGGTCCAGAGGATAGCGTATGCGAATGCTGACCGGAGGTCCCGAACTCGATTCCCGGGTCGGGCAAAATTGTTACTGGGTTTTCCAAATTTTCAGTAGCAGCACGAAGTCTGGTGATGTGCCCGGTAACGCCAAAAGGCTCGCCCCCTATTACGTGGGACCTAAACATTCGTGGCGAAATGTGGGTGTAGTATTACACCTCTGCCTACCCCTTCGGGGATACAGGCGTGAGTCTATAAAAAAAATATTATTATCTTTAGTCCCAGTACAAGCTGATCTTGTTTTGTTCGGTGAGTCAGTACAATAATGTATCATTATACACTGGATTGCTCCGCTCCCGTCGCTCATAGCGTGATGTTATATAGCCTATAGCCTTCCTCGATAAATGGGCTATCTAACGCTGAAAGAATTTTTCAAATCGGACCAGTAGTTCCTGAGATTAGCGCGTTCAACCAAACAAACAAACTCTTCAGCTTTATATCTATACTAATATAATAAAGCGGAAGAGTTTGTTTGTTTGTTTATTTGTTTGTTTGTTTGTTTGTTTGTTTGAACGCGCTAATTTCAGGAACTACCGGTCGGATCTGAAAAATTCTTTTTGTATATGATAGCCCAGTTATTCCGGAAGGCTATAGGCTATATAACATAACGCTTCGACCCTTTGGGGCCAGGCAAAACGCTAAAAAGGCTAAAAGATAATGTCGGCTAATCTTAGGAACTAGCAGTCGGATTTCAAAAATTGTTATTGCCTATGATAGCCCAATTATTCCGAAAGGCTATAGGCTACATAAAATAACGCCACAACTTTTAGGGGCCAGACAAAAATAATAAGATGGTCAGACGAGAAGGGGGAGGGTTGGGTCTCAAAGGCAAAAAAAGGCTAAATGAATAGGATACAATCTATATGGGTATCGTTTTTGACATTTTCAGGACACTGATTAATAATATGAAATGAATTTAGTGATCCAAGATGGCGGACGGGAAATCAAAGATGGCGGATGGGAAAATTTTAAAAATCAATATGGGTATCGCCTTCGATATTTTAAGGGGTGGGGAATCGAAATACAACATCTATTTCGTGATCAAAGATGGCGGATGGGAAATCAAAGATGGCGGATGGGAAAACTTAAAAAAATCAATATTGGTATCGTCTGCGATGTTAAAAGGGATGGAGAATCCAAATACAACATCTATTTCGTGATCAAAGATGGCGGATGGGTTTTTTTTTTTTAAATCAATATGGGTATCGTCTCCGATGTTTAAAGGGATGGGGAATCCAAATACAACATCTATTTCGTGATTCAAGATAGCGGATGGGAAATCAAAGATGGCTGATGGGAAAAATTTAAAAAATCAATATAGGTATCGTCTCTGATGATTTAAGGGATGGTGAATCCAAATACAACATCTATTTCGTGATCAAAGATGGCGGATAAGAAATAAAAGATGGCGGAAGGGATTTTTTTTAAAGTCGATATGGGTATCGTCGCCGATATTTAAAGGGATGGGGAATCCAAATCCGACATCTATTTCGTGATCAAAGATGGCGGATGAGAAATCAAAGATGGCGGATGAGAAAGTTTTAAAAAATCAATATGGTTATCGTCTCCAATGTTTTAAGGGATGGTGAATCTAAATACAACATCTATTTCGTGATCAAAGATGGCGGATAGGAAATCAAAGATGGCGGACGGGGTTTTTTTAAAGTCGATATGGGTATCGTCTCCGATATTTTAAGGGATGAAGAATCCAAATACAACATCTATTTCGTGATCAAAGATGGCGGATGGGTTTTTTTTTAAATCAATATGGGTATCGTCTCCGATGTTTAAAGGGATGGGGGATCCAAATACAACATCTATTTCGTGATTCAAGATGGCGGATGGGAAAAATTATAAAAAATCAATATTGGTATCGTCTGCGATGTTAAAAGGGATGGGGAATGCAAATACAACATCTGTTTCGTGATTCAAGATGGTGGATGGGAAATTAAAAATGGCGGATGGGAAAAATAATCAATATGGGTATCGTCTCCGATATTTTAAGGGATGAAGAATCCGAATACAGCATCTATTTCGTGATCAAAGATGGCGGATGGGATTTTTTTTTTTAAATCAATATGGGTATCGTCTCCGATGTTTAAAGGGATGGGGGATCCAAATACAACATCTATTTCGTGATTCAAGATGGCGGATGGGAAAAATTTAAAAAATCAATATTGGTATCGTCTGCGATGTTAAAAGGGATGGGGAATGCAAATACAACATCTGTTTCGTGATTCAAGATGGTGGATGGGAAATCAAACATGGCAGATGGGAAAAAATTAAAAAATCAATATGGCTATCGTCTCCGATATTTTAAGGGGTGGAGAATAAAAATACAACATCTATTTCGTGATCAAAGATGGCGGATGTTTTTTTTTTTAAATCAATATGGGTATCGTCTCCGATGTTTAAAGGGATGGGGAATGCAAATACAACATCTGTTTCGTGATTCAAGATGGTGGATGGGAAATCAAAGATGGCGGATGGGAAAACTTAAAAAAATCAATATTGGTATCGTCTCCGATATTTTAAGGGATGAAGAATCCGAATACAGCATCTATTTCGTGATCAAAGATGGCGGATGGGATTTTGTTTTTAAATCAATATGGGTATCGTCTCCGATGTTTAAAGGGATGGGGGATCCAAATACAACATCTATTTCGTGATTCAAGATGGCGGATGGGAAATCAAAAATGGCGGATGGGAAAAATTTAAAAAATCAATATAGGTATCTTCTCCGATGTTTTAAGGCATGGCGAATCCAAATACAACATCTATTTCGTGATCAAAGATGGCGGATGGGAAATATAATGATACAAAAAAAGTTATTATTGCTGGTGAAAAAGTGGTAGTGGTATTTGATGTTCAATGCAGATAATGGCTTTGTTCAGTGGATACCTCTCCTACGGAACCCTTCATGGGCGCGTCAGACTTGCACTTGATTTAATTATTTAATAGCCATAGTATTTAATAGTATTAGTAATTTTATCATATCCCTAGATCAGTGATCTAACCATATCACTCATATACCACGTTCTCATCTCTTCTCCTCCTACAATAAGTTAGTTTTTCTACCCTAGAAATAATTTATATGGCAAAACAACTTTGCCTAGCAATTTAGAGATTAAACACTGATGTTCTTGGTAACTTTGTTCTGAATAAGTTGGAAAAGAGTTAAAAATTAATATGAAATGTAAATACATTAAAAAGGCGATACGGAGTTCGCCGGGACAGCTAGTATTAGTATAAGATTCATACGTGGAGGATGCTTTTATATGTCTGTTTAGTACTGTTGTAAAGAAACGTTGTTTGTTTGTTTGTTTATTTGAAATCAATGTATATTGTGTAGATGGCGAACAATGAGACAATTCACCTTGAATTGTCAAGGCGATTGAGGAGGATGCTTGAGTTGGAAGAAAATCTGGCTTATCATTGAGCTGGCGTCTAAATGAAGAACTATTGCTTTATAATATAATGCCGTGTGGTTGACGGCATAGAATACAAGTGTCACCACCCCCTATCTTCCCGTGGGTGTCGTAAGAGGCGACTAAGGGATAACACGATGCAAATACCATCTTTGCGTAGAGACGGAAAACTCGACATCAAACCCTATACGACTGCCTCGTTGATCTCGCGGCATAAATGTGCGCGTGGGATCGGGAGGTCCCGGGTTCGATTCCTGGGTCGGGCAGTGTTATTGGGTTTTTCTGTCACGAAATTCTCAGTAGCAGCACGGAGTCTGGAAATGTGCCCGGTACGGCAATAGGCTCGCCCCTTATTACGTGGGACTAAAGTATATCCGGCGAAAAGTGGGTGTAGAAATACACCTCTGCCTACCCCTTCGGGGATAAAAGGCGTGACGATATGTATGTATGTATGTATGTATTGCTTTATAATATTACTTACTTCCTTCCTTATCTAAACTAAATATACACTCACAACTGCACGGTTGGCGTGGTGGTTTAAGCGGCCGCCCCCTCGCCGCTGGACACTGCGCCGAGTGTTGTGGGTTCGATTCCCACACGAGACAACACTTTGTGTAATTTACAAATTTTTGTTTCGAGTCTGGGTGTTCATTGTGTCCGTTACTTATATGTCTGTAAAGTCCCCCGCGACACAGGATTTTTTGATTTCATAGGTACCTAATTTCTTTCCTGCCAATAATATCTTCATAGAAAGATCGCCAAATAAAAATAAGTTTTAGCGGTTAAGTACCCTTTGTACATTTTTATTATACTACACCTTAAAACGCCTTATTAGTCTACAAAAAAATATAAAATAATTTAATATAGTACCTACAGGCCAATAAAATATAAAATCGAGCAACAATATGGTGTAACTTAATGCTAGTTAGTAATAAACACGGTTTTGCCGTGGGCCGTATCTACGCGGTGCATTCAACTGCAAGTAAACAACTGAACCGTCTTTGTGTTACTTTACATACATACATAGACTCACGCCTGTTTCCCGGAGGGGTAGGCAGACACTACGGAACGCCATTTGCAACGATATCGACATATCTCTCTTGCTTCATTCACTCCCATCAGATTCCTCATGTATGCTCTTCTGTTCAGGGTACTTCTCACCTGTCCGGTTTTTAGGATGTCTCAAATCTGGTCAGAGAACGTCCGCCTAGGTCTTCCCCTTCGTCCTGTGATCCTGTCCCTTCCACACTTGCCTTATATATCTGCTTGGTCAGTCTTTCGTCATCCATCCTCTCCACGTGCCCAAACCGACTTTTCGCAAACGTGTTACTTTACGCACCTAAAAATGTGATTGGTGCGCAGGAGACAGATTTTAATTGATTAATACCTAACGTGCTTCAGCGATGAGACGCTCTTGTCAGCTGGCTATTATGTTTATCATATTTTTGTTTAGTTAAAATCCCTTAAAATTGACTCTACTATATACCGATTACGGTCACGAACGAGAGTTATGTTTTTTAAAGTAAGGAATATGATAAGTAATTCAAATAAATATATAAAATAGACGACGCAAAGCTTGTCTTGTACTTGGTCAAGAAATTATAAACTAACTGATCAAGGTGTATAAGTTGTCAGTCAAAAAAATAAGGATGCATACCTACATAGACTCACGCCTGTTTCCCCGAAGGGGTAGGCAAAGGCATATTAAACGCCCACTTTTCGCCAGTGTTTTGATCCCACGTAATAGGTGGCGAGCCTATTGCCGCTTGTTGGGATATTTTGTTTGCCAGAGCCTCGTCCGTTGATCGGCAGGTGCACCACTTGCAGGTGAGGTTGGCTTGGGACCCTAAGTTCTTGGTGGGAACCCTATGCACCCTAAAAAAGAATGAAGATTTACTATATCGGTTTGCAATCAAATTCGAGCCTAATTTGCTTTTTAACACGTTTACTGCTATGTCGTGTCGAAGGAACCTCATGCAGATCTAACCTACGGTGTGGCGTAAATTATTCTCGTCTTACCGTTGGTGCGGGATGGATATATACGACACTGACGACTGACTGAGATGAATACTGTTTTGCAATTGCCTTGTTTAATAGTTTTAATATTTAGGAAAAAATGTGTATCGGGTCGATTCGACCTGACACGCACCAGTACAAAAAAAATATTGTTGGGTGCGTTTATCGGGTCTTAAAGACCTGATGACCGATGACCCGATAAACGCACTGGAATTACATTATTTTAACAAGTGAAGTGATCGTGTGTGGTCCCTAAGATACGTGTTTTTAATTTTTATGCAAAATTACAAAATGAAAATTTTTAAAAGAAAGCTTTTATTGCCTTTATTGTTTGGCTATGAAAGTAAAAACATAAATAGTATGCCACAGAATACTAGTACGACTGCACAAATACCTAATCAGAACACCTTAACCCCGCAGTCATTTATACAAGCCCTTCAACAGGACATACCTTACATGTTATATAACTACAATGATATGTATTAGGTCAATGTCTTTAAACATTAAATTACCCATTTGAAAAAAAAAACTTTTGTTATGCAAAATTACAAAATGAAAAATTTTAAAAGAAAGCTTTTATTGCCTTTATTGCCTGGCTATGAAAATAAAAACATAAATAGTATGCCACAGAATACTAGTACGACTGCACAAATACCTAATCAGAACACCTTAACCCCGCAGTCATTTATACAAGCCCTTCAACAGGACATACCTTACATGTTATATAACTACAATGAAATGTATTAGGTCAATGTCTTTAAACATTAAATTACCCATTTGAAAAAAAAAACTTCATATCGATAAGTATTTCATTCTACCTACGTACCGCCCTAAAATTTTATCGATACATTTGCACATTGGTGCTGATATCAGGTCATAGAGATCCGAAAGATTGAACTTCTAATAACAGGCATATTATTGACCTGATTCACATACTACCTTTAAGACCACCTTTCGCTACTAATACATAATACAATACTACGACAAAGATATGAATGAGTCTTTGTCTTATTTACTTATTTATAATTGAATAAATAATTACACTTAAACAAAAGCACATCGAACAAGTTAGTTTGACCCTATAACGCACCATGGGACAGATCGCCAGAGGGTCGATTGCACCTGATATAGCATCAATTGGAAGTCAGGTAGGTAAATAGCTTACCGCAGCGAGCGTGATAAGCAATTTGCAGAGGCTTACAGACAACAAGTATGTAGATTTTACACATTTTTTTTATGGTAATAGGCGGCAAACGAGCAGACGGATCGCCTGATGGTGAGCAATTACCGCCGCCCATGGACACAAGCAACACCACAGGAGTCACAAGTGCGTTGCCGCCATTTGGGGTTGGGAAAAGGAATAGGATAAGGAGTTGGATGAGGGAGAAGGAATAGGGGATAGGGCCTCCGGTACTCTCACTCACCGAACGAAACGCAACAGTTTAGGTACTGTTACTTTACGTCGATTTTCTGTGAGAGGGTAGTACTGCCCCGGTCGAGCCGGCCCATTCATGCTGAAATCAGCAAGGCTCTACCATGCTCTACTACCTTGAATTAGCTTGAATTATACTTCATTCATTAATTGCTTAGAAGAAGCTGCAATCAATTAAAATTGTTAAAGGTCATATCATAAACGATCCCGTAGAGAACATGGAGTTTAAGCATAAAATTATCAAATATACACGTTATATTGCCATAATTCTAGATTAACTATTATAAATTTGTTTAATTCAACGTATAATAGTATAGGTATATAATCTTGTTTTTACTTATTATTATACAGTAATTATCGGTAACGATTTAAATACATTAAAATAATCCCAGGTGTTAACACATAAGTCTTCCATTTTAATAGTTGTCTTGAAGTATACTTGCAAGAAACCTTAAAATATTTCCATATAAATCCTTGTTAAATCATAGACTTAACTGTAGTGCAAAATTAAACGGTAAATTAAAGTGATAAGGTTGGTATTCCATTGAACGGTATGGTTACGTTGGAATGGTGTCAATGACCTGGCTTACCATAAGCAACACACTATTTGGCCGGCTGTAAGTAAAAACGCGCGAACACAAAAAAAATCTAGGTAAAACTCTTTGGTGGAAACATGTGGTGCGAAATGTTCGAAATTCAAATGTTTTCATGTGACATGGCGAGGGCGACATGTTGGTTTGGAATGCCGCGTAAAAGAGTTTCACTTGCGAAATGGCATGAGTTTTACATTTAGTTAATTATCTAAAAAGACCATCAGCTTTTACTACGGTATAATTAAATGCTTTGTTTATCATTCAGTTTTATGTTTGATGAGTAGCCATCTTTTGCACAGTAAATACAAGTTGTCAATTACGATAAGATAAGTTGGCAATGCTGTCAGTTGACAATTAAATAATATTTTTGAAAAGATGACTTTTTATTACCATTCCTATTTTTCACCTTATACCTAACTAATTGTTTGAAGTTAAGTTCTGCCTAAAGCCAAAATAAGTTTATAGGAATTTAGTTCTACTGTGGATTTATACTTTTAAACCTTCGCGATTGAACACAAGTTCTGTACTAAGATTAAATCCGATGCCAGAGGAGACTTAACAATCATTCAATCAACGGGTACAAAGAATACCAGACTGGAAACAACAAATAAATCGTGAATCACACAAGGTATTGTGTTGCGTCTGAATTGAACCCACTACACACGACGAACGACGCAGTTCTAAACGGGCGAGGCGACCGCAACCACTACGTCGTCCGTGCACTCAATATACTTCTGCTGTAGATAATAATATAATACGGGACCCAGGAGCAGCACACCCGCGTTCCCTGTGTCCCATTTTTTGAGCGCTGAGGCGGCAATCCTGGTGGTTTTAGTCGATGAACCCGGGGAGTCCTACATACCCTCTCTGCCCCCCCGCGGAGAGGCACTCGCAAAAGTTTACCCACGTAAAAAAAAAATTTAAAAAATTATAATAATATAATATACTGTACTAACATACTGCAGATCCGCCACGTCTCAGTCAACCCTGACAAACTTGTCAACAATACACCGTCCTTATCGGCTATTGTTCGATCGCCGCGACCTTGCTGTGATCACTCCACTTGACACCACTTCCTCGACACTTTCTCCTCAGTATTAGCTCAGACCGTGACCTACAATGCAAGCTCAGCTTTATGTTTAAACAGTCAGCTCTCTTAAGCATGGTTCTCACGATTCTGATTTAAGTTTTCTCTTATAATTTGACTAAATTCATTCATTCATTTTTGTGACAACGTGATTCATTCCGGTGTCAGATTTAATAGACCACCTGATAGCTTCCAACTAACGATTATTGTCCTGTGACAAGAGGAAAGTCCGTGTGATGACGGATTAAGAATACAAAATTTCACCACCCCATATCGTCCCATGGGTGTCGTAAGAGCCGACAGAGGGAGCATATTATGCATAGAACAACACTGTAAGAGAAGGAAAACTTGATACAAACCCTATACCAACCCGTTTGGCCAGCGTGGCATAGTAGGCCAATTCCTCCTTTCAAAGGAGAGGCCTAGTCCAGCAGTGGACTGTTAAAGGCTAATGATGATGACAAGAGGAAAGGGACCGACGACGTCCTGTGCCATCAAAAGCTCGGTAGCGCTCTAATATAAGTGGTCAACGGAACCTGATACCCACTGCATGGCAGTCTGATGGTATCTTCACCAGGCTCTCCCTACCTTCAATGTACCGGATGTTGGCTGTGAAATCAAAATGGCGGTAACGACGAAGTCTTTGCATTTAGTCAGTAACAACGAAGTCTTGCTTGTGTTTTTTTAAAACGTCGAAGAGGAAATGCTTATACTACAAGAGTCTTGAAAGAGCACTAGTGAGTCATTAATTTCACTCTCTGTACTTTAGAAGTAGAGGCTTGCCGTCGGGAATATGGAGATATATTTTACAAAATAGTCACGGAATGCGTTCTTCAGACATTGTGTTATATTGACCATACGAGGTGCCATAGGTATCACTTCGGTGTTGCAATTCGCTTCAAAACGGTGTCGCCCACCGCTTAATATGGCGGACTAACTAACATGGATAGGCTTTAGGCGTTGTTGCCTTAAAATTTATGCGAGATACCACTGATTCGAGTGTGCTATGCACGCTTATAGAATACCTTTTGGTGCAGAAGATTTTATAAATGGTAAAGAATATAATTTTTTACACACTCATTAGCGAAAATGATATAAAAAAATCAATTGTAGTGAGGTACCCAAAAATATTTTTAGAATGGTGTTCATTCGTGTCTTAACATTGCTGTCATGATGAAACAACTAAGGCATATAAGCCAGAGTTTATGAGGTAGCAGCTTCACCACGGTCAAACTGAAAATACCTCATGAAACTGGCAAGACTTTTCTGTACATTTTCATAGAAATAAGTGCGCGTATTCATGAATGTAAGTACACCTAAAAACCAATCATACGCCGTAAGCTGTTACCACAGCAGACATAACTAAACCATTTACCGGTATAGTGAGTGCTTTAATCCAACATGGCGGGCGTTTCCCAACACATGTGCTTACCGCCATCCTAAGTGACGCAAATGTCCGCGCATACATTCTTGTGTTTAATCGTTGCACAACTCTTACGACATGTGTGAGAGATTCTCTTAGTATTACTTTGTACAATATCACACCTGAGTCTGTGATAGACATATTTGAAGGTACGAGTACTTTGAGTGTAACGTCTCCGAAGAGACCATCGTAACATTAAAAATAAATTTGAGACTGCCTTGTTGGTCTCGCGGCATAAATGTGCGCGTGGGATTGAGAGGTCTCGGGTTTGATTCCCGGGTCGGGCAAAGTGTTATTGGGTTTTTCCTTTAGGAAATTCTCAGTAGCAGCACGGAGTCTGGTAATGTGCCCGGTACGGCAATAGGCTCGCCCCCTATTACGTGGGACCTAAAAATTCATGGCGAAATGTGGGTGTAGTATTGCACCTCTGCCTACCCCTTCGGGGATACAGGCGTGAGACAATAAAAATAAAAAATCCATCTGTCTGTCTATTCCTGATCCTATTACCAGTTTCAAATCAAATACTTTCGTTACGCGCAATCTAGCTTCTATTACAAATATTTAAGGGTTAAAATTTCGAGATTTGTGCTCTTCTTCTCTACTAATGAGATTTTAATATTGCACCGTGGTTCGATCTTCACTCGACACAGTGCTTTATATGACCCAAAAATTGTATTGTGGTGGGACCTTACATTGAGAGCTCAGATACCTATTTACATAGAGGCGCATTTCTTATGGGCGCTCTAAAGACAAACTTTCTGTGACCCAAATTGCCGCTTGGTGGCGTGGCAGTCGCACTGTAATAGCTGTGTCTACGAGAGCAAGAGAGACAAACGTTCCTCCTGTGTATCTTAACTACGAGAGCAAGAGAGACGGAGAACGACGCCAGCGCCGCCAACGGCGCCAACTACGAACTAAACTGGAGACAGTCGCCACTTGGAATCGGCACAGGAAATCCTTAAGAACTGCGCTTCTATGTAAATCTGTATTCATTGGCCCCGCGATACAAGATTTATCCTGGATTCGGGAGTTGTCATACTTCGCTATGTTTACATTTCTTGTCCAAAACCGACGGCGTAGTATCGTTTCACTAGCTTGCGATTTGAAGCATTAACCCTGTTTTCCTCGTTACGGATCTAAAGAGTTTTTGCTTACAGTTTATCGGTTGTCAATTGTATAATAGGCAGTCCGATTAAAGCAGTATTTACCAGAATTTAGTGATTACAGTATCCGCTTAAATATAGTTTTTAGTTAGACCACTTAGTTGTAGTTTGTTTCATATGCTAAGCATTCAGGAGATTAGTACCTATTGAGATAATTTAGCTTTATTTTGGATTCAGTAACCGGTAGTAGCTAGTTTATACGACTTAGCAATGCAAAAGGTTTATACTAGAGATTCAGGGCGTAAAGGTTGTGACTACCACAGTAACTACGGCCAGTTCCCAGTCAACATTTTAAGCTTACACATGTCACCTAAGGATAACCTCTCCTAAGGCCGGAAACTCGTTAGAGGCCGTTAAATCTATTTTCTAGTTTTACCAGATTTTACAGAGTTTTAGCTTATCTATTAATAATTGATATATGTCAAATAGAGCAGTTATATTCTATGGTTCATTTTTGTGCTGGGATAGGCCGCTATTATGAAGGTGCAAGTAGCTGGAATTTTGCATCCTCTGCGTGAAGAGGAGCACTTAGAGATAATTTAAGGTAGCCCTAAAGGGTCACAAGCGGGCGGAGCCGCGAGCTATGCCTAGCTGATATTAAGATATTGAAGGGAGCATAAACACAACTGTTCACTGATCTCACAAGTAAGATTAAGTATTGGATAGCTATTCATTAGCCATTTTTGGTTAATAAGATGTCTATCGATTGAAACGTGAGATGATTAAATTGTAGATATGTAGGAATATGTAAATAATGTGTGTGACAGGGGCGTAGCTACCGCCGTATTTGCCATATCAATTATACGGGGCCCCCGGGCCACGGGGGCCCCCAAAGTGTGTAAGGAAAAAGAATAAAAACTTTCTAATTTATTTTATTTTACAAATGACAAAATTCTATAAAGCAATTCCTTTTTTTCCCGCCTTAAGCGTGCGTTCAAAAGTTGGCAACACTACATCGTTATGGCGGGCTGCGGGACTTCCCCGTTTTACTTACTTCATCTTCAACTCAGCGGGGAATCCCCGGGAATCCTTCATCGATATCGCGATGTACGTGTACGTTGTTGTACTTTGCATTGGATGTTAAACCATGGAGTGCAGTGCACTGTTTATTTACGCGCTTTATATAAATGTGCATTACATTGTAATTCAGCACAAACAATATTGTTCTTCTGGTTTAGCAGTATTAGTAACGATTTGTAAAAGAAATGAGTGAAAGGAAAAGAGATTATCCCAGCGGCGCTGAGAAAAGAAAAATTAAACAGAAAAGGGACGAGGTTATAAAAAAAGTGCCCAAAATTTCTTCATTTTTTCAGAGACAAGATACTGTGAGTGATTTAGATTGGAAAGGTAAGTACTACACTACTACCCAACCCATTTATTAGGGGCCCGTAGTGATAAACAAGGAAATCTTTTAATTTCGGTCTGTCCATCTGTCCGTCACAAAAAGTTGTCTCCCCCCTCGATTTTCACAATTATACTGTTTTTAGGGTTCCGTGCCTTGATTAAAAAAAACAAAATTCTAACTTATCTATCTTATCTGTTTTGTTGTTTGTTTATCAGTCTGTATCGTATCGTTAATTGCGTGTTGAGAACTTCAGATGTGCAGACTCGCTTTCGGGTTCTCGTTTTGTATGGCCACTACACTACGCGCTGCGTTTAAATAGCACGCAGGTGTATAGTAATGCACGGACGGGCTGCAGGTGATTTTGTATCTACTAATAGGTACGAGCACAATCCGCGTAGAATCTGTGTGCGTCTGAACTGAACACTCTCTAACTGTGACCCTTAGTAACGTTATTTATTTATATATAACTCTTTTTAGTTTAGTATCAAAGCATTCGTATTTATTTTTTAGCAATTACTCGTTTATTTTTAGATTCTTCTGAAGCATGTTCTTCGTCACATATCCATCCGGAAATAGAAGAAAGCCAAGCACATACTTTATCGGATGTCCATCCAGAAATCGAGGAACCCCAAGTCAACGATTCTGATATATCTGCAGATAATGCAGATTGTAATATAATTTCATCAGATAGAGGAAATGTTAGTGACAATTTAACTGAATGCGAACGAAAAATAATTTTTAAATTGGGTCCATTTAAACCACAAGGACCATTTCCAAAAGTTTCAGAAAATAACCGACCTTTTTCAGCTTATTATTATTCATATTTCAATCAGGCAGGCATAAAAATTATAAGACCATGGTTATGTTATTCTAACGTTTTAAACAAACCGTACTGTCACTTCTGTTGGTTATTAGCAGATCGTCAAAACAAATCGTACTCCTCTGCTTGGGTTTACGGTGTTTCGGTTAGAAGCAATTTCACACAAACTATTCTTGACCATGAAAAGTCACAGCAGCATATTAGTGCCTCACTCTCTTATAATAATTGGTTGCAAGGAAATACCATCGATACTCTATTGAAAAGTGAAATCGATAGTAAAATTACATTCTGGAGAGATGTATTGCATCGTATAATTAATGTTATAATTACTTTAGTATCTTGTAATCTACCTTTGAGGGGGCATGATTCTGATTCTGGCAATTTTATGGCAATTTCACGTCTGCTATCTAACTATGATGCAACTTTAAAAGAACTTTTTCTAAAACCGAAAGGTGAAATAAATTATTTAAGCCCTACGATTCAAAACGAAATTATTAGTTTGCTTGGTACTAACGTTAGGAACAGTATTATCTTAGAAATTAAAAAAGCTCCACTTCTGACAATAATTCTGGATACAACACAAGACTTGTCAAAAATTGACCAACTATCTGTAGTTTTTCGATATATCTCGGTTACAGAAAATGATGATAATGTGCCGAAAGAAATAAAAATCTGTGAGTCCTTTTTAGGATTCATAGCAGTAACCGATTGCAGTGCTGCAGGTCTGAAAACTGTCATTTTAAATTTGACTAAAGAATATGGAATTGATTTGACTAAATGTAGAGGACAGGGATACGATGGAGCAAATGTTATGTCGGGTGTGTATGGAGGATTACAAACCCTAATAAAAGAGCATGCTCCAAATGCCGATTATGTTCATTGTGCTGCGCACGCTTTAAACTTGGTTTTGAACGATGCTGCGAGACATGTTCGTGAAGTATCGACTTTTTTCGATAATTTAGAAAAAATATATACTTTTTTTGGCAATAGTATAAAACGCTGGGCTATGCTAAGTGACGATTTATCTGAAAAATATTTGATTACCCTTAAAAAGGTATGTCCTACCAGATGGTCTTCTAGGAACGACGCTTTATTAGCAGTAAAGAAAAATTTTTTACTAATCATGAAAACTTTGTACCAACTAAATTTAATTTCAAATAAAAAAGATGAACGTGAAGAATGTAAAAGTATAATTAATATTTTAGAGAGTTTTGATTTCTTAGTGCTCGTTACATTTTTTTCTTCACTATTTGAAATTATTAATCCTGTTTCTAAAGCTCTACAGCATGAAAATAATGACTTACAGAAATCTAGTATTTTATTAAGTAATCTTTTAAATAGACTGTGCCAATTAAGAAATCAGAATTCATTTAATAGTTTGCTAAATGAATCCAAAGATTTAGCAAAAAAGTGGGGGGTAACAACTGTTTTTAAAAACAGTAGGCGAAAGATAACGAAGCGTTTTTTTGATGAGTTATCACAAGATGAGAGAATTTCCGACCCGGAATCCTATTTCAAAGTCAATGTATACTATTGCTGTTTAGATATATTAATTTCTCAAACTAAAGAAAGATTTCAGAGCCTTTGCAACCTGAGTAGTATATTCGAAATATTACAACCGGAGAAACTCCTATCTTCTTCAAGCGAAGAGATATTAAACGCTTCCGGAAAACTGTCTGCTAAATACAGTAAAGACATCTCACTTAATCTTTGTGACCAATTAAAGGCTCTAAAAACATGCTTAAATTCTGAAATTAAAAAAAATTATTCCATTAAAGAACTCATTGAATTATTGCTAGTAAAATTCAATAGTCTTGCATCCAGTTTTCCCGAGGTAATCACAGCATGCTTTTTATTCTTGACCCTTCCAGTTACAACCGCAACGGCAGAAAGAAGTTTTTCAAAATTAAAACTAATAAAAAATTACTTAAGAACTTCGATGGGACAAGAACGGCTGTCAGACATCTCACTATTGTCCATAGAGGCAGAAACTTTAGAAAAACTAAAATCATCATCAGCCATAAATGATTTAATAAATCAGTTTGCCGATAAAAAGGCAAGGAGAGTGAATATTTAAAATTCGATTTTTATTTGTAAAATGGGTAAATTATGTGATAAATAAATATTACCTCTCACAATATTTTTTTTCTTTCGTGAAAAATCTTTACCTCCATATAAGGGCCTCCAAAAAATTTTTATACGGGGCCCCGACAAGGCACGCTACGCCACTGGTGTGTGACCTGAGGCAGGGATAGTCTAGTGGAGATACCAATGAACTGCCATGCACAGGGTATCAGGTTCGAATCCACGGCACGCACCAATGACTTTTCGAAGTTAAGTGCGTATTAAATTGTTAATTATCGCTTGCGCCGTGCCTCGGAGAGCACCGTCTGTCCCGGCTGTCATGAAGTTCTTTGACAGTCGTTACGGGGAATCAGTACCCTCAAATAAACTGATACTCGTCTAAACCATATAATATCGCTATCCCTTTGGGTTGCAGAGGTCAGACGGCAGTCGCTCTGTGGAAAAGTTAACATTCTGTCATATCTGGTTAGACCAGTAAGCGCACCTCGGGCTCCAAGGCGTGTAAGTCTTGGATGCAACCGGGATAACGCTAGGGCGATGATGATGATGTGTGTGACCTGAGTATTAAAATAAGAGTATATGCGAATGCAATGAATCTCGAATAGGGTTTGAAAAAATGCTAGTAAGAAAAATAAATATCCTTATTAGAAATATTTTAAGACATCTAACGCTCTGGGTACCTAAGTAAATAAATTTTATAATTTGAGATCTTTTAACACTACGCTCGCTCTAGGAATAAGTCTTGTGATGTCTTTGCAAACGTTCAACCACCGGACAAGACAACACCCTAACCTGAAACAAGAATTTGAGGATCACATAGAGCACTCACAGATAAGCAGCGATAGCCTAGTGGAGAGACCGACAGACTGCCACGCAGAGGGTCCGGGTTCGAATCCACGGCGCGCACCGATGACTTTTCGGAGTTATGTGCGTATTAAATTGTTAATTATCGCTTGCTAAACGGTGAAGGAAAACATCGTGAGGAAACCTACATGTCTGAGAGTTCTCCATAATGTTCTCGAAAGACATGTGAAGTCTGCCAACCCGCACTTGACCAGCATCGTGGACTATGGCCTTACCCTTCTCATAGTGAGAAGAGGCCCGTGCCCAGCAGTGGGAGAGTTTATATACAGGGCTGATGATGATGATGATAGAGCACTCTGCCGTTTTGGGATCGAAGCCACTACACTCATAGAAGTGTTCAACGACAAGGCGTCTAAACTGTTATGCCATACGAGCATTCTTATTTACAATTAATATTTACCAAATAGGATAGTCGCATACTATGTAGGATACTGCCTTGGTTAGGCAAAAAATAAACTGACGGATATGGCCCTAATAGAGTGGCATGTGTATAAAATATTTGACGTTTACGGATTTCTGCGTACTAATCCAATTAAATAATTGATGGATAAATATTTGGAGTTGGTTAGAAATACTTCGTTATAAGACAGACTAGTAGGTAGACGCGATTTTCTTTGCGTTTTATGTATCTAACCCATTATCAGCCCTGTATACAGGGTGTTTGGCACATGGTTGTCCAAATGAAGTAGGGATCTGGTTTGGTTCATTGCCAATGCGTTGGACTCAAGCAAATTAAATTCTGTCTCACAGTTTCAGCGATATGATTTTTTTTAATATTTTAAAGAAAAACCCAGAAATTTGGACTAATATTGAAAAAATGTTAAACGAATATGGGTTTAGCTATCGTAGTGATATTTTTTATTTTAGTTAACTATTGCTATATTTTATTAAAATAATTATTTCTTGTAGAAACCTTGTAAAAAAATTATAACAGGCTGTCAAAGTTTCGAAAAGAGCTAAAAACAGAACAAAGTTCAATTTAGTATGATTAAAATTAAACTTGCCATTAATACTGCCAGTAGAAAAAAACCCGGAAAATGATATACGGAAAATCGTAGTCTTGTCAGATCAACAAGGATATAAAATACGGTATTGTCTTCAAAAATTAGTAGGTGACAAGTTTTTGGTCAAGACTTATTGGAAATCAGGAGCCACAATGCAAAACGTCCTGAAGTCATCAAAGGAAGAGATAAGTGTTTTGAATAAAAATGACTTTATTATTATTATAGGTGGTACTAATGATAAGCAGCCCAATGACTTAATATTTAATTTAAAACAATTCTTGACTAGTAACAACAATACCAATATTTTAATTTCAGAAGTGCCTTACAATAAGTTTTTAAACGAACGTAAATTAAATTATGAGATAAAATTTCTGTGTTCCATGTTTAATCATTGTAAGTATGTTGACATGAATTATTGTGAAGTATTGCCCAGACGCCATTTTCTTGCTCTCCACAAATCTCAATTACTTCTTAAGGAAATATTACATATTAACTATAGACTGCAGTACGACTTCTATAATAAACATAAATATGACAAACCAGAACATGATACGGTATCTTTAAGGGATCAGTGTACACAGACAGAGCAATTTCTAGAACATGTTAGCATCGTATCGACTCCAAAAAGGTGTAGTGAGCTTTTTCGTAAGTAATAATATTTCTATTCTTCACCAAAATATAAACGGTTTAGTGAGCAAATCCGATATCTTAACGGTAACCATCGATTCTGTTGAAGCCGAAAAAGGAAGACATGTTGATATTTTGTGTCTCACTGAACACAATATGACTGTGTCTGATAACAAATCTCTTAAAGTCGTAAATTATAGTCTTGGTTCATATTTCTGTAGGAAAACACGACGCGGAGGATCTTGCGTCATGGTAAAAAATACAATAAGATTTAATCCAATACCTGCAATAAATAATTATTCATTGGAACAAATCATGGAGTGTTCAGGGGTTCACTTAACGGAATACAATATTTATGTTATATGCATCTATAGACCGCCAAGGTCAAATTTACAGGACATTAATAAGTTTTTCATAAATTTAAATTTGCTACTTCATCGATTTTGTTATAGTAAAAAGAAAGTTATCGTTTGCGGCGACTTTAACATAAATATCCTAAATGATGGTAACATACAGACTGAATTTAAACAAATTTTGCATAGTTATAATATGAAACTAGGTATTAATGAACCTACACGGTTAGTAAGTGGAACATGCATAGATAACATGTTGTTTAATTTACGAAGCTGTAAAGCCGAAGTACTTGAATTGGCACTTTCAGATCATACAGCACAACTGCTAACATGTCCAGTTAAACCGCATACCTCGGTCAAAGATTGGTACATCACTGTACGAGACTATAGTAAAGAAAACCAAACCAAATTTCAAAATTGTATTGATTCTTTAAGTTTTAATGAAGTCTTTACTTCGAAGGATCCAAATGTTGCTTTCTCAAACTTTTATGAATTATTTGGTCTGTTTTATGACCTCTGTTTTCCTTTTAAACAAGTTAAGCAATCAAATATTGTGCGACCACGCTGGCTGTCTAAAGGTATTAGAGTATGTTGTAAACGAAAGCGTCAACTTTTGTGGGAATACAGGAAAAAACGTACTAATAGCTGTAAAATTCAGTACAAAGCTTTAGCACTAAGATTAAATCGCATTATTAAATTAACACAAAAGGCTCAAAACGACAATTTTATTAATAGAGCCACTAATAAGTCCAAAGCTACATGGAGGGTTATCCGCAACCACCAACGTAATATACAAAATGAACTAATACAGCACATTAATGTTGATGGTATTATCATAAAAGATCCTACACAAATGGCGAATCATTTTAATAATTTTTTCGTTGACAAAGTCCATCAATCATTACCAATTGGTCAAGAGATGCAAATACCTAACCAGCTGAAATCGTTATTTATGCATCCCACAATACCTCAAGATATCTATAGAATTATATCAAATTTAAAAAGCACAAACAGTACTGGGTATGATGGTATATCAACTAAAATAATAAAACTTGTATCAGTTCCACTATCACATGTCCTAAGTCATATAATAAATCTCTCCATAGCTTATGGCATATTTCCTGACCAGTTAAAATTGACTATTATTAAACCTTTATTTAAGAAAAATGATAAACATGACTTATGTAATTATCGACCTATAGCACTAGTACCGGTTATATCAAAAATTTTTGAAAAGGTAATGTTCAATTGTATTTACAATTATTTTGAAATGAATAATTTATTCTGTTCTGAGCAAGTTGGTTTCAGGAAAAATAAGTCCATTGATATGGCTGTACATAGTTTCCTAACTACAGTGCTAACTAACCTAGACAAAGGTAAACAGGTATGTGCGTTGTTTATGGATTTGACACAAGCCTTTGATTATGTCGATCACAAAATATTGCTGAACAAATTATACGCCTATGGAGTAAGAGGAAATGCTCATGACTTAATTAGGTCTTACTTAAGCCATAGAATGCAAATAACACAGATCACAAGCATAAGTACATCTAGTAAAATTGCGAGTATTACTAACCATACCTCACAAAGCAGAAACGTATCACTTGGTGTTCCCCAAGGTAGTGTTCTGGGTCCGCTACTATTTATTTTGGGGATGTATATTGATAATTCTTTAAATTGGAAAAATCACATCGAAATGCTTTGCAATAGAGTCAATACGTTTTCATATGCATTGTATATGCTAAGAAAATCAGCAAGTCAAGCAACTGTGTTGACTGCATATCATGGATATGTTGCGCCTCTTTTAAGGTATGGTATCATGTTTTGGGGCAACTCAATTGATAAAGAAGCTGTATTTGTGGCACAGAAAAGGTGTGTAAGGTCAATATGTCATCTGAAACCTACAGAAAGCTGTAAACCTTTTTTTGCACAGCTGAATATATTAACACTCCCATGTTTGTATATATTGGAAGTGCTTTTGTTTGTAAGGAAAAACATTCAGTTGTTTACAAAACTAAATAGTAAAAGACATAATTTAACTATAACTATGCCACCAAATAAGACAGCTTTATTGAATAAAAGTATATTGTGTATGGCATCACGTATTTACAATAAATTACCCAAATCTATTCTTCAAACTTCAGATTATAATGCATTCAAAAATAGAATAAGATTCCAACTTAGAACTAGAAATTCATTCCAACGCCGGCGATCGTACAGACCTGACGCGTAGCGGTTTGCTAGTCAATATTGGCTTTTTAAATTTTGTGATTGGTAGTTGACCTAAATAATCGAATCCTGCTTACTCCTGTGGACTTTATATCGGTTGGACCTGCCCACTAGGCGGTCCGAGAGTGAGATAAATAGTGTGTTTAAGTTACTACTTATCACAAACAGTGACTTTGTTAAAGTGATTGGTGAACGTGGTTGCTTGGGCTCGAACTCGAGACACACAGCGCGGCTTTGTTGTGTCCCACCACCTTACGCATCGCGCCACGGAGACAGTGCTACGGCGTCGCAAAATTAGTAATTACGAGGAACGCGCGCTACGGCTACGAAACAATCCCCACCAACGACGACAACAGCTACACACCTTTCACCGCTTCGCTCGGCGCGAGAGCGACGCTCGCCTCGCGCTATCGGCAAGTGTCTGCTACGCTTAATAGTTGCCGCATATTATTATAGTATTCATATTGTTAACTATGGATAAAACGAATACGCAACTGAAAGAGGCCCATAGATCAGAGCAAGATGTTACAAAATCTACCAGCAATGAGTCAAGTAACGTATCCAAACGTATCAGACGTAAACAGCCGGATAAAGAGGATCTGGATGACCGTTTCTCTCTGTTTAAAGAAGAAATGAGGGCCATGATTGCAGATTTGTTTGATTCATGGAGAAAAGAACAAGATAATTCTATGACCAAATTAATAACAGAAATCGCAGAGATGAAAAAATATTATTCTGATATAAATTCAGAAATACGAAAGATTAACACGGAAATAAAAAATCTAAACACAGACTTTGAGAAATCGTTAGACTTTCTTTCCGCAAAATACGATGACCTGAGCGCCAAATGTCAAAGCTTTGATCAACTGCACAAAGATCATCAGATGCAGATCCAGACGTTGGACGAGAATATTGAAGAGCTACAGCGAATATCACGCCTCACAAAACTTGAGATAAAGAACCTACCCAAGAAACCAGAAGAAACAAAAGAGGATATCATCAGCATGGTAATCGGCGTGTCTCAAGCGGTAAACGTTAATTTGTCATCGTCAGATGTGCGCGACGTATACCGGCTGCCTTCTAAAGGTTCTACAGGCACAGTAATTGCGGACATTGCCACACCGTTGTTAAAGTCTAAACTCATCAGCGGCGTAAGAAAGTTTAATACTAATAGTAAGACAAATCCATTGAACACGTCCTGGTTAGGGGTTGAAATCGACCCAAAACCTATATATGTATCAGATAACCTGACTCCTAAGGCCAGGCGATTATACTTTCTAGCGAGAGATTTTGCTAAATCCTATAATTACGTATTTTGCTGGACAACAAATGGAAATATATATCTTAGAAAGGCAATAGGCGCTAAACAAATACTTATAAAGTCACATAATCAATTAGATAAACTTAAATTATCTGAATGACTAGCAACCGTAATGTCTATTCTTCTTTTAATATTAAGAAGTAGAACATTTAGTATCAGTTGTTATAAATTATACCTAAAATGTATTGGCAAGTATTTATTTTCTAACATATATGTCAAACATTATTATACGCATAGATCTTTGTTTACAATATTCATACATACTGTCACTTATACACACACGATGCACACATTACACTCATTTAAACATATTTATACAGTTAAGCAAACAGTCCTCACCAAATTTCATAAATTTTATCACACTCAGGTCTCAAACATATCAGATATAACTCATTCACGTACTTATGATTTTCGGTTACCGTCAACTTTAAAATGTTTCTGTTTTATTTATTATTTAGCGTGTCAAAAGAGTACAAGGGGTCAAGTTGCGATACTACTAATGGTCCTACACAAATCTACCCAGTTTAAATACCTAACGTTTGATAATAAATTTAATACACTGCATCTAAACGTTACTTCATTTTGTTTATATTAATGGCCTCAGAAGATCTCCTAGATGACATAGACAATTCTTTGTCTGTAACATGCCACAAAAAGGATATTGTTGAGCAGTGTGGCCAAATTATATCTAATTACCAACTTAAAATACTAACATTTAACATCAGAAGTCTGAATCGTAATTTAAACAGCTTCTTAGTTATTTTAAAACGTTTAAACATTCCGTTCGATATCCTCGTACTAACAGAATGTTGGCTAGGTGATAATACTAACATCGGTCAAATAGACGGCTACTCTTCTTTCGCAACGACCAAACACTTAAACCAAGCCAGCGGGGTAGTTATATACACGAAGATATGTTATAACCCAATAATATCTGAACCTGATATAGCTGACGCGGATTGCCTGCAACTTCATATACGTGGACTGGTTACACTGCTCGGTATATACCGGTCGCCTTCCCATAGAAACACAAATGACTTTCTACATTCTCTGGAGTCGGTCATAGCCGGCATGCCGGGGAGTCCGTGTCGTGTCATCACTGGGGATATTAATATAGATATAGGTAAAAGTGAGTCATGCTCGGAATACCTTTGCTTGATGGCTGAATTAGGATTTCTGTCGGTTATAAATAGTCCAACCCGTAATTCAGCATGTTTAGATCATATTTTCATATCCTCTAGACATAAAATTGAGTCAGTTGTATGCAACTCATCAGTGACAGACCACGATCTAGTTATGGTGGGTGTAGGAACCAAACGAGCCATTGGACGACAAAGGAAAAAGAAAATACTTAAACCGGACTTACATGCAATTAGCGCTGAATTGGCAAATGAACATTGGCTTGAAATATTTGGAGAAACATGTCCAACAAAGGCTGCCACTGTTTTTAGCTCCAAGCTGACCTCAATTATAAATAGGCACTCGCACTTTGTTATGTTAGGTCGCAATAAATGTATTATGGAGCCCTGGATGACTCCTGGACTCCTCAGATGTTCGAGACATAGGGATAAACTTCACTTAGACGCACGCAAACATCCAGATAATATTACAAAGAAATTAATATATAAACGTTACAGAAATTTCTATCGCAACTTACTTCGAAAATTAAAATTGCAATATGATACATCCCAAATAAATTGTAACAAAAATAATCCCAAAATGCTTTGGGCTGCTATAAAAAAGATTACACATATACCAGTCGCAAACAAAGACGATTCAGATATTTTGTGCCAAATCAAAGACAACCCAACTGCCTCACTCAATTACTGCAACAACTATTTCGCCACAATAGGACAACAACTAGCTAATAACATACTGAGCAAACACAACGAATCGCAAGATTCCTTGGCTTCCAAAGTGAGAGTCCCTTCAACGCCACTGCACTCTATTTTTCTTCACCCAACTAGTCAAGCGGAGGTGGAGTCTTTAATCTTTCAGCTGAAAAACGGTAAAGCATCTGGTCTGGATGGGATTTCAAGCAGTCTGGTGAAGAACTTAAGAGCCCATATTATTGAGCCCTTAACTCATATCTTTAACCTCAGTCTGGCTGTGGGTTCTTTTCCAGAGTGTTGGAAAATTGCTGCTATTACACCCATCCACAAAGGTGGTGCGATCGACTCTCCAAGCCACTACAGGCCAATCTCATTACTATGTACCTTTTCTAAAATCTTAGAAAGGATCGTTAATAAACAGCTTGTAAAATTTCTGGAGACCAATCAACTATTGTCACAGCAGCAATATGGATTCAGGCAGGGTAGGTCAACCGAGCATGCAGTTTCTTTATTGACTGAAACCGTTGCTGCTTGCTTGGACAGAGGTAGAGCCTGCACAGGCGTTTTCCTTGACTTAGCGCGCGCATTCGATACAGTCTCAGTAAAAATTTTACTGAGGAAGTTGGAGTGCATTGGGGTGAGGGGAATCTGCCTTAACTGGTTTCGTAGCTACCTCACAGGCCGGAAACAATGTGTGAGGGTGAATGACTTGGTTAGCGAACCTCAGGATGTGGTTTTTGGTGTACCTCAAGGCAGCGTGCTTGGCCCCACCCTTTTCCTTATATATCTGAACGACTTGTCATCTATGGCACTTCATAATGCACATATAATTAATTACGCAGATGACACGGTCCTAGTTTTTCACGATTGTACATGGATGGCGTTGAGTGATACAGTGGAGGCGGGCCTGGAACGTGTAGCAGCTTGGCTTAATGACAATTTGCTGACGTTAAATACAACCAAGACAACGTATCTCTGCTTTCACAAAACTGCAGCATCAGCCCCACCAACCAATTTCAGGTTGAGGATACACTCGTGTGTATCACCTGCAGATTGTGATACATGTGTCTGTGAGTTGTTACGTAAAGTCCATTGCGTCAAGTACTTGGGCATCGTGATAGATGACAAATTGAACTTTGCTGAGCATATCTCTGCAACGGCCGCTAGGATTCGAAAAGTCATTTATACTATGAAAAATCTAAGAGAAGTCGCCCCAGGCCCCCTTTTAAGAACTGTTTATCAATCGTTATGTCAATCTGTATTGACATATTGCATTTTGGCTTGGGGTGGCACTGCTTCTGTACATTTACTTCCTTTAGAGAGAGCACAACGTGCCGTTTTAAAAACGATGTTGACACAATCTATCCGCTTCCCAACATCTCTTGTTTTTAAAGAGGCGGAAGTTTTAAGTGTGAGAAGATTGTTCATACTCAAAATTGCACTAATGGCTCATAGGGAAGCAATTAGTCACCCAGACTTTGATACAATGATCAAAAAAAGAACTTTTAAACTGCCTATGTTCAAAGTAAGGACTACATTTGCAATGCGTTTTTCCAATTATCTAAAAACATTTGTTTACAATAAGTTAAATAGGCTCATAGATACTCGAAAATTAACGACCAAACAGCTGAAAGATAAAATGGTGAAACTAATCGGAGTCTGGACGTACGATGAAACAGAACATTTTATGCGCGCTGAATCATGATGAATCCGAAATCTCACACGCGCACACACACACACACACACACACACACACACACACACACACACACACACACACACACACACACACACACACACACACACACACACACACACACACACACACACACACACACACACACACACACACACACACACACACACACACACACACACAGAGGCATATATACCACTTACACATTTATACATTATTAAGCTACACACGTATTCTGCATGCACGGATTTGTTATATTCTTTTATTTAATTTTTTACAGTACTTAATTACAATTTGTTTTCGTTTTGTTAATTAAGGCAACTCGATCATGGGCGCTGGAAGTAACAGGGCTTATAATACAGGATTTTTCCTAGTTTAAGCCCTGTTGCACTAATTTTAAACCTTAGCCAATTATATAAATGTCTTTCGCACAAAAAATTGTAACTAGGTTAAGTTTTTATTCAATAAATTATTAAAATTATTAAAATTAAAATTAAAATTAAATTATTATTACTAAATAAGTGTTACTACTCGGTCAATGAATATTTAAGTGACAATTTTTTATAAATAATTGATTAAGTTTGACATTTCTAATAAATTGACATTATTGATTACATAATTTTAACTCCTTTATAACTATAATATACATTTAATTAAATATTTATTGACATACTATTCCTGACATTGATATAGGCTTGACATATAAGTTGACATAATAATTATACATTTGCTTTTATTATAATTTCTGCTTAGTATTTATTGTAATTATAAAATATTCACTTGAATTTTAACTCAATGATAATATAATATAGACGTATTATACCGCTTTTCTCCTACGTGAACTATTATGAAATGTTAAGAATAGACAGAAAAGTTGTATTTAGCACAATTAAGTAACATTTTGCATGCCTACCTGGCTGAAATATGGTGATACCTTACTACCCCAATTGTAACAACTGATAATATTTGTAACACCCATATATCGCAAATAAACAATTTGAATTTGAATTTGAATTTGAAAAAAAACCGGTCAAGTGCGAGACAGACTCGCGCACCTAGGGTTCCGTACAAACCTGAAGGTATAATATATAATAATTTAAAAAGATATGTGATGTAACTAAACAATTTGGGTTTTCAAATGTTTTCCTATGTGCTATAAAACGTTGCTTTATGCCAAATTTCAAGATTCTAGATCGATTAGAAATACCCTTTAGTTTTGACTTGAGCATTAATATGAATTTCAATTTTATACCCCTACAGGTTCATGAAGAAAGTGGTAGCACATTTAAAATTATTAAAAATATTTTATTTATAGGATTGGTAGCGCCATCTACCTTTCCATCGAAACTAATCCCATCAACATCAATGGTTGGTCGCTGCTTGGCCAATGCGAGCGATGCCTTTTGTTTCTATCCCTCTCTATCCCATTCCCAAGAAGGGGGCACGCCTTCGCGGATTGTGACAGGACACGGATGGTGACAGTCCAGAACTTTCGAGAACATTCGATTCGCAAAATACGCGTCCGCCATACCGTATCGCACCGCGCCGTTCTCGCTATAATTATTACCGCTTATATAAACTGATCGCAAGTGAAGGTGATTTGTGTAGTGAAGTGAATCCAGCAGCTTCAGCCCGAAACCACCAGGAGACTGCCCTTCTGAGACGAAGAAGATTGCCGTATAAGGTAAGTGCCCTCCATCCTTGGAATATCCTATACCCACTCACAATCATCTCTCCCATTCCAATCCTACATCCTCTTCCTTTAGATACAGTCCTTTTTTTCCAAATCGCCTAGAATCTACGGTTTCGGTGTATCGCCGAACCAAGGATGTAACTAAAAATTTATAGTTTTCTCCATTTTTCCTTTATCTGTGCTATATATGAAGTATATTTATTATTATTATTATTATAAGAGTTTGCTTCGTGCCAAATTTTAAGATTCTGAGTTCACGGGAAGTAACCTGTAGGTTTTGATTCCCTTGCGAGTAGTTGCTAGTTTGAAAATATGTGTAAATTGCTGTTTCTGTTGATTGCATTGACAGAAGTTTGATTTTATTACAGCTTAACGGTGTTATAGACATGTGTATTTAAATTGAAATTCATATTTTATATGAATTTCAATTTAATAACTCTACGCGTTCATGAGGAAAGAGGTAGTAACAAAATTTAAAAAATGTTTTTATTATATGATGTAACGAAAAATTTACATTTGTGGATTTTTTCCCTTACTCTATGCTATAAAAAGTGGCCTTGTACCAAATTTCAAGATTCTAAGTTCACGGGAAGTACCCTGTAGGTATTGATTCCCTTGTGAGTTTCGAAAAAATTTCGAGAATTTGCGGCATAAACAGCTGTACCTTTTGATTGCGTTGGCTTAGAAGTTTGATTCTGTTGCAGCTTAAAGATATTATAGATTTGAATATTTGATATGAATTTCAATTTAATACCTCTATGCGTTCATAAGGAAAGGGCTAGTAATCTTATTTTATTTTTAATTATGTGATGTAACTAAAAATTTACGGTTTTGCAATTTTTCCTTTATCTGTGCTATAAGAGGATAGTTCGTACCAAATTTCAAGAATCTAAATTTACGGGAAGTACCCTGTAGGTTTTGATTCCCTTTCCAGTAGTTGCGAGTTTGAAAATATCGTAAAATTGCTGTTTCTTTTGATTGCGTTGAGGTAGAAGTTTTATTTTGTTACAGCTTAAAGGTATAATAGACCCGAGTATTTAATATGAATTTCAATTTAATAACTTTACGCGTTCATGAGGAAAGGGGTAGTAACTTAAAAATTACTACGAATATTTTTTTATATGATGTAACTAAAAATTTTCAATTTTCGCAATTTTCCCTTTATTTGTGCTATAAGACATAGCTTCGTACCAAATTTCAAGATTCTGAGTTCACGGGAAGTACCCTGTAGGTCTTGATTCCCTTGCGAGGAGTTGCGAGAAAATATGCGGCTTAAATTGCTGTTTCTTTTTATTGCGTTGACATAGAAGTTTGATTTTGTTACAGCTTCAAGGTATTATAGATTTGAGTATTTGATATGAATTTCAATTTAATACCTTAACGCGTTCATGAGAAAATGGTAAGAAATTTAAAATTATTAAAAATATTTTATGATATGATGTAACTAAAAATTTACTATATATATAAGACATTGCTTCGTACCAAATTTCAAGTTTCTGAGTTCACGGGAAGTACCCTGTAGGTTTTGAGTTTCGAATATTTGTGAAAATTTGCAGCATAAACGGCTGTATCTTTTGATTGCGTTGGCTTAGAAGTTTGATTTTTTCACAGCTTCAAGGAACAGCAGATTTTACTATTTGATAAAAATTTCAGTTTGATACCTCCACGTGTTTCTGAGAAAAAGGGTCTTGACAGACGGACGGACAACAAAGTGATCCTATAAGGGTTCCGTTTTTTCATTTCGAGGTACGGAACCCTAAAAATAATAATAATAGTGATGGAGGTTTTCAACTTCTTTAAAAACTTCTTCAGTTCATACCCTTTAAAATAATGCATCATACACTTATAAAAGCATTCACTAAATAAAGAAAAATGCCAATTATTCTCGACCTCGACATTGCACCTATTTAAGGAATTAAAATTACGTGAAACAACTTAATATGCTGTTTCACTCTTGCGCAGCACAAAATCTTTATTTTACCGTTTCATACCTTTTGTTGCCATACAAAAGAAAAAAAAAATAATAAGGGAAAAATTATATTTTGCGCCCAAGTGATACACTCTACTTTTCATCACTCACTATGAGAAAATAAAAGATGCCTCATTGTAATATCATTATTTCATAAAACAGAGTACCAACTACTTAAATTGAGATTAAATAGTATCTAATAAAAAAACAACTAAATACTTTTTACATTTGAGACATTTTCGCAATTATGAAAATTTATTAGCCTACAGTTTATTCCGCGCGTTTTTAATTTGATTTCTTCTAATGTTTTCGGCCGGTCGGGAATAATTGGCATTTTTTTTTATTTAGTGAATGCTTTTATAGGCTTATGATATATCATTTTAAAGGGTATGAACTGAAGAAGTTTTAGGTGAAGTTGAAAACCTCCATCACTATTATTTTATTATTTTTAATCATACAAAATTGAACTTTGTTTTGTTATTAGCTCTTTTCGAAACTTTGACAGCCTGTTATAGCTGCCTGTTATAATATATATATAATTTTTTTTACAAGGTTTCTACAGAAAATAATTATTTTAATACAATGTAGAAATAGTTAACTAAAATAAAAAATATCATTACGATAGCTAAACCCATATTCGTTTCACATTTTTCAATATTGGTCCAAATTTCTGGGTTTTTCTTTAAAATGTTAAAAAAAGTCATATCGCTCAAACTGTGAGACAGAATTTAATTTGCCTGAGTCCAACGCATTGGCAATGGCCCAAACCAGATCCCTACTTCATTTGGACAAACATGTGCCAAACACCCTGTATAATCTGTCTCGTGTCCGTGTGGTGACGGATTAAGAATACGGAATGTCACCACCCCATATCGTCCCATGGGTGGCGTAAGAGCACAGAGGGAGCATATCGTACAGAGAACAGCACTGTAAGAGAAGGAAAACTTGATACAAACCCTATACCAACCCGTTTGGCCAGCGTGGTATAGTAGGCCAATTCCTCCTTTCAAAGGACTGTTAAAGGCTGATGATGATATAATTTGTCTCACTGCTGTCCACGGACCTCTTCTCAATATGAGAAGGGTTAGTCCATAATCCATCACACAGGTTAATTGCGGGTTGCCTCACGATGTATTCCTTCATTAAATAAACAATACTAAAATATTATAAAACTGAAGTTTGTTTTTTTTTGTTTTTTTGTTTGGTTGAACGCGCTAATCTCAGGAACTACTGGCCCGATTTGAAAAATTATTTCAGTGTTAGATAGCCCATTTATCGAGGAAGGCTATAGGCTATATAACATCACGCTATGAGCGACGGGAGCAGAGCAGTAGCCTTAAATAAAGCGGGTGTAACCGCGGGCATTATAACATCACGCCATGAGCGACGGGAGCAGAGCAGTAGCCTTAAATAACGCAGGTGTAACCGCGGGCTCATCTAGTTGGTAATAAAACATACTTCAAAAAGTCCGTAGTGCGCGCTGTGGTTTTGAACCCAAGACTCTCCGCATAACAATCTGTTGGTCTCCCACTACGCCCTTGCTGCCTTTTGAAATCAGGGTCGCAATTATTTACGTTACATAATAAGTAAACAATATAACGTAAGTAAATTTAAGTTCTTTGTTGTACAAGATGCTGTTGTTATTGTGCAAGGCACACACAAGCTCAATTAATTGCATCACAGACCCTCATCTTAAACTTGGTATAATAATAACATAGCGATTATCATTTTAAGTAGTTTCCTTACTACGACTACGCAGATTAATGTTGAGACAACATCACGTTTATATATAGCCAAAGGGCAAGACTTTATACCTGTGTTGTACCTAGATTATATTCCTCCCTCATTTCCTTCTAGCTTCAAAATAAGTGGACTTTAAAAACAAAATTCCAACACTTATTTTATCCCGATGCAAATACCATCTTTGCGTAGAGACGGAAAACTCGACATCAAACCTTATACGACTGCCTCGTTGGTCTCGCGGCATAAATGTGCGCGTGGGATCGGGAGGTCCCAGGTTCGATTCCTGGGTCGGGCAGTGTTATTGGGTTTTTCTGTCACGAAATTCTCAGTAGCAGCACGGAGTCTGGAAATGTGCCCGGTACGGCAATAGGCTCGCCCCTTATTACGTGGGACTAAAGTATATCTGGCGAAAAGTGGGTGTAGAAATACACCTCTGCCTACCCCTTCGGGGATAAAAGGCGTGACGATATGTATGTGTGTATTATTTTATCCCCAAAGGAGTGAAATACTCCACCCATTACTACATTTTTGTTGTTGAAATTAAATAACTATCTGTACAAATTATTATATGAAGTCCTCTTTGCATCCTGCTATCTATACTTATAAATGCGATAAACTCAGATACTACCGAACCGATTTCTGAACGGTTTTTTAGATAAAGTGAATCCTGAGAAAGGTTTCACGGTAGTAGAGCCTTGCTGATTTCAGCATGAATGGGCCGGCTCGACCGGGGAAGTTCTACCCTCTCACAGAAAATCGACGTAGAGTAACTGTACCTAAACTGTTGCGTTTCGTTCGGTGAGTGAGAGTGCCGGCGGCCCTATCACCTATTCCTTCTACCTCATCCCACTCCTTATGCTATCCCTTTTCCCAACCCCAAGGGGCGGCAACGCACTTGTGACTCCTGTGGTGTTGCTTGTGTCCATGGGCGGCGGCAATTGCTTACCATCAGGCGATCCGTCTGCTCGTTTGCCGACTATTATCATAAAAAAAAGGTTTAAGGTGTATAATTCACGAAGTTTAATCTAGTTAAGTCGGCACTATAATGGTATCTTTTTAAAGGTTAGTATACATTTCATTACATACCTAACCAAGAAGATAGAAGTCAATAGCTTAAAAGAGGCCATATTTATATTTTATTGGCCTTTGTGTTACAGACACTGTTTTCGGCTTACCACCTAGAGAGCATTAATGAGACCTTCGATATACATACAAAGCCATACTAATAAATAAAACTAAACTGTCTGATTGTAATATTAAAAATAACAGCTTTTTACTAAATGGATATTAAAGTATACACGATATTTCCAGCAAAAAAAGAATATCTGTCTGTTTGTAACGACTTATATCCAAAACCATTAAAGTACAAAAATATAAAAGAATACTTGCATGTACAAGGAACTGGCTTTAGCTATTATTTTAGAAAAATGATTTGGTGAAAATTAAAGATCATAAAATTATTTAAGCATGGATGAAACATTGGGGTCGCTTAAACAATACTTTTATCTTATTTCTGTCCTTCTGATTGTCCAGGGCAATAATCTCATCTATGAAACGGCTGAACCGCTTTTCCATGGAATATAGAGGACTTTGTAGGGCAACATATATGCTATTATTTGATCCGTTAGGTGGCGTTGGTGTGTAGATATCGGCAATAACGAGGGTGAAACCGTGGGGAAAAGCTAGATATAAATACAATTAGCATACTTTAAAGACATGGTATGTTCTATAGACAATCGGGCTATTTATGCTATGCATTGTAGCCATAAATGTCATTATAACATAACTAGGTCGATTAAAAAGAGCAAGAATGCACTTCATTCGAGAAATAGTTTAGTTTGTGTATATGTAAAGTTACCAAACTTCTTTATCATATTGTGTTTGATACAGATCTTTATACAGCCCTCGCAGTCCACAGCTGGACGTAAAATGCCTCGCCTAATTTGAGCCACAATAGCTTTGTGAGCCAATAAGACGATTAGGCCTATATGCTATACCACTCTGGCGGATTGGTACAAGGTATTATTTGCTGTGTTATTCTTAGTCGGCTCTTCGGACACTCACGCACCGGTTGGCGCAGCGGGAGTGTAAGCGACTGCTACGCCGAAGGTCGCGGGTTCGATTCCCGCTCAAGTCAAACATTTGTGTGCATGAACATGGATGTTTGTCTTGGTCTGGGTGTTTCTATGTATAATATGTACGTATTTACAAAAAAAAAGTATATATGTATGTTTATCCATTATCTAGTACCCATAGTACAAGCTTCTGCTTAGTTTGGGACTAGATGGTGTTGTGTGAATGTGGTAGAATATTATTATAAAAAAAAAAAAATTACATACATACATAGACTCACGCCTGTTTCCCGGAGGGGTAGGCAGAGACTACGGAGCGCCATTTGCAACGATCTTGACATATCTCTCTTGCTTCATTCACTCCCATCAGGTGCTTCTAACCTGTCCTGTTTTTAGGATGTCTCCAATCTGGTCAGAGAACGTCCACCTAGGTCTTCCCCTTCGTCCTGTCCCTTCCACACTTGCCTTATATATCTGCTTGGTCAGTCTTTCGTCATCCATCCTCTCCACGTGTCCAAACCATCTTAGCATACCTTTCTCGATGCTTGTCACTACATTTTCTTTTACCCCACAACACTCTCTTATCACACAATTCTTTACTCTGTCAGTCAAAGAAACACCACACATACTTCGCAGTGCTCTCATTTCTACAGCATTTATTCTACTTTCATGACTCTTCTGCCATACCCAACTATCACTACCATACATAAGAGTAGGTACTAACACCCCTCTATGGACAGCCAAACGTGCCTTTTTGGACACGTTTTGGCTATTCATAAACGCCTTCAGAGCTCCATTCACTCTGCAATTACACGAGATTAGATACAGATACAAACCACCAAGTCCCAAACTGTTTACGTGTGAGATATAGATTCAAAAGTATCAATCACAAATCTTACTTGTCGTTTCTGAGATAATTTCATTTACACAATCATTCAATGGATGTACCTGGATAATATTACGATATTAGAGATTTGTTTAATAATTATTATCGCTTAGATATACAGGGTGTAAAAAGACCCTTAACGAAAACTGAAACCCCATATTTTGTCGCATTAGGTTAAGATATCTGTAGTGGTAGACGTATGTATGTATATAATAAATAAATAAATATTATACCAATCATTACGAATATTTTTTACTTCGGCACAATACCTGGGAAATTACTGGTTCAGGAGATATTGAGGCTCAAAGTTACTATGGAATTTTTGTAATTAGGTACAAAATCGATGCAATACCATGCCAACCTGTTCTATGGATGTCCTATGCACCTATGGATAAGTAGGTATTTCAAAAATTGTACGCGCACAATTTTAATAGCGGCTTAAAAAATGTGATTATTTGAAAAAAAAAATCATTTCCCAAGTTTTATTTTTGCTTAGTATGACTTGGCATGTTGTCCAAAACGAGTAGACTTCGACTTGGTGATGGGTCTTGTGACACCCCGTATAATAGTACCAGTGCCTAGATGACTGAGCTTTACCTAGTATTTCTCTTTCTATTTTGGTATATCCTGTTTTCTAAAATGAATCCTATCTAGATCGATTTATTGTCCCCGAAACCCCTGCATACTAAATTGCATGCAAATCATTGAAGCCATTTCCGACATTCTGATTATACAATACATACAAGAATTGGTCGTTTAAAGGTAAGGTACATAGATTTAAGCATGTAGTAGGCAAATATCCTCAGAATCAAACAGCAAACTCGCAGAATAAACGTTTTTAACGTAACCTAAGTTTGTATGGTCCTCGTAAGTATAAGAGCTTTAGGTCAGTGGGCTGCCGGCGGCGGAATGTGGCCGGTTGTTTTGCAACAAGTTCTTGCTCCTCGCTTCCGCACGCTCCGACCTCTCACTCCACCACCTGAACGTGCCCGAACTGTTCCGAAGTTTGCCGAAGTTCAAGAGCTTTCGCGTAGCGCCAGGCTTCTTCGGAAGTAAGACGGGATTCTTGCAGGTTGTCTGTTATTTATGCCCCCTTGATGCGGATTTGTGATAGTCATTTTTGTAGTTGGGCTAACGGATTCTTGGCATATTCTTGGTTAAAATACTTTTGATTATAACCATCTTGTTTGTAGCATAGATATTTATCATTTAATAAAGGATAACTTTAAAAAGACGTTCGTAAAATAACCTTTGTTTTGTGTTTACTGCCTACTAGACGTAAATATATGTCTACAAAAACGTAATTTTTAACAATATTTTAAGGCAGAAAATTCAAGCAATGTTATTAATTAAACATGGAGACCACACACCCACTCATTAACGAATTGACGAAAACTAAAATTTGATTTGACCTTACATATGTGGTCAAATTAGGTGTTAAGAATATACGGCCATCATGAATTGAAACTGGGTTGGGTTTCACACCAGAACGTTAGATTGGGTGACGGGGATGACGTCATTTGTCGTCTGACGTCATTTGCGTAAGTTACGTCATTCTGCACGCGCTGGGCAGAGATTTAGCTTGACGAATCCAATGTCATTTGACTAGGAGGGTTAGCAGAAATGTTTGAATGTATTCTATAGGATTTTTTTATTTATCTCCTTATATACTATATACTATTAGTCTAATATAATAAAGCTGAAAAGTTTGTTTGTTTGGTTGAACGCGCTAATCTTAGGAACTACTGGTTAGATTTTAATAATCCTTGTTGTGTTAGATAACCCATTTATCAAGGAAGGCTATGTGTGAGGAGTAGCCCTAAATAACACGGATGTAACTGTTGGCTCTGCCAGTCGTTTAGTATACCTAAATGTAGTATGGCGTTACTAACTTTAAGGTCTATCAATGTACCTATTTACAAACTGACTGCCAGTATTGTTATTGTTGCCAATTTAAGTAAGTATGTTTATCAGTTGACTGCCTCCGTGGTCCAGTGGATAGCGTATGCGACTGCTGATCGGAGGTCCCAGGTTCGATTCCAGGGTCGGGCAAAAGTGTTACTGGGTTTTTCCGAATTCTCAGTAGCAGCACGGAGTCTGGTGGGTGTAATATTACACCTCTGCCTACCCCTTCGGGGATACAGGCGTGAGTCTATAAATATAAATAATAAGAAAAGTTGTCTGCTTTCCATAGTGCAGTCTCCCCCAAGTTTAGAATCAGATGACCGTGGAAAAGGTAATATTTTGTCGAATGTGGTTACACTAGAAAATAGACTTCGTAACTAACCTATAGGTGCGTACCTACAAGTACTTACGGTGACTTTAGAATGTTAAATAGAAACATGAATACAACTGCCCTGAAAAGGTCTCATTATCTATAGGGTAGCTACAACTTCAAGGCGAAAGTTCAATGTCTCGTTTACAACCGGTATAACGCAGATAAATAAATACAGATTTACGTAGAAACGCAGTTCTTAAGGATTTCGTGTGCCGATTCCAAGAGGGGACTGTCTCCAGGTTAGTTCGTAGTTGGCGCCGTTAGCGGCACTGGCGTCGTTCTCCGTCTCTCTTGAAGTCTCTTGCTCTCGTAGTTAAGATACACAGGAGGAACGTTCTTCTCTCTTGGTCTCGTAGAGACAGCTGTCACAGCGCGACTGCGATGCCGCCAAGCGGCAATTTGGGTCACAGAAAGTTTATCTTCAGAGCGCCCATAGGAAATGCGAATCTATGTAAATATCTGAGCTCTTTGATAACGCTAGGTAGATGATGTTGACTAAAGCAGTCAAAAACGTTAAAGGAATCTTAAAAATGTCACAAATCTATACGGAGCTAATAACAAGTTCTAATATCATTGAATACGTACGTCTTAGTCATCATTCATAAGTAAGTATTGAAGAAATATTGACATAAGAGTTCAACAACTCAGCGTCCCGTTATCACGAGTTAGCGTATCGAATATATTTAAATAAGAATATCTACGTATGTCGCAACGTAAATAGATTGTGCCTGTATATGGGAATGATGTCGCGTTTTTAATTATTGGAATGTTATAGAGTGATACCTCCTCCTAGCGCTATCCCGGAGAGTTCCGGAGGCCCTATTCCTTTTCCCTCATTCTATCCCTTTTCCCAACCCCTAGGGGCGGCAACGCACTTGTGACTCCTGTGGTGTTGCTTGTGTACATGGGCGGTGGGAATTGCTTACCATCAGGCGATTCGTCTGCTCGTTTGCCGCCTATTTCAATAAAAAAAACAGATTTCAGATGCTACCTGGGATCAGCTTGGAATGGTGTGAGTCAGTTTATTCAGAGGAACCGACTCTCTATAACGACTGTCAAATATCTTCATGACAGCCGGGACAGACGCCTCTCTAACGTGCTTTCCGAAGCGCAAAAGCGATAACTATACGTAACAATTCAATACACACATAACTCCGTAAAGTCTGTGGTGGACGTCATGGATTCGAATCCGATACCCACTGCATGGCAGTCTGAGGGTCTAGTACCTACGAGTTGTACACAGTGACGAGAGAGTGGTCGACGGGAACAATTTTCATACATTTCCTAATTGCGCCCCCTAGCGGACTCTATCGATCGCTACTGTCCGCTTTTAGAAAATGTATGGAAATTGTTCCCGTCGACTAGACTATCATAATCACCGTGACAATCGTGTGTAAAACTTGTACTAGTCCCTCTGTTGGTGTCTCCACTAGGCGTGACTAGGCTAGCAATACCTAGTACCGTATAAATATTAACCAATTTTATTTGATTTCACTTGTCAGACGTAACACTCATTAGTAATCCAAGTAGGCGACATACCGTAGTGAACATAGTGCTTAAGCGTAGCCGCCGAATTACCAGCGCCTTTTAAACTATGTATACAAATTATCATAACCAAGGCTGTAACAAAAAGGGTACACCCGACACGCTATTGCTTAAACGTTAAACTAGTGAATAGACCCTAAAAGGAATCTGTCTAACTGTTAGCGATTAGCGGCGTGTGCGTTCGCGCAGCGGAATGTTGTTGAATTTAAAGATTTTAATTATGCAGATATTTAGTGTATGACGTCGTATAATTGTGTATGGTAAAAAAAATTTGTGCACGCAGCCATTGTGGAGAAATTCACCAAAAACTGATTCCGCTGGGCGAACGTTGTCCTGGCGGAACTTTTTTTAATCCATTGACTTTAGAAGAAAAGAGATGTGTCCAAAAATTAGTGTGTATTTGTGTGTAATTGTGTATGTATGAATAAAATTAGTGCATGCATAAACTTCGGAGAAATTCAAGTTTCCGCTACGCGAACGTTTGGCCATTAGCTAGTTTTCATATAAAGCGCTTACATAGAGAGCTGTAGATTTTTACATACGTTGTTTTGAATTTGTTCATATTTGTTTAAAAAACAGATTTAGAAAAAATCGAAGGGCTTAAAAGATAAAAATATAAACGTAAAATACGCTTATTAGGTCTCAGTTCTTAAAGTATGCACTTTGGGGTCTAGATTTTCACGTTTATACAAACCTTGTAAGTGTCTGCAACATGTTGCCAAGTATCAATGATGTTCCGTTAGTAATTAAAGAATTATAGGACAATTTACCATGAATAGATCACTGTTTACAAAGCAGTCAAATATCACGACGTTCTAAAGGAATTGCATGGTAAAATGTATGCCAATAATTAGTGTATTCATTCAACTATTCACATGCAAAATTTCATGTCATTAAATTCAGTAATTAAAGAAAAACAATTATAATACTGACGAAGCATCGAAAACCTACATAACCTGACAAAGTTCGGATAGCTACAAAAAAGCGGCCGTGCAATATATTTAGGTAACATCCCAAAATTTACAGTATAATACCGGTATTGAATTGGTATAGGTGATAACACAATTGTTGTTTCGATATAATTTATAGGTCATTTACTTTTGTACACCTACTTTTTTAAATATAATAATATTCTACCACATTCACACAACACCATCTAGTCCCAAACTAAGCAGAAGCTTGTACTATGGGTACAGGACAATGGATAAACATACTTATATACTTTTTTTTTGTAAATACATACATATTATACATAGAAACACCCAGACCAAGACAAACATCCATGTTCATGCACACAAATGTTTGACTTGAGCGGGAATCGAACCCGCGACCTTCGGCGTGGCAGTCGTTTGCACTCCCGCTACGCCACCAGGTTGTATTTGTAAATGTATTTGACTATGACAGAAAGTAGGTAAGTAGGTACTATTTACGTAAATAGGTACTTTATTTAAGTATGCTTGAGATATATTATTTAAGACAAATAAAATTCATACAGCTAATTTCTTTTGAAGATTTCACGGATCAGGATTCTAACTATAGACCCCTTAAGGAAATTAAATAATTACCACATGTAAGTTAAGTACTACTGTTTAGGTAAATATTTATCATATTGTAGCTTATGACACTATTTAACCAATGGACTAGGCATGCACGAGCGTTCCCCTTTGCAACTTTAGTGGATCAAACAATCTAATAACTTTAAAAAAAACTACTTCTTGAATCGATATCTTAATTGATGTATACCGTTGTACCTACTGGTAGTGATTTATGTATGCCCCGCACCCCACCAAAATATGCAGAATTATTTTGTTCGAAGCGGTACGCTAGTCCTTTGGGTAAATAGTCTAAGTATTGTAGTTATGAATTGATAAAAAATATTTTAGTACCTATGAAAAAATAGACAACGCGCAACGAACGATAGGCGGCTGCCCGCTTGAAACGGTACTTCCATCCTTGAAGAAAAGAGAGGGCAATATGTTTATTAAACCTATTTTAGTTAAAACATATTTAAGTCCATTGCTGTCGTTGCAAGCGTTTGTTAACGTTATTATAATTACTTACATAATTAAGTATTATATGTAATTAAAAATATTTTTGTACACGGATATTTAAATATTTAGATATATATATATTTAGATTTATTTTATTGTAGATAGTGGCGTTATTATTAAAAAAATATTTTTCATTCAAGTAATGCAATTGTTTTATTTTATCCTATCGCTTGTATACGCAACTGTACCATATTAATAAATACTATATTGGAAGGTTAAGAACGTTTCTTAGATATATGGCACGGCCGCTTTTTTGTAGCCATCCGAACTTGGTCGGGTTATGTAGGTTTTCGATGCTTCGTCAGTATTATAATTGTTTTTCTTTAATTACTGAATTTAATGACATGAAATTTTGCATGTGAATAGTTGAATGAATACACTAATTATTGGCATACATTTTACCATGCAATTCCTTTAGAACGTCGTGATATTTGACTGCTTTGTAAACAGTGATCTATTCATGGTAAATTGTCCTATAACTCTTTAATTACTAACGGAACATCATTGATACTTGGCAACATGTTGCAGACACTTACAAGGTTTGTATAAACGTGAAAATCTAGACCCCAAAGTGCATACTTTAAGAACTGAGACCTAATAAGCGTATTTTACGTTTATATTTTTATCTTTTAAGCCCTTCGATTTTTTCTAAATCTGTTTTTTAAACAAATATAAACAAATTCAAAACAACGTATGTAAAAATCTACAGCTCTCTATGTAAGCGCTTTATATGAAAACTAGCTAATGGCCAAACGTTCGCGTAGCGGAAATTTGAATTTCTCCGAAGTTTATGCATGCACTAATTTTATTCATACATACACAATTACACACAAATACACACTAATTTTTGGACACATCTCTTTTCTTCTAAAGTCAATGGATTAAAAAAAGTTCCGCCAGGACAACGTTCGCCCAGCGGAATCAGTTTTTGGTGAATTTCTCCACAACGGCTGCGTGCACAAATTTTTTTTACCATACACAATTATACGACGTCATACACTAAATATCTGCATAATTAAAATCTTTAAATTCAACAACATTCCGCTGCGCGAACGCACACATTAGCGGCAGGTTTTGACATTACCATAATTTTTTAGCTGCAAATCTATTGAACACTGCCAACTACATATTATACATATTATTATATGTAGAATGACCCTTAAAGAAAAGTGAAATCTCATGTTGTACCAATCAACATGGTACAACATGGGACATTTTTGACTTCGGCACCATACCTGGTAAATTACTGGTTCAGGAGATATTGAGGCTCAAAGTTACTATAGAATTTTCTTATTAGGTACAAAATCGACGCATTTACGCCGCCAATATGTTCTATAGATGTCCTATGACCCCATGGACAAATAGGTATTTCGGGCATGGCACGTGCGCGGTTTTAATTGCGGTTTAAAAAATGTGTCTCCTTAAAAAAAAGATCGATTCCCAGGTATTATTTTTGCTTAGTATGACTTGGCATGATGTCCATAACGAGTGGACTTCGGCTTGGTGACGGGTCTTGTATAAAGCTGAAGAGTTTGTTTGTTTGGTTGAACGCGCTAATCTCAGGAACTAGGTACGGGTCTGATTTGAAAAAATTCTTTCAGTGTTAGATAGCCCATTTATCGAGGAGGGTTATAGGCTATATCTATAACATCACGCTATAAGCGACGGGAGTGGAGCAATAAGCCTTAAATAACGCAGGTGTATCCGTGGGCATCCACTAGTAATAAAATAAAATTAAAATAAAAGAATCTATTGAACACTGCCAACTACATAATATGTAGTTGGCAGCTCTCAAGCTTGGGCTCTGTATGAGATTTTTAGTCTTTCGATCTCAAATACTTCGGAAGCGATAAATTTCAGTTTCCTCAGAATAAGTTATGGTTTCAGGTTTCCATCCACACAATATGAGAATGCAAGTAGATCGCCAGGTTTCTACATAAATCCTTAGCGTCCGTATTAAACCACGAAAATAAGACGAAGATGTATTGTGATGCATAAGCAGTTCTTCCAAGATTGGATATTATTTCTGTCCACTTGCAATATGTTAATTATACCGCGAGGTGAAGCCATGTTACTGTATTAAAAAAAAACAAAAAATGGTAGACACTCGCTTACTCGCTAACAGTAGCACCAACGTGCATTGACATTTTAACTATTTCCTATTTAAAATAAACACGAAATATACGTCAAATAAACATTACTAGATATGGAGTGAACAAAATAGAATGGAATGAATGATTTTGATCGAATGATTGATTGGATAAAAGTGGATTGGTATTGCATTGTGCGAGTACACTTAGACAATGGACGTGCCCTTGTGGGCTGGCATTGTGTCGGTTTATTGACCACTGCTGTGCATCTAATATTAATTGTGCGTAGAAAGCCGTTTTTGGAGTCTGAAGGATATGATAATCTGGGCTTTTAGTTGCTAGGATAATGAGTAGTGGGAATTAGATCTGTGGTCCGCAGTGGTATGATTACTGTCAAATCTGGATACTGGATAATAGTACCAGCCTCTGCATCTACAATAAAATTCTTGCTTTACTGCCGACAAGCTGCAGCCAAAACTATTAGGCGCAAGAAGCTGAAATGTGGCATGTATGATCGTTGGGAATAGTAGGGGTGCACTAAGAAGGGATTTTCCCAAATTCCCACGGAATCGGGTAAAAAGGGCGAGTGTAGCCGCGGGCATCCACTAGTCAGGAATATTAAGTTACGAACGAAACGTAAGAAAATACTGCTGTAGCGCATCATACAATGGGCGATAGAAACCTTGATCATCCTTCTATGCCTAAAATAAAGGATTTTTTTTATCTTTCAGCCGTTTATAAGCTTATCGAGATATATGTAGGTCGCACCAAATGTGACACTGTGAACTGAATTTGCAGTCACGGAGTTGCGATGCACTGTAGGTACCATGCTCTGCCTTAGCTAGACACTGACGTTTTCTGTGGTTTGCCAACGTTAAAAAGAAGAAAAAATAGAAAATATAATACCTTCAGAGGAAAATCATGTCCCTCTCTTCTCTTTTTCACATTTCTTAAATTATTCGCATCGCCAGATGTGGTAAATAAATTTTGTTCACAGTATTCCACCTAGCGTATGCATTTTATCGAAAGCTACCTACAGAAGTTTTATGTATTACGCCTCTTGTCTATTAACTTAAGGGGCCTACAAGAGCTAAACGCAAGTTTTATAATGCTAAAGCATTATATGAGTATAAGAGTATAAGTATATGATTCAATGCAGTTAGCACAATCAGAAAAATATATGATTTTCTTCAGGATATAATCTAGTTAAGTACTGTGTTGAAAACATAATACAACTAACTTTATTCGATAGAAAAAAATCACAAAGATACCTTTAAAAAAATATTTTAACGAGTAAAAACCATATTAAAATACATACAATAATTCTGATTTTTTGACAAATTATTCAACAAGCAACATACTAACGAAATACTGTTTTATTTTTTTAATCCGATCAATACATTTTCTGTAATTAATTTATTTTATGGTTTGTAAAGCGTTCTGAACGTCCCGTCGTCGTCGCGCTTCTCTTTCTTACGCATACAATCCGACAAGGACAGCGAAGTTAGCTCTTGTAGTCCCCTTAAGTCTCTTTGGCACTGTAGTCCAACAGTTTTTGAGACCCACAGAAGGAAACTAAAAAGATTAAAAATATATATGTTATCCAATGGTACTCACATTCATTATCGTGGCTGTTCCTAGCCAGCCCCCGGATCTGCTCGTTGACATAGTTGTTGCTCTTTGGCACGTTGAGCGCGCTCCTTATCCCCACGGAGGAGTTATCCAGGTGGCCGGGACCGATCTTTGGCACGTGGCTCGAGCAGTATACCTCCTTGTCTTCCGTCCAGTGCTGGTTGTTGTAGTATGTCTGGGGAACACGGAAGAATGTTTAGTAAATCGCATTGAAAAGGAAAACGAATCTCAGCTGGTCTCAAAGATGGGGCACGAGAAACGGAAAACCATTTCTGATACATTCAAAGATTTTTTGTGAACTTGAACGCATAATATTCGACGCAGTGGCACAGGGTGGAACCATAAAATTACAGGGAATATCACCGCGTTTAGTGTTATATTCATAAGTTTAAATAGGCACTGTAGTTTATTAGCTTTTCTATAGGCGGCGATAGCCGAGTGGATATACCAACAGACTGCCATACAGAGGGTATCGGGTTCGAATCCACGGCGCGCACCAATGACTTTTCGGAGTTATGTGCGTATTGAATTGTTAATTATCGCTTGTCCCGTGCCTCGGAGAGCACGTTAAGCCGTCGGTCCCGGTTGTCATGAAGATCTTTGACAATCGTTACAGGGCGTCAGTACCTTCTAAATAAAACTGACACTAGTCTAAACCATGGAATATCGCTATCCCTTCGGGTTACGGAGGTCAGACGAGCAGTCGCTCCGTGGAAAAGCTAATATTCAGTCAAATCCGGTTAGACTAGAAAGCGGACCCCAGATTAAAACTGGGATAACGCTAAGAGAAAGAAGAGTTTATTAGCTTTTCATCTGGCTATTGCAGCTGTGATATTATGTGCACAGGTTTTCAAATTACTTTTCTATTTCAAATACCTTTTTTGTAAAATATGATCGTTTACGGGATTAAGACTCAATGTTTAATCTAATCATTAATGTTGTATGATGTTTCCCGTGACCAGAGGGCTGGTTTATATCTCGCTGAGAGAAAAAGCATTGCCACTCAACATGGCAATGATGCCAGCCTTCCGCTCGACTCGACAGGGTTGCGGAGGAATTTTTTGACGCGTCATAGTTGGCAATTTATTTTAATTTACTTTTCTTTTCATACTTATCATTGCCTCTTTTGCTTTTTTTATCGTTTAGGATAGTTTAGTAATATAATTAGCTTTATTTTATTGTACATAATTATGTTACTCCTAATTAAATAAAATCAATAAAAAAGTATAATATCATTAATCAACTATTCTATAAATGGTGAAATACACCCAAAAACAAGAGATGACTGTGCCTCAATACCTGTCATATGTTTACGCATTCCATTCACATACCTACATAGACACAATGTTTAATTTAATAAAACTCTCTTTGTCACGGATTAAATAGCCGCATCGCTGTCACATACTGTTAAAACTATTGTATACTAACCGTTATAACATGACCCACCATACTTTTGATAATGAAACGAAAGTCAAAGCGCCGGTCACTCGTCAGAGGTTAGGTTAAATTGGCGGCTTGTCCTATTGTAATTTGTATAAATTGTATAAAATGAATCGGTCTCACTAACAATGTAGATGAAAGTAGTGTAATTGTAAATAGATATAATTGTTATGGTTTTATTATCTGGTTGGCATGTCATGTAGCATACAGCTACATGCGGTGTAACGTGGGATTCCAGGTTCGGTGTCTATTTCGGGTAGTGATACGCAATTCGATTTTAGGAAATTTGTGGAAGAAATAATAAAAATAATAAAATTTAGCCATATTAATTCTGAACAAAATTAGAACCATGTTCAACAAAATTAGAAACATTTCTTTTATGGAAGTCACAGCTTATATTCTTTGAATTCGGTTGTCTTCCGGTTTCTAATTTTGTCTCGTAATCTCACAACCCCAGTGGGATCTCCACCTTGTCGTGGTGGGGGCTCAGTAACCGTGAATTGGATACCCGCGGTGAAGCTAAGAGAGATCCCGGGAGTGGACGCTCCGCGTGGGCTTAGAGGGGCCTGCGCAGGATGCGTCCAACGGTGCGGGTGCGGGGGACAGTTCTGTCTGTCCCTCGCAGTCGGGCGCGGTCGCGGGAAGAGAGGCGTGTCGGTGTTGCGTTGCCGCGCGCCCTATCTCCCGCGACCAAATGGGGGCGCACCATCGTTGCGTCGCGGTGGGGCCGCAGAGGAAGAGGAGCAGTATTGCGTTGCCGTCCTCCCTATCCTCTGCGGCCGCTGTGTGTTTTGGCGGCGGAGCCCAACACCTTCATCCCCTGCCAAAGGGGTTTCGTTCGGGGCCCGTCTGACCATTCTGGTGGGCCAATACCCATCAGGGGGTAGCGAGGAATGCTTCGGTGAAACCCTATCCTCCGACAGATGGGTACATGAGGAGCACGGGTTGGTTTTTAGTCAGTAAGAGTCTGACAGTCCCCTTCGTCCTTCCCCCCAGGGCGGAGAGACAGCAAGTGGTATGCAATGAAACAGCATGCCTAGTAAGCTTTGAAAGCCTAATTTAGACCAAGAAGACATTTTAAGGAAGCTTTTTATAATACAAATCGTCATTTGTACAAATCGTCATTTGTTTCAACATTTTAGAGATTGATGTATCACAAAACATATTATTCTATGTACTACGATTAGAAGTAACCTTCGACCTATATGTAGACCATGTTTTTAACCCGTATATGACTAACAGTTTTGCTCTGTGGTAAATCCTATCTGTAATATGAACAAGTGTTAAGGAAATGACGAATACCGTAGATTACATCTGACGTGATTCAGATTGTATGTTATCATACTCGATGACTCAGTCTATCTAGTTTTAATTTGGTACAGTTCTTTTTCATTGTATGATGCATTTGGTAAATAATACTAGGAACTCGTAGTATTGCTTATTATTGAGAATGAAGGTGATAATAAAGCGAGATGATTACGTTTGAGTAAAAGGAAAAAAGGAGCCCAGCGCTTTTGCTCAAAGAGGTGGCAAACTAGTAGTAGGGGAAACCGGGTATGGTTGTCACACTGGTTGGTTGGCACAGAGGCCATAACAGACAATTAAACGGCGTGGTAGGAGCGAGGGAGTAGCACATCCATTTGTACCTCATGACAGCGTACTCCTATTCGACCACTCGATATTCTATTATGACCTCTGTGCCAACCAACCCATGTGACAATCATACCCGGTCTCCTATAATTCGGGCCTAGAATTTCTAGTCTTCTTCTTTTTCCACACAACTACGGTGTTGGAGCTTTCAGACCGCCTGAAAGCCACCAACATGACCTAACGATTGTTGTGCTAAGACACGACAAGAACCGGGACCGACCGCTTTACGTGCTCGAAGCTCGGAGCAAGCGATAGTTAGCAAGTTACCTTTGAAAAGTTTTTGTGGTGCACGGTGGATTCGAACCCGATACCCTCTGTATGGCAATCTGCTCGTATCTCAACTAGGCTTTTATTTGGTACCGAAAAGTGCGTTATTGTAGTAATGACATTTTACGTTTATCACCTGCCCGAAAAGCTTTACGAGATATTAGTGCCCTTGGGAACCTTGACACTGCTCTAAAGTTTGAAAATTAGCTATGGCTTCGGCTAACTCCTCCTTGGCTAAAGTTAGACTGTGGCCATTTTAAATTTCATATTATATCTATCTAATCTGGTGAGAAAAGAAAGCGAACTATCAAAAATAAGGTCTTGGATCGCAAATGAGAATGCGATATCTTCTTCATCAGCCATTAACAGTCCATTGCTGGACTAGGCCTCTCCTTTGAAAGGAGGAATTGGCCTACTATACCACGCTGGCCAAACGGGTTGGTATAGGGTTTGTATCAAGTTTTCCTTCTCTTACAGTGCTGTTTTCTGCATAATATGCTCCCTCTGTCGGCTCTTACTACACCCATGGGATGTTACGGGGTGGTGACAATCCGTATTTTTAATCCGTCACCATACGGACATACTGACTGAATGCGATATGCGATGATAATAATTAGTAGGTACTTAAGAGTAGCATATTTAATCGAAATCTTAAGTACGTAAATTAGGGTTACTTTGTGACTGCGGTCAAACTTTGTGACAAACCCATTTTTCCATATTTAACGCGACATATCTAGTAATCATAATATTTTGAAAGAACCCATTTGTATTTTATGAAAAAAACAAATGTTGTCGAATTTAATTGCAGCTTCCATGTTGTCAATATATATATAAATTTTTAGCCTGTGTCGTTTTGAAGACGGAGTGAGGTACAGCGCGAAATTATTTTGTGTGAAATCTTTCTCTCAGTGACGAAATAAGAACATTTGTTCACAGCTGCAGGTATGTGTTTCTTATTGTAAATTTTGCGCTGAAAACGATTAACTATAGTGTTTGTTTCTAAGTACGCATTTAAAACCATAATTTACTAATATGTAAAAAATCATTACATCCTAGGGTAACTTTGTGACAAAGTGACATTTACGTGCGGAGTCGCCAGGTACGTCCGAGAAATAAGAAATGGTAGAAGTATTCGTTTTTTAAGTTCATTAATTATTAAAAAAGGTCGCACGTTTGGTACAAAATAGTAATTTGATCATTAAGGATGTATGTCAATTTGTCACAAAGTAACCTCTTATTATGGTCGTCACAAACTTACACTTAACATCTTTGTTTTTTGCAGAAATCCTCTAAACATGCCTTGAACCTACAAAAAGAATAACTTCTGTGGATAAAGACTCGTTTCTTATCAGCACTATGATTAAAGGGAACAAGTTTTGGAAATGGCCGGAAAAAAAATGAGATTTGGTACACACGCGCAATGATAAAAGAAAAAATTAAAGAAACCAAAAAGATGCAAACAGAGGTCATTACAACGTTCTGGAAATGATTCTTTACCTTTGAATTTCTTTTATTCTGTTGTTTTAGTAAAAAATACCATAATGTTCCTTTATAAAAATTTTCATAAATAAAATTAAACTGTTTTTTTTAAACATTGTGTATAATAGATTTTTTACTGAACAGTTGGCAACTATTTCATTTTAGTCTGTTTAGTAACATGTATATTAACGGTCTATGGGGTTATTTTAGGCCAGCAATCAATTTCTGTGGAAATGGGAAGCATTTTATGGAGTGTCATAAAGTAGCCCCATGCCTCGGGATACTTTGTGACAGACTTTGGAAGGCTGTCAATACTAAAATATAGCTTTTTTTATAAATCTTTATCTGTGAACATATAGCCCAAAAGATCAATCGTTTAAAATGATATTGGGTTGGGATATAATTGAAAAACAAAACAAGATATGGCCGGATAACCTCAAAACTTGTCACAAAGTTACCCCAAGTTACCGGTATTATTAAATTAGTCTAAGCAATATATTTTAAGAAGCCATTCAAATACTATAAAACATAATCAAAACACACCAACCAACTAATTAACTACTAATTTACGACAGAACTAAGACATTTACGATAATTTCTCGCATTAATTTCGAGAAACACATTAGAAAAGCGCGGTAATTACAAAGTATAAAACCTTATCTGTAACATTATGCAACATGGTAATGTATTATGCCGATATTCGTGGTTTAGAAGGCGACAAGGTTGATCAAATGCCAGTCGCGGAAGGTCACGGAGATAAGCCGAAGGTCGACAGGATCCAAAAATGTAGGAAATAACGTCATTGTTGTTTAGAATGTCAGTTTATAATAGATAATCATCGAGCAGAAAATTTGAATGAGAATGTTTGCGATTTGGTCTCGTGGCGTAAGCTAACGGTTGGTGCATTCATACCGCCTAGGAAACAGAAGAGCGAAACTGTTTTATCTCTTTATCAACTACTAGCTGACCCGGCGAACTCCGTACCGCCTAACAGTCGATTCTTTTTTTTCTCTCTCCGTAAGAACCAGCCTGGTACTCCAAGGAATATTAAAATTGGGCAAGTGCGAGTCGGACTCGCGCACGAAGGGTTCCATACCATCATCTATAAAAGAAAATCACGTTCGTTGTATGTATACTTAAATACTTTTTATGTTTTTACCTGTTTATTAGGATCGTGTAACAAATTGCTCTAAAATTACGTTTGATGTATGGGAGCCCCTTTTATTATTTACTTTTTTTTATTTAATTGTTTATTCTGAAAGGTAATATACAACTACATATTCTGTGAAAATTTAAAGCATCTAGCTGCGACAGTTAGTAATTTTGAGCAATAAATACAAAAAAAACACGTTTTTTTGTATGGGACCCTTCCTTAATATTTTAATTATTTTTATTTTTGGTATTTGTTGTTATAGTGGCAACTGAAATACATAATTTGTGAACATTTCAGCTTTCTAGCTATCACGGTTTATGAGATACAGCCTGGTGACAGTCAGACAGACGGACAGACAGCGAAGGCTTAGTAATAGGGTCCCGTTTTTAACCTTTAGGTACGGAACCCTAATAAAAAGGAATTAGCGATATCGGTTCGGCTGCTCTCGAGATTTGCGCTTAGCAACACATTCAGCGATTCATTTTTTTAATATAGAAGATCATCACAGCTGAAACTGGACCCGAGGCTCTCTTGGGTCGGTCTCGATTTTGAGTTTTTTCGTATCGTGCTGTGTGTGTCGTATTTGTGCTTATATAGGTCATATATTATAGATCCTCGCAAAGATACTATTTGCTTTGTGTATATTCTCCTTAGCCGCCTCTCGGAATGGAAAGGGTTACTTAATTTTTTTTATAATTAAGCCGTCACCACGAAGGCTTTATATCTTATAAGGTAATAAAAGAATAGTCTTCAACTGCCATTTCGCATTTTTTGTATGGAAGTCTCTTTTTCAACGAAACGAACATTTAACAGCATCGGAAAGCCATCGCCTTATTTCATTCTATTTATTTTATTTTACAATATTACGCAAACTTACAAGTAAAAGTATAGTTTAGACAAGTTAAAAGACATAACATAGAAGGCCAATTAAAAGTTTTCACAACAACTACTCCTCAAGTAGACAGCGTGGCGACAGGAGACTCAATAAGATACGTTTCCAAGACAATATTCATACTCCAACCATTAAGGTTTTGGTTTTGCAGCAGTAGTTGCACCATACTGTTGCAGGATCATGCATGCTAACAACACTGCTCCAAGTAGACAGCGTGGCGACAGTCGTATCGATGACGATGCGTTGCCAAGATAATATTCATGCGCCAATCATTAAAGTTTTGGTGCATAGGGTTCCCACCAAGAACTTAGGGTCCAAAGCCAACCTCACCTGCAAGTGGTGCACCTGCCGATCAACGGACGAGGCTCTGGCAAACAAAATATCCCGATAAGCGGCAATAGGCTCGCCACCTATTGCGTGGGATCAAAACACTGGCGAAAAGTGGGCGTTTAATATGCCTCGGCCTACCCCTTCGGGGAAACAGGCGTGAGTCTATGTATGTATGTATTAAAGTTTTATTTTTGCAGCAGTAATAGCAACACACTGTTGCATGATCGTGCATGCTAACAACACTGTTCCAAGTAGACAGCGTGGCGACAGTCGTATTCGATGAAGATGCGTTTCTGCTACATTATGTTTGCGCAAACCATTAAGCTGGTTTTACAGCAGTTGCATCGCTATGTTGCATGATCGCTTTTGTATGTAAACACATTATATAATACTCCTTACACCAGCTCTTTAGTTTGAATGTGCCGTTATGCAAAATAGTCTAGATGACAATCAGTTTATCTTTCAATAAATAGGACACGCTTTCTTTTAAGGAATTAAATTCAGAATGTATTGCATATATTAGCATTTATTGCCGTATTTTACCTACTGTCCGTTTAATTTCTCACGCTTTCGCTCTTTTGCGAATATGGTACTATAAAAACGCAAAATCATAAAATCTCTCTGTAAGTTTGTTTTTATGCGTCTCACTGTGACAAGTGAATAAAATATGATTTTGATTGATATCTCTGACAAAGAGCTTAGATTTTTACATAGAGCCGCATTTCCTATGGGCGCTCTGAAGACAAACTTTCTGTGACCCAAATTGCCGCTTGGCGGCGTGGTAGTCGCGCTGTGACAGCTGTCTCTACGAGAGCAAGAGAAACGAACGTTCCTCCTGTGTATCTTAACGGCGGCGCCAACTACGAACTAAACTGAAGACAGTCCCCACTTGGAATCGGCACACGAATTCCTTAAGAACTGCGCTTCTATGTAAATCTGTATTCAGTGTCTCTGATGTTCATTAGCGTCACGAAAATTATAAACCTCTATGTTCATTAAAAGCGTGATGGTATGTCAGAATATTCAGGTTGAATGGAGCTGAGAGTGCAAATATTTGCGTATGATGTGTGAAGAGACGCGGGCACATATACAAGTTTACACGTATTTATCTGAATGAACCATATGCCCAGGGTTGCCAGCTAACGATTCACCCTAAATGAACATTTTCATAATCATTTGCACGGGCTATTGCCAGTGTTAAAAAATCCAATTGCAGTTAAAGCAGTCTGCAGTAGTTTTGATTTACAAGGGATTTAAATCTCATTTTATAAGCGCTGGAAAAGATTCCTCCTAAAATCCTGCCGAGAGTTGTCTAAAGCTAGAATTGATTTAGAAATGGAGCTCTCGAATATGGAAAGATTTGCCTAGCCAGCGTAAAACGTGCACTTTTTATCAATCTATCGTTACGCCTATCTACTATTAGGGTAGGTAGAGACTATGGAACACTAAATGCTCCGGTTCAACTCACCTCTTTTGCTTCCTCATCATTATTAAACGCATGCTCGTCGGTACTTTTAATTTGGCCCTTTATCAGTACGTGAAATATTTGGTTGGCGTATGTCCACCTTGGGCGTCCTCTACCGTCATATCGGAAAAGAATTAGGAGGAGAGCGGGTTAAGGGAGAAGGATAAGGTTATAGGGCCTCTGCACTCTCACCCACCGAACGAAACACCGCAGGATAGATACTATTACTTTATTTCAATATTCTGTGAGGTGGTAGTAGGTACTTCCTCGGTCAAAATTAGCAAGACTCTACTACCTACTGCGAAATCAGCAAAGCATGTTTCGTTACAACCCTAATTGATTACAGACATACAAGCACGACTTTCTTCTACATATCTTATTGCTCTACTGACAACCTTGAGCATATATTGGTGTTTGTTTTGAAATCTTGTTGGTATGACTCGTCACAGATCTAGGGAACATTTATTTGAACCCATCGGTGTTTTGTATTGACTTTATGACAAAGATGTCAAATAGAATGAACATGAATTATCTACTCACTATGTAGAAACGTTAGCAAGAGATAAAATGCAAATATAACCATAAAACAGGTTCCTAGACATCATTCTAAAAACATACACGGGATAAGCGATAATTCTGCACCTAAACTATTCCGTGTTTTGAGGTCGGTTTCTATGTAGTTTAAAGATGTGACTCACAAATATTTTTTTATGCTTTTGTTTATACTTATCTCATAATTACAAAGTGTCTGCGAGATCTCAATTATTATGACATTTATGCAGTTCCTTCATCATCATCCTCTTAGCGTTATCCCAGTTTCAATCTGGGGTCCGCTTCCTAGTCTAACCGGATTTGGCTGAAAATTAGCTTTGCCACAGAGCGACTGCATATCTGACCTCTGCAACCCGAAGGGATAGCGATATTCCATGGTTTAGACTAGTGTCAGTTTATTTAGAAGGTACTGACGCCCTGTAACGACTGTTAAAGATCTTCATGACAACCGGGACCGACGGCTTAACGTGCTCTCCGAGGCACGGGACAAGCGATAATTAATAATTCAATACGCACATAACTCCGAAAAGTCATTGGTGCGCGCCGTGGATTCGAATCCGATACCCTCTGCATGGCAGTCTGTTGGTATCTCCACTAGGCTATCGCTGCCTTATGCAGTTCCTTCAAAGAACTAAATAAGCCTTCCGTGAGCAGACAGAACAGCTCTGTTAGAACTACTTAGTTATCTATTATTGTTGTTAAAGAACGACCGCACGAACCATAAAACACAGTAGTAGATTCGGTTGAAGCTATTAAGACAAGTCAAGACGAAGAAATCTCGGTAGATTTAATGAGTAGGAAGGACTGAACGGCTTTGGAGAAGTTAAAATTGGAGTACTGCCCAATAAACACTTAATTCTAATATTGATTGGAGAAAGGAAGTCCAAACCGTAAAGTTTCATAGTAGTACAGTGTACAGGGTTTCAATTAAGACACTTCCCATAGAAGAGGAGGAAAGAAGAGAAGAGGCCCGCAGTAAGACAGTATCTTTACGGGTTCATCGATGATGATGACATCGCGCGCTCAAAATAAAAGTGGTGGTAGTATCTTAGTTGGTCACACATTTATACGGGGCTGATGACTACGAAATCGCGAGCTCAAAATAATGTTGATAAAAAATGAAACAACTCACCTTTAATGTCAGTTTGGTGCCACACACCGCGCACTTAAAGCATCCACTGTGGAAGAACGTAAAGTCCTTCAGGGGTCCAACTCTGTCTACCTGGTAGACAATCTCGTTGCAACGAAAGCACGTGCTTTCGTAAAAGTTGGGACGATACATCGTTTGGCCGGCGTTGTCACCGCATCATTCACTGCACTACATCTATGTCACAGGACGTCACACTATGTCACACGATGTCACACTTTGTCACACTATGTCACTTTGACACACTGACACTCAAACACGCATTTGGATGCCTGAAAACGATTTTGGTTTTAGAAGCTTGTGGAAGATTCGTTCGTGTATTTAATTTATTTATTATTGGCTTATTTAACTAGTTGAATGGTTATTTTGGTATTTTATTGCGAAATGATTGTGTTGTGTGTTATGTTAAGGATTCGAATCTAAGGCATTTTTAATAGTTGGAAGTAATATTCTTACAAGTTGGTCTGTTGGATCAGGGTTTGACTATCCATTTAGAAACCGGAATAATGAAATAAAAGTAACGTAAAATTAAAATTGCTATGCATAATTTATAGTTTTCGTGTTATTTAAATTACTTTTTACCACCTCTTTGCGTACGTCTTGTCTAAATCAATAGGGCTATGAAATAGACAGAGGTAGAAGCGGCCGATTTTTATGTTTATTAGGGTTCCATACCTAAAAGGTAAAAGACAGACAGACAGACAGCGGAGGCTTAGTAATAGCCTCCGCTGTCAATCTGTCTGTCTGTCTGTCATCAGACTGTATCTCATAAGCCGTGATAGCTAGAAAGCAGAAAATTTTCACAAATTATGTATTTCGGTTGCCGCTATAACAACAAATACTAAAATGAAATAAAAAATGAAAATATTAAGGGGGAAAATATTACTTATATTATTTTTTATACAATAAAAGTGATTTTTTTCATTTTTTTTTTCAAAGTCACAAACGGAAACAGGTATGTAGACGCTTAAAATTTTCACAGAATATGTAGTTGTATAAGTATTACTTTTAAAAATAAATCTATACTAATATAATAAAGCGGAAGAGTTTGTTTGTTTGTTTGTTTATTTGTTTGTTTGTTTGTTTGTTTGAACGCGCTAATCTCAGGAACTACCGGTCGGATCTGAAAAATTCTTTTTGTATACGATAGCCCAGTTATTCCGGAAGGCTATAGGCTATATAACATAACGCTTTGACCCTTTGGGGCCGGGCAAAAAGCTAAAAAGGCTAAAAGAGAATGTCGGCTAATCTCAGGAACTAGCAGTCGGATTTCAAAAACTGTTATTGCCTATGATAGCCCAATTATTCCAAAAGGCTATAGGCTATATAAAATTACGCCACAACTTATAGGGGCCAGACGAAAATAATAAGATGGTCAGATGAGAAGGGGGAGGGTTGGGTCAAAGGCAAAAAAGGCTAAATGAATAGGATACAATCTATATGGGTATCGTTTTCGGCATTTTCGGGACACTGATTAATAATATGAAATTTATTTAGTGATCCAAGATGGCGGACGGGAAATCAAAGATGGCGAATTGGGAAAATTTTTAAAATCAATATGGGTATCACCTTCGATATTTTAAGGGGTGGGGAATCGAAATACAACATCTATTTCGTGATCAAAGATGGCGGACGGGCAATCACAGATGGCGGATGGGAAAATTTAAAAAAATCAATATTGGTATCGTCTGCGATGTTAAAAGGGATGGAGAATCCAAATACAACATCTATTTCGTGATCAAAGATGGCGGATGGGATTTTTTTTTTTAAATCAATATGGGTATCGTCTCCGATGTTTAAAGGGATGGGGAATCCAAATACAACATCTATTTCGTGATTCAAGATGGCGGATGGGAAATCAAAGATGGCTGATGGGAAAAATTTAAAAAATCAATATGGGTATCGTCTCTGATGATTTTAGGGATGGTGAATCCAAATACAACATCTATTTCGTGATCAAAGATGGCGGACAGGAAATCAAAGATGGCGGACGGGATATTTTTTTAAGTCAATATGGGTATCGTCTCCAATATATAAAGGGATGGGGAATCCAAATCCAACATCTATTTCATGATCAAAGATGGCGGATGGGAAATATAATAATATAAAAAAAGTTATTATTGGTGGTGAAAAAGTGGTAGTGGTATTTGATGTTCGATGCAGATAATGGCTATGTTCAGTGGATACCTCTCCTACGGAACCCTTCATGGGCGAGTCAGACTTGCAGTTGATTTAATTATTTAATAGCCATAGTATTTAATAGTATTAGTAATTTTACTAGATTTTGTAAGTTAGATCAGTGATCTAACCATATCACTCATATACCACCTTTTCATCTCCTTACAATAAGTTAGTTTTTCTACCCTAGAAATAATTTATATGGCAAAACAACTTTGCCTAGCAATTAAGAGATTAAACACTGATGTTCTTGGTAACTTTGTTCTGAATAAGTTGGAAAAGAGTTAAAAATTAATATGAAATGTAAATACATTAAAAAGGCGATACGGAGTTCGCCGGGACAGCTAGTCATTAAATAAAAGAAAAGTAAGTAATAAAGGAAGGCTCCCATACAACAAACGTAATTTTTAGGGTTCCGTACCTAAAAGGTAAAAAACGGAACCCTATTACTAAGCCTCCGTCGTCTGTCTGTCTGTCTGTCTGTCTGTCTGTCTGTCTGTCACCAGGCTGTATCTCATAAACCATGATAGCTAGATAGCTGAAATTTTCACAAATTATGTATTTCGGTTGCCGCTATAACAACAAATACTAAAAATAAAAAAAAATAAAAAATTAAGGGGGGGTCCCATACAAAAAACGTGTTTTTTTTCGTATATTTTGCTCAAAATTATTAACTGTTACAGGTAGACGCTTTAAATTTTTACAGAATATGTAGTTGTATATTACCTTTCAAAATAAATAATTAAATTTAAAAAAAGTAAATAATAAAGGGGGGCTCCCATACAACAAACGTAATTTTTACGCAATTTGTTACTCGATCTTAATAAACAGGTATAAACTTATAAAGTATTTAAGTATACATACAACGAACGTGATTTTCTTTTATAGATGATGGTACGGAACCCTTTGCGCGCGAGTCCGACTCGCACTTGCCCAATTTTTAAACAATTTGTTACACGATCTTAATAAACAGGTAGAAACTTAAAAAATATTTAAGTATACATACAACAAACGTGATTTTCGTTTATATATGATGGTACGGAACCCTTCGCGAGTCCGACTCGCACTTGCCCAATTTTTATGTATCTAGTAGCCAAATCCATTCACAGAATGAATATTGAAATTGGCTGTAAACTATCTTCTTCAAAATCAAATCAAATAGTATTTTTGATATAGTGAGTCATCATAGGTTTGATTCACCATTTCGGTGGCCACTGCGTCAAGGGGCACGCGACCGTATTGATCCAAAAACAACCCTCTTATGACTGACCACTAAGTTCGTTGACCCAGCATTTGCTAGGGAAATGAAATATACCGAATAGCTTTCATAAAACTTCGTAAACGCGTCTTGTAGTAGAAATTTTTATACAATAAACGTAAACCCGGTTGCAACTAAAACTTTTGCCTCGGAGACTGGGGACGTTATCTGACAAAATAAATGTGTTGCCGCAAAGCGATTGCAGTCTAACCTACGCGATTCACAATACTTTATTCGTAGCATACCATAACTTCACGCCTTTTATCCCCAAAGGGGTAGGCAGAGGTGTATTAAACACCCACACTTCGGCAGTTATGTTTCGGTCCCAATGTAATGGGGGGCGAGCCTATTGCCATCTACCGGGCACATTGTTAAGCGAGCGATAATTAACATTTTTGATTTTTAATACACACATAACTTCGTCAGAGGTGTGTGCCCGGGGTACATGGGGATCGAACCCGAGACCATCGTCTCGGTAGTCCGTTACGTACCTACACCACTAGGCTACCGCCGCTTTATTCGATGGCCTATATCCATTATTGAGCTAAGAAAAGCTCATGATTATATTGACTGTCATCAATTTTAAACTGAACAATAATTTTGCACGTTTATTTCATTCATCATCAGCCTTTAACAGTCCACTGCTGGACTAGGCCTCTCCTTTGAAAGGAGGAATTGGCCTACTATACCACGCTGGCCAAATGGGTTGGTATAGGGTTTGTATCAAGTTTTCCTTCTCTTACAGTGCTGTACTCTGCATAATATGCTCCCTCTGTCGGCTCTTACGACACCCATGGGATGATACGGGGTGGTGACAATCCGCATTCTTAATCAGTCACCACACGGACATTTACTTGACTTGTTATTAATACAAGGCAGATGAAACCGCGTATATAGCTAGTACATCCTATCCCATCAGATAATCTAAACTGCTAACGCTACAGTATCGCATGCCGCTCTATCGTTTCATCGTTGCATCACCATTGTTGGTTCAGCACAAGTTCCTCATTCTTCGATGCAGTATTAGTTATGGTTCGTGTGCCGGTTGCGTTTAGAACGCGTTTGGTGCAAGTTAATGCATGAAGCGAGGCGCTTAAGTTACGTAGAGTAGGATACTAGGAGTAATGTACGTAGGATGAGTAGAAATATAAAATGCACTTGCCACTTAGCAAGAGCGGTTTCTCAAATATGGTAAGTCCATACTACATCATAATTTTTATCTTAATATATAAAATCCTTGCGTTACTTACTGACTGACAGACACGCTACCGCCAAAACTATTGGGCGCAGGAATCTGAAATTCGGCATATAATTATGTTCCTTAGGCATCGTAGGGGTGCACTAAGAAGGGATTTCCCGAAATTCCCACGGGATCGGCCAAAACGGTAAAATTAAAAAAAAATTGCAGGCGTAGCTGCTGGCGCCCTCTAGTACTAATTATATAAAGCTGAAGAGTTTGTTTGTTTGTTTGGTTGAACGCGCTAATCACAGAAACTACTAGTCTGATTTGAAAAATTCTTTCAGTGTTAGATAGCCCATTTATCGAGGAAGGCTAGAAGCTATAACATCACGCTATGAGCGTCGGGAGCGGAGCAGTAGCCTTAAATAACGTGCGTGTAACTGCGGGTATCCTCTAGTTGTTTATAATTTCTTAATTAAACAAACTTAGGTTATAAGTAAACATCTATACCTACACTTATAAAGTGAAAACACATAATCAACATACATATACTTATTTCTCAATGCATAGGTACGTGACCTTACCTATAGGTAGGTATCATAAACTGAATATGAATATCTGTTTGTACGAACACAATCTTCTTAATATATAAAATCCTTGCGTTACTGACTGACTGACAGACAAGCTACAGCCAAAACTATTGGGCGCAGGCAGCTGAACTTTGGCATGTATGTTCCTTGGGGACCATAGGGGTGCACTAAGAAGGGATTTCCCGAAATTCCCTCGGGATCGGCCAAAACGTGTAAATTAAAAAAAATGCAGGCGTAGCTGCTGGCATCCTCTAGTAAACAATAAATGTGTGATTCCTGCGAAGAGTATTGGTATTGAACTCACGCGTGCGGAGCCGCGGACAATGTCTAGTATCTAATCGTAATGTTGTTTTGTTTTTCGTGTGAGTGTGTGTGGCCAACTCTGGTGTCGGAGTTTTCAGACCGCCCGAAGGCCTCCGACATGGCCTAACGATCCTTATCTTTAGACAAGAACCGGGACCGACGGCTTTACGTGCCCTCCGAAGCACGGTAGTGCTCTGATGTAAATGCCACACGCGGTCACCCATCCAAGTGGTGACCTGAGCAAGCGTTGCTTAACTTTGCCGATCTGTTACGAACGGCGAGCCAAGTCTCGCTATGAGAGCTACAATAAACATAATGAAAAATAAATAATCTTCACGGTTTTTCTGTCACGAAATTCTCAGTAGCAGCACGGAGTCTGGAAATGTGCCCGGTACGGCAATAGGCTCGCCCCTTATTACGTGGGACTAAAGTATATCTGGCGAAGAGTGGGTGTAGAAATACCCCTCTGCCTACCCCTTCGGGGATAAAAGGCGTGACGATATGTATGTATGTATGTAAATAATCTTCAATGATAGTACTTATGAGCGCGAAAAATTTACGCATGTGTATACACATGCGTACATTTTTCGCGCTCATTACACGATCAATCAAAATCACAGTTAGCGCCCACACATGGCATTCAACTACTCAACTGATTTACATATTAAGGGAACGATGCCACAGGATGAAGCTAGTTAAATATTTATCACAATAAATTTTCTGTCCTTAGCTTAAACTCGGTTTGATTTATGGAGCTTAGCAAACGTATGTCAAAGTCAAAGTCAAAATCCTTTATTCATTTGGGTCACAATATGACGCTTATGAACGTCAAAATAATAAATTTATAAAATTATTACTTAAAGACTCTACATTTACATTTACTGCCACGTTCGCAAAGCAATAGGTAGAACCATGAGAAAGAACGGGCAATAAAACTCACGGTCACTCTTTTTCATCGCCAGGTTTTGCATAATACACATAATTTACATTTTGTAAGGTGCTGCAACTGTTACACCTTCTATATCACTTGTATATATTGACTGTACATAATAATACTCAAGCATAATACCTACTTAATTTTAATTTATGTATTTTCTGTATATTCAAAGGCGTGTAATATTAGCCGTGTGGTTGACGGCATAGAATACAAGTGTCACCACCCCCTATCTTCTCGTGGGTGTCGTAAGAGGCGACTAAGAGATATCACGATGCAAATACCATCTTTGCGCAGAGACGGAAAACTCGACATCAAACCCTTTACGACTGCCTCGTTGGTCTCGCGGCATAAATGTGCGCGTGGGATCGGGAGGTCCCGGGTTCGATTCCTGGGCCGGACAGTGTTATTGGGTTTTTCTGTCACGAAATTCTCAGTAGCAGCCCGGAGTCTGGAAATGTGCCCGGTACGGCAATAGGCTCGCCCCCTATTACGTGGGACTAAAGTATATCTGGCGAAAAGTGGGTGTAGAAATACACCTCTGCCTACCCCTTCGGGGATAAAAGGCGTGACGATATGTATGTATGTATGTATGTATGTGTAATATTTTTATAGTTTACTAGTCAACGCCAGCGGCTTCGCACGCACATATTTTCGAATTTCCTGTTTTGCCCGATCCCGTGGGAATTTCGGGAAATCCCGTCTTAGTGCACCCCTACGGACCCCAAGGAACATACATGCCAAATTTCAGCTTCTTGCGCTGAGTAGTTTCGGATGTAGCGTGTCTGTCAGTCAGTCAGTAACGCAAGGATTTTATATATTAAGATGATTAGTTGGTTTGTATGTTTGTTTGACGTTCGAAGGATACGCCGAAACACACATCTAAATATAATATTCATTAATTTAGGAGTGTTGAGTTCGCCTGTGTTAATATATATTAACGTTTGTTTTTTACTAATTGGTGTAAGATGCAAATAAAATGGATATTATTATATTTTATTTGCATTATTACTTTTTTTTTCCGAGGGTAAAATAAAAAAATCACATTAAAACTATACGTACGGAGCTCTGTGGCATTACTTTTATTTTTAACACTAAATTAAAACGTTATCGCTGCCTCTTGTAATTCGCGCCACATTCGCAAATATGTACACCAAACTAGCAATTCATGTGTGAGGCGAATAATCTTTGCAGCACCTACTATAATAGTAAATTTATATGACTACGTATATACACCTACTATAATAGTAAATTTATATGACTACGTATATACACCTACTATAATAGTAAATTTATATGAGTACGTGTATCTTGGTGAGATTTCTCGCCTTCCGTTGAAGCCGGACTGAAAGACAATGTGGCAGATAAATTAAACGTGTCAAGTACTGTTAATTAATGATGTGGGTGGCGTGCGTGAGGCTGTGGTCCAAGTGATAAGAGGTTTACCTTCTCCCAAAAGACCTACTTTGCCTAACCATTTTGTTAATTCACGAATGCTTGTTTCGAGTGTGGTTATTCTTTGTGTCTATTATTCTCCCGCGATGTATATTTGCAGCTAATGCGAGAGTTGTCTTTAAAAAAATCTTTTAAAATTAAGTTTTTGAAGATTGGCGGATGTTTCATTTCCACTTTACTACCCTTCTACACAAAACTACTAAGCAGATTTTGACTATCAGATAGAATTATGCAGTAAAATTATGGCAAATAGAGGACGCCAGCAGCTACGCCTGCATTTTTTTTTAATTTACCCGTTTTGGCCGATCCCGTGGGAATTTCGGGAAATCCCTTCTTAGTGCACCCCTACGGTCCTCAAGGTACATACATGCCAAATTTCAGCTTTCTGCGGCCAATAGTTTCGGTTGTAGCGTGTCTGTCAGTCAGTCAGTAACGCAAGGATTTTATATATTAAAATTAAGATTAGACATGATGACCTTCGAATTCAAATTCAAAATTGCAGTTCCATTAAAATACAGTTTGGGTATCTGTTAAAAACGAGAATCAGCCTGCTGTTTTGTTCGACTTTATTTCTCCATCGAAATCTTATAACTTAAGCCATTCTTCAAGTAATCGTCGAACTAGTGTAACGTGAAGTAATGATAGCCGGCACGTAGTCTATAGTAGAGCGTACTATTAATACGCGCGCACAAAAACTACAGCTATTGCGAAAACACCGCTGGTAACGGCACTCGCACTATATTGTCGTAAAAAATGCCGCATATAGGTTATGAAGATATTGGAATTATTATCACTATGAAGTAATGAAAATTTTGAGGAATCTCTTAATAAGGAGACCTTTACCGTACCGTGTCGTACTTTAATTGTCACGAAAACCAAAAAGAAATAAACACAAAACAGATAAAATAGGGTCTGTGAACATTTCTATGTTCACAGACCCTATTTTAAAAAACCACTCTATGGCAATCAATGATTGGTTAAAAATAAGACATTTTAAGAGCTTGCGTTAATGAGTAAAATAAGTTAAGCAATCATCGGGAAAACCAAGGCTAGTTGACAAAAAAAATATTATAAGTCCATCCTTTAAATTATTCAAAAATAAGCGATACGTATTTTTTTATTAGTAAATTAAACCAAAAATGACCAAGATATAGCTCATTAAAGTTACGTATAACGTCACACCGTGCTGCATTTTTTCGCACTAGATGACGTCACACGTAACTTTAATGGGCTATATCTTTGTTATTTTTTATTTAATCGAAAAACGAAAAAATACGTGTCCAATATTTTTTTATAATCTAAAATACGGACTAAATAAAATGTAATTATTTTGACCCTGGAAACTACCCTATTGCGTAGAAAATAACCCTGGGTTTGAATCAGCTACTTTTCGATCTGCAGTCACTTAATACACTATTGATAAACGCATTGAGGCATTTACCTCGAGCATATACGTCTAATATTAAGAACTAGTATAGCTTTTTGAGTGACAGAGACAGTTTACAGTAAAGTGCGTATTACCAAGCAATACACACGTCTACAAAACTATAGTTATTGCGAAAACAATCAGTTACAACTGCAACCGACACGACACTGTCATAAACACGGTTACAAATGGGTTGCGATACCATAATGCTATGGTGTTACTATCTGGGTTAGTGGTTATTACTTTTCTACCGAACTGTTCAAATTGACGATCTTTAGAATCAGGCTTTACCTGTTAATGTGCTGATAAACATAACCATGTACTTGCATTGATCATTATTTCGCTAGAAAGATCATGAAAATGTCCGTAGCGATGTTCGGCTCTTTTTTTTTATTGACTCACGCCTGAATTTCCGAAGGGGTAGGCAGAGGTGCGACATTACACCCACATTTCGCCATGAATTCTTAGGTCCCTCGTAAAAGGGGGCGAGCCTATTGCCGTTACCGGGCACATCACCAGACTCCGTGCTGCTACTGAGAATTCGGAAAAACCCAGTAACACTTTTTCCCGACCCGGGAATCGAGCCTGGGACCTCCGATCAGCAGTCGCATACGCTATCCGCTGGACCACGGAGGCAGTCATCCGCTGGACCACGGAGGCAGTCGGCACGGAGTATGTTCGGCTCTATACTTGGTTATTCTGTTCAACAACTTTAAAAACGGCGAATACTCGATGTTCAGTTGCAAGTGAATGATCAAGTCTATTAGCAGTCTGAATCTTGTGATGGCAGAAAGACGTCCGTTGATCTTTAAATGGGTAGTTGGTCCTATGATCCTCTCCCATCAAAGTAACAATATTCTTGATGTTGCGTTATTGTAAGGTACCATTTAAATTTCGCGTGCCAGTAGCTACCACTCGCATTCAGTCGAGTTTAATTATATTTAACACTGGCGAAAAGTGGGCGTTTAATCTGTTTCTGCCTACCCCTGCGGGGAAACAGACGTGAGTCTATGGTATGTATGTATTTGCTGTCGAATTTCAAACGCTTCTCTCAAACAAACTCTCTATGTATTACATTTCATGTTGTACTACATGCCGCTGACAGATAGAGGGGCAGCGGTGACTCAGGTATAAAGACCCAATCTTAAGTACCTACCCCGAGAAAGAAAAAAACATTAGTGCCATTTACTCCGATTTGTGTAGTCTTCTAAACCAAATCATAACACCTACCATAGAGCCATTAAGCATTCCATACATACAACCTAGTGGCCAGCACCTATATTTCCCAACAGGATTGCATAACGATACTTATACTATTGTAGTACTGTATGGCTACGGTATCATAACACATAGAAAACGTGTTTATGTTATGTCTTTATAGCTCAGTTGTTTACGCAATTGGTATGGTTTAAGGTGTGTGTCAATAGTATGATGGCGAAATAGATCGTTTAAATAGTCATTCAATCAGTTACAAGTGTTTTCGGTCATTTAAATGATGCATTAACATGATAAAGCTGTGACTAACTCTTATGGCCTGTATTTTTTACTGTTTTAAAATCACTTAATCTGATTCTGAAATAATTTGGCTACATTAAGTTTAAGGCCTAAGCAAAGAAGATGGGCCTTGTTGCAAAAGAAGTTCTAAGACCTAAGCATATAACTCTAGGCATAGAGTTAGAACTTAAGCAGCCTTTTTAAAGATGGAAGTTACTTATGCCGACTAATTTTGGAGATATTTAATATTATTTTCTGCCCTGTGCCTCTGAGAGCACGTTAAGCCGTTGATCCCGCTTGTGATGAAAATCTTTCAGAAATATTCTGTCAAATCTAATTGAACTGGTAAGCGGACCCTGTAATCCAAGTCATGGTTGTAACTAGGATACCGCTTGGGCGATGATGATGATGAGACCTTAAGAAGGCGACATACTGGAAGCAGAGTACATAATCTTAGCCCATTGTGACGAAAACACAATTATTTCTTGCCTGCACAATGTGTCGCAACCATAATTAGCAAGAAACGCAAGCTTGTTATAATATTATGAAATATACAACAATAAGAACAAACCACAACACTAATAATCTTATAAAAATGTCCAACGAGATATTAAGCAACAGCGGGACAAAAATTAGCATTTATCTAATCAGTGCGGAAACACCGACCACAGCATCCGTTAGACCGTCACGACTAATTCCGCAACTTCACGATCAAACGTACTAGTAACAACCTACAGGCATATCGACAGACTGAAATTCATGATATTTCTAACTAATATATTTCGTTTCAAAAGATAGCTGCCCCACTAGAAATTAATGCAATGTCAAGGAGATGTTGACCAGTGAAATCTATAATCATCATTCTTTTGACCTGGTCCTAATTTATTTGGGATCGACGTATTATGTACTTTTCTTACTTAGATGTCTTATTAAAAAAATACCCTTTTAGCACTAGAAATTAATCCTACTTCGTAGTAATTTTACCAGCATTTAAATAGAGTTTAACATATTTTCCTAAATAATAGTTTTATAATTAAAAAGACCCAGAGCAGGAACATGGAGAATTGTAGAAGCATACAAACAACGAAAAGGACACGCAGACTTAAAACAAACAAAATCTCATTTAGGCCCTCAAAGCACAAGGCTTGCCCATCTTTAACCCATAAGCAAATAATGCCTTGCTAACACTACACTATGTCATATGAAAAAAAAACGTCTGGAAGTCCTTGACACACAACGCCAAGTACGGAAGACTCGACCAAACCCCTCCTATACTTACACTTACAATTCATCTGGCCAGCTGTATTGTGTGCCTTGCGATCGTGTCTATAAATCAAAGTTCGGCTTTGCGAGTCATATAAGAGCCCATCGCAATGACCAACTGAACATTTAGGAGTCGCCGTCACCGGGTACGGTGTGGAGGACATGATAATGATGATGTCACTCTAGACTAGACTATCGCAAAATGCCTACCTTAAATATGGATAGGAGTACCCACAAATGTGCATTGCTTAGGGCATTAAGTACGTCGTTACGGCAACGAAGGCGGCCCGATTAGCTACACTATCCATGCTATCAAATTAATTGGATAAAAGAAGTTTACATACATACTCAATAAAGACACTATTCTATTTCTTAATCCACAATAATTCCACAGCAAACTCATTAGGCATACCAGTAGCGTCGCATAAATGAATGCCACCTGCTGTTCAGTTAAGAAATACAAAGTAAAAGTAGTTTTTAGGGATCATTCAGACGAAACCCACGCACGTGCCCACGCGCGAGTGTCAACAGTATCGAACTGTTGACCAACGCTGGCCAAAAAGTGCACCTACGTAAACACTATAATAGTAATACCTTTCAAAATATATGAAACTGTTTTGAGAGTAATATCATGTGTTAAGCTTGTAAATTTGCGAATGGTATTTAGTTTATCATCTAAATGAAAATGCCGTGTGGTTGACGGCATAGAATACAAGTGTCACCACCCCCTATCTTCCCGTGGGTGTCGTAAGAGGCGACTAAGGGATAACACGATGCAAATACCATCTTTGCGTAGAGACGGAAAACTCGACATCAAACCCTATACGACTGCCTCGTTGGTCTCGCGGCATACATGTGCGCGTGGGATCGAGAGGTCCCGGGTTCGATTCCTGGGTCGGGCAGTGTTATTGGGTTTTTCTGTCACGAAATTTCGCAGTAGCAGCACGGAGTCTGGAAATGTGCCCGGTACGGCAATAGGCTCGCCCCTTATTACGTGGGACTAAAGTATATCTGGCGAAAAGTGGGTGTAGAAATACACCTCTGCCTACCCCTTCGGGGATAAAAGGCGTGACGTTATGTATGTATGTATGTATGAAAATAATTTCGTGAATTAACTTCATCATCATCATCATCACCAGCCTGCAAGAGTCCACTGCTGCATATAGGCCTCTAACTAAGTGCAGTTTAATTATTTATACTTTTTTATTTCGCCAGTGTCCCTCCGAATCTCTACCCTACTTGAATGCTTAAATGCATAAAATTTTGTTTAGTTGTTTTGGCAAGAAAACGGACCATAGATACACACATTATTTTATTGTACTGAATAATATGTTTAGGAGAGTAATAATTATTATGAACTACTAGCAACCAGGTAACCGTTTTTTTGCCATTTTACTCGTATTTGGAGTAATACGTATTTTAATGGCGAATCCAAGGAAAACCGGATTTAAATATAAAATAGCGACCTATCCTCAGACCCACCATATCATGTAAGATATCCAGAAAAAAAACTATAAATATCGGTCCAGCTGTTTCGGAGCAGTTCTGTAATAAACACTCTGACACGAGATTTTTAAATATTAACGAACTTTAAAGTCATTACAATTCTACGAGTAGGTATTTCATTTCAGTCTCGCAATATGACATCAGAAGACAGATATCGTTTTACTATCGAAATTGTTATCTCAATAAAATTAATGGTCGTACGAATGTAAGAAGCCATTCTCACGGTACGAAAGGCAAGGTAAGGCGGCCATTCAGCATGCTACGTAATATCTTATGGATATTTGAATTAATATAACTGTTGTAGGTAGTTATTGGGTAACTGTATTGAGGTTTGTGGGTTTGATTCTCGAATCAATTTGAGTTTTGAATCAAATCATTTCTGTTTGTAAAGTGTCCCCTGCTGGGTAAGGTCCTCTTCTAAATATGAGAAAGGTTAGGACATTATCCAGTGTGCTGATTGAGTGCGGGTTCAGACATGATATATCAACAATTACGCGGTCCAAAAATTTCATTTTGAGTCTAGGTCTATATTCTTTTTTTTTTCGGTTAAGCCGAACGTTAACTGTTATTTGTACATAATATGTGTTTGTAAGCGCAATACCACCCATGCCGATGCCGTGTCGTGTTTGCTATAAAATAACCACAATGCGAAATTCGTGTTACGGCTAGTTACGAAAATGTCTACCTATATGCTTTGCGCTGATAGACCGAAAACGTCAATTGAGCTACTAGCTACAAAATCACCCATAACATATTGAGGTCCCTGTTAAACATCCACATCGCGAACTTTATCTTGTGGCATGTTTCATGTCTTTGAGCGTAACATATGTGTATCAAACAGTTAGTGTCACATATCAGCTTCACTAATTGTAGCGGTAACCGTGCCGTGATGCGGTCATGTCTCGTCAATATTTATAAGGTGCATACGATATCGACCAGTATTTGCATACTCACTGTCATTTACTGATCTCGTTTTGTTTAGAGATGTGATAGCGGTTATCGATGTTCTATGAGAACCTTTTTTGATACCTAATGTAATATCGATACATAACTGCAAACGGTTCTGGCCTCATACGCTTGTAGGTTTTTTAAAGCGTGGTATAGATTGTCTTAAAACTATTTAGTAACTTATGATTTTTATTTCGTATCTGATCTGATAAACTATTTCGAACATATGGTCACTCTATTAAGTAGCTTCCTTTTATTAAGTGGATGCTGAAAATTACAACATTACTATAAACAACTATTAAAAAATATCTTCTAAAACCGCGATCCTAAAAAACTCGTCCGAGATTATGGCTGTTTAACATTTCTTCAGCATATAATATCAATATGCATAAATTTTGATATAACTTATTCCCTGACTCTATTCTTCAAATACTCGCTTTTAATCGACACAGGTGCATCCCTAGCAGAGCGCGTGCGCGCCTAGTTTTGATCGTAGTGGCATGCTGTTTGCCCACATCCCTGGTATAAGGCGAAGGCAAACGACGGCTCTGCGCCAAATGTTCGAATACATTACATACTTACTTCTAGACATCTACATACCTGCGCAGTATTTCGTTATAAACTTACTGGATGTGTAACTAGACCTATCTACTGTATAATATAAGTAAAACTGGTATTCGAATGCACTGTTATTAACTTTTATTGGTACATATTTTATCGGTAAAGTTTGAAGGCAAGTATTTCTTAAATTATTTAGATTCAGACCATTATTTAAGATGTTTGATAAAGATTTCTAGATTTAACCGATGGGGGTACATGGGGTAGTCCCTAGTTAATTAATCTCACACTTTTGATTAAAATATAATGCCTGTAAAACCAAACCAACTGTATTCGTAAATAAGTACCTAGCATCTTTCTATAACCAGGTTGTCTGTAAGAAATCGCAATGTGCGATTAGATCCCCTTTATATGCCACTACTTTTAAGCTTTTTATTTTTATTACTTATTGTAATCCTATTCATTTACATTTTATTGCATTTTTTCACTACTTTAGATATAATCTAGCAAATATATTTAATACACAATAAAAGAGATCCCGCTGTTCCATTCATGTTTTACTGATCTCAACTCTAAATAACTTGAATGAGTAATATTCCGATAATATCCGGCATATTTTATTGAACATAACTTTAATATACATATAATCCAGTGTCCCTGACATTTTTTCTCTCGCTGCTTGTGCGAATAGAATACTGTTTTATTCAATACTATTATGTTATATGCTTTGTAAATAGCTTATAATGGTTTATTTTGATTTATAATAAAGCCATTGTCCGTGATCTTTTAAAGTGGAACAAAATTTGAATGATATTTTAGAGAAATTGGTAATAAATTGACTTTATCGTAGCTCAGGTTTACGCCAATATTTACGTATCGTGGGGTTTAGGATTTGATGCGAAGATTGAGTTAAATGGTTTATGGTTTTTTTTGGGGTTTGCATAAGTGTCTGGTGACGCAAAATGCACAGGGTGCGTTTTAACTTCAAGTTCAATAGCACTAAGAACGTAGGTACTGCACATTATTCTAATGCATAGGTTACCACAGTAATACTTAAGAGGTGAATCCAGACCTTTCCGTAAACGACTATGAAATATAAATATTTTTTAAACTGCTGCGTGTTCTATACATACTCATAATTATTTATCTAACGGATCTCAATAATATACTTATCTATACTAATATAATAAAGCGGAAGAGTTTGTTTGTTTGTATGTTTGTTTGTTTGAACGCGCTAATCTCAGGAACTACCGGTCGGATCTGAAAAATTCTTTTTGTATACGATAGCCCAGTTATTCCGGAAGGCTATAGGCTATATAACGTAACGCTTTGACCCATTGGGGCCGGGCAAAAGGCTAAAAAGGCTAAAACATAATGTCGGCTAATCTCAGGAACTAGCAGTCGGATTTTAAAAATTGTCATTGCTTATGATAGCCCAATTACTCCGAAAGGCTATAGGCTATATAAAATTACGCCACAACTTTTAGGGGCCAGACAAAAATATTAAAATGGTCAAACGAGAAGACCCAACCCCCCTGGGTTGGGTCAAAGGCAAAAAAAGGCTAAACGAATAGGATACAATCTACATGGGTATCGTTTTCGAGATTTTCGGAACGCTGATTAATAATATGAAATTTATTTAGTGATCCAAGATGGCGGATGGGAAATCAAAGATGGCGAATGAGAAAATTTTAAATATCAATATGGGTATGGCCTTCGATATTTTAAGGGGTGGAGAATCGAAATACAACATCTATTTCGTGATCAAAGATGGCGGATGGGCAATCAAAGATGGCGGATGGGAAAATTTAAAAAAATCAATATTGGTATCGTCTCTAATGATTTAAGGGATGGTGAATCCAAATACAACATCTATTTCGTGATCAAAGATAGCGGATAGGAAATCAAAGATGGCGGACGGGATTTTTTTTTAAAGTCGATGTGGGTATCGTCGCCGATATTTAAAGGGATGGTGAATTCAAAAACAGCATCTATTTCGTGATTCAAGATGGCGGATCGGAAATCAAAGATGGCGGATGAGAAAGATTTAAAAAATCAATATGGTTATCGTCTCCGATGTTTTAAGGGATGGCGAATCTAAATACGAGGGTCAAACTGAAAGTTCTTAGAACTGGCCACTTATAAACAATATAATAAAAAAAATATTCTAAAATTTGAAAATAGAACTCTTTGCCAATATTACTGAGTATATATTTCATTCATTTGTCATTTGTTTTACGATTTGGCGGCAAATTGAAATTTGTCTGTGTCACGTCAACATGAATTTAACACGAGAAAATTTTCGTGCAATGATTTTTTATGACTTTCGATGTCATTTAAGTCAACAAGAAAGTTATGATAGACTACGATTGGCCTTTCACGATGAAGCCCCATCTCGTGCGACTGTTTACAACTGGTTTAATGAGTTTAAACGTGGTCGCACTAATCTCACTGATGATGTACGTGAGGGACGGCCTTCTACGGCGACGACTGAAAATAACATCTGTGTTGTGCGGCGTATGATAGAGACTGACAAAAGAGTGACCTATCAGCAGATTCGGACAAGCTTAGGCATCGGTATGAGTCAAGTGCACAAAATCCTCCACGAACATTTAGCGGTCAGGAAGCTTTGCGCCCGGTGGATACCTCATAAGTGGGCAACGGAATGCCGTTTTGCAACTTTAAATGTTAGAGGAGGAATGAATGAGAAGATGGATGATGTTTACGAAGTAATGAATGAAAGAAAACTAGATGTGTTGTGTGTGAATGAGACAAAGCGTAAGGGGAAAGACATGCTGACGCGCGGCCCGTTCACAGAGATATGGTCGGGGGTTACCGATGAAGAACATGGCAGTAAAGGCGTCGGTATAATTCTTTCAGAGCGAATGGCAGAATGCATGCGTGAGTATGAGTGCGTAAGTCCGCGTCTTATCTGGGTCCGGATGAAAGTAGGCCTGACACCTCTATTTCTGGTAGGTGTATATGCACCGGACTCCTCATATAGCAAGGCGGTACGAGCGGAATTTTGGGAACAAATGAGAGAGGTAGTGTTATTGCGTAAGGCGAATGAACGTATTGTCATGCTTGGAGATTTTAATGCAAGGGTTGGAGTGAAGCGCGATGGGTATGAAAATGTACTTGGGGCATTTGGAGATGAGAATGTGAATGAGAACGGAGTATACTTGTTAGATGTATGTGTGGAGATGGGTTTGTCAGTGACGAATACGTGGTTTCAGCACAAAAGGATACATATGTACACGTGGCAAAAGAAGGTAGGAAATGTTGTGTTAAGAAGCATGATAGACTTTGTGATAGTTGATGAAAGAATGAGAATGAAAGTAGTGGATACTAGAGCGTATCGTGGACCTGATGTTGGCACTGATCACTATTTAGTCATTAGTAAAATTAGTGGTCTGTTCAAACACTGGCGGCACAGAATTAAAGCGTGTACCACTGAGTTAGTACGTATAAAAGTGGAAAGATTGAAAGAGCAGCGTGTGAAAGAGATGTACAAAAAGCAATTGAGTGAACGTCTGGATACAATCTGGAGTGATGTAAATGAGGAAAGTGTGAGCGATGTATGGTCGGTATTTAAAAGCAACGTAGTGAGATGTGCTGAAGACGTATGCGGAGTGAGTAAAAGAAGAAGTAAGAAAAGTGAAAAAGCTGACTGGTGGGATGGTGAAATTCGAAGTATGGTTGAGGAAAAGAAAAAAGCATGGCTGGATATCCTAGCAATAGAGGCAACGAATAGAGCTAGTGGTGGTATGAAAGAAGATCGTGTTAAAGAAATGAAGGACAAGTATAGGTGTGTGAAAGCTAAAGTTAAAGAATGTATAGAGAGGAAGAAGAATGAGAAAAAGGAGAAATATGAGAAGCAATTCGGCGCAAGTTTCCAAGATAATATAAAACTGTTTTGGAAACTCGTCAAAGAAGCGCGAGGGAAGAATATGAATACATTGATGAAAGTGATTAGGAATGAAAAAGGTGAGGTCATGAATGAAGAAAGAATGATACTGGATTGCTGGAAAAAATATTTTGAGAGTTTATTTGAGAAAGACATGAGTGAAACAGAGCGAGAAGAGATAATAGAAGATGCGTGTGTGGGCCCGGATGACGAAATTAGAAAGGATGAAATTATGAAAGCTCTAAAAAGTATGAGGTCAGGAAAGTCTGCTGGGTTCGATAGAGTGACGTCTGAAATGTTGAAGGCTGGCGAGGGACTTACAGTAAACCTGCTGCATCGCCTTTTTAATCTGTCCTTGAAACAGGGCCAAGTTCCAGATGACTGGACCAAGGCAGTGCTTGTTCCAATTTATAAAGGCAAAGGCTCGCAGCAGGAATGTCAAAATTATCGCGGGATCAGCCTTCTCAGTGTTGTTGGAAAAATGTATGCCAGAATATTGATTGATAGAGTAGTAAACGTGACTTATGACAAGATATGGGATGTGCAAGCAGGATTTCGGAAGGGAATGGGATGTACGGATCAAGTCTTTTCCTTGCGCTGCGTTACCGAAAAATGTCTGGCAAAAAACAAGAAGGTATATTGCGCGTTCATAGACTTGGAAAAGGCTTATGATAGGGTAAATAGAAAGGAACTATGGAAGGTGCTATCTATGTATGGGGTGGACAACTTTATAATAATGGCTCTAAAATCTCTTTATAGGGATTCGAGGGCCAGTGTCCGAATTAATGGTGCCTATACGGACTGGTTTGACATCTCTAAAGGTGTCAGACAGGGGTGTCCAGCTTCACCCTGGTTGTTCAACTTATTCATGGATAGCTGCATGAAAGATTTGAGGGAAATTGATTGCGGGATTGATATGGTAGGATTGCGTGTTAAGTGCCTCTTATACGCCGATGATCAAGTAATTCTTGCATCATCGGCGAATGAGTTGCAACAAATGATGGACTGCATGAACGAGAGTTTTAAAGCAAAAGGTATGAAAGTTAATGCAAGAAAGACGAAAGTGATGGTGTTTGAGAAGGATGAAAGTTTGACTGAGTGTAATATTACGATTGAAGATGAAAATGTGGGACAAGTTGAAAGATTTGTATATTTGGGAAGCATGTTTACAAGAGATGGAAGATGTGAAGGTGATATTGAAAGGAGAGTGATAGCGGGGAACAGTGTGAATGGAGCGCTGCATGCCTTAATGAACGGCCAAACCGTGCCTAAAAAGGCGCGACTGGCGGTTCATAATGGAGTGCTGGTGCCCACCTTGATGTATGGAAGTGAGTGTTGGGTATGGCAGAAAAAGCATGCAAGCAGAATTAACGCAGTTGAGATGCGATCACTGCGTAGTATGTGTGGGGTGAGACTGATTGATAGAATTCCGAATGCAGTAATACGAGAGCGATGTGGCCTGAAAGAAGATGTCGTGACAAGGATTGAGAAAGGAATGCTGAAATGGTTTGGACACGTGGAGAGAATGAGTGAAGAAAGATTGACGAATCAAATATATATGGCAGAGGTGTATGGACAAGCCGGTTGCGGCAGACCTCGTAAGACGTTCGTGGACCAAATTGGGGACGTCTTGAAAAACGGAAAAGTCCGAAGCACCCGCAACCGGCGAGCATGTATGAAAAGAATAATGAATGTAGAGGAAGCACGTGAGGTTTGCAAGGATAGAAGCAAGTGGCGATCTGTTGTCTCTGCCTACCCCGACGGGAAAAAGGCGTGAGCATATGTATGTATGTATGGATACCTCATAATTTGACTAAGGCTCAAAAACTCCATCGTGTGGATTGGTGCCGTAAAATGATTGAAAGATTTAACGGAGGTGACTCAAATGCTGTGTTCGACATACTAACAGGTGACGAAAGCTGGATTTACTGTTATGATCCTGAAACCAAAAGACAATCTGCTCAGTGGGTGTTTCCTTTCGAGGAGTTGCCAACTAAAGTGAAGAGAGATCGAAGTGCGGGAAAAAAAAAAGGCGGCCTCGTTCTTTGGAAGGATAGGTCATTTCGCAACAATTGTGTTAGAGGATCAAAAAACAGTTTCTGCAGAATGGTACACTACCAATTGTTTGCCACTTGTCTTGGAAAAAGTTCGAGAGAAACGACCTCGCAGTAGGATCCTCCTTCACCACGACAACGCCTCGTCGCACACCGCCAAGCGAACGATCGACTATTTGGCGACATCAAACGTTGAATTACTGGGTCACCCGCCGTATAGCCCTGACCTCGCGCCTTGTGATTTTTATTTATTTCCAAAAATTAAAGAAAAACTTAAAGGAAAGCGGTTTATGAATGCTGAAGAAGCGGTGGCTGCGTATCGCGATGCCATTGAAGAGACCCCTAAGGACGAGTGGGCAAAGTGCTTTTCCCAGTGGTTCCATCGCATGCAGCGGTGTATTGACGTCAATGGACAATATTTTGAAAAGATATAATAAAACTAATAACTGGCTAATGTAATCAGTTTTTGATTTTCTAAGAACTTTCAGTTTGACCCTCGTACAACATCTATTTCGTGATCAAAGATGGATTTTTTGATATTTTTAAAGTCGATATGGGTATCGTCTCCGATATTTTAAGGAATGGGGAATTCAAAAACACCATCTATTTCGTGATCAAAGATGGCGGATGGGATTTTTTTTGTAATCAATATGGGTATCGTCTCCGATGTTTGAAGGGATGGGGAATCCAAATACAACATCTATTTCGTGATTCAAGATGGCGGATGGAAAAAATTTTAAAAATCAGTATGGGTATCGTCTCTGATGATTTAAGGGATGGTGAATCCAAATACAACATCTATTTCGTGATCGAAGATGGCGGATAGGAAATCAAAGATGGCGGACGGGATTTTTTTTAAGTCGATATGGTTATCGTCTCCGATATTTTAAGGAATGGGGAATTTAATATTATAAAAATCTATGTTTGTTTTTTCATCATTTATGGACCGTGGAATGATAAGGGATTAAGCGCCAAGTCAATGGTAACTTTGGAAAAGGGGCTTGGAAAAAAGGGAATTAAATAAAAACTCTTAAAAAGGCGATACGGAGTTCGCTGGGTCAGCTAGTTTGATAATAAAGCTGTACTTAATTTGTATTTGCCACGACATTTCGGCATGGGTTACATCAGCTGTGGTCACGGGATGAAATGGGGGTAGGCCACGATTGAAATGGGACAAACTACAACATAGAGCACCATTTTTATAATGTGCAAGTTTATAGGAGAAAGATATGCAACTCTATATATATTTTCAAAGCTTTATAACTTTTTGCAAAATTTATAGTCACCAATCATGACTCACAAGTCATAAAGTTTCTTAACCTCGGGTAGATTGATTTGCGTGGTCGCGACATCAAGGGCTTCCTGTTGCCAGTTCATAAGCCCTTCGCTTTCATTTAACGTTTTAATCTGATAATGGGGCTAGGGTTCAGTCCACCGACTGCGGTAGTTGAAGATAGACTTGGCCTCTCCTTTGAATGGAGGAATTGGCCTACTATAATACGCTGGGCAAACGGATTGGTATAGGGTTTGCATCAAGTTTTCCTTCTCTTACAGTATTGTTCTCTGCATAATATGCTCCCTCTGTCGGCTCTTACGATACCCATGGGATGATATGAGGTGGTGACATTTCGTATTCTTAATCCGTTAACACACGGACTATTCCTATTCATATAGTTTATTTCATCAAAATACGGTTTAACACATCCATATCTCTTGTACTCCCATTTAAGCAGATATTTTGCTTGTATTACGGAGTACACCCCTGCCTTAGACATATTACATTTATGAAATTATGCATGAACATATACATGTAAGCCTATTTAATATATTAGTCTATCCAACGTACATATATAACGAACATCGTTGCCCGACTTTTCAATCGCCTCACATCGGTTATCGTCACGGGTAGATTTAACTGACTAAGTATATGACTGGGATATTGTGCTGTTGAAAAATTATTAGTAACTCAGACTCAGATATTTACCAATAGGCCTTAAAATCTGTTGTACATAAAATCACAGAACAGCAGCTAAATGAGTATCAATCAAATTTAGTAGATACCTACTTGATAATGCGATCAAGTATTCCAATAAACGGTATAGACAATTATCGCAAGCTTTATAGCGAGTGAATGTTCCAAACTTGGGACCTTGAATACTATTACTGAAGTTAGACAAACCTATGCATACCATAGTTCATTCTACCGGTGTTTTTACTTGTTTTTTCTTCTCTTACTCATCAGCATACAGACATCAACGGCCCACTGTTGGACACGGGCTTCTTCTAATTTGTGGCACAATAGCACAATGAGTAAATAAAAGCATTTCGCGTACTATACCAGGTTGTTAGACGGGTTGGTATAGAGTTTGATGTCGAGTCTTCTGTCTCTTTTTAAGATGATATTTATATAGGTATAACTAGTCGACGCCCGCGGCTTCGCACGCACATATTTTCGAATTTCCCGTTTTGCCCGATAGCGTGGGAATTTCGGGAAATCCCGTCTTAGTGCACTCCTACGGTCCCCAAGGAACATACATGCAAAATTTCTGCTTCTTGCGCCCAGTAGTTTCGGCTTGTCTGTCAGTCAGTCAGTAACGCTAGGATTTTATATATAAAGATTATAATATAACTTCACGCCTTTTATCACCGAAAGGGTGAGGCAGAGGTGTATTATGCACCCACACTTCGCCAGTTATGTTTCGGTCCCAATGTAATAGGGGGCGAGCCTATTGCCATCTACCGGGCACATTATTAAGAGAGCGATAATTAATATGTTTAATGCACACATAACTTCTGTCTCTTTATAATATGATATTTAATTCGTGTATTCTCATTGGTCGTTTTTATTACACACAAACGGATCCCTACTAAGTACTAACTGACTCTACCATACACAAATAAATGTTAATACTCTATTTTCTTTAAATGTATGGTCCCTAACTCCAGAACTTGCTGAATTTCCAGACTGCTATCCAAAAGGATCTTCAAACTAAACTTTCAGGCCTAATTCTACCCCCTCTTGGGATGGATTATAAAATAAATCCTTCCTTGTTAACGCAAATAAAGAAAAAACAGAGGGTTCACTGTTTTTTTAGGAAGTGACTCCAGGATCATCATCATCAGCCTTTAACAGTCCACTGCTGGACTAGGCCTCTCCATTGAAAGGAGGAATTGGCCTACTATACCACGTTGGCCAAACGGGTTGGTATAGGGTTTGTATCAAGTTTTCCTTCTCTTACAGTGCTGTTCTCTGCATAATATGCTCCCTCTGTCGGCTCTTACGACACCCATGGGATGATATGGGGTGGTGACATTCCGTATTCTTAATCCGTCACCACACGGACGATGGACTCCAGGATCACTAACAACTAAACCAAAAAACAATTCAGTGTTATGTAGTTCAGTATTTTAGTTATTAAATAAAATATGTTTATCTCTTTTTCAAAACAAATGTCTCAAATAGGTACATGTCGAACCGGCACGCGGCGTGTAATTGAGTAGGTACACTGAATGAAAAAATACCGTTTACTTAATTTGCAACAGTTTATTGCAAAATTATTTAGCAATCTCAACGTCTCTGTGCCAACTACATTTATGACACACATGTAAGTTACACATAAGTAGTGCCAGTATTTTAGGCTTTTTTCATTTTGCCAAATGCGCAATTCAATGTAGGTACCTAATTTCCATTTCTGAGGTAAAATAATTTCAAGCCGCAGCATTTGGTAGTAGTGGTTTTATACTATGGTATTTAAATCAATCCCGAAAGATTTGGATCATAAATCACCCTTAACTTTACTCCTGTGATTTTTTTCACGTTTCGGACGTAGATCCAAGGATCCGACCTAAATGAATGTGTTCATAATTTGAAAATTGTACGTTATTGTATTGGAAAATTGTAAAAATGTTGACTTATGACATTATTCAGGCAAATATTTAGGCCGTGTGGTTGACGGCACAGAATACAAGTATCACCACCCCCTATCTTCCCGTGGGTGTCGTAAGAGGCGACTAAGGGATAACACGATGCAAATACCATCTTTGCGTAGAGACGGAAAACTCGACATCAAACCCTGTACGACTGCCTCGTTGGTCTCGCGGCATAAATGTGCGCGTGGGATTGGGAGGTCCCGGGTTCGATTCCTGGGTCGGGCAGTGTTATTGGGGTTTTCTGTCACGAAATTCTCAGTAGCACAGTAGCAGCACGGAGTCTGGAAATGTGCCCGGTACGGCAATAGGCTCGCCCCTTATTACGTGGGACTAAAGTATATCTGGCGAAAAGTGGGTGTAGAAATACACCTCTGCCTACCCCTTCGGGGATAAAAGGCGTGACGATATGTATGTATATTTAAAAGTAACAGATAGAGTTGTAGTTGTAAAACAGTTACCTATTATTCGTAGCACCGGTTTTTTGGGACGATGGCCGTACAGCTAGTACAGAGTTTTTAGATCAAATTGACAGATGTCAATTTATAATATAAACAGAAAATAATTCTGATAAACTAGGATGAAATTTGAAAAATTGTGGCTACAGAAAAGTAGTTATTCTAGTACAAAGTTCTTATTTCGATGACTTAACATTCAAATAAGTAACTTGAATGAGTGTAAAAAATATACGGGTGCTGATAATATTTATTACCTACTAATTTATTGATTTTACGTATTTAAATACCATTTTATATGTCGACCAAGAGCAGACAAAACCAATGAAATTAACATTAAAAATATAACATAGGTTCTTTAAAACTCATTTAAAATTCACCAAAACATAATATTTAGGTTACACTAAAGCGAATAAAAACTAAATTCTATCAAGAGGTCACAAGTTCAAATCCCCGTTGAAAGATAGCAACGAGCCCAGTTGCCGTTCTCTACAAGTTTTTAAACTAACATGACTTCAATTGAATATTGCTAAGCTAAAAAGTATGTAATTTTCGTAATAGAGCTGTAAGTATATTGTTATATTTTATGCAACAAGCCAACGAGACTGTGACCGATACTTAGCAACCTTGTAAGGACGCCAGACTGCCTCGACAAGAAATAAATGCTTAAGAAATATCTCAGAGAACGCTATCATAACCTTACAACTATAACGACAAAAAAGGCAACATAAGAACTTATTCAAACATAAACCAGACATCCAAACCTATTCCATTCAGCCAGCAACGTCACTTAAACGTCAAAATTTTGACGTTTCAACTCAAAAATGGAATTCATTTAAACCATTTTCCATGAGAACAGTCCATCGGATCACACAACACAATACACACAGTTAACGGCAACACAACGGTACTACAACTTTGTGAGAAAAAAATATAAATAAAAAAGAGACGAACGAATCTCGCTTCTTTTTTTGTGTCGATATTTAAATTAGTATCACAAACACCTGTCAGGTAGGTCATTTATAGTGTCGGATACGCGCGCCGCTCGCGGGGCTCGGTCGAGGACTGTCCGCAATTGTTTACTGTAGGTACGCCGTCGACACTGCAAAGAACCTTCTAGCTCGCAGACACGTTTGTGGATATGAAGGTGATTCCTCTGTGAGGCTGAGAAGATTTAGACGACTATTTTTTATATTGGTTGTGTGTCTATTATAATAAGTTTTATGAAATATTATAGGAGTGGATGATTTTGAAAATATTTTGGTACTTACGACCAGCTTTACTATTTGAACCTACTCTTGCGACTGCACATCCTTTCTTCTACTATAGTAAGGACACCAAAGAGTACGCGCTACCAAAGAGTACGCAGTGCTTTCTGTAGATTTATTTTTTCCGAAATGTCAACCTTACTGCTACATGTCAGTAGCATCTGTCAAGTCAAGGTGAAGGACGACAAATTGCATCGCTAAGGTATTTATTATGAATTTTATAGCTAAAAATTGATTTTAGTGGTGTTTGATCTTAATATTCATCATTTTTAAACATAATTTGTAAGGGTTGTAATTATTTTGCATTCATCGACTGTGATTTTACTAGACATTTGTGTATCGAACTTTGATTCTTTTAAGAGGTTATGTCGCCATTACACGTGCTTTGTAAAATAATAAGGTTTATGCTCAAAAACGCGTATTAGCTAGTACGCACCCAAAGAGTACGCATGAGTACTCTTAGCTTGTATGAAGTGAAAATTAACAGCATGCTTGTGTTTTGAGACTTTTTAATTATTATTTTACAGGACGAACAAGATGGGAAAATATAAAAGAAAATCTGATAGAAAATTATTTTTTACGAAGGACATCTTAAAGGAAATAAAGGAAAAAATTGCAAGAGGTCAAAGCAAGAGGTCTATTGCAGAATCATTTAATATTCCGGAAGCAACTTTAAGAAAAAGGCTAAAAGCCGACACCGTTCCCTAGTCCCTCGGTAGATTTAAGAGCGTTTTTGGCCCAGACTTAGAAATAAGCTTGGCAGATCATTGCTTAACCTTACTCTCATGCGCACTCTTAGCTTGTATGAAGGGTTGTCATTGCGTACTCTTTACAATACAGCACACTAAGAGTGCGCACGAGACGAGTATCAAGTTTAAGACTATTTTTATTTAATTTGAAACTGTTACTGTAAATTAATAATTAACATTATGTTCCTAAATGACCAAAGTTTAAATTTAATAAGAAGTACAAAGTGTTATTGTAAAGTTGATTTTTTAATAAATGAAAGTTTATAAAATGCGCACTCTTTGGTGTCCTTACCCTACTACTACTACTATAAAATCTTATAATACCTATATATTCAGGCCTGATAATTACCAAAGTTATATTAATGTTATTTTATTTTAAAGTAAAATTGTTAAATGTACGTCATATTTGTTTGTGATATGAGAAACCTCTCATCACAGATTTAACAAACAAGAACCAGATGTAGCGTATTCGTCCAACTAAGTGAGGCACGTTGACAGCTATGTGTGCGTGACATTTGGCGACTGGCACTGTACGGACACGCGCGTCTATGTGTGTGTAAAGTTGCCAGATTATGAATAATATCCCACTATTTTGCATATAGTTTTTGCAAACGAATATAAAAATATTACATAGGTAATATTTTATATTCGTTTGTGGTTTTGAAGAATTTACCATAGATTTAATTAATGCTTTTAAAAATTATTCAAATAAAAGATACCATTAAAGTATGCTTTTATAAATACATTTTTTAAAAAATGTAGGCTCCGAGTTAAGTTTTAAATAATTTTATTCGTAAATTGAGAAATAAATAGATAGGCTTGCGTCATAAATATTAATTAGCTAAAAACATTTTATCATGCATACAATAAATTATGAATATCATAATCATAAATCGTAACCAAAAAAAATTGCAATTAAAAATAAATAATGGCTACAATCAATAATTTCTGTTTCTGTACTTAATGTACACACGGCGCCAAGTCAAGCTAAATAGTTGAAGTACGATTTTGATACTTATTCCCTACGCCATAAGAACGGTACAAAGGTCTAACAACGGTACAAAGGTCAGTGTATAGCTTGACAAGTAGCCGCGTGTACACGAATATTTGGATCGTTTGGGGATCGAACTCAAAACAATGTATATAATAATGGAAATCCTATTAGTATATTTATAAGAAAAAATATAATCTACAATATACTTTTACAATACGTTAATGTATTTTTCATTAACATGACAATCATTATTACCTACATAATCAATTGACAAGTGCATTTTCCCTAATTCAGGGAAAACGGTGTCGACGTAAACTGGCAACACTTACATATTTTCTGCGGAAATACGAATTTTATCGAAATAATATTATAAAACGGTCAAATAATCCATATCTGTAATAATAATCATATCTGTAAGAATATATTCCATCTTCCCGTATTTGCTTTTAGAAACAACTTTTACAATGTTTAAAAACGCAAGACGGCATTTTATGAATTTAAAAGCTGGATCGATCGTGGCATGTGAACTGTGCGATGCTTCGCAGCGCACTGAGTCGAGTTTGTATTCGCTTTTCAATTTTGTATTTGCTTTAGTGGCCTCACGCAAGTGTTCCGCGCGCTCTGTCTGCCTTTTATTCTATTGTCTTAGCCTCTCATTATCTGAATGAAGATGGCTTTGACGGTGCCCACTACAGCACTAACAAGTAAAAACTTTATTGACATACTTAGTCTCTTATTTTGGTGACGTGGTGGAAACCTTTGCGAACTGTCTACGCATCCTCTCGATCGTAAGGATGTGGTCGACCGTATTGGGACTGGCGGAGGACGTGTGTGGGGCTCCACATTTAGGTCGGTCGGTACATATTCCAATAATACCCCTTGCTTTGTTCCTTTAGGGAAATAAACAGATAGGATAGCAGATATTTGATCTGTGCCCTTGTACCGTCAGACTTTTACTGTTACTGATACAAACTTACTAGTAAAATCTAATTACATCTTAGGTTTAAAAAAATCAATCTTAAGATTTACAAAAATGGTTTGGTATTTTTTATTTTTTTTAAGACAACTCCCGCATTAGGACTAAATCCTGTGTTGCGGCGACTTTACAAACATACAACTAACGGACACAATGAACGCCCAGACTCGAAACAACAATTTGGGGATCACACAAAGTGTTGTCTCGTGTGGGAATCGAACCCATAACACTCGACGCAGTGTCAAGCGGCGAGGCGGCCGCTTAAACCACTCCAACCACTACGCCAACCGTGCAGTCAATTTGTTCGAGTTCTATTAATAAGAGGCATTTGACTCTAGCGTTTTGTAGGTAGTTGTTAGGTTTTTAACAATAACGGTTAATAAATGTTGGTTTTGGGAATAACACAATGAGTATTTTTATATAAAAAAGTAATATCATTTAAATACAAGTTATGCTAGGTGTTCTTAAAACCCTGTACCAAAAAATAGGAGACCTGCAGAGCAAGGCTTTTTCAGATTAGTTTTTCATATTTTACTTCTCTATCAATCTCGTTTGCAGTGCAATAAAAATTGGTTTAAATATTGACTAAGGCTTTGCCTTGAATAATAAGACAAAATAAGAAGTTTGCTGTTGTTAGTACCCCATGTTAATGCCTAATCTCCCCACTGCGTACTTAACTAATCTTTGGCCACATGGTAGACGCGGCACCGCGGCTAGTCGGCACATCGGGCATTCCGGCCGACATCGCCCGCTGGCGAAAGTAAACCTTACCAATCTTACGCGAACCTCTTCACACGATAACCACACACAAAAACCTACCTTCAAATTACCTTCACAAAGACGAAATTCATTTAACAAAACATAGAGTCATCTTAAAACAATTTTTTATCGTTTTAGACTTTAGCTCAATACAAATAAGGTTGTTTTTTTAATGATAAAGTTGTATAGTAATAGTAATACGATGGTCAAAGTATAGTGGCCGGTGACGTAATGCCCCGTAAGGCCTAGGGATTCGTTTCTTATTGTGTTTAATTGTATGTAAATAGTACTAGCTGAGGATGTGAGCGCCCTTATACCTCAACTTTCTTACACTTCGATTTGATAGAGCAATAACATGGAAATATAATACGTTGAAATGATCTTGTATCTTTTTGAGATAGCGCCTAGTAGAGATACAAACAGACTGCCATGCAGAGGCTGTCAGGTCCGAATGTACAGCGCGCACCACTGACTTTTACGAAGCTATTCAATTGTTAATTATTGCTTGTCATGTGCGTCGGAGAACACCGTCTTTCCCGGCTGTCATCATGATGAAGATTTTTTACAGTCCATATGCGGATTCAGTACCCTTAATTACACTGATTCTGGTCTAATCCTTGGTATATCGCTCTGCCTTTCGTTCGTGGAGCTTGGACAGCAGTTATTCTGTGGAAAAGTTAAAATACTGTCAAATCTAGTAAGACTAGAAAGCGGATCCTGGGCTCCAAGTATTGCAACTTGGGATAACGCTAAGACGATGATGAGTAACAAATTTATTTTGATAATAAAATAATAGATCGAGCAAATGATCTTAACTCCTTAAACTGGGAGTACGAGAGAACTATCTAACAGTGTAAGAATTTTTCAATGTAGACTCTACATAGTAGAGCCATTGCAATGATACTATGGGCGACAGGAGTGTAAGTGAAACAACTTGGAAACAACTGTCTTCGATGACTGTCGTATAATGAATGTCTATTACATTATAATGTGTTTCACTCTATACTAATAAAAGGTAGAGGTGCACTACACTACACCATAGAACTTTATGTGTTTACTAGATGAGCCCGCGGTTACACCCACGTTATTTATGGCTACTGCTCCGCTCCCGTGGCTAATAGCGTGATATTATATTAGTTTTCCACCGCGCGACTGACGTCTGACCTCCACAGCCCAGAGGGATATTATAGGTTTCGAAATAGTCATCATCATCATCCTAGCGCTGTCCCGGTTACGATCCGAAACCTACGCCAATGAATACAGATTTACATAGAAGCGAAGTTCTTAAGGATTTCGTGTGCCGATTCCAAGTGGGGCCTGTCTCAAGTTTAGTTCGTAGTTGGCGCCGTTGGCAGCGCTGGCGTCGTTCTCTGTCTCTCTCGCTCTCGTAGTTAAGATAGACTGGAGGAGAGAGAGACAGCTGCTGCAGCGCGACTGCCACGCCACTAAGCGGCAATTTGAGTCGAAGAAAGTTTGTCTTCAAAATGCCTTTAAGAAATGCGCCTCTATGTAAATATCTGAGCTCTTTGCCGTACGTCTTGGAGCTCGGTAAGGTTTAGGACTAGTATCAGGATATTTGAGTTTACTGACTTACAGAATGGCTGTCATAGATCTTCATGACAGTTGGGATCGATACCGTTAAGTACTGATTGTAAAAATAATACATATAAGTTTGCCTACAGAAATAATTTCTCTCCCTTTCTCCCGTACAAAAGACATCAACGTGCGACTAACAGCCGTATCCGTAATAACTGTGCGCCCGTTTCTCGCACTTATTTAACACTTATTTTAACATTTAGAAATCGAGGTAAAATTTGGTAACATTCAATAACTTTTAGCAAAAGCTATGGAGATATCTCGCCTGCTTTCTTAAAGAATGTTGTGTTTTAACATTAATGGCCAAATGCGATACGCGTTGCCGAGTACTGGGCTAAAATCGTATGAAAAGTGTTGCCATCGACACGAAAAGAAGAATGTTGCTCACCGAAAAGTTACTGAGACTAGACAAGGATGCACCATAATATCATTATAAAATATATTATTATAAAGTGTCTCATTACTAAAACACACACGAACAAACACAATATCACACACCTATCACACATAGCATTCCAATCAGGAAAATATCGACATCCGCGAAATGCAGGTACCAGATGAAAACCAGCGTCCGGCATCACCGCTAGACATTGAGCTGATCTGGGCACCTTTTCAGACTGGTCGTGGGACACATAGTTTCATAGTTCCATTAATCCTTGTGTAAAGTAAGTATTTATTGTATTGTACTATGTCTTCCTGTGTCTTTACTGAATAAAGTTTCATTCATTCATTCATTATCAAGGATTTTATAAAGAATTTATATAGAGTTGTCAATTTTGTGCTTCTCTTCAATTTTTTTGAAATGTCTCAAAAGTGAGACAAAATGTGATGCACCATTTTATTTGGTTCCAGAATTTGATGAATCAGACTGTTCATTACAGAACAAAATTTTACCTCAGCTTCATACGTTTCAAATAATGTAATTATTATACGAAAATTTACATGTAGCATGTTTCAGATCTCAATTTTTAAGAACTAGACTTCGCTTGCGGCGCCGCCCGCATGAATTATACCCTTAACCCTTCCTCAGAAATCGCACTACCTATATTTTTAAAATCCGTACATAAATCGGTTAGATATTTTTTTAGTTTATTATGTAAAGGGGACTTTATATTTTATAATATGAAAGAAAGAAAACATTTTTATTTGCAACTCCATACAAATGGAATAGCACGTTTTACACATTACATTCCTCAAAAAAGTGAGGATCTGACATAGGTATTACAAAATCACAGAAAATTCTACGCAATTCTACTAACGAGTCAATTAAACTTAACCCCGTTTGTGTTAATGACTTCTTAACGAGATCACTGACCTATTCAACGTTTACACGTGTATTTTTTATCTTAATTTAATTAACTGCTTAATCTGTGTCTTCATTGTCGCTTATATATTTATTTGGATAAGCACATGATTGCGCGCTCCTCGGTAACATATCTCTTCGAGAATACTAAAATAATAAATTATAGTCTTCACAAAGATATCTAGGTACTATTTACTTTATATTTTTCTTATGATACCCACGGAATTTAATGGGGTAGTGACGCTATGTACAATCAAACAAGTCGGCGCTGGACCACTTAGAAAAAAAATCCCTTGGCTCGCTCATAGAGTCGAGGCATACTAGAAACTGGTTTTGTATACGAGTGTCAATGTGCGTGTAAAGTAGCGCTGGAAGCGACGATCTCTTGCTGAGTGATTCTCGCCCTTATGGTGGTCTAGCGGGAAGTTCTTCGACTGTACCTATTCTTAGTCCGTCACCACACGGAGAATCTTTGGATAACGATATTTTAGTCAAGAAAGAAGTGGTAATTGTAGATATAAAAGTTACATTATAAACATTATAGCTCTCCGGATAGCCAAGCTGAAGTGGCAGTGGGCAGGGCACATAGATTGAAGAACCGATGGCCGCTGGAGCAGAAAGGTTCTGGAGTGGCGGCCACGTACCGGACGACGCAGCAGAGGTAGGCTCCCCGCAAGGTGGACCGACGATCTTGTCAAGATAGCGGCGGTTGGATGCGGGCGGCTCAAGACCGGTCTGTGTGGAGAACCTTGAGGGAGGCCTATGTCCAGCAGTGGACGTCGTTTGGCTGATATGATGAAACATTATAACTGGTATTATTGGTTGACTACACGGTTGGCTTAAGCGGCCGGGTTCGATACCCACACGAGACAATATTTTGCGTGATCCATAAATTGATGTTTCGGGTTTGGCGTTCATTATGTCTGTTGGGTGTATGTAAAGTCCCGCGAGAAACAGGATTTAGGTATAGGTACCTTGTGCGGGAGTTGTCGTTTAAAAACACAAAACTATTATTTCTGTCCCTAGCATAACGAGATTGATTTATAAATGTCATTAGAATTAATAGCTACAATTAGTATGATATGTAATGAAGTAATCAAACGATATCATATAATTTATACGACCATTGATTTATTACGATGGTGTAGGCGTACATTAGTGATTAGATTACTATGAATACTATTATGGAACTGTAACAAGGTTACATTTACTTTTGATTGTAAGAATATTTTAAGTACTTACATACTAATCAAAATCTCAAGACTTACCGGAGCACGAAGCTAGACAGATATTTCTTAGAATTATTGAAACAATTTCGAAAATTTCAAGAAGAAGGCAGACATGAGATAAGACAATTAAATGAATGAAATAAAAGCAGTCACTCCGAGTTTGTTTTGGTCTTGCTTCTCAAGAGGGTTTTGACTTGTATAAGAATATTGTAAGCAACCCAAATGCGGAAATAAATATGTCTTTATGTTTTAAAGTTTAAACTATATCATAATAAGCATTATTTTTTAAACAACTCCCGCTGTAGGAATAACATTGTATGTCCTGACCTATGACTGTCTCTTGTAGACCGACCGCAAAATCACGAGAAATTATTTCATATTGTTCTAGACTGTGCCCGTGGCTCCGCCCGCGGTAATTATACACTTAAACTTTCCTCAGAAATTACACTATCTATCGTTGAAAACCGTGCAAAAATCCTTTCAGTTGTTTTTGAGTTTCATTTCGTTCATACAGACAGACAGGACGTAAAGGGGACTTCATTTTATAATGTATATCATGTCTATTAATACTTAGTTTCTAAGCTAATCAAAATAACAGCCTGTCTGATGGGCATCAGTATAAGTTTACCTGAATCCTATTGTAAAACATACGCAAATTGCTTACTGCTATGCATAGGGTTCCCACCAAGAACTTAGGGTCCCAAGCCAACCTCACCTGCAAGTGGTGCACCTGCCGATCTACGGACTAGGCTCTGGCAAACAAAATATCCCAATAAGCGGCAATAGGCTCGCCACCTATTACGTGGGATCAAAATACTGGCGAAAAGTGGGCGTTTAATATGCCTTCGGGGAAACAGGCGTGAGTCTATGTATGTATGTATGCAGAAGATATCGAGTTTGAATCCAAGCCGCACTCCACCCATTTTTTGGAGTTATGTGCGTGATAAATTTATGCCTCATAGAGCACGCGGTTCCAGCTATCTAGAACATCTTTGACAGTCGTTATGGGGAAGCAAAATCTCTTCCTTTGGGTTACGGAGCTCCGACGGTCACCACTTGGTGATCGCTTGGACGGCGTTTATATCAGATCGCTACCGTGCTTCGGAGGACACGTAAAGCCGTTGGCCCGGTTCTTATCTCAGCTTAAGAATCGTTAGGCCCTGTTAGAGGCTTTCGGGTAGTCTTAAAACTGCGACACCAGAGTTCGCAACACACTCACACTAAACAGCATTTCATATTAGTTAGTTACAACTTAAAATAAAAGACGTTATCACTATAATTACATGAGATGTAATATATTTTTAATATTTACATTGTTCATTGTATTGTTTAAAAGTTAAATAAATCTTAAAATAAAGTACATGTATCACTGCCACGACTGAAATTAAAAGATTTTATAATGGCTCACATTTATCTCAAACAAGTATCCAGGATACCTACTTGTTACATTTTTATGCAAAAACTACTAAACAGATTATGCTCAAACTTTGCAGTAATATGGTTTATACATCGAAAGAGCACATGGGTTACATTGTGTCCCAATAACCGATGTCTCACGCAAGTGAAACCGTTTAGTCAACAATAGGAAAAAACAAAAAAATCTAGAACTGAGTCAAGGATTATATTTAGCTTTTCTTTTGTAATGAGGTTTTTTGTGATATTCTACAATTGTATATTAATCTCGTAGCTCTACAAATTGTTTACCTACTTAAGTGATGATGATGATGCCTTGTCACTCGATATAATGATGGATTTCCTTCGCATGTCTTGAATACTTCTAAACTGTACGAAATGATAAATCGTTTTGCATGTTATTGAATAATTATACAGGGTGTCACAAGACCCATCACCAAGCCGAAGTCTACTCGTTGTGGACATCATGCCAAGTCATACTAACCAAAAATAATATCTGGGAATGGATTTCATTTTAAGTTTTCACATTTCTTAAACCGCAATTAAAAGCGCGCGCTTGCAATGCTCGAAATACCTACTTGTCCATGGGGTAATAGGGCATCTGAAGATCATATTGGCGGGGTAAATGCATCGATTTTGTACCGAATTAGAAAAATTCCATAGTAACTTTGAGCCTCAATATCTCCTGAACCAGTAATTTCCCAGGTAGGTATGTTGCCGAAGTAAATAATGTTCGTACTGATTGGTACAACATGGGATTTCTGTTTTCGTTAAGGGTCTTTTTACACCCTAAAAAATACCTGAAAAAATCATGGCGAAATGTGGGTGTATTACACCTCTGCCTACCGTTTTGGCGATACAGGCGTGTCTATAAAAAATATATATATATTACCCAAAGTCTGTATTTTATCTGTCGAAGGCAGAGAGTGTTCAAACTCAAACTCAAACTCAAAATCCTTTATTCATTTAGATCACAAAGTGACACTTATGAACGTCAAATTTAAACATTATTACTGTATGCTTCTACATTTACATTTACTGCCACGTTCGCAATGCAATAGGTAGAACCATGAGAAAGAACGGGCAATAAAACTCACGGTCACTCTTTTTCAACGCCAGGTTTTTAATAATACATAACAATTAAACTTTTGTAAGGTGCTGCAACTGTTATACCTTCTATGTTACTTGTATATATTTACTTTACATGATACTCAAGCATAATCAAGTTAAATTTTGATGTTCATTTAGTTAGCCTCCTGAACATAGACATGGTGAAACAGGAGCATCCACTTACATTATGCACCTAACAATGCAGGCAATCCGCGCAAATGTTCAGAACCATGATGGAAATGATGAAGTTAAATATAAATAAAAAATTATACCAGCCCATAAGACCGCCATCGACCAGTCATCGCAAGTAGCACCCGTTCACGAGTATGACGCATGTGCTAGCCATCATCCCATGTTCAAATAAAACTATATAATAATAATAATAATACCCCTCTGGGGCAGTCGTTATCTCATCATGAGACTAACGCAATCTCAGAGGGCAGAGTAACAGCTTTCAAACATCACCTTTGTCTTGTGATATATATTACAGGATAGAAAGAAAGCTTACAAACCGCAGGGCAGCTTTGTGGCGAGCTGAATGTGTGTGGCGACACTGCGGTCCCGAATACTTCAGGGAGTCGGTCAGGGCCTCGTCTCCGGCTTGCTTTTACTGGCTGGTCGGAGTGGATTTCCAAGAGCGCCCGCAGGACTCTCGACTCTGGCTTGCCTTAGTCGGCCGGCCAGAGGGAAGTCGCAAGAGCTATTTGCTCGGGGGTAGAAGTGTCATTGTCAAGGGCGTAATTACGGGGAAACCCGCTCCGGGTCACGAGACCCGCGATGGCGAAACCGGTGCCGCACCGCTCTACACCCCTAGCCGCTCACACCGGTGTTGCCCTCTTGTTGCCTTTATGGTAGAGTTTGTTTGCCTTGGCGGCTATTTAGAGAGGGTCCATCTAGTGAGCTGGCGCGTCACCGTCTGCCCCTTTTCGACGTACTATAAGAGTTAAGTACTCTTATAGTACGTCGAAAAGGGGCAGACGCCGGCATTCATCCATAGTTTTCATCTAAACCTATCCATTTAACACCCATCCCAATAGCCCAGAGTAATTAGTTTCCATATAAGTAGCAATAGTCCCTCACCTGCTGCGGCTAACCCGTGACTGTACTTAATAGTGCGGTGATGGAGGCGCCTCAGTAGGTGTTCCATTACATTCTAGATTAAAACTCTCAAAGGGCCTCTGCGCGTTGGACCTATGTCTCCGTGTACGCCTGCCAAAGGGCCGGGTATTGTTCTAACAAATTAGAATAATACCCGAGAAAGAGAAACAAATAATAATAATAATTTAATGTCTTCAACAGTGTTACAATTTCACATAATTAGTGATAGGAACCTCCTTTTAAGCAAGAGATGCCTGTATTAGGAGGCTCCGCTCCTCCACAATATGATTATAATTCAACTTTATGTATACACTCAGTTAATATAACAAAACTATTAATATAAAAACAAAAAGAAAACGTGATAAAAAATAAAAAGTAAAGTAAAAAAGAGAGACCTTACAATTATAAATTACATGCAATTGGTGTGTGTGTACGTTTGTGTGTGTTTGTGTATGTTTATGTGCGCGCGCGCGCGCGCGCGCGCGTGTGTGTGTGTGTGTGTGTGTGTGTGTGTGTGTGTGTGTGTGTGTGTGTGTGTGTGTGTGTGTGTGTGTGTGTGTGTGTGTATGTGTATGTGTGAGTGTGAGTGTGAGTGTGGGTGTGGGTGTGTGTGTTTGAATAAGTGTATGCCTGGGTGTCCGTAAGGATATGTGTGTTAATGTTATATTGTTTGTTGCAGCAATATCTCTGTGTCCTCATATGTGAGAAGTTTTATCCATTTCATTAACATTTCTTTTGATTCTGTGTACGGTTTAGGGTAGATATAAACCTCTCTATTTATTTTATTGTACAACTGAGCAGATCGCTTGCCATACTGTATACTGTAAAATTTTGATTTAGATGTAGGGACCGGGGCTATAAGATCTTTCCGCCTCCTGGTCAGGATATTCACATCATATGGTATTGTTTTGTGTACTTTCAATACTGTTTGCACTATGTAAAGCTTTCTTACGGATAACAAATCACTGATCTGATATAAGGTAGTCGTGGGAAATATCATCTTCTTAAAATACATTAATTTAATCAATGCACGTTGCGCTCGTCCTATGACTAATAATTTAGTTTTCCCACACCACCCCAAATGGGAATACAATATGTCAATGTAGACTGCACTAGTGCAACATATATCTCATTAAGAATATTTCTATTCTGGACCTTGTCTGTAGATGCGTGTTTTGGTACCACGTTACGAAGTGTTTTAAAGATCCAGCTTAGTTTTCTAACCCTATTTGTGACTTGCTCTATGTGAGGGTACCAAGACAGTCTTTGGTCCACTACTACGCCAAGATATCTCGTTTGCTCGACTTTTTTTATAAGTGGACAGTCGCAATTTCAGTTGTTGACATCATGGCATGCGTGTAATTTGATGTAAAAGGTGTCGTTTGGAAGTGTGCGATTACTAATGCTAAAATGAATGATATTGGTTTTGCTCGTATTAAGCGTGAGTAGGTTGTCATTTAACCATTTTGCTATATGAACCATACCGATTTCTGTTCTACTCTTAACATCACACCACGTCTTGCCAAAAAACACAACAGCTGTGTCATCGGCATAGGAGAATACTTTAGCGTTATTGATTTTCATGTTACATAGGTCGTTTATGTACACTAAAAACAGTGTAGGACCTAGAACGCTTCCTTGGGGCACGCCGAATGACACTTCTGCGTCGTCACTGGTGTATCGTCCCACTTTGACCCTTCGTTTGCGATTCGATAAGTAACTTTTAAAGAGATTTAGTTCTGTATCCCTAACGCCGAATTTTTCCAATTTGTTCACAAGGATAGAGACAGAGACGGTATCAAAAGCTTTTTTGAGGTCAATGAAGACCGTGGACCATTTGTCTCCCATTTCAAGATGGTCACTTATAAGTGAGCTTAGAGCAGTGACTGCATCTTCAGTACATACACCTCGTCTAAAACCATATTGCGAGTCGGATAAGATATTGTGTTGGCTTAGGTAATTTAGCAACCTTTTATTCATTACTTTTTCTATTATTTTAGATATAGCCGGCAATATGGAGATATATAGTTATTAATATCGTCCCTGTCCCCAGCCTTGTATATTGGAATGATAATGGCCCTCTTCAAAGGGGTTGGAAAAACACCATTACTAAAACATAGGTTGGTGAGGTGTGATATAATGGGCACTATTTCGTGGCCTATACACACATAACACAAATAGCGTAGGATATGACGGTATTTGCACTAAGGTAGTTAAGGCAGTAGCTGCTGAAATTTGTGGGCCTCTGAGTCACATATTAAATATAAGTATCCTCGAAGGAGTATTTCCCGAGGCACTTAAAACATCAATAGTGAAACCGCTTTTTAAAAAACTGGACAAGACTTCAATGGAATACTATAGACCAATTTCACTGGTACCTGTTTTCTCAAAAATTTTGGAAAAGTTTATTTATAAAGAACTGAATACATACTTAGAAAGAAATCATATGATTAGTAAGGAACAAAAATGCTTCAGACAGAATAAAACCATAAATATGGCTATCTATGATTTTTTGTACGATGTCATAACTAACATGGATAAAAATACGCCCGTCTGCGCGATTTTTTGCGATATGACGCAGGCATTTGATTATGTCCAACACGATTTACTACTAAATAAGCTTAATGAATATGGAATTAGGGGCAGAGTTTGAGTTTTTTTCAATCCTACCTAAAAGGAAGGAAACAAATAACGCAAATTAATAGAATCAATAGTAAATCGAAATTAGAAGAGGTATATACATCTACAGAACGCACAATTACCCATGGTGTGCCACAAGGGAGTGTACTGGGACCGCTTTTATTCACTATTTATATTAATGACTTACCCAGCTCAAATCAACACCACATGACATTGTTTGCTGACGATAGCACAGTTATAATACCATGTAGAAATAAAGAAAATTACGTAAATGACATTATTAATACACTTAACAAGATTATAACATGGATGAACAGTAATAATTTAAAAATTAACCTTAATAAACAATGATTATGCATTTTAGTCAACGCCCATTGACATTTGATATTGACATTTTCTTTGATAACAATAATATTGACGCAGTTAATACAACCAAGTTTCTAGGACTGACTATTGATAGAAATCTAAATTGGAAAGCTCATTTAGACCTTTTAAATAAAAGAATTAGTAGTAGTGCATACGCTTTGTACTCTCTTTCGGGAGTGATTCATATAGACGCACTTATTGTCGCATACTACGGACTAGTTGAATCCATCCTTAGATACGGAGTCATATTCTGGGGCAACTCAACAGACAAAGAAATTATATTCAAAGCCCAAAAAAGATGCCTGAGAAGTATGTTTAAACTGCGACCTACCGATAGCTGTGTACCATACTTTAAAAAATATAACATATTAACTTTACCATGTCTGTATATTTTGCAAATCGTAGTATTTGTTAAGTCTAATCCAAACTTATTTCCTCGCATGGCTGATGTAGTACATAGAAACAGGCGCAATAACACAAAGCTCTGCTTACAGAGCTCAAAAACTGCACTTATGCGTAGAAGCGTCTTTTGCATGGCTCCAGTACTGTATAATAAGTTACCTAAAGCTTGGAAAGAACTCAATATGGTAGCATTTAAGAAAAAAGTAAAATCATTTTTAGCCTGCAAGACATATTACAATATATCAGATTTCTTACAGGATACCATCACCTAAAATTACTTGTAATATACCTATGCAATTTAATTTTATTTCGATTACTGGTTGACATTTAGCTATTTAATATTACATGACCTACAAATTTTATGACATTATTTTATTAATACTAAAATTCTTATTTGTATTTTTTTTCCATTATTATTGTAAGCTTATCTAATTAATATTTGCACGCCGATATATGATATGGCAAACATGTAAGAACACAACAACAATTAAATGTAACACCTTGCATGCTTATAAATGTATGTATACTCATGTTTATGCAAATAAAATGGTCTTGGTCTTAAAAATGGTCTTATATATTTTAAAAATGATGTCGAGATACTCGTATTGTCCCACCCAGCGGCGCTGTCTGATTTTAGGCTCATCAGTATACCATACACTTCATCAGGGTCAGTGTCAAGAAGACCAAAAGAATTCACTTGTGTAGGTAGTTTAGAGAATCTGTTAGAGGCTCTACGGATGTTAGTTTTAGTTAGAATAGCTAGGTGTTTACCAATACTGCTAAAATATTCATTTATGTATTTTACCGATTCATTTGGGGATGATTTAATATTTAATATTTCAGGATTGATGGTTTTGTTTTGTTTGTGTAGGTAATTGATTTTACGTTTTTCCAAAGTAATTTACTATTTTTGATTGAGTTAGCTAATAGTTCCCTGTCATATTTCCTTTTTAGTTTTTTTATTAAGCCATTACAGTGATTTCTATAGCGTGTATATGTTATTCGCAAAACTTCATTATGCTGGTCACAACGCAACTTTCTTTGAAGTTTATTTCGGTGATTTATACATCGTAATATACCTGAAGTTATCCAAGGTTTGATAATGCGTTTATTTTTAATTTTTTTTATTTATAGGCTCACGCCTGTATCCCCGAAGGGGTAGGCAGAGGTGTAATATTACACCCACATTTCGCCATGAATTTTTAGGTCCCACGTAATAGGGGGCGAGCCTATTGCCGTACCGGGCACATTACCAGACTCCGTGCGGCTACTGAGAATTTCCTAACGGAAAAACCCAATAACACTTTTGCCCGACCCGGGAATCGAACCCGAGACCTCCCAATCCCACGCGCACATTTATGCCGCGAGACCAACGAGGCAGTCGTATTGTGTAATGCGTTTAGTGTTTGGAATATTGACTATTGTGGTATTTAAATCAATAGACTCTATTAGGTGTTGTATGAGGCGATCACACAATACGTTCGGATCATTACAAAAAATTAAGTCACTTATCCTTGTTTCTAGTAAATATTTTAGTGCTTGCGAAAAGTCTAAGGTACTTTTAGTTTTTTGTATATCTTGAGTTATTTTTGTCTTAGATAGTATTAGTAATGTAGTAAAGTGGTCAGTGATAGTTGAATGAAGAACGGCGATCGATGCTGAAACCTTCTTTTTATTTATTTTAATCATGAAATGATCCAAACAATTTCTTTCTCTTGTGGGTAATAGATGACCGGGAAGTATTCCGTACTGTGATAACATATTCAGATAATTTATCCTATTTTTGTGCTCATTAGATGTGGTAATCTCCTTTGGGATAATGTTGATATTTATGTCCCCTGCAATGATAATATTTTTTTGCGAGGTCAACGTGTCTATATATGTGCTCAGGGAATATATGAAGTTGTCACCGTTTGTGTTCGAAGGCGAACGGTACATACATAAGACAACGTTATTAAAGATTTCTATCTGAAGGCATGATGCCTGTTTTAAGGCTATTTCTTTAACATTAGCTCTTATTGTACTCTTGACATAAACAACCACCCCATCATTTTGATTCAATTGACGTGTGGTGAGATATGATCGGTAATTGTCAATTTGCGGTATAGGTTTATTACTATTCAATCTACATTCTGTTAGAATAATTATATCAGCGTCAAAATTAAGTGATGATAAAGTTACTACAAAGTCGTCAAAATTACAGTATATGCTCCTTATATTCTGAGCAATAATAGTGAAGTCACTTTTTTTTAACAAGATATGTTTAGTCAGCTCAGAGCATTCGCATTCAAATGAACGGGCTATTTCAAAGTTGTCTATTTCAGTGAGAGTCTGTAGGGTGTCACACATATATGATCAGCTCAAAATGAATAGACATCTCTATAGAATATGGATACAAGGAATATATAATTATTATAATATAGAAGATATAGCTACAAAAGGTAGAAGTGATTATTCTAATTAGTCCTATAGGCTTAGTAACTTGTTTTTGCAAAAGTGTTTTTAGGCTTAACGTAATTATTTGTAATTTAATAGTAATAAAGTAGTAAAGTTTAAGAATATTGGCTAGTAATAAATAGTTTGGGGTATGGCGTTTGTTTCTGATATAACTATACATTTTTAACGTCAGTCTTTGATGTGTAGAGAGAGGTTGTAAGGTATGGTTGTGTAAATTGTATGTGTGAGGATTTGAGTGAATGTTACAGTAATTAACAATATATATGTTGACATTATGTTGCCGTTCTAAGCGTAAGTATAAAATATAGTATTTTACAATAAATAATGCAGGCAATAACAGTAATACATATGGCAAATACATTGAAAGGCAACTTAATGAATGTAGGGGGTTGCAGTTACGTTCAAATAGTCACTTATTCAGGGTGAGCTTGTGTACCGTGAGCTTGTATATAATACTAGCAGTTGTTTGTATTTTCATTGGTATTAGGTAATTCAAAATCAAGGGATGCCATTGTTTTTCAAACACAACTTTAACCACAAGTTTATAATCTTGGGACCAAATAATAAAAAATCATTACTTAAGATAGCTTAACAAGGCACCCTTTTTACTGCAGAGCTTTAGGCTCTACTATGATATGTCTGCCAGGATTGTTCATTTTATATAATTATATTAGAGGCTGCCAGCAGCTACGCCTGCAAAATTTTTAAAGTTACCCGTTTTGGCCGATCCCGTGGGAATTTCGGGAAATCCCTTCTTAGTACATCCCTACGGTCCCAAAGGAACATACATGCCAAATTTCAGCTTCCTGTGCCCAATAGTTTCGGCTGTAGCGTGTCTGTCAGTCAGTCAGTAACGCAAGAATTTTATATATTAAGATGATGTACTTAGTTTAGTAGCAGCAGCGATAGCCTAGTAGAGAGACCGACAGACTGCTAGGCAGAGAGTCCGGGTTCGAATCCACAGCGCGCACCGATGACATTTTGAAGTTATGTGCGTATTAAATTGTTAATTATCGCTTGCTAAACGGTGAAGGAAAACATCGTGAGGAAACCTGCATGTCTGGGAGTTCTCCATAATGTTCTCGAAAGACATGTGAAGTCTGCTAACCCGCACTTGGCCAGCGTGGTGGACTATGGCCTTACCCTTCTCATAGTGAGAAGAGGCCTGTGCCCAGCAGTGGGACAGTATAAAGGGCTGATGATATGATGTAGTTGATGATAGTATCTCTACTCAGAATAAAAACTATTCACTTGTCTATACATTTTTTATTCATAAACGTTAGGTAACTTAGGTATGTTTTACTGCGTGTTTTTCATAATTATTATTATTTTATTTTATTTTTTTATATACTCACGCCTGTAGCCCGGGGTAGGCAGAGGAGTTACACCCACAATTCGCCATGAACGTTTAGGTCCCACGTAATAGGGGGCGAGCCTATCGCCGTTACCGGTCACATCACCAGACTCTGTGCTGCTGCTGAGAATTCGAAAAAACCCAGTAACACTTTTGCTCGACCCGGGAATCGAACCCGGGCCCTCCGATCAGCAGTCGCATACGCTATCCACTGGACTACGGAGGCAGTATAATTATTAAGATTTTGAAAAATATCTTGTATTATATCTCTCTCGTGATATCTTTGTATTCGCATTGACTGCACGGTTGGCGTAGTGGTTTGAGCGGCCATTTCACCATTTGCACTGCGCCGAGTGTTGTGGGTTCGATTACCACCCGGGCAACACTTTGTGTGATTCATTTAAATTGTCCTTTCGAGTCTGAGTGTGGTATGTGTCCATTAAATAAATTTTTGTAAAGGCCTCCGCTACACAGGATTTATTCCTAGTGTGGGAGTTGTCAATTTTAAAGAAAGAAAGAAAGAAAAGCATTTTCAGTTATAATACACAGGTTAATTGATCCTGTGTACTAACATAACACGCTTGGAGTAAGTTTAAAGTACGACCGCTTTAGTAGAGCTCCTAATTATGAACAAAGTCTCGACGCTTTAGTTATTGCTAGATACTACTATGTAGGAGCTTGTATTTATACGATCCATCTAATGCATCTCCTGCACAGGTCACCACTTGGATGGGTGATCGTGTGTGGCATTTACACCAGAGCGCTACCGTGCTTCGGAGGGCACATTAAGCTCTTGCTCCCGGTTCTTGTCTTAGAAATTGAATCGTTAGGCCATGTCGGAGACTTCATGTGGTCTGAAAACTCGGACACTTGAGCTGACCACACTCATACGCAAAAAAAAGTTGATTGTAGTACAGGTAGTACTTTCGTCGCTAAGAAATTAATGAAAAATTCCAATTCTTTGCTGTTGCTACGAAATTTTCTAATATAATATTTTATAACATAACTTCACGCCGTTTAACCCCGAAGGGGTAGGCAGAGGTGTATTACACACCCTCACTTCGTTAGCCTCACACAGTTATGTTTCGGTCCCAATGTAATAGGGGGCAGGCCTATTGCCATCTACCGGGCACATTGTTAAGCGAGCGATAATTGACATTTTAAAACACACATAACTTCGAAAAGGCAGAGGTGTGTGCCGGGGTAACTGGGGATCAAACCCAAAACCATCGTCTCGGCACTACTCGGCAGTCCGTTCCGTACACCACTGGGCTATCGCCGCTGTACTATATCATATTTTATAACATTATAAGAAAATTAAAAAATTACAAATCAATTCATAGTCAACATAATGCCTTAACTTATTTCGTGACATTGTAATTTAATTTCGTAATTGCTATAACTATATTTGTAGGCGCATACGTACATATATTTTTCGGTAGTCAGTCCAAATACCTATAAATAAACTAGAACCTGAGAACGTTGTCCAATCGCATAAACAATCGTCGAGAAATAGAAAACAGATCTAGCGTTTTCATCATCATCATCATCATTAGCCTTTAACAGTCCACTGCTGGACTAGGCCTCTCCTTTGAAAGGAGAAATTGGCCTACTATACCACGCTTGCCAAATGGGTTGGTATAGGGTTTGTATCAAGTTTTCCTTCTCCTACAGTACTGTTCTCTGCATAATATGCTCCCCCCGTCGGCTCTTACGACACCCATGGGATGATATGGGGTGGTGACATTCCGTATTCTTAATCCGTCTCCACACGGAATATAGCGTTATCATCTAGAGCTATATAAAAATAACCTATGACCCATTTATTAGGCCTACCAAAGGACACAAGAAAATCATAAATATCGGTCTAGCCATTTTGGAGCTTGATAACAAACACTTTAACACGCGTTTTCCCAGTATAATTGGTACATGTCACGGGTTTGAACCCATTTACCTATGCATGGAAGTGTGCTGGTAGCTCCACTAGGCTATCGCCGCCTGATCATCATCCTCTTAGCGTTATCCCAGTTTCAATCTGGGATCCGCTTACTAGTCAAACCGGATTTGGCTGAATATTAGCTTTTCCACGGAGCGACTGCCTGTCTGACCTCCGTAACCCGAAGGGATAGCGATATTCCATGGTTTAGACTAGTGCCAGTTTATTGAGAGGTACTGACGCCCTATAACGACTGTCAAAGATCTTCATGACAACTAGGACCGACGGCTTAACGTGCTCTCCGAGGCACGGGACAAGCGATAATTAACATTTCAATACGCACATAACTCCGAAAAGTCATTGGTGTGCGCCGTGGATTCGAACCTTTGCATGGCAGTCTGTGGGTATCTCCACTAGGCTATCGCTGCCCTAAGTAAATAGCCAATATTCTGTGGAAAAGCAAATATTCGGCCAAATCCGGTTAGACTAGTTACCCCAGGTTGACAACTGGGATAACGCTAAGAGGATGATGATGATTGGCTATTTAGTTACTACAAGAACTATTCTATGTCACGTATTTAATGAGCAGTGAATAAGTTTGCGCCTTACCTACTTACTTACCGTAACTTAGTAGCAGAACGTACCTTTGACCAAAGTGCAAACTAAGGTAGGTTAGAGTTAGGGTGAGTGTCTTAGAAAAAACATTGATTTTTATAACAGACGAAGGACATGATATAAACAATGTGAGAAAAAAGACTACAACCAGGCACAAATCGTACACGCCCGTCGTCGTACAAAATGGGAGGCCAGATCAGCATATTGCCGGACACATGTGCCCGACGCTGGTTCATATGGTCTCGTCTTCACAACATTTCATATAGGTAAGTATAAACTTTCTGATCGGATTAATTGGTCTTCAAATATCTAAAAATATCTCTATATCTAAATCTAATCATACCTATGCATGCTTATATTTGTGGTAGTAGGTACCTATTGTGTTCACCCTCACAAAACATAACAAACTTTTCAGAATTACAGGGAACTAAATTCATACATACATAGACTCACGCCTGTTTCCCGGAGGGGTAGGCAGAGACTATGGAACGCCATTTGCAATCATCCTGACATATCTCCCTTGCTTCATTCACTCCCATCAGATTCCCCAGGCACGCTCTTCTGTTCAGGGTACTTCTAACCTGTCCTGTTTTTAGGATGTCACCAATCTGGTCAGAGAACGTCCGTCTAGGTCTTCCCCTTCGTCCTGTCCCATTCACACTTGCCTTAGGTATATATCGGCTTGGTCAGTCTTTCGTCAAACTAAATTCAAAACACTTAAATTCTCCGATTAAAATTTTATTCAAATAATTCATATAAAATTAGTATCGTTTAGTACTTAAAACTAGCTCGTTTATTCATTAACAAAATTAATAATTATAAATATAAACTATACGTTGATACAACGTAATCGCACAGCCTTCTTAATCGTAAATAACAATAATAATAACAAAATACATTTCTTCACGACTTTCTCTTCAGTGTGTAGGCAGAACTGGGTTTGTGATATGCACTAGTAAATGTTTGAGAAGATACAGAAAGATTCATATTAAGGTAAGAATCTAACTGATCTATCTATGTAAAAACTATTTCAATTATAAGAAAACGCAAGAAAGCCTGTAAGTATCCACACGATTTTCTACATTTGAACTATTTCGCCATGGCCTTAGCTTGGGCGCCATTTAACTGTAATACAGGTACCTATTTATATTAAGCAGTCAAATGGATGGGCAATTTTTCTTGTGTCTATTCATATGAGAAGCGAAATACTTTGCAACATGATCATCTTAATATATAAAATCCTTGCGTTACTGACTGACTGACAGACAAGCTACAGCCGAAACTACTCGGCGCAAGAAGCTGAAATTTAGCATGTATGTTCCTTTGGGACCGTAGGGGTGCACTAAGACGGGATTTCCCGAAATTCCCACGAGATCGGGCAAAACGGGAAATTCGAAAATATGTGCGAGCGAAGCCGCTGGCGTCGACTAGTCTTTATATAAATACAGCTGCCTTCATATATTAAAAGCTTTATAATCAGACTTTAATGGCTGCTTGCGTTTTCTCCTACTTTTGTACAATTACTAAGCAACTTTCTGTGTATGGCAGAATCAAAAATGGTTTACAGTAAGCTTCAATCGTCTGTAAAAATATTCTACAGATGATGAGCTATGTAAACGATATTTTTGTTCTACATATGAATGAAGAGAAATTGTGAAGAATATTTTTAAGATCTATTTACCAATAGGTAGGTCTTGCAATTCACGAAATTCACTTTTATTTATAATGACATAAATATCATTTTAGAATGATTTTTATCAGCCTATAGACCCTTTTCTGTTGTTAACGAAATAGAACTTTAAATTGAGCTATAATACGGTTCAAAATTCCTTAGAGCATTAAGATAACCTATAACAAGACCTATACGCTTATATTTCGTTGGAGACGAAATAACACTTTGAGTTTTATAAGAATAGAACTCATAACCGCTTATCTTATTTTCTGTAACAATTTCGTGAATGGCAGGACTAAATACAGCCAGTAAATAATAAGTAATTATGTTGATATTGTAGCGCTGCCATTTTGCGCGGGAACTCGCTGGGTTGTCACTGTGATGTCGTAATGAGGCGACGTGGTACTGTTCTTCTGTTTCTGAACGATATCAGTGCCCCATGCAAACTGGAAGGAAAGGAAGAAAATAATTAGCTACGGTTCTTTTATAAAAATGTATTTGGGCTATTTAGCAGGTAAGCTGGCAACACTGATGTGAAAATGACAGACCACGAAAAAGAGCGACTATCATATAGACTATCTATGTAAGTAGTTCTCATGCCATAACAGGTTCTAAAGGGTCAAGCCGTATTACTAGATTTACACCTTTTAAACCTTTCTCCAAGAAGGTCCTTATTTATTTCAATTTAACATTTGCTCTAACGACTTCTTCTCAACTCATGAGGTAGATCAGCTGTGGTAGAACTGATTTAAGCCATTTTTTATAATAAAGCATACATCATGACTTCATAGCTTGCGAATTTTAGGCATAATCTATAGGTACTAATTTTATAAAGCTGAAGAGTTTGTTTTGAATCACTTCATTGTAATATCGTTCCCCACCTGATTTATCTAGGAAGGCTAAAATATCACGCTATGAGCCACGTATGTATAATCGCGTTCTCAACTAGTACCTATAGGATATAATAATATTGTAGTCGCTGTCTTTAGTGTTATCTATTAAACCATGAATCTATTTTGTAAGATGAAATACTAACCACGACAATAGCGAACAAGATGCCTAGCGTGTACCCGGCGAGCACATCGCTCCAGTGATGCTTGAAGTCGGACACCCTGGAGAGGGCGCAGTACCAGCTCAGCATCACGGCGCCAAACTGCAGAGAGTGACGGAGGGACCGGCTGCCGCTCCATTGCATGCGGTTTTGGAGGTACATCTGGAAGGAGAAGTTTTGTTTTAGAATAACTGATTCAAAGACATGTTAAAGGCTTACGAATACAGAACCGAACAGATTTATGTTATAGGACTACTGCCAACGACAACCCACTGGGTTGTCGTTGATTACAGCACAAAACAGATTCCCAGATAACAACAAACTTGCAATAATCGATTTTAAACTTTCGCGATTTGTATACATCATACAAAATAAATTAGCGGGTCTTAATCGCGTACAATTAATTTATTTAAGGTATAAATACCTATTTGTTTCCGACGTTTCGCTCGTCTAGGAGGTCGATCGACGGTGGTCGATCGACCTCCTAGATACCTGTGCTCGTCGTCATCCAAATCCTTGGAAAAACCAACTTCATGAAAGTTTGTCACAGTGAAACTAGCAAGTTTGATTTAAACTTGCTGCAAGTTTGGCAAGTTTACACTGTTATCTGGGTTACGTAAAGAAAAGAGATGAAATTTTATCTTCTGAAGTGATGATTATTAAACTCTGCCGCGTTGCCAACGTTAGGCAAAGGAACAATAAGGTGTAAATCCTTTGCCATCTTCTATCAAGTCCCGTTGACCAAATCATTTTATCTTCCTCATAGGTAAGGAATCAAAGATTTGAAATAAAGCTGTCTCTCGGAATCTCATGGGGTTTAAAACAATGGTCAAAACTGATGAGATGGTGTTATTGCTTAATCGAGTTGTCCCATACTTGCTGTAATCTGTACGGATCTACTACGTTTTTGTTAAATATTCGTAAGGTCATCTAGTTTGCAATCTAAGGGCGTTATCATACTAGCGGATTGGGAGCGGTTACGGGGCGTGGCGAACGCGCAGCGAATGCGTCGCGAACACGCCGCGGCTGCGCAGCGAGGACTTCGCAGACGCGTGGCAAATACGTTACGTTTTTGTCGCATGTTTGTAGCAAATTAGCGACGTACAATACATCCAGTAACAAAATGTTGAAATACTCACCAGTCGGGCGCGCACTTAATATTTTAAATAACGTCCCTCAGCGTATTGATATATTTAATTGTACATTGGCGGAATTCATAAGAGTAACTTTAATGTATTTATCACTTATGTAGCTACATTGTCGTATTGGGTAGATACCTGTAAAGGCAATTGTATGTTGATATATATAAATAAATAAAAAATAAATAAATAAAATGGATTCCGACGAGAAAACACTGCTGTTGACTTTATTACTTTTAGGTACTCGTTGCGGGTCGCTTTTTACTCTTTGCGCGTCCGCAATGAATTCGTTGCGCATACGCGGCGTGTTCGTCGTGACTGTTGTGAGCCTGTAACGAATTCGTTGCGCGCCCGCTCCGCTTTGAGAACGTTCGCAATCCGCTAGTATGATAAGGCCCTTAGAAGCGCGTTAGGCGGAAAACCGGAATATATATTTTTACCATCTATTTATAGATTCTGCTTGTGTCACTTCTCTATTTTCCTGGCAGGTTCTTATAGGCCATATTGACGAGGTCATACTTTGACGTAAAAAAAGGAAACATTTTCTCTGTCATATTAAGTACCTAGGATTGTAATGTTGAAGGTAGTTTAGTTGCTTATTGGTATGAATTTAATATCAGGCGCATAGACTAATGATTGATCTCGCTCTGTTAAGCGATACCAATCATTTGTCTAGGATCAGGCGCTATTTATATTTAACTTATCATTTGAATGTTGCTGTATGGGCAATTTGACTCCAATTGCTGAGTTTAATTGAGATTTTTACATTAATAATGGTTTTTAAAGTTATAGAATCTTAAAATTAAAATATATTTGTTTCAATACCAAATGACTGCCTCGTTGGTCTCGCGGCATAAATGTGCGCGTGGGATTGGGAGGTCTCGGGTTAGATTCCCGGGTTCCATTAGGAAATTCTCAGTAGCAGCACCGAGTCAGGTAATGTGCCTGGTACGGTAATAGGCTCGCCCGCTATTTCGTGGGACCTAAAAATTCATGGGGAAATGTGGGTGTAATATTACACCTTTGCCTTCCCCTTGGGGGATACAGGCGTGAGTCTATAAAAAAAAATGTATACCAAATCTAAGGTAAAGGTACCTGTCTGGTTTACGAAGCAAGTTTTGATTGACGAGATGGCCGCTAATAAGTACCTTCCGCCATTTTTACAGAATCATCATTATCATTTGCCGATAGACGTCCACTTGTAGACATAGGCCTCCATCAATGCTTACAGAGTTTTAATAGATAGGTACATAATTAACTTACAGCCAGCCAGATCATGGTGAATGCAGCCCAAGCGGAGTGTCCGCTCAAGAAACTCTTGCGCATATCTTCGAACTTATCCGTATCGGGACCAGTGCATGTGTACTCGTGAGGCTGGATGTATCTGTTCTGCCACTCTGGTAGACTGCAGTCTACTGATGGTTGGCAGACCTGGAAGAGAATAGAATGACGTAAGAATTTATTAAAGCCAGCGGTTCCACCAGCTTTGTTTATAGCTATTACTCCGAACTGTCTCATAGTGTGATGTTTGCTTAAACACGTTAATCTCAAGATTAGCGCGTTCAACCAAACGAACAACTTATACAGCTTAATATATATTTTAGTTATTTTATTTTAATTAACCGGTCGTGTGCTGCATGGTGATAGGATGGCTGGTTGATTAAAGCGCCGAATAATTGAAGTGGATATTTAACCCTGCCCTGTTTATCGCCTGTGAACCGGCAATTTGTACCTACTATCTCATTTTTGACATGACTTAAAATACGGTTATGCAGCGCTCCAGAGTATAAAATAGAAGCAAATGGCGAAAATAAGAAAATTCCTCAAATAATCAATAGAGGACATATTGTCAGTTCACTTTCCATATAGTACATTCAATTACAGGGTAATGTGATCCCCCACCTTACTTATCAATAAGTATGATGTATGTTTACTTATTTAACTTGTAATACAGGAAATATCTGTAGTAATAAAGACACAACTAATTGGAGTTATCGGATAAATCATAGTAATTTTTAATAATACGGCGATGAATCGTTATCAATAATTGAATAAATACATACTTAAACGTAAGTGATATGTACTATCAGTGAGTAAACTATACCTATTGCTGGTTTGTGTGTTGAACTTTACATATATTTTTTATTACTAGCAACAAAGAGACAAACCGGTGGCCCACCTGATGGTAAGTGGTAATTCCATAGAGATTTAAGAATAGAGTGGCAGAGTGGAGCCAATTCGTGTCCGCCGGTGGGAGAGAGAACGCGACAGTTAAAGGCCCGCTGCATCTCTCTCTAACAGTACATGCACAACATCAACATTACGCAATGGCGTGCTACCTGTAACTATTATTTATATCAGTTTATTAGTAATCAATAGTTTAAAAGTTGTTTTTATTGATACACGAAGATAGTTTGAACTGACAAAAAAGTTTATATATTTTTAAACTATTGATTACTGATAAACTGATATAAATAATAGTTACAGGTAGCACGCTATTGCGCAATGTTGATGTTGTGCATGTACTGTTAGGGAGAGATGCAGGGGGCCTTTAACTGTTGTGTTCTCTCTCCCACCGGCGGACACGACACAGTATTGAGTTAGGTACTATTCTGCCACTCTATCCTTTATATCTCTATGGGTAATTCTGGCTCATACATATGGCTGTGTGCGATAACACATCCAAGCCGCTACCTATCGCGCGAATGGGAAAATGAGGCAGAAGCAAAAGTGGATGATGCCGCCCTGTTGCGTTTCGTTTCGTGACTGGGCGTGCCATCTCTCATTCACCGAATCGATCACTTATCTATTTGTACTCATTCACTCACTTACCGAACGAAACGCAACGTTATAGATACTGCTATTTTACTATGCTGTGAGAACCCCTTTCACAGTATAGTACTTCCCCGGTAAAGACGGCCCGGCCCATTTAGCATGGCTCTACTATTACAATCTGTGTATACAGGGTGTCACAAGACCCATCACCAAGCCGAAGTCTACTCGTTGTGGACTTCATAACAAGTCATACTAATCAAAAATAATACCTGGGAAACGATTTTTTTTTAAGTTTTCACATTTTTTCACCGCAATTAAAAGCGCACGCGTGCAATCCCCGAAATACCTATTTATCCATGGGGTCATAGGGCATCTAAAGAACATATTGGCGGGGTAAATGCATTGATTTTGTACCTAATTAGAAAAACTCCATACTAACTTTGAGCCTCAATATCTCCTGAACCAGTTATTTCCCAGTTATGGTGCCGAAGTAAAAAATGTTCGTAGTGATTGGTACAACATGGGATTTCAGTTTTCGTTAAGGGTCTTTTTACATTCTGTATATACACATCTAAGTACATTTTTAATAAGATAGGAAACTAAAACTTACAGCTAAGAAATGCGGCCTAGGTCTGCCGATGGTGGCCTTAGAGATGTTGATGGCCAGCTCGACGAAGCAGCAGCCGATGGCGAAGCACGCTAGGGTGCTGTACACCCCTCGGACCCATGAGGGGATCTTGAGGCCCAGGCAGCGCTGGAACTCGGTGTCCTTGCGTAGCTCGCACCACTCGCATATGCAGATCTGTGGAAGGAAAATTATCATGAATTATTACGAGCCCAACTTATGTCCCATTGCTGGGCAAACACTTAATTTTAATAATTAGCTTTAGTTTGTAATTAATTTTTGTGAGAAAGAAAGTATTGGCCCTTTAATTAATCAAACAATTTCGACGGCCAGGTTTTAAACACCTGAAACGCGAATTTTCTTAGATTTTGAGGCAGTAATTGATATTGTCATGTGATATTTGGTCGACAGGAAAGACCAAACTCTATCAAAAAGATCATCAATACTGTTTGCCGATGATATTTCTATTATAATACAAAAAAAAGAGAAATCTATAAATTTTGACACTATCCTAAATACAGCAGTAGAATCAGTAATGACTTGGCTTCACTCAAATAATCTTTTGTCAAATATAGACAAAACTAAATTAATACAATTTTCCAATTATAAAACCAAACATGAGTCGGTGAACATTTCATATAATAACAAAAAACTAAATAAAGTAACGGACACAAAATTCTTAGGATTACATGTAGATCAATATTGCAAATGGAAAACGCATGTTAAAAATGTATGCATTAAATTAAATAAATTTGTATTTGCTCTTTGCAACTTACAACGAGTTGCCGGAAGACCTGCGGCGCTTATCGCATATTATGGCTATGTCGAATCTACTTTGAGATATGGACTATTGTTATGGGGCAACTCGCCGGACATAAGTAAAGCATTTATAACTCAAAAAAAATGCATACGGGCTCTGTTCAATATGGGACCATTAGACTCATGTAGACCTATATTTATAAGAAACAATATACTAACACTAACAGGATTGTATATATTAGAAATCTGCACTCATGTTAAAAAACATTCAAATGAATTTATTGGGGCACGAAATAATTCAATATTAGGTAAACGGGACCCCACGCGGTTATTAATGCCTGCCTGTAAATCTGCATTGTTCCACAAAAATTGCTGTCATGTGTATAAAGGTATTTAATAAGGTACCCAAAGCTATTCGGGATCTTCCGTTCATGAAAATGAAAAAGCTATTAAGAAACTGGTTGATTCAACATTCATTCTACACTATTAAAGAATTCTTTGAGCTTAAAGGTTGATGTAATAATTCTACATTCTATACTATGAATTTGACATACCTACCTCATCTAATTTTCTATGACATATTGTAATATAATATTTTAGCACTATATTCTATATTTTGAATTTTATGTACGGCTTACTATTATTGAAATTTTAGTAATATAATGCATTGTATATGGACATGTATGTGTTAACGCATGAAAACTGACTAATAATTATTTCATATATTTTGCATGCCTAAAAGGTAAAATGTGACGAAACTATATTACCCATAACACCTGAATCTGTACCACATTTTCTGCAAATAAAATATATTTCATTTCATATTTCATTTAATTTCATTTCTTTCATTACATTTCATCGAATTCTCTCTCGTCTAGTGGACTCGCAACGCAACTAACATCGATTCGACTGAAGTTGGTATTTCTGTGGCTGTTTCATTTAGGGTGTAGACCGAAGACTCAGCCATCTAACATTTTAATATTGGTTTTAATAGTTATGCTGCCTCCGGGCAAGAGCAAGAAATTGAAGAATTGCCGGGTCGGGTAAGAGTGTTACTGGGTTTTTCCGAATACTCAGTAGCAGCCCGGCGTCTGGTGATGTGCCCGGTAACGGCAATAGGCTCACCCCCTATTACGTGGGACCTAAAAATTCATGGCGAATTGTGGGTGTAATATTTACACCTCTGCCTACCTCTTCGGGGATACAGGCGTGAGACTATAAATAAAATAAAATAAATAAATAATAGTTATGCTAATTAACTCCTACATGCTAACTGGACTAGTGATATCTAGTCATTTATGTTTGGCGTGAAGAGGGCTGATTAAAAACTGTTGCCATTAACAACTCTTACTATTGTTTCATACTTCCATCTCACTTTTATTATATTACAGTTTTTTTTTAATTGAACGAAAAATAATCTTGTTTAATAATTTATTACAGGTAATAGGATGTAAGATTGATGTATATTCTTTGTTTACAGAAAGCATCGACCACAAGACCGTGCGTGGCTTACGTTACTTCTCCTGCATTCAGTTAATAGATTTTCTTATTATTTTACTTCATTAGGCCTCATATTAACTTAACCGCTGGACCGTTACGATTAATAATACATTTTTGTTTAAATAAAAATAGAAACTTAATCGTGATCGAAATGTTTTTATGCAATTTACTTTGACTTAAATTAAAATGTCATGAGAATCTTTGAACAATAGTATTTCAGGTTCTATCGAAAACAGAATTTTGGGGGAGTTGAATGGCGTGATGACAAAAAGGTAGGTCACCTGACAATTACACCAATACGAGTTGCCAGAAGTGCTTCTGAAGTCTTTAGAGAACGTTATGGAACACTGAGATATATGCAGGTTTACTCGCGATATTTTTATTTAAGTGATAGTAGTCGCAAAATGCACGTCAGGACGTAGCTGTAACAGCCTCTGCTACGACAGTAAACAGTTCAATTATTATGCGATCTAAAAACTTTCAGTCGCGTTGAGATTTGTTTCTGGAGTTGTTTCACGTCATGAAAACTGCCTAGGGCATAATAATTATATCTGGTAACAATGGCATCCACAGTAAACACTAAAATAGCTTTAAATCATCAGCTATTTGTTCAATACAAGTCTACACCGACACCTGACCAAGGCACGTTTTTAGACAGATGCTGCGTGCAAACAATGGTAGAAAAATAATTGAATATTGTCTTAACGAAATGGCCTGTGAATGGCGAGTGTTTTCCTCAGATCATCAACAGTTATTGGTTACTAACAATGGGTGATTGAATTGATAAATACGAGTGGAGGATCTGTTTATAGTGGTCGTTGTTTGTCAGGGTTTTAGGAAGATATTAGCGGTTATGATTTCATGTTGTGTTTTTTTTTTAATTATCATGTTCCTATAAGTCACTTTCAGTAATACTGCTAGTATTACTGAAAGTGACTTATAGAAAGGTTTATTATTCTGTGGAACCCCAAAATATCCAAGTAGTTCAAGTCATTTTTGTCTATATGGCAAGACTAAAATATCCATTATTACCATAGACTAATGTTTGGTCTCGCTCAAGCGATACCAATCATTTGTCTAAGATTATTACGTTGTTTGAAAAACTTCAATCTAAGCGTTCAATGAAAAGAAAAAAAACAGATCATTTGAGAATCTTATTTTTTTTATATAGACTCACGCCTGTATCCCCGAAGGGGTAGGCAGAGGTGTAATATTACACCCACATTTCACCATGAATTTTAGGTCCCACGTAATAGGGGGCGAGTCTATTGCCGTACCGGGCACATTACCAGACTCCGTGCTGCTACTGAGAATTTCCTAACGGAAAAACCCAATAACACTTTTCCCGACCTGGGATTCGAACCCGAGACTTCCCAATCCCACGCGCACATTTATGGCGCGAGACCAACGAGGCAGTGAGAATCTTAAAAAGTATCATTACGTGTGTGACTGCACAGCTAAATTTACTTTTTGATTAATTCAACCATATCATCATCAGCCTACCATAGTCCGCTGCTAGATATGGGCCTCTGCAATTGCACAATAGGCAGAGAGATGCTATATCTCCGAAACTGTTTACCGCTGCGCTGGAAGACGTCTTTAAGCTTCTGGACTGGGAAGGACTCGGCATCAACATCAACGTACATCACTCACCTTCGATTTGCAGAGGATATCGTAGTCATGGCTGAGACCATGGAAGACTTTAGCACAATGCTCGGGGGCCTCTGTAGTGTCTCCCAACGAGATCGAATCAGAAATGAGGAGATCCGCAGGCGAACCAAAGTCACCGACATAGCTCTCCGAATAGTCAGGCTGAAGTAGCAGAGGGCAGGGCACATAGCCAGAAGAACCGATGGCCGTTGGAGCAGAAAGGTTCTAGAGTGGCGGCCACGCACAGGACTTCGTAGCAGAGGTAGGCCTCCTAAAAAGAGGACTGACGATCTTGTTGGGGTCGCGGACAGCGGATGGATGCGGGTGGCTCAGGATCGGTCTATGTGGAGAGCCTTGGGGGAGGCATATGTCCAGAAGTGGACGTCTTTCGGTTGATATGATGAATTGCACAATACATAATCAGAATTGATTGGAAACTAGGATTCTCAATTCGTCTACATAATATGAATAACACAAGGTTCCAGGGCCATTAATAGTACTTACCTTCATAATGAAAATAAATCAAGTTAGTTACTCTCCAATACATGGTTATTAATAACATTTCTGAGAACATGTAAACATGTAGATTGTTTAACAATTTTTCTCTTCGGAATGCGTGACAAATGTAAAACTGTTACATTTTCTCTGTATTGAGGGAATAGTTATCGCTATTCGTTTTGCAAGGTTGTTTAAGTATCAGAGCAGTATGAATATTATGTAGTATAAAAGTATATTAACTTAGAAACATCGTCAATCGTTGAATATTTAGTTATTTTGACTGGCATTTGAAATAGTTATATATGTCTATTTTTATTGATGAAGATAATACTCTCAGTAATATTCAAGTATGTCGAATTATATTGCTTTATAACAAAGCGTATTACGTGGTTAACTGTTATATTTAACTTTTAATTACTTCAACATGCAATGTTTATCATCATCATCATCATCATCAGCCCTGTATATAAACAGTCCCACAGCTGAGCACGGGCCTCTTCTCACTATGAGAAGGGTAAGGCCATAGTCCACCACGCTGGCCTAGTGCGGGTTGGCAGACTTCACATGTCTTTCGAGAACATTATGGAGAACTCTCAGACATGCAGGTTTCCTCACGATGGTTTCCTTCACCGTTTAGCAAGCGATAATTAACAATTTGTTGAAATGTTTATCATTAATCTTTAATTATGCAGACGGATGTTGAAACAAACTTTATGACCAAAAATATGTCAATATTTTTTTTGTCAATTCGCACGTGACATTCGGCAAGTCACATGGTAGATATAAATTAGTCTAACATAATATTCTATTATTAGATTTTTGACACCGTATGTCAAATCAAAAGGCTAATTTCGAACTCATTTTAAATTAGAAATAGTCGAAAATCGCCTCTCCAAATGTGTAAAAATAACATCCATAAAAATCTACTTAGTACATACCGTCAATTCAAGAACTAAGATTAGAAATAACTAGAAAACTTGCATAACATGGAAATTTTCCACATTTCAGTTCACAATCGCATTATCCACTTAATATCCGTACAACTACTTCACGAACGATATTAGAGCACAATAGGAAAGGTATATTGGTACGTATTACGATCTGTTGTATACTACGGAACACAAAATAACATGTGGATTGCGACAATTTCTTTCAATTGTTCAATGGATTAATGATTCTCTGCTCAGCAGACAATGTGTAAATAGATGATAAGGAATTTGAAACGTTATATCAGACAACAAGCTGTGTTTATTCCCTGCAATCACTTGAAATAGTTGGGAAGTTTGTAATTAAAGAAATACATACAGAAGGACTGAAGCCCCAGGGACACAAACTATTAAAAAGCTAAGCTTAAGAGATTTCTCATGTCTGAAATTAGACATTTACGCTATCAATGCACTTTTGTGTATCTTATACTTTAAAAGATATTATTTGATAATAGTCTGTCATAATCTAAACTTGCCAGCCAAGCTTAAAGAAGTGTCAATCAAGGCAGTATTTAAGCAGACATCCATATTTACAGAACATCTCTTGACTTAATGAGTAAAGCCTGTTTAAATACAAATACACGCCAAGCAAATAAATCTGCCCTGCCGTCAAAAGCGATAGGAAAATTTGCATTCTTATCTCAGTTGACACTAAAACAAGTTAATCCCTATGTAACATAATATTCCAATAAATGGCAATACTACAACTTATGTTTATGAATATGCAGTGGAGATCTGTTGCTAATAGAGCTATGCTAAATAATTGTATTGCAAAAAATCTAAATTCTCTTATAGTCGAGAATTGAATCTTAATTTTCAATTAGAGCAAACAAAACTACCCATAACAATATATTAGACATACATACATACATACATACATATCGTCACGCCTTTTATCCCCGAAGGGGTAGGCAGAGGTGTATTTCTACACCCACTTTTCGCCAGATATACTTTAGTCCCACGTAATAAGGGGCGAGCCTATTGCCGTACCGGGCACATTTCCAGACTCCGTGCTGCTACTGAGAATTTCGTGGCAGAAAACCCAATAACACTGCCCGACCCAGGAATCGAACCCGGGACCTCCCGATCCCACGCGCACATTTATGCCGCGAGACCAACGAGGTAGTCGTATAGGGTTTGATGTCGAGTTTTCCGTCTCTACGCAAATATGGTATTTGTATCGTGTTATCCCTTAGTCGCCTCTTACGACACCCACGGGAAGATAGGGGGTGGTGACACTTGTATTCTATGCCGTCAACCACACAGCAATATATTAGAACGTAGAAGAAATACTGAATATCATACTTTATATAAGCTAGGCAACCATTGAATCGTATAAACTAACTTGTTATTTATAGTCTTATTGAATTTCAAACAAGCTATGCGTGGTTTTCTCTCAGCTACAGATATTCATAGAAACCTAAGATGTATTTCCATAACATCTTATGTAATAATATTTTTTATTACAGTATTATATTTGTATAACAGGTTAAACGGCAGCGTTTGATTGCATGCTCTAACGCGTATTGCGGTTGTTGTCTAACGAGATTGTATTGTACCTATATAAGTTTTCTCATGCATATGTTATCTATACAAAATATAATGTACAGTGTGCTTAAATTTGTCACCAATTGTTTGAGGCCACTGAACTTTAAGATCTGACACGTTAGGAGTGCCTCAAGGGATTCCGCTTGTACCAATATATGTTCCATTGGTAATAGTTGAGCAATCCGAGGATGACTAATTATGATAATTGACTTAGAGCATTTGATATTTACATTATAAGGATTACACGCATATTTGAGCATTGGCTATGTAAAAGCTTGTGTAATAGTTGTCTACTCACGGCTGCAATAGGAAGAAGAAGACCGACGAGTCTCAGGGTCAGAACAGTGACTGTGTCAGACTTGTAGGGGTACATGAGGCTCTGGTCTCCGCAGAAGAAGCCCCTCTGGAACGGCTCCCAAGCATTGTTCGTCGCATATATCCCCAAAGTCACTGTAACAAAGATAAATCAAAATTAATTGATTTAAGTATAGGTATTAAATGGTGAACGAAAACATCGTGAGGAAACTCGTAATATTTATTTTTGTCTGAGAGTTCTTCATAATACTCTCGAAAGAAATGTGAAATCTGGACCAGAGCGGTGTATGGCATAATAACTTCTTATAGTGAGAAAAGGCCTGTGCCCACTCATGCCCAGCAGTGGGTCGAATTATATACAAGGCTGATGATGATAAAGTATATTGTCACAGCTGAAGCTTAACGCCATAATTCATACAAATATAAAATTATATATGACTGCCTCTGTGGTCCAGTGGATAGTGTATGCGCCTGCTGATCGGAGGGTTCGTTTCCCGGGTCGGGCAAAAGTGTTACTGAGTTTTTCTGAATTCTCAGTAGCAGCACGGAGTCTGGTGATGTGCCCGGTAACGGCAATAGGCTCGCCCTCTACTATATTACGTGGGACCTAAAAATTCATGGCGAAATGAGGGTGTAATATAATAACACCTCTGCCTACCCCTTCGGGGATACAGACGTGAGTCTATAAAAAAAAATGATATCCTCTTTATATAACTACATCAACTTCATGGCGAAATGAGGGTGTAATATAATAACACCTCTGCCTACCCCTTCGGGGATACAGACGTGAGTCTATAAAAAAAAATGATATCCTGTTTATATAACTACATCAACGCTGAGAGGTTTTATACACGAGTCATGTTGCAATGCCATATTTATGAATCCGTTAACTGTATTGATTTCCACCTAAACGGTATCTGCTTACCGAATAAAGAATATGAAATGGAAATGGTTTGAAATTAAATATTGATGGCGACTATCATCGGCATTTATATTTATTTTGGTACGACTTCTTTAATTTCATAGTTTGGATAATGACTATTATTCAATTTCATGGTTTCTGTGATTTATTCGGTATTGAGATGCTTTGGATGTATCTAACTATGGCATTTATCACATAAGATAAATTTAACATTAACACTCCAACTAGATCTATAATATTTCTATTGTTGTATGTATGACGACCGGTTGCCGCGGTAGTGTAAGCGACTGCTACGCCGAAGGTCGCGGGTTCGATTCCCGCTCAAGTCAAACATTTGTGTGCATGAACGTGGATGTTTGTCTTGGTCTGGGTGTTTCTATGTATAATATGTATGTATTTACAAAAAAAAGTATATATGTATGTTTTGTTATCTAGTACCCATAGTACAAGCTTCTGCTTAGTTTGGGACTAGATGGTGTTGTGTGAATGTAGTAGAATATTATTATATTATATTATTATTATTTAATATCCTAGTGCAGCAATGAAGAAGACTACCTTAAAATAGTCAACGTTCCCAATATCTGTACTAGATGCTGGGCTAATAATAATTTAATAAATCTAATTACGTCTGATGGAAGTGATGACGTCAAGCATACCGACATATTCTTTTTGCGGTTGAACGTGTTCCGATTTACAATTATTTGTCAACAATTGAACTGAAATACAAATATTTGTAAAATAAATGGTCAATGTCCTGTATGACGTAGATTATGGCTCAGTGATTAATGCAATATATCACGTACACATTCATGAATGACTGCCTCGTTGGTTTCACGGCAAAAATGTGCGCGTGGGATTGGGAGTTCTCGGGTTCGATCCCCTGGTCGGACAAAGTCTTATTGAGTTTTTCGGTTAGAAAATTCTCAGTAGCAGCACGGAGTCTGGTAATGTGCCCGGTACGGCAATAGGCTCGCTCCCTATTACGTGGGACTAAAATAAATCTGGCGAAAAGTGGGTGTAGCGTTATACCTCTGCCTACCTCTTTAGGGAATATAGGCGTGAGACTATGTATGGATGTATGTATGTACATTCATGAATTTAAAAAAAATCTAACGAAGAAAATGATTCTACTATATTGGAGATATTGTAAGAGTAGCATCAATTGTTTATCTTACATAAATAAATTTATAGAAACTTTTATTTAGAACGTATTTCTATCAGAAGAGATTTTCAATGAAAATTGATTACTTGAAAAATATTACTAAATGACGCCTTGAATCTTAATACTAATCAAATGCAACAAAATTATAATATGCAAGTAAATGCAAAATGTATTGTGCGTAAAAATTCGGTGAGATAAATGCAACATACTGTGTTACAAATGCATAAATACTATTCACAAAACATGGCAACAAAACTACGCTACATAACGATACAAGGAAAATAAATACTTTCCTTCTTTTCTAACCTGAAAGAGAACTGGAATAAATTGGATGAAGGTAACAGTCTCTAATTTTAATTGTCTCTTATCATTCCTTTTTTATAGATTTGTTTCTTTTACATATTTATAGGTACCCATTTTTAAGTGTCACAATATGTATCTGTTCTGTCGTAAAATTAATTACTAAGAATAATATTATAATGTTTGTTTTTAAAAGGTCATATTATTTGCAAAATAACTGGTTTCGTATTGGTTTTAAGTCTCCATGTGTTGGCACGTGAAAATCTCGGTTGTTGACACACGAGGTCTGCGCAGTCGCTAATACAACGTGATTAAAAGAGTTGCGATACAGATTGCAAAAAATTAAAGACGCTAAATGAGTTCCGTAGGAACTTTTACTCTAAAGAAAAGCTCAGTAAGGTTCCTTATATTAAATCACCAGAGTAAGCGTTTAAATGTCGTGGGTATGTTGTAAAATTACAATAGGTAGGTATATACAATATTTTTTTGCTCTACATATCCATATTTGCTCTATTTATGTATGCAAAACGGACGGTCAATTTTAAAAGTACCAAAATATTTTACCGTGCTCTCCCCAGGATAGAGACTGTTGATGTCGACTAATCTATATTAATTTCTAAAGCAGGCATGCAAACTACCACGCGTATGTTTTAAAACTATGTTGTAAAATTAAATCACTTGTGAAATGCATAAGTGATATGTAACGCGACAAGAAACAGGAAGGTTCAGGAAGTACGGTTGTCGCGTTCCTTCTGTATGCAATCGCCTAAACACGTGATTATAAGCACGTGTACGAAAGTAAGAAGTCTATTTTATTCCGTGGGTATCGTAAGAGGCGCCTAAAGAACATTAGCCCACGCATAATAGTGCCTTCGCAAAGGGGCGGAAAACTCAGCATCAAACCCTGTACCGTGGTATAGTAGGTCAAATCCTCTTATAATCTCACAGTGCTACTGTGTGGGATATTAGGAGTGGCCGATGTCCAGTAGTGGACTGTGAAACGCTGTACAGGAGTAAGAAAACAACTAAAAATAGTACGTTTTCTACGCGACATGTGACAGTTCAGGCAGTATACTGCTGGTTGTCGCACTATGACTGTTAGTGTTATTATTATAATAATAAAACAAATATTCTACCACATTCACACAACACCATCTAGTCCCAAACTAAGCAGAGCTTGTACTATGGGTACTACACGATGTATAAACATACAAACATACTTTTTGTAAATACATACATTTGTATTCGTATTCATTTCTCACTTAACCCTATACTGATATGCAAGATGATATCAACATTAAATTAAAAGCTATATATTTTTTTAAATTGATTAAGTGATAAAATAAGAAATATAATGAGTTTTTTTTTAATTACTGGTTTGTCGCTCTGCAAGACGACTCGTTTTTTAAACAAGTGTAATAAAATCACATTCCAGGTAGAAACAAGAATTTATTGTTTATACTTTATGTAAAATAAGTGTATTTAATATATATATTTAATAAGATTATGCGAGGCTTGAAAACGAGGAAAAATATTGGCTGCTTTACCTACTTACAATTGGGATATAATGAAATATAAATGAAACATTATACTTATGTATATACCATGTACATATTTTAAGTTAGTGTTTTCCGGAAAAGTATGTACTCAGCCCAAGATATAGACGCTACCTATAATATTTATTTTACAAAATATACTAAAAACTTTTTTTCTATTAAACATTTTCTTTAAAATCAGCATTTCATAGGATAAAATGTGTCATGACCGAAGGGTAAGCTACTTTTTAGGTTATAAATAAAGTGCATTGACCTTACGCGTCGACTGTCACGTTGTTATGCTATCGTCGACTGTCACGTTGTTATCCTATGAAAAATTAATTTTGGCGAAAACAAAACTACGAAAATATTTTAGTTCTCTATAATGTTTTCGAAAGACATGTGAAATCTGCCAAACCGCACTTGGCCAGCGAGGTGGACTATTGCCTTACCCTTCTCATAGTGAGAAAAGGCCCGTGCCCAGCAGTGGGACAGTTTAAAGGGCTGATGATGATGATGATGATGCATATAGTTTCGAAACATTTATTTTTAGTGTGCAGTAGGACATAGATTTTAAAACCAGGAACAATGCAACTTGACGCGAAATTATCTCCTAAACCGAGATGCCGATCAATCATCCTACCTGCTACGAACTACTTTGCCCAGTCAAAACACGAAATGCCTAGCACATAGTTAAGTGATTATCTAATCCAGTGAATTGTCCACTTTGACGCGTTAATAATTGAGAGATAATGATCCCACAATGTATACGCACCGTAAACACTGACCAGTCATAGTGGTTTTACGGTAATTTACTGATTTACCGGTAATTGTAATGATAACATGTCATTACCGCTTGGATTGAAAAGGGTTTTTGCTATAATGTTTGAAAATAGATGTTCAAGAGATTTTAATGTTATTATAGACTATTTTGTTTGTACTTTGACGTTACAATAGGTTACAGAACTTACAAACAGTCAGAAACATTTATTTATTTATCTTTGACTTAATATCTTTTAATAATTTTTCAATCGGTATTAATATTGTAAGGTTAATTTTGTAAGGAGAGAAGCAAGACAGCCACAAAAGTACTTCTGAAGGTTATGGGGGCTGACTCAATAAGCTAAGAAATCAATCTCTAGGATAAAATAAAAAAAAAAAACATTTCAAATAAAAAAGAATAGTGCGAGATTTCCAACTGCTGAGCAAGAGATCGCAAGTTCGACTCTTGGTTCTGCTATTTTTCGAACTTATTGATCTTAGTTTACTAATCAATTCTTTAGTCTTCAAGTTAACAGAAAAGCTAAGTTAACCCTTGTAGAAAATGTTTTCTAATACAAGGGTGTTTATATTGCCCAAAAGTCGATATAAGAAAATAAAATTGGACTGACAATTTGTTCGTTAGCAAACAAAAATGCATTTTTGTTTGCTAACGAATAAATCAACGGAATAACGAAAAAAAAGCAGCGAAACAGTATCTATCCAGGGTTAATGGTGATGGTGATAATATACAAAATATGTAGTTATAAGCATACGTTGACCGAATCAGACTAATAATGAAGTAATTCCAAATTAAAATTAAATGAAGTACTTACATGCAATTATAATGAATCCATCCACCACGACCTTCTTTATAATGAGGAGAGACTCGTCTTCCCTAGACATCTTTCTTCCTTCTTTATCAACGGGTCCTTAAAAAATCACTGGTCAAATATCGTCGAGAAAATTACGATATCTTTCGATATATTTGCGATATTTTCACGCGTCCACCCCACAGCGAGGCGTCGTATAAACTGATGCCAATTGACAGTATACCGAGTTTATATACCAGGCCGTTATCTTACCGGCCAGTACCAATGACGTAAAGGAGCCACAAACAGAATTAAAAAAATGTTTAGACTTAGGATACTACCGGGTGAATCGTTTTGTTTTGAAAATGGAAGATATTTGCGCTATGACAAATATCTTTTGTTATATTTATAAGGGTTAGAAGTACTCTAAACAGAAGAGCATGCATGAGAAACTTGATGAGATTGAATGAAGCCAGAGAGATATGTCAGGATCGTTGCAAATGGCGTTCCGTAGTCTCTGCCTACCCCTCCGAGAAACAGGCGTTAGTCTATGTATGTATGTATTTGCGCTATGGACGATTCACCATGCCTATCTGTAGTATTAATGAGAATAAACGGAGGGTTGTGATGCTGTTGACGGGGTTGCGTGTGCTGACCGCGATTCGCGTTTCTAGGCATCTACGGGACATCACGTTAAGGACACCAGAAGTTTTGAGAGTAAAATCCCAAGTATTTTAAGAGAAAGTCTCGATCATTCACCACCTGGTGGTGAGGCGAACATGAGGTGACTCCACCGCTACGGGGCCTGGAAGTTCACTGATGTGACTTCAGTGTGCAGGTCTGAAATGATTTTAGGGGAGAATCTCACACACTTACGCCGGCCCCAAAGTCTAACTATTAGACTAGTGAAGGAGACGAGTCAGAATAGGAATTCAACGTGAGATAAGGATGGGGTTGAGAGCCGAGAGTTTTTTATTTGTGCTATTGCAATGCCCGACAGGGTAGACTGTTGAAACAATATCTAATTTTAAGAACACATTTCATGTACCTACACAGTTTAAGCAATAAATGTCTTTGTCTTTGAGTCATGGGTAGAAATTGGAACACTTTACTAAGAGCTTTTTTTTTTATCTAGCTCCACAATTGTTACTATTGTTTTTTTTTATAGACTCACGCCTGTATCCCCTAAGGGGTAGGCAGAGGTGTAATATTACACCCACATTTCTCCATTAAATTTTTAGGTCCCACGTAATAGGGGGCAAGACTTACTATTGTTGTAACTAAAAAATATCATTCAGAAAAAAATCGCTTTAAGCATGACCTAACTAAGTTAAGTAACGCTTGCTCGGAGCGCCACTTGAAGGTGGTACAATAGAGCGCTACCATGCTTCGGAAAGAAAGGAAACTGTGCTGGGCATATCCAAGCTCAAGCTACTGGTTTTATATTTTTTATTTATAGACTTACGCCTGTATCCCCGAAGGAGTAGACGGAGGAGGACACACATATTTCGCCATGAATTTTTAGGTCCCACATAATAGGGGGCGAGCCTATTGCCGTTACCGGGCACATCACCAGACTCCGTGCTGCTACTGAGAATTCGGAAAAACCCAGTAACACTTTCGCCCGACCCGGGAATCGAACCCGGGACCTCCGATCAGCAGTCGCATACGCTATCCTACGCTACTGATTTGATTTGGATAATTTTTTTTGTGTCGAATAGCCCATTTATTGAGGAAGGCTATAGGCTATATAACATCACGCTCTGAGCCATTGGTGTGGAGTAACAGCCCTTTATAACGCGGGTGTAACCGCGGGCTCACCTAGTATTACAATATAAAGCTTAATAATATTTACCCGATCATCGACTTTATAACATTGTCTGAGGCAAAAATAAGCACAAACTTATACCTTGCAACCAGCCAGTCAGGTTCTCAAAAAAAAAAGAAAACAAAAATATTTTTTTTTAGGGCAGATAACAAGTTTTAAATACATTTTATGCAGTATTAGGGTTATCGGCAATTATACTAATACTAGAGGATACCCGCAGCTACACCCGCACATTTATTCAAATTTAACCGTTTCTGCCTGTTCCCGTGGGAATTGACGACTGCTTGACGGCCGGTTGGCGTAGCGGGAGTGTCAGCGACTGCTACGTAGAAGGTCCGCGGTAAGTAAGTACTGTTTATTCCGTGGTCGCGGGTTCGATTCCCGCTCAAGTCAAACATTTGTGTGCATGAACATGGATGTTTGTCTTGGTCTGGGTGTTTCTATATATAATATGTATGTATGTTTATCCATTATCTAGTACCCATAGTACAAGCTCTGCTTAGTTTGGGACTAGATGGTGTTGTGTGAATGTGAAAAAAAAATAAAAAGCAGGAAATCCCTTCTTAGTGCGCCCTTATGTACATGCTAAATTTCAGCTTTCTGCGCACAATAGTTTTGCGTGTACCTTGTCCGTCAGTCAGTCAGTAACGCAAGAATTTTATATAATAAAAATATACTGGCTGTTTGGTAATTCGACCTACTCCTTGAAGGAGGTTATATTTGAGGTCATTTGCAAAAATTTGACTCCTGTCAACTAGGGGTCCTAAATTAACGGTTTCTGAGATATCGAATGCTAAAGATTTTTTTGAAATTTTCCACCTTGTCATCAAAATAATCGAAATTAAAAAAAACTACTCACTTTTTGGCTCTAAATTGTTCTTTTATGGAAGGGCTGTTAACTAGCAAGAAATTTAAACTAAAAATTCTTTGAAAATATCCTAAGATTTAAGAAATTAAGGGTCCTAATTGACGAAACTTTATATAATTCTTACTTATTGTTATGATTGGAACTGGACTTGCCAATCAATATTTTCAATATCTTCCTATGATGGTGACGCCGCACTACAGCACCAAATGAGTACGCCAGGTGTTCCCATAACCTTTTAAGCCTTCTATCACATATCAAAGTTATAGTGAATGGGACAGGACGAAGGGGAAGACCTAGGCGGAGGTTCTCTGACCAGATTGGAGACATCCTAAAAAAAGGACAGGTCAGAAGTACCCTAAACAGAAGAGCATGCATGAGATACTTGATGGGAGTGAATGAAGCGAGAGAGGTATGTCAGGATCGTTGCAAATGGCGTTCCGTAGTCTCTGCCAACCTCTCCGGGAAACAGGCGTGAGTCTATATATTTAGTATATAAGTTATTGTTTGTCGTCCAACTCGTAAAAAAGGGGTCGATAATTCGAATCCAAAACGACGCTGTCAGACCTTCTAGATAGTCCTCCGAAGAGGTACACCAACGTCGGTTTGACTGTGCCAGCATGTATGTTGCAGATGCAATGAAGCTAAACAGGAAACAGAAACAGGAAACAGGAAGACATTCTGCGGAGTAATCAAAAAGATTCTACTATTTCAGCTTGACTAGTGGTTGACGAAGAGAGACGGTTGCTAAAAACAATAGAATATCGGAGAAGGAAGATGATTGACCACCGACACAAGACAACATCTTCAAAATAGTATTAAAAGGGAAAATAGAAGGAATAAGAGGAAGAGGACGACTTCGGCTTAGTTATGTGGCACAGTTAAAAGAAAAAGTTGAGGTCGGGTCGTCTCAAGAGGTCAAAGAAAGGGCAGAAAACCGTAAGAAATCGCAATTGCTCCACCGACAAGAGCTAGGCTAGTAAATGCAAGTAGAGGAAGTGATAATAAGACTCGGCATATCTCGATGGAAATGGTTTAGAGACAAGAAAATGCAAAAGCGCAATTCTGGAAATTCAAGGATGAGCAAATTGTAATGTAAGAAATTATCTGCTTTTGTAAGATACTAGCTTGTATGTTTTCCACTGTCACAAAAGTCGACTATTTTTGTAAATTTCAAAAGTAATGAAACATTGATGGTTTTCCATTAATTTCTACGTTATGTGTAGTAGTTATACTTTTTTTTATTAACTTTTTTTTAATTTTAAATAAATTCAATTATATATCAGAAAATCATCCATAAATGGCAAGTTTCGTCATTTCATCATCATCAGCCTTTAACAGTCCACTGCTGGACTAGGCCTCTCCTATAAATGGAGGAATTGGTGTACTATACCACGCTGGCCAAACGGGTTGGTATATTTATTTATTTATTTTTATTTATAACTTCATACACAAAACATGTATAGGCGGACTTAATGCCTGAGGCATTCTCTGCCCGTCTACCTTGGGGTGATGCAGAGATAGAACAAGGTAGGTGCAAATTGAAGTAATAAGAAACATGACAATTCTTAAGTATTATTATAAGTACTTAAAAATAAAAAAACATAAATGCCCATACATAAATACTATTTAATATAAAAAAACATAGAATAGTTATACTAAATACATAGAATATACATATTATAAGTACTTACATAAATATATAATATAATAAATACAGGAGGTATAGGGTTTGTATCAAGTTTTCCGTCTCTTACAATGCTGTTCTCTGCATAGTATGGTCCCTCTGTCGGCTCTTACGACACCCATGGGATGATATGAGGTGGTGACAATCCGTATTCTTAATCCGTCACCACACGGACGATATCGTTATTTAAAACCTTTTATTTCTGAAATCTTAGGATATTTTCAGGGATTTTATAGTTTAAATTACTTGCTAGTTAACAGATCTTCCATAAAGTAACAATTTAGAGCCAAGTATAAAGATATTTGAATTTTGTTTATATTGATGACAAGGTGGAACATTTCAAACAAATCTTTGGACCCCGATATCTCAGAAGCCGTTAATTTTGGACCCCTAGTTGACGGAGGTCAATTTGTTGCAAATGACCTTAAATATAACGTCCTTCAAGGAATAAGCCGAAGTACCAAACCCCCTGTATACAGATAATTTCACAGAATGACTAGTCTTTTAAGCGATCGCCTCGTTTCTTAACAAAATGTACTCATTTTGTTAAGAAACGAGGCGATCGCTTAAAATTCGCTACCTCATTACGGTAGTAAGACACGCACGACTAAGGAAAATACATGAAGCAAATAATATATTTGCGGGTAGTCGGAAAACTCGACATCAACCCTTATATCAACCCGTCTGACCATTGTGATAGTAGAGGCCAAATCCTCCTTTATAATTAGGGGAGGTCTATGTCTAGTAAATGACTTTGAAAGGCTGCATGCAATTTGCTTATATAACTTTCGAAGAGAGTAGCAGAAGTAACTCTATTCTTAGACCACTTTTGACAGAAGTTTAGCTTCTTCCTAGGGAAGCGAATAGAATTGAAGCCAAAATCTATTTAATGTATACGACAAGCACGCACACATGTAAACAACTATCATGTGCTAATTTCGTTCTGAATTATTTCAAAATGAGAACAATTTCTATTTTTTACTAGGTAGTAGAGCCTTGCTGACTTCAGCATGAATGGGCCGGCTCGACCGGGGAAGTACTACCACAGTCAAATAATCCATACAGTCGTTCGACGAACGCGTCTAGACGGGTCAATCGTGCGGGGGCCAAGAGGTGAGACGCGGGAAGAGCGGTACCTAGTTACGTATATCGCCTTAGTTCGTAACTAGGTACATGTTTTTGGGGGCTGGCACGTGCTTGTTTTTTGTTCGTTACTTATTTATTTGCTTATGAATATTAATTGTCCGTATTTATGCAAAAAGGAACCACACGACAAATTTCGATTTTTGCTTTTTTTGAAGAATACTAATTTAAAAGTGATTTATTTTCTTATTCAAAAAAGATTCACATGATTTTTACCTTGGAAACAAGTTTTACAAAAAGCAAAAAGGAACCAACAGCAAAAACACACATTATATATATTGCAAAACCGAACCACAGCACCATGGGACTCGATTGTTCAAACAAATAAACCATATTTATTCCATGTCATTTTATACAAAACAGATCCACAGACACTTGGTACCATTATACATTAAAAATATTTCTATTATTAACAAATATATAATACACAAAATGGAACCAAATTTCTATGGTACCGTTCTGCGTAAAATAAATTCATAATTTAATGACTAATATTTTTTTTGCAAAATGGAACCACAAGCATTAGGTTTTACATGTATAAATAAATAGTATAAACAGCAGAACCACAAGTGTGTGATTTCATTCTACTGCAGCAGACGTAAACTTCAAGTTCGAAATCTTGCTGAAATTGAGAGTTTCTACAAAGACCTGTACGTATCACGGAAGTCTAAACTCTTGAAACCAGACAATGATGACTATAGAGCCCAACTCCCGCGCCAATACACGGAGGCCATCCCTGATGTCAACCAAGGCGAGGTAAGAGAAGGTCTCGAGCAACTTAAGAACAACAAGTCTCCATAGGACGACGGAATCATCACAGAGCTCTTAAAAGCAGGAGGGACTGTAGTCCTGAAAGAGCTGGCGAGCCTCTTAAATTCCGTTATCCATCAGGGCCTTACAGTTCAGCATGGATCGGGAGTGCGGTTGTTCCGTTCTTCCAAAAAGGTGACAAAACCTCGCTGAAAAAATGTAGACCTATTTCAATCTTCAGCCACCTCTACAAGTTGTTCTCGAGAGTGCTAACAAACAGCCTCACCAGAAAACTCGACTATTAGCAGCCACAGGAACTAGACTACATCCATACTGTTTCTCAGATTATACAGAAGACCAATGAGTACAATAAGCCGCTAGTATGGCTTTCATGGACTACGAGAAAGCCATTGACTCCATCGAAACCTGGGTGGTTCTGGATGCTCTGCAGCGGCCTCATATCGATTGGGGCTACATTGAGGCATTGACATGTTTGTATGATATCGCCACTAAGACCATCCAACTCTAGCCTCCTCGACGCGATTGCGATGAGGTGTGAGGCAGAGAGACGTAATATTTTATTCAGCTCTTCACCAACGCACTCAAAGACATGTTTAAGATGCTGGACTGACTTGGACGGGGCATAAACATTAACGGCGAGTACATCTCACGCCTTCGGATTGCTGACGATATCGCCATTGTTGCGGAGTCCCTGGAAGAGTTGAGCGGGATGCTCCACAGCCTAAACGGAGCCTCTCGACGTGAACTTGTCTCGGCATGAACTTGAACAAAACCAAGGTTATGTTAGACGAACACATCATGACGGGATCGGTTTAAGTCCGCGGACGGATGCTTGAAGTTGTTCAAGAGTATATCTACCATGAGCAACAGCTTGTTATCTAGCTTGGTAGCCATAACTTTGAGATAGAAATCGATCGTAGTGTCCAGTGGGGTTAGGGAACGTTTGGCAAACTACGTCAAGTTTTCTCTTCGCCCACATGCCCACCACAATGCCTGAAGACCAAAGTCAACAACCAATGCGACCTTCCTGTAATGACGTTTAGTGCCAAGACGTGGACACTCACAGTGGGACTAGTCCACAACGGAACGGGCTATGCTTGGCGTTTCATTGAAGGATAAAATCCGCAACGAAGTTTTCCGATAAAGAACCAGAATTATACCGACATAGCTCACAGAAAAAGTAAGCTTATGAGGCAGTGAACTGGTCATATCTGCAGAAGTACTGATAGCCTATAGACCAAGCTTGTTCTAGAGTGGAGAGCACGACTCGGTAAGCGTAAGGTAGGGCGGCCCCCGGTTAGGTGGACTGACGACCTGAAATCGAGGCTAGGATGGAATGGATGCGAAAGGCTAAGAACCATGTCCTGTGGCGCGTGTTGGGATAGGCCTATGTCCAGCAGTGGATTGCTATAGGCTGCATATCAAAGGTTTATTACGATAATACTTAGTTTCATGTGTATCGGTAAATCCATGGCAATACCGATATACATGAAACTAAGTATACCTAAGTACTAAGTAAAAAGAACCATGTGTTGTGGTTCCTTTTCGCGTATGAGGAAATCTATTAGTTAGTAGATATTAAAAGGAACCACATGCACATTTTCTTAATTATCTAGAAAAATTAAGAGTATCCAGGGCAAATTTATATACACATACTTAAATGAGTAATTTATCAATACATTTATATAAAATAAATGTAATATTTTACTTAATCTCACAGAGCTGCACATGTTTTTGTAAATCCATTGATATCTCAGAAGTACGTTTTTGCTGGGTGGTTCCTTTTTGCATAAATACGGACAATTAAGATAGTGCATACGACTTGTGCTGTGAGACATTGCAATTTTTTATGCTGTTTAAAGATTTAAATAAATAAGGATTTAAAAAATCTGCGATTTCATCAATTTACTTATACCAAAAAAGAAAATTTCATTAATTATAATTATTTATATTACTTTGAAATGTTTGTACCTACAACCACTTAAAATAATGTGCACATTCCTACTAATCTACTAACTTTTTACAATATCTCATGTCTGGCCAAATCACAGAATAAAGTAGCAATTATTGTACGTAAACAACATGGCAGACGTAAGAAAATATGCGTTGTAAGGTAATATTCGATTCTGATGTGATTTTAATTTCATTCAATAAGTACCTAGTACCTTCGCATTAGGTAAGTACACTATCACATATTATTATGTATTTTGGTAACGGCGCATCCTAGCTCAAAAGTAACCATATTTTTGGCCCCCTTTTATAAACCCCACACATGTTCTCCGTAATGTCATAGCCCGGTCACCCATCTATAAAATGACCATGATGTCTATTACCTTAACGTAGTTTGCACGAAAAAAATCTGCAAAATACTTCATATCGATAGCATAGGCTCTGCAAGCTGATCCCAAGGTTACCCATCTATTAAACCACCGCTATGTCAATCGCTTTATTTTAACTTGGTTTGTACGAAAAATGCTTTATATTCTTAACCGCCTCCCACGACACCTGCGGGATGAAATAGGTGCTGACTGACATTTTGTATGCAAATCTGTCACCGCACGAAAAATGCAACGTGTTTTATAATAATTATTTATCGTCAATTATTGTAATATAATAAACAAGCTATTTCCCTCGGTTTCACCCGCGCCCTGAGGGAATTTCTTTGCGTACCCGGTTAATTTTTAGCCTAAGTTACTCCTTGGTACATCAGGCCAGCGAGGGTCCCGTCAAAATAGGTCCAGCCGTTCCAGAGTTTAGCGAGAACAAACAGACAGACAGACAAAAAATTGTAAAATTTGTCATTTCGGTGTATGTACCGTGTATACATATGCATTTAGTAAAAAGCGGTTATTTTTATATTACAAACAGACACTAATTTTATTTATATGTATTGATAAGTGATTTACACTATATTATTCATGTAGCGTAGCAATTGTAATATTTTTCTAAAATAAATAGACGGTGTTTGAATAAGTAGGTATTGTTTACATGTGGCAGCCCTAGCCTACTTACCCTTGTCTAGACGTTGTCGACTTTTTCTACGAGATCATCTTCAGCCCCTTACAGTCCACTGCTGGACTAGGCCTCTCCTTTGAAAGGAGGAATTGGCCTACTATACCACGCTGGCCAAACGGGTTGGTACGGGGATTGTTTCAAGTTTTCCTACTCTTACAGTGCTGTTCTCTGCATAGCATGGTCCCTCTGTCGGCTCTTACGACACCCACGGGATGATATGGGGTGGTGACATTCCGTATTCTTAATCCGTCACCACACGGACAAACTTCTTTCTACGAGATCAAAGGCGTCAAATTACTGTATGTCTTTATACTGTGGTACTACCCTCTCACAGAAAATCGACGTAAAGTAACAGTACCTAAACTGTTGCGTTTCGTTCGGTGAGTGAGAGTGCCGGAGGCCCTATCCCCTATTCCTTCTCGCTCATCCCACTCCTCATCCTATGCCTTTTCCCAACCCCAAGAGGCGGCAACGCACTTGTGACTCCTGTGGTGTTGCTTGTGTCCATGGACGGCGGTAATTGCTTACCATCAGGCAATCCGTCTGCTCGTTTGCCGCCTATTAACATAAAAAAAACGATAATAGTTTGGCAGTGAGAAATACTCTCCGTTCCACTTCGCTATAGCTTTAGGCGCCGGCCCTTAAAGCAACAACAACACATACATACATACAAAGACTCACGCCTGTTTCCCCGAAGGGGTAGGCAGAGGCATATTAAACGCCCACTTTTCGCCAGTGTTTCGATCCCATGTAATAGGTGGCGAGCCTATTGCCGCTTATTGGGATATTTTGTTTGCCAGAGCCTCGTCCGTTGATCGGCAGGTGCACCACTTGCAGGTGAGGTTGGCTTGGGACCCTAAGTTCTTGGTAGGAACCCTATGCACCCTAGCAACAACAAACAACTGCTAAACGCAGTCCAAAGGAATATTCTACAGTTCTTTAAGACCAGTATCAGGATATTAATCAGGGTAGTAGGCAGTCGTAAAAGCTGTTGGCAAATAAGGTCATTACTATAGTGTGATGACCTTTTTCCTAGCCTTCTTATCAACTGTCTCTTAACAAAAATATATACTTGGGATAGGGACATTTTACTTATTATCACTACAACGCACGTTTACAATTATTATGGCTCGATCACTATCAGCAGCGGCGGCGATTTTGATGTCCATGGCGCGTTCTACACTGGCCGCAGCGGAGCAGAGCACGACATGTACATCGAAATAACTGCTGTTCTCGTCCGCCATTGCTGTTCGTGAACGGGCCGTCAGGCTCCATGCAAACATTGCACTGCACCCTTGGTGTAGTGGTTTAAGCTGCCACCTCGCCGCTTGACACTGCGCCGAGTGTTGTGGGTTCGATTCCCACACGAGGCAACACTTTGTGTAAATCGCAAATTGTTGTTTCGAGTCTGGGTGTTCATTGTGTCCGTTGGTTGTATGTTTGTAAAGTCCCCCGCGACACAGGATTTAGTCCTAATGCGGGAGTTGTCTTTTTTCAAGATGGATATCCTTTTTTCTAGATATCCAGACAAGTTTGAAGTAGCGAGTGGCTGTCATGGAGTCGCGAGTACATGCACTCGCACGCGAGTACACTCACTAACAGTTTGTGGCGTTTTCATACATAAAGTATTAAAAATTCTGTGACCCGCTTGTCTCCGGCCACTGGTGGTTTGTTCGCGGATTAGGCAACTAGAATAGATATTTGAAACATGCTATCTCTAATAGCCAAAGCCATCGGTAAATAGAGTATTGTAAACAGGCGTTAGATATGTGGCACAAAACACACACATAATAATTGTAAAAGGCGATACGCTTCGGATCGCTGACACGTTTGACATAAACAAATGCTACTCGTGGTGACGAGGTTGTTTTTTTATATGGCAGTGCAAACCCATAACATCAACAGTGATAAAAATTAAATCAAGAGCGAGTCTACCTCTGCCGCAGTAGAGGTATCCACTAAACACAATCATTATCCTATATCCCTAACTACATACCACCAGAGACTAATACCACTGTCACTTGTTCGCCAGCATAACTAACCTTGTTTTCTATAATGTTTGTATAAACAACAAAGTTAAATTTGCCGTTTTTGAACGTGTGCTATATCTTAAAAACTGCTGACTACATATCGTTATTTTATTATCTAATAAATTTTCGTAGGGAGTTTTTTTACGATCTAAAGCATAATATATTTTTTTAGATTTATCACTCTCTTACTTTAAAAGTTAGAGGGGGGAGGGACACTCATTTTACCACTTTGGCAGCGTCTATCTTTCAAACTATTGTCTTTGATGAACAATAGTTTCATCATCATAAACCATAATTATTCATTATAAACTATACTATCAACTATCTCATATGTCCTTTCGATTTTACAACGAATTGGATATTAAGATTTTTTTCGAGTTTCCTACACTACGAAGGCTTTAGTGGTGCTCTGTATTCTTTTATAATATGTAAGTATAAGTCGCAGCCAGCTTAATCAGTCATTCAATTAATATTCTAGCCGCTTTATTCAATTCCTTTCGACCAGATTATTCCGAAACTTTTAATCAAACGGCTGATTAAGCTAGTTTACTGCGGAATACATATTGAAAAATATTTAACTTCGTATTAGAAGTTCAGGCTCTGCTATCATGACCGTGTGTGAATTGCCTCAATTGTATTGTTGTTTTATGGCTATTATTAGTCCTATTCCTATTGCGTCCTACCCCTTATGACTTACGGTAACGAGACGCGGACACCGACGACGGTGCGACTGGTCCACCATTAATGTCGCTCAGCGAGCCAGCGAGTGGGCTATGCTCGGAGTTTCTCCGAAGGATCGAATTCGTTATGAAGTGATACAACTGTCATCATCAGCCTCTAAGAGTCCACTGCTGGACTAGGCCTCTCCTTTGAAAGGAGGAATTGGCCTACTATACCACGCTGGCCAAGCGTGTTGGTATAGGGTTTGTATCAAGTTTTCCTTCTCTTACAGTGCTGTTCTCTGCATAATATGCTCCCTCTGTCGACTCTTACGACACCCATGGGATGATATGGGGTGGTGACGATTCGTATTCTTAATCCGTCACCACACGGACAACTGAGAACCAACGTAATCGACATAGCTCAAAGAATTAACAAGCTGAAGTGGCAGTGGGCTGAACACATTGGCTCAGATCCGATAACCGTTGGAGTAATCCTGTTCCAGAGTGGAGACTGCGCCTTGGCAAACGTAGTGTAGAACACCCTCCGGCTAGGTGGAGTGACGATATACGCAAAGTGGCTGGCAGCGGCTGGACACGAAGAGCCGAAAATCGGGCTCAGTGGCGTGCCATTGGAGAGGCCTATATCCAGCAGTGGACTCTTGCAGGCTGATGATTATGGCTATAATCTGTGACATAGCAATATTTTTCTAGAACGCATCTTACGCGAGCAACTACATTCCAAAGTAATGGCAGTCAGATAATTTGTTTGTCTGGATGTTTTCCATGTAATATTTCCCATAAATGTTAATATGTAATAATTGCTAAGAAAATTACAAGTGCCCACGTGTAGTCTTGGGATCACATTCCAGTCGTTCCTTAGTTTAAATCATCTCATCATACCTACCTATACTAAAGCGTAGTTAGAAAAAAAATCAAGTTAAAAATCAAGTTGTTAGTTAGTAAGCTAGCGATAAAAATATCTACGTATATGAAGCTAGACAAATTGATTATTTCCAATATTCTGGGGAGACTCTAGGATGCGGTGTACCCACTGACTCGTAGTGCCTTTCAATCGCAAAAGTTTCAAAATATTGAATTTATTTAAGCCTTGTCTTCCCAAAGTAAGTTGTTTCAAAGTCAACGTCAAAATTATTAATCACGCCAGTCACTATGTGACGCTTAGGAACGTAAAATTAGTTACCTAAATACTTACTAAATGGTTCTACATTTAGGCCCTTCTCTCACGAAGCTATTCAATATATTATATTCAATATCTGAGATGCAAACCATGATCGAATACTGGTATGCTACTCGTTTCCGCACACGGTGCCACGCAATTGTGACAATTTTTTATCATTTGAAGAACAAAATTCGTACGACGATGTCTAGTGACTCTTGCGATGAAGTCAATATTCTTCTGTAGGTATTTACATTACAAGAATAAACAAAATATAAAAGAAGGTTCTGGGTGCATCCGTACATCGTCATATTGATATTTATTTCAATCTCAATCCACGCCTTTTCTTTAACATCTTTTCTTGCCTACTCTGGCAGCTTATAATTTATACAAACATGGATAATTTTCTACCTACTGGACAAAATTAATATTTAAAGTTTGTTCCGTTTCCATTTTGTAATGCAACGCGTATACGACTCGGGTAGCGTGCAACCAGCAAGATGGTAGCGTGCGACTTATGTCAAACGCGTCGTAGACGCGTCTTATCGTGTGATAAACTAGCTGAATATGTATGGCGGCTACTCACAAGCGACACGTAGGATACACGTACGAAACACAAATCGCTAGAGAGTCGCTTCGTGAGAGAAGGGCCTTTCACTTACAGTCGGTTCCAATATTTGATCTATCCATTTATTTAGGAACTAGAGATACCTACATATATAACATACTTTGTATGGAGCGTATGTCAAATATTTATCTCTAGTAGCCGTTAGTGTCACTATAGTAACGGAGCCCATGAAGGGGTTTCGGGATTTACTTGAGCACTTCAGATGTTGATAGCATTCATGTCCAACGTATTTTTAATAAAGTAGGAACGTTAATCTGATTGTTTGCTTAGTGGAGGTGGTCGTACGAAAGATTTTACTATGCAAAAATAAGAAAATTAATCGAGCGTGGCAGATTTTCTTAGGAGATGTTAAGGTCGAGCGCACGCTGGGTGGAAGCTCGAGGAACGCTGACGCCCAATGTGAGGTCGGTCTAAGTGAACCTAAAAAAAGGCTCTCATTGAATAATCTTACGATTTGGGTGTTACGCAAACTCGTGGTCACTATTAGAACGTGCAAAAAGAATTCGCCATTTTAAGATACTCAAGCGCGTCAGATTAAGATATATATGATTCATCCTAACGGCCTAGACATGCTTTCTCTTAATCTGACTATTATCTGGAGAGATAAGTGCAACAGCCACACCGATGAAACGGTATACATTATTTACATTTTGATCATTTTGTCATCTTAGCTTTGCACCTCAATAGGTCTCAATGACGCTCGAGTAAATTCCGATTTAGCATCCTGGGCTCCCCTACAACTATGTTGTTCGCAATGCAATGGGGTAAAACTACGAGAAAGAACGAGCGATAAATAAATTGTTGAGTTCGCGTAATGCCATTGTTCTCTTTAATGGTAGTAGGGTTTCCTGAAACCATAGGGAGGGTATAATAAATATATGATTAATATACCAAACTAATATATTTATGAGTTATACAGTAAATTTACTGACGTGTTGGATAAACCACTCCCATATAAGTATATTATTACTAATTTTACAAGGTCATCTAATTCCAAAGTAGGCAGAGCCAGAGATGGTAAGCAGATAACTGATAAATCTGTATATATAAAATTCTTGCGTTTCGTGTAGAATTCCCACGGGGTTGGGAAGAAAAAGAACAACGAGAAAAAAGTGCGGGCGTAGGTTGGCATCCTCAAATACATACCTATAGTTATTTATTCATAAAAAAACTCTAGCTTGTATAAAAATACCTTTACTGTCAAAAGCGATCAAGTGTGTAACTATTAATATTTGTATTATTATAAATCGCAAAAAAATCATTGCATGGAAATCCTCAAGTGTTTACCTACCCTACCCTTTCTTTTTTTTGTGTCGGGTTGGAAAATCCTCATGGAGTCCCTCCGCCCTGGGGGAAGGGCGAAGGGGACTGTCAGACTCTTACTGACTAAAAACCAACCCGTGTTCCTCACGTACCCGTGTGTCGGAGGGTTGGGTATCACTGAAGCATTCCTCGCTACACCCCGACGGGTATTGGCCCGCCAGATGGTCAGGCGGGCCCCGAACAAAACCCCCTTGGCGGCGGATGAAGGTGTTGGGCTCTGCCGCCAAAATACTCAGCGGCCGCAGAGGATAGGGAGGACGGCAACGCAACACCGCATCTCCTCTTCCTCTGCGGCCCCACCGCGACGCAACGATGGTGCGCCCCCATTTGGTCGCGGGAGATAGGGCGCGCGGCAACGCAACACCGACACGCCTCTCCTCCCACGACCGCACCCGACTGCGAGGGACAGAAGAACTGTCCCTCGCACCCGCTCCTTTGGACGCATCCTGCGCAGGCCTCCGTCAAGCCCACGCGGAGCGTCCCCTCCTGGATCCCTCTTAGCTTCACCGCGGGTGACCAATCCACGGTTACTAAGCCCCCACACCACGACAAGGTGGAGATCCTACGGGGGGGTACCTACCCTACCCTACCCTTCTCATTATAAGACTATTTAAATAACTATTTAATATAATTTATAATATAGTCTATTTTGTCTCCATTCAAAAAATATTGTTTTGTATCCATGGTGCTCCTTTAGTTTGATGGTTGCATTTGTATATGTGTAAAGAGATCTGCGATGTTAGATATTATATTGCTTGTCCTCCCTGTGGGATCTCCACCTTGTCGTGGTGGGGGGGCTCAGTAACCGTGGCTTGGACAGCCACGGTGAAGCTAAGCGGGAACCCGGGAGTGGACGCTCCACGTGGGCTTGGGTGAAGCCTGCGTAGGATGCGTCCAAAGGTGCGGGTGCGGGGGACAGTGCTGTCTGTCCCTCGCAGTTGGGCGCGGTCGCGGGAGGAGAGGCGTGTCAGTGTTGCGTTGCCGCGCGCCCTATCCCCCGCGATCAAATGGGGGCGCACCATATGATCCGTTGCGGTGGGAGGCAGAGGAAGATGTGATGCGGTGTTGTCAGGTTGCCGTCCTCCCTATCCTCTGCGGCCGCTAGATTTTAGTGCCTGTGGACGGCGAGCGCTAGGGGAGCAGCCCTAGCGCCGGTCCGCCAAAAAAAAGGCAAGGAGGCGGCGTAGTGTCCACGCTGCCTCCCAAGTAGCATAACAAGGGGGCCCGCCAACACCAACGGCGGGCCAATCCCGAGCGGGGTCACAGAAAAGTATACTATCCGCGTACCCGCGTGACCCCGCCGCTACACGGGACCCGGAGGGACACCGCGGTGGTTTTAGTGGGTATGCCCCGCCTTTAAGGGGGAAGCCTTCACACACCTCCTCCGCCAGCCCAAAGCCCGGTCCATCACAATCTGGCCGGGTTGGCGATCCCCGAACACCTTTAGGGGAGAGCCTCCACACACCTCCTCCGCCAGTCCCAAGCCCGGTCGATCACACTCTGGCCGGGTTGGCGTTGAGTTGAGATGGCTCATAAGGAGAGTTTCCACCGTTGTCAACAAAAAAAAGATACATTGCTTGTGCGGGCGTAGAGCAATCTCACTTGAGCCTAGTCTAGGGAGTCTCGGTTCAAACCCACAGTGCGTAGAGACATCTTGAAGTTGAGAACAGATTCAATAGTTGATTATCTCTTGCTGAACGATCAAGGAAAACATAGTGACGCATTTCTTAGTCATTTCTTCATAATGTTCTTGTAAGAAGTGAAGTATGCCATCTTGCATTTAGCCAGCGAGGAGAACTATGATGGCTATTGTCTCTAACTCTCATTATAATAAGAAGTGCGGCAGATTATACCTAAATAAGTCTGGTGATTATCTAGCTTTCGGTAGCCTAAGACCGGCCTCACATGGGGCGTGCGCGTTCCTCAAGCTCTGTGGTTCACTTTGTGCGCTCGGTGTTCACTCTTTAGTACAAAGTAAACGCCGGGCGCACGCCAGGTATACACCGGGCACACGCTCGAGGAACGCACAAGCCCAATGAGACCTGGTCTAGCTACTATTCGCTGGTAATGACTACCGACTACCTACCTTATTTATCCACAACATTGTTTAAATTCCCCCTTCATGCGATTCGAAAATACATACGCGAAACATATACGTCTATAAAAATTTCCTACGCACGGCAACAAATAAAAGGATATTACTGTAATTATTTTCGATTTGGCTACGCATCATGTATTTTTGGTCATTCCAGTAATTGTGATGTTTAATGGCATTCCCCATCAAGTCCATGAATCATGCTCTGTAAATGTACTCATATCACTATAGCTATACATAGAATTGTAAATGCTTTCTCCCTTGTGAGGACACTTGCGGAGCCTCGGTTGCACCCGCGTTAATGAGGGCTACCGCTCCGCACTTGTGGCTTAGAGAGTGATGTTATATAGGTACAGCCTTCCTCAATAAATAGGCTATATTATCAACTACACAACATTTATTATTTAAATAGTAAAGTTCATGAGATTGGCGCGTTCAACCTAACAATGATTTTATTTTATATACTCCCGTCTTTATTCCCGAAGGGATAGGTAGAAGTGTAAGATTACACCCACAATTCGCCATAGACTTCGTGCTGCTACTGAAAATTCGGAAAAACTCAGTATCACTTTTGCCCGACCCGGGAGGCGAACCTGGGATCAGCAGACGCATATGCTATCCACTGGACCACGGAGCTCGTTACCTGATGAGGACATATTCGAGAATTCGTAGCGGTCAACGAATTCTCGTAGATCTGCTACAAGATCTTGGCAGTACCCGGAACGATATACGATGCTCAAGAACATTCTAGCCGACCCTGTTATGTGTAGTTAAACTTTATAGCATTTATGTTCTAAAAAAAAAAGCATTTATGTTCGTTCATATGATTAACCATGGGTACATAGTTATTAATATATATACAACAAACAAATATATTACGAAACCAATTTAATAGGTAATTAATAAACCACCCGTTCGTAACAAAATAAATAATTGACCTATGATAGGGGTAAACCAGAATTTGTACAAATAGGCTACGTGTATTTTGCCACACTTCACGTTTATACCTATACACCACTCTACCAAGAAAGTACCGGGAAAATATCAATAATACACAAACTATTTGTTATTCATTTGACTGCCTCTGTGGTCCTGCGGTAGTGTTACCGACTGCGGATCATGAGGTCTCGGGTTCAATTCCCGAGTCGAATAAAAAAGAGTAGTATTGGGTTTTTCTGTTAGGAATTCTCCAGTAGAAAGTTCGGAGTCAGGGAGTTGGCGGTGTCACACCTCCGTGCCTCGGAAAGCATGTTTAGCTGTTGGTCCTGCGCCCAGTCTCTCTCCGGTCGTTTCGCTGGTGCGTCCCATCGTACTATGTGAGTGAGGGAATAGAGAGTGCACTTGTGTACGCGCACACACTTGTGCACTATAATATGTCCCGCGCAGATGGCAAGTCTCATATATAGACAAGCCGCCGTGGCCGAAATCGGTCAGGAGGACATTATTATTATTATTATATTTGTTATTCATCCAAATTAATATTATGAAAACATTTTTTAAACGCTGTTTCCTGAATTGAGTTCAGTTCTCGCCGCGAATTCTCCTTTATGTCTTCTACCGATTGAAAACGGGTGCCACGAAGTGGTAATTTCAGTTTAGGAAAAAGAAGTCGGCTGGAGCCATATTTGGTCAATATGGTGGTTGCTCGATGGTATCTGTTTAGTGGTTGGTCAAAAATTCGTTCACAATAATGACCTTGTGCTCCCTTAAACGCCGCATAACGCTCAAATAATATTTCTTATTTACCGTTTGACCTTCCGGCAAGAATTCAGAGTGCACAATACCGCGATAGTCAAAGAAAACATTCAACATGACTTTGACTCTTGAATGAAATTTAGCGTGGTTTTTTTCAGTTTCGGTTCAGTTGGAAGGCGCCACTCCGAAGCTTGTTGACTATTTTGAATTTCAAACACGAAAACCCACCTCTCGTCACCAGTAACAATGCCTTTCATGAATGTTGGGTCGGAATTGACTCGTTCTAGCATGTCTTCTCTAAATTCAGGTCTTTTGGGACTAGTCAAGCGGTATGTTTCATACCCAAACGATTAGTTAAATTAAAATAGTACGGATCGACTTGTGAGATACAGAAAGTTCGGCGGCTATCTCTCTCAAAGTTGAATGAGGATTTTCACTTTTGCGATGTTAACTTCAGTTGCAGACATTGATGGCCTACCAGAGCGAGGTAAATCTTCCGTCACATCTCGACCGCTTTTGAACGCTTTGTACCACTCATAAGCACGAGTTTTTGATAAAGTCGATTCACCATTTCATTGACTCCGAACACGAAATTCCATTTGCGATGCAAAATTTAAGACAAACTCTTTGTTCGATGTTTTTGTCCATTCTAAAATTCGCAGTACACACTAGATATGACATAACTAAAAACAGCACTGTATTTAATATAAATAACAGATGCAACTCAAACTCCGCGCCAAAATGGACAACAATTTTGCCAATCTAACAAAAAAGAAAAAAAAATTGGAACCATAAACAAATAATCTATTCCCGATACTTTTTGACTGAATTAATTACAATTGTTACTTCAAATCAAATCAATCAGCCTATTGCAATCCACTGCTGGAGATAGGCTTCTACTAATATGCGCCACAACGATTGGTCTTCTCCTTTCCACATCCAGCCCGCTCCACCCAACTTTTTTAGTATGTTTTTTTTTTACGTAGACTCCACTCCAAGATTCGTTTGCCTCATCGCTCGTCAATCCTACGGCAGATGTGGCCAGGCCATTGCTAGTTCAGCCTGTATGTAACTGTTACTTGCCAGCTTTTTTAATTTTTTCGAAGAAGAAATACCGCATGACAGTTGAACCCACGATATGTATTGTCACCGAAAGCGGCGTCATCATCAGCCCTTTATACTGTACTGCTGGGCACGGGCCTCTTCTCACTATGAGAAGGGTAAGGCCATAGTCCACCACGCTGGGCTAGTGTGGGTTCGCAAACTTCACATGTCTTTCGAGAACATTATGGAGAACTCTCAGACATGCAGGTTGCCTCACGATGCAGCGAAGTTTTCCTTCAGCGATTAGCAAGCGATAATTAACAATTTAATACGCACTTAAATCCGAAAAGTCATTGGTTGGCCGTGGATTCGAACCTGAGACCCTCTGCGTAGCAGTCTGTCGGTCTCTCCACTCAGCTATCGCTGCTTATTAAACCGCTGCGCTATAAATACAGTGCCGATCTTTATTATGTAATACACAATTACACAGTATTTACAAGATCTGCCTATTTGTTTTAGTAGTCACGTCAAGTTTATGGAAGGTAATATACATTTATTTCAATAGTGCCACTCAGAGCTAATCTCTAGTATTGCAAACATTTCAATTATGTACCTACTTAAGGCACTGATTGACAAGGTTTTCAGATAGCTTATTCACAGTTTCCAAAACATTTTTTCCGATAATATGCACCTCAGATTGCTTGAGAATTAGGAACTATCTATCCCAAAGAAATGGGAACCTCACTACAAAGCGATCAATTTTAAATAACAATCATATTTTGTGTATATAAATTCTTCTGGTTGGCTGACAGACAACGCACAGACAAAATTATTGGGCACAAGAAATGAAATGCTGATTTTTTAAATTTTTTCATAGTAATAGGCGGCAAAAGAGCAGACGGCTCGCCTGATGGTAAGCAATTGCCGCCGCCTATGGACACAAGCAACACAACAGGAGTCACAGTGCATTGCCGCCCCTTGGGGTTGGGAAAAGGGATAGGATGAGGATTGGGATGAGGGAGAAGGAATGGGGATAAGGCCTCCGGCACTCTCACTCACCGAACGAAACGCAACAGTTTAAGTACTGTTACTTTACGTCGATTTTCTGTGAGAGGGTAGTATTTCCCCGGTCGAGCCTATACCCTGACCCTACCTGTGAAATTTTACATGTAGTATTTCCCTACTATTTTCTAGGACTAGAGTATGCCACAGCTACACATTTTTTGTTAAACTGCACTCCTACAGTGTCGAAACAACATGCCAAATGTTAGCTTCTGACAATGAATACAGATTAACATAGAAGCGCAGTTCTTAAGGATTTCGTGTGCCGATTCCAAGTGGGTCTCCAGTTTAGTTCGTAGTTGGCGCCGTTGGCGGCGCTGGCGTCGTTCTCCGTCTCTCTTGCTCTCGTAGATAAGATACACAGGAGGAACGTTTGTCTCTCTTGCTCTCCTAGAGACAACTGTCACAGCGCGACTGCCACGCCGCCAAGCGGCATTTTGGGTCACAGAAAGTTTGTCTTCAGAGCGCCCATAGGAAATGCGCCTCTATGTAAATATCTGAGCTCTTTGCTTCTGGCGCCCAGTAGTTTCGACTGAGCGTTGTCTGACAGTCAATCAGTTATTTTTTTATTTTTTTATAAACTCACGCCTGTGTCCCCGAAGGGGTAGGTAGAGGTGTAATATTACACCCACATTTCGCCACGAATTTTTAGGTCCCACGTAATAGGGGGCGAGCCTATTGCCGTACCGGGCACATTACCAGACTCCGTGCTGCTACTGAGAATTTCCTTACGGAAAAAAAATCGGGCAAGTGCGAGTCTGACTCGCGCACCGAGGGTTCCGTACGCATTTTACCTTATTTGAGGTTGAATTACGCTAGTCCTCTAAATCTGTATGAGCGCCCATACAACTTAGAGGACTATCTTAAATGGAGTCTACTATGTATGTATGGGGACACCCTTAAATTTTCCACTTTTTTATTTTTTGTAATTTTTCCTTTATTTGTGCTGTAAGACCCTGCTTTTGGCCAAATTTCGTGATTCTAGTTCAACGGGAACTACCATATAGGTTTTCGACCCAAAACCTATAGGGTACTTACGGTTGACCTAGAATTGTCAATTTTGGTCAAAACCAAGGTCTTACAGCACCAGTAAAGGAAAAATTCCGAAAATTAAAAATGTTGAAAATTAAGGTTAATTTTGGTACTTACAAGTTTTCGCAAAAATCTAATTTTGACCATATCTTTTTATTGGGTTGACCCAGGACCCTGATTTTCATACACCTAATAGCAACCATAGACCTCAGGATCTGGTATAAATTTCAATTTGCTAGGTCCACCCGTTCCTGAGAAAATCGGTGGTGACACACGGACAGACAGACAGACAGACAGACAGACGGACGGACAAGAAAGTGATCTTATAAGGGTTCCTTTTTTTACCTTGAGGTACGGAACCCTAAAAACCAATAACACTTTGCCCGACCCGGGAAACGAACCCGAGACCAGTATATCTGTATAATCTATGCCGAGACCTCCCAATCCCACGCGCACAATTATGCCGCGAGACCAACGAGGCAGTCAATCAGTTACGTAAGAATTTTATGTAGGTATAAATCAAATAAGTATACTTAATAACCAGATAAACTACTACAATATACATTGATAATAATGTTAGCTTAGTTAGAGTATATTAAACACTTGAAGGCTAGACGAATGAACTGGGATTAAAATATAATGGCTTAAGTGCACTCTATTAGACTCAAGGGTATATGTTTACGTAAGTAACGAAAGTATTAGTACGTTGCTATTACGTAGGTTCATCATCAGCCTTTAACAGTCCACTGCTGGACTAGACCTCTCCTTTGAAAGGAGGAATTGGCCTACTATACCACGCTGGCCAAACGGGTTAGTATAGTGTTTGTATCAAGTCTGCTTTCTCTTAAAGTGCTGTTCTCTGCATAATATGCCTCCTCTGTCGGCTCTTACGACGGGATGATATGGGGTGGTGACATATCGTATTCTTAATCCGTCACCACACGGACAATCTTAAAATCTTAAAATGTCGATTCAAAATTGTGAGTAGGTGACTTTTATGATTTTGGTGGCATGACTTGATTGAAGTTAGGCATTATTAGGGTTATATATTTTTTTTTATAGACTCATCCCTGTATCCCCGAAGGGATAGGCAGAGGTGTAATATTACACCCACATTTCGCCATGATTTTTAGTAGTGTTGCCCAAATTCAGTCTTGGTCTTGCAGTCTTGGTCTTGTTCTTGCGTTTTTGCAAGACCAAGACCAAGAACAAGACCGCGTATTTTTAGCAAGACCAGGTACAAGACTGATCGTGCAAGACTTGAGCAAGAACAAGACTAAGCCTGCAAGACTCTTGCGTCTTGCAGCTAGGACTTAGCGCTATTTCACGGAGTAGTTAGGTGTAACAGTTCGGTGTATAGGTACGCTTAGGAATTCTATGAGACGCAAAAAACTGTATCAAAGAATATGAAAAACTGGACCTATGCGCATTACGACTAATAGGTACCATAAACATACCTACATAGCGAATAAAAAAAATATCCATTAAAATCAAACTGAGTGCATGCATAGTTATGTTTTAACCATCGGCACTTTGATAATGCGGCATCAAAGGTTTTGTACTTACTTCTCAAAGAAATTTGCCGCTTTTCGGAAGTACATGGTTATGATACACGCGCCGGCGGCTTCTTTTGAAATCATATACAACAATCGTTGCCGCCGCGCCGAAATCACAACATTTGACACTATTTGATTGCCGCCACAGGGCGTAGGTAGACTCATGCAAAATAATTTCGAATTTTAAGAGTACCTACAGGTGTTCCAAAGAATAAATAAGTTTCAGAGTGCTTAGAATGAAAATGAATACATTATACTGATCACGCAAGCAGTATTATGATTAGGATAAAATGGTAAGGATAGTTAGTAGATGTCATAATAATTTATTCTAGTAAGTATACAGGGTGTCCGAGTTAGGCCCAACAATATTTAAAGGTGTTTATCTATATCAAGTTTGGAATCGTATGCGTAAATGTTAATAATGAAAGCGAAACTTTTTTTTCCATACAAAACTAAAAAAAATATTTTTTTGTGTTTTTTTCGACAACCCTAACAACTCTATAGTCGTGGTTGTGGCACGCACACACGTATACTATCACCCGTCATCCCCGCTCCTCCACGGCACCCGCGCCACGTTCAGAGCACGTGCACCTACTTAAAAAAAACTTTCTGTAAGTTATGCAATTAATCGCATGATGTAATAACTTGCATAGGTACACATTTTAACTAGTTTAATTATTATCATCATCCTAACCTTATCTGTGGTCTAATTAGTATCTAACTAAACCTAACTGGATAACCTACCTGCCTATGATTAGGTACAATTATTGATGAATAGGAAAATAAATTGCGATTATTTTAAATCGAAATGTAACAGGTGCCTAGATAGAACCTGACACATTACAAGTAATTCGCTTATCTTAATTCTAATCTAAAAATTTAATTATCTGAATTAAAATACAATACTAAATTTATTTACCTATCATATCACCAAATAATGTCAAGGTGCATTGCTTACCTTAGGGTACCTAAACCGAGGGAGTGAGAGTGATTAAAAATACCATTACTAATTAATTAATCAATGCTTGTTTATTGTTACATACACTTTGGTTTATTATTCACATTTATTCGTAACAAAATTACGATTAACATTTTACTTTCAATGTACTTTACGTACAACGGACGGGTCGTTAGTTTACCTACTTTTCTTTACTCACGACGCATTAAAGAAAAGGTTCGAAGTGCTGGCCTCCCTTCTCAATACACAGCCGGGCGCGCCGAGAAATCGAACTCATGACTTTTTTCAACATTTGTGGGGTTATGTTGTTGAATGTCGCTGTAATGCGCGGTATCATATCTTCTCTCGTGTTGCACGGCTCCGAATACACAATATTCTTTATGTAACCCCACAAAAAGAAATCCAAGGGCGTCAGGTCCGGGGAGCGTGGAGGTCACGACCTCGGCGCATCTTCGCCGCGACCGATCCAACGGCCGGGAAAACGAGTATGTAGGTATTGGCGGACGCGACGTGCGAAATGCGCTGGCGCTCCGTCGTGTTGAAACCACATGTTATGCCCCACGGCCAACGGCAAGTTGTCAATTTCATCTTCCAGCTCACCCTGCAGATGCTCCTAGTAGCCTGCAGCAGTCAAGCTGGCAGGCAAGAAGATAGAGCCGATTAAGCAGTCTCCGATTATGCCCGCCCAGACATTAATCCGCCACTGATGCTGAAAACTGCTTTCGGTAGACGCGTGCGGATTGACGTGTGCCCATACGTGGTCATTGTGCAGGTTGGCAAGTCCACTTCGTGTAAATGTTGCTTCGTCAGTCCATAACAGTTTTTCCACGAACGAAGAATCCACAGCAATTTGTTCAATTAACCACTCACAAAAATCAACTCTAGCACTGTAGTCTGCCCGAAGTAGTTACTGTGTTCTGCGGAAATGATAAGGGTGCTGGCCGTCTTCATGAAGAGTCCTCCACACTACCCTGTGATCGACGCGAAGCCGCGCACCCGCTCGACGAGTGCTAGTACGCGGATCGTCGGTAAAATGCTCCAGGATCTGAGTTTCCACATTACCGCTGATGGTTCGGCCGGCCCTGTTAGTTGGTGCATCATGAAAACTTCCGGTGCTGTGCAGACGTAAACAAAGTCCGCGGAAGCTTGAATATGAAGGGAGACGCCTTTGTGACGCTAGCGGCCTGCCGTCGACGAATCGTTGACGGTACAGCTCGCGACCCCCGCTCCAGGACCCGTTCCCAGCTCCGACGCAAAGTATCATATCGTAATACTCTGCGTTTGAATAAGACATCGTCTGTATGATAAAAAAATAAAATAAAACAAACGTGAAAAAATACAACCTCAAACCTCTAATGACGAAAGCCGAGTGAAGATTTTTAAAATAAAAGCGGCATTTTCAAAGCGGCTCCGTTTAGGGTTCCGTTTTTATTTTTTAATATTCGAAGATAAGCGTTACACTTGACCGTCAACTCGCCTGATGTCAAGCGGATGTTGCTGTCTACGATGGAGCACGCTTTAAAGTAATTCTTTAATGCAATACTGTAATGTAATAGTCATTTGTTTTATTCGAAGATAAACTTTGCTCTTGACCGTCAACTCGCCTGATGCCAAGCGGCTGTTGCTATGATGGAGCACGCTTTAATGTAATTCTTTAATGCAATGCTGTAAGTAATACTCATTTTTGCACTTGACCGTTAACTCGCCTGATGTCAAGCGGCTTTTGATGAGCTCCAACCTCGGCCACACCGTCGCTTAATACGTTAGGCAAATTGGTGGTCAATCGGATCTATCTTGCGTAAAAAAACTCAATTTTCAAAAATAATTATGACGGAACCCGCAGGGCGCTAAATAAGTGTATTTTGTGGGGGTGATTTTCTAAGCGAATTGATTTAGGGTTCCGTTTTTTATTTTTAAAATAATTTCAACATTTTTACTCAAATTTTTATTCGAAGATACTTTGCACTTGACCGTCAACTCGTCTGATGTCAAGCGACTGTTGCGGTTTACGATGGAGCACGCTTTAATAGATTCCATTAAAAAGTTTCAATTTCAGTTTAGTCATTTGGTTTATTCGAAGATAAGCTTTGCACACTCTGAGTTTCCGGCAGTCTAGTCGGGAGACCGCATGACTTGCGATCTGCAGGTCATGCGTTCGAATCCCGCGGCACGCACCTCTGTGTTTTCGAAGTTATTTGCGTATTGTTGATTGCCGCCAACTTTAAGCGGTGAAGGAAAACATCGTGAGGAAACCTACTTGTCGGAGAGTTCTCAATGATTTGAAGATGTGTAAAGTCAGCCAACACGCACTTGGCCAGCGTGGTAGACTATGGCCTTATCCTTCTCACAATGAGCTTCATTAAAATTTTATCAATTTCAATCTAGCAATTTTTTTTATTTAACCAACCAGACCTGTTTTTTATTATATCAGTATTCATTCAAACTTTGATCGTAGGTACTTACCTACTAATAAAATAAAAAGCCTACGATAAGAGTTTTGTATTGCTTACCAGCCCGAATATCTCTGAGAGAGATGATGAGAGTAAGTATTTATAAAAAGCGTAGGTACTTACCTACTAATAAAATAAAAAGCCTGCGATAAGAGTTTTGTATTGCTTACCAGCCCGAATATCTCTGAGAGAGATGATGAGAGTAAGTATTTACTAGCAGTGCCCGCGACTTCGTCCACGAGGAATAGTAACTTTGGAGGTATAGTGACGTTCAGGATTTATTTATTTATTTTTAAACTTCTGTCATCAAACATACAAACAAACTCTTCAGCTTTATAATATTAGTATAGATTAGTATAGATGTACGCCAAAACATTCACTTATATGTAAAGAATAGTGATTGGCACTAATTCTTTACATATATTTTATTCACGCGTCGCGTCTGTACAAGTAGGTAATAATCTGTGTTTGTACGCCGCACGCGGCATCGTTTGATTTGCAGCCGCATCCTTTTAATAGAGCCGGCACGTGGCGAGGCGGCGCGGTAGAAAGCAAGGAAACGTAGGTACTATAAATAAAGGAATTATTTTAATTCCAGTCATTTCCAATTGAGCTGTGCTTCGAGTCTAACTTAATAATTGTTTTTACTAATTCTTGTTGTTTTCTAAAAACGTATCACGTGTACAATTTAATATGAGTGACGAAGATTCAAATTATTCTAGTCCGAGTAACGAGAGTTTGAGTCACAGATCTAAAAGACCCAAAAGCCAATTTGAGGAGTTTTTCGAAATAATTCATGCATCCCAAACTGCCTTGTGTAAATTGTGCCAACATAAAAAGATTGAAATAAAAATGAAAAACAGAAACACTTCAGGCTTAAGGAAACATCTAATATCTTTCCACAAAAAGGAATCACAAATATTTCTTCCTGTTAAACCAAAATTAAGTGGAGAAGGAGATATCACAAGCTTTTTAATAACCGCTGGAAGAAGTGGACAGGTAAGAATATTTTTTTAACAACGGTCGAAGTTGTCGCTACGGGAATTTTAACTCCGCGTAGCTATTCATGCGATACTTTCAAAAACGCCATTAACTTACGTAAGTATTTTTGAGTTAGTGGTGTTTTCATCTAGGGGTGCGACATATTAAGTATGTAATTATCGTCTTAAATATTTTTTATAAACACCCATATTTTCATTTGTTTTCATAATCGGCCAGTAACAACTAAGTACTTTATTTTGGTAAATTACAGTACAGTGCAACCTTAATATAACAAATGTCAATTTAACGATTTTCTCGATTTAACAACAACAAACCTCCTCCTCCTAAACGCTCAAACCTAGTATGTTTTAAATAATAACAGAAGATTTATTGTTTTATTTCAGTCGGAAAACAGCAGTGACAACATCACGACAGCTACAGTTGATTGGGTGGTGAAAAAATATCTTCCCTTCTCATTTTTCGATGACGAAGCTACACAAGTATATTTTCGACGTATTTGCCCTAATATGGTGTTTCCTAAAAGGTCTACACTTAGAAGGAAAGTCAAAGAGAGATTTGAAGAGCTCCAATTGAATCTCAAGGAACAACTTCAACAATTATCATCTAAAATGTCGTTTACCATTGATGGGTGGACGTCAATTGCTGGTAGGAGTTACTACGGGGTTACTATGCATTATATAGACAACGAATGGAAGTATCGATCTGTAGTTCTTGATTTTATACCATCACGCGGTCGACATACTGGGGAAGATATTGCAACGATTTTCCATGAATGTTTATTGCAATATGACATAATTGATAAAATACAAGGTATCACGGTCGACAACGCAACCGCAAATACCAAATTTATGTATGAACTGGGCAAACAGCTGCCGCCACACTTTGATTCAGACAATCAACATTTCCGGTGCTTTGCTCACATTTTAAACCTTGGTGTACAAGATTTATTAAAGACCTTAGCATTACACTGTGAGTCTGACACTAACGCGCAAGATCAGCAGTATGAAGACTATGCAGACGAAACTGAGGATGAGGAAGATAAAGAATATGCACCAAATATTGCTGATTCGCGTACATCTGTAACAAAGTTACGCAGTATTTCCAGTAAAATAAAAAGAAGTGAGATAGTGAAGAAGAAGTTTCAGTCTGCTTGTGAAGCAGCTGGCGTGCCATCAAATCTAAATGCCATTCTTGACTGTCCAACGAGATGGAATTCCACACATGATATGATTGGATTTGGTTTAAAAGTGAGAGCGGGCATTAACATATTGTGCAGTTCTGTCACCGAATTGAATGATTTTCAAATCACAGCTAGTGAATGGCAGGTACTCGAAAAATTACATAAATTCCTAATAAACTTTAAACTTTTAAGTACAAAACTTGGTGGAGACAAATATGTTACTTTACCGCTAGTCATTGTATCATTCAATCTCTTGCTAGATAAAATTGAATCCATGGTAAAACAGTTAGATGAGAAACCTAATCGATCTGAAGTGGATGAAAGGCTCATTCTAGCTTTCCAAGCAGCTCGAGACAAAATGCTTAAACATTATAAGAAGAGCAACTGGATTTATTGTACTTCTTTAATTTTAGACCCAAGGCATAAGGCTCAGACTTTTGACCTGACAATGTGGGGAGAGCAACTTAAAACAGAAAGTCTGCGCAAGTTCAATGAACTTTATGAAGAATATAAAAGTCTACACTCACTGAACAAATCTCTGGAATTACCAAAAAAAGAAAATAAAGTATGTGATGAAGATGAAGACGTAATAGACTTTGATAAACTCTATGAATGTCCCTCGACGTCATCTGGATCTTGTCTTCAAGGCTTAGTGATAGACGAGTTGGAGGAGTACCTGAGAAAACCAAGAACTGCCAGCTCGGAAGACATTTTAGATTGGTGGAGGACGCATGAGACAGAGTATCCGACTTTATCGAAGATGGCCCGTGATTTTCTCTCAATACCTGCAACTTCAGTACCTGCTGAGAGATTATTTTCTAAAGCATCATTAGTAATTAGAAAACATAGAAATAGGTTAAGAGATGAGTCAGCCAGATGGTTACTTTGTATTAATTCTTGGTCAAAAGAATTGATATAAAGTAACATAACCTAATGATAAAGCTGTTGTGTACTGTTATGTTTGATTTGTGTTGTATTTTATTTTTTATTGAAATAAATGATAAATCGTAAAACTCTTTTATTAAATTTCATATAAGTTGAGGGTTCAATCTCTTTCTAGACAGATATTGTTCTTTAAAATACAGTCAAGTTATTGTAATTAATTTGTTTTTTTTACATGTTTTAGCAAATGTAAGCTTATAAATCATAAATGTTTATTAAGAAACAGTTACTTCCATGGAAAACGACATATAGGTCAGTTGATTTTTCGAATTTCTTATCAAATCTTCAGTTATTTATTAATCTGCTTGATCTTTACTATGGCTGTGTTAATTCAAGCTCACAATGTTCCAATTCTAATACGTTTTTCTAAGATTTAAAAACTTTAATAAATAGTAATAGACTGATAGGTAATTGCAAGACTTGCAAGACTCTTGCTGCAAGACCAAGACCAAGACCAAGACCAAGACTGGGAGCGCAATACCAAGACCAAGACCAAGACCAGGTGTATTGGCGCAAGACCAAGACCAAGACTGCCTAAGTCTCGTCTTGTTCTTGCATTTGGGCAACACTAATTTTTAGGTCCCACGTAATAAATGAAACGGTGAAATTTCGTATTCTTAATCCGTCACCACACGGACGCTTTTATTACGTAGGTATTTGCTACAAATATAGGTACCAGTTTTTAAGTAGATATGGTAATTGACTGATTTTATAGAATGCTGCAGAGTTGTAACGATTTAAAGAAAATTGCTCTTTTTCAATTCTGTCCTATGTTTTCTCTACTTTATATTGTCAAATTCTAAATTAAATTCTAGTTAAATAGGTATTCACATAGGTACTCTTTTAAACCTTAGAACATAGGTTTCAAAGAGGGGAGAGAGGGTGGGAGTAGGTTCATGGAGAAAATCCAGCAAGAAACTCCAAGGGTACTCTTTATTTACAGTACCTAGATATTGCAATATGGTTTAATAGTTAAACGATATATTAAGCAAAATACCTAATAGATTCCAGATATCAGTGTCATCTTTACTTATTTAACAATCTCAAGTCAGACAAATACAGGGTGTCACAAGACCCATCACCAAGCCGAAGTCTACTCTTTGTGGACATCATGCCAAGTCATACTAACCAAAAATAATACCTGGGACACGATTTTTTTTAAGTTTTCACATTTTTTAAACCGCAATTAAAAGCGTGCGCGTGCAATGCTCGAAATACCTGCTTATCCATGGGTCATAGGGCATCTATAGAACATATTGGCGGGGTAAATGCATCAATTTTGTACCTAATTGGAAAAATTCTATACTAACTTTGAGCCTCAATATCTCCTGAACCAGTAATTTCCCAGGTATGGTGTCGAAGTAAATAATGTTCGTAGTGATTGGTACACATAGGATTTCAGTTTTCGTTAATGGACTTTTTACACCCTGTATATACCACATCATCATCAGCCTGTATCAGTCCACTGCTGCGTAGGCCTCTTCTAAGGCACTCTACTCAGCTTGGTCTTCCGCTTTCCTCCTCCTGTCCCTGCCAAGTGCCCTACGAATATAATCAAAACCACCAAGGTACATGGCGCTCTACATTACGACATGTACCTATAATCTTATCTAATACTAATATATAAAGCTGAAGAGTTTGTTTGTTTGTTTGGTTAAACGCGCTAATCTCAGAAACTACTGGTCCGTGTTTTTTAATTCTTTCAGTGTTAGATAGCTCATTTATCGAGGAAGGCTATAGGCTATATAACATCACGCTATGAGTGACGAGAGCGGAGCATTAGCCTTAAATAACGCGGGTATAACTGGGGGCTCATCTAGTGAAAAAATAAAGGTACATCTTAACACCTCCGTATTTACGTAAATCTATGCATAATAGCGAGCCGTTGGCGTAGCAATCGCCACACCGAAAATTGTGGATTCGATTTCCGCACAAGTCATACATTTTTATACGTGAACATAGTTGGTCTTGGTTTTGGTGTTCTATGTATGTATTTACAAAAAAGAAGAATATGTTGTTTATCCATTGGTTAGTAAGTACCCATACAAGCTCTGCTTAGTTTGGGACTAGATGGTGTTGAGTATATGTAGAATATTATATTTGTTTGATTAGTTTTGGTATGACCAACAGTCGTAGTATTTTAACTAAACTTGAGCGTAAATAGCATTGCAAAGTGTTGATTCACCGTCACACCCCGGTGCGATTTATTTTATAGGTATGCTATGAAAATAGCATGCGATAACGTAGAAAACACAATAATTATCGAGTGTAAACATGCAGTGTTTGACTTCAAGAATATGTCAACTTATATATTTGATGTTTAAACACGGATTTTGTTGCAAAAAGGCTAGACGTATATGCCATCATCCTCATCATCATCCTGGCGTTTTTCTGGTAGCATCAAAGACTTTCGCTTTGTAGTAGATCCACTGCTTACTAGTCTTACCAGATTTGACAGAATAGATGTTAAGTATATTCAAGGGTTCTTGTACCCGGTCTTCTTCCCGTAGGGTGCCTCGGTCGGCACTCGAGGTGGTTTTTAGTGGAAACACCATATGGTTCTCTCGTTTCCCCAGGAGCTGGAGACCCGAAGGCATTTTCCACCTCGAAAAAAAAATGAATAAAAATAAAGAATAAAAAGAAAGTATTTTCAAGGGTGGAGGGGCGAGCCTCAGCTACCTCCCGGGTCACAGGTGGCGGATAGTGAAACATCCTATAGTATGTAGGATAGCTGCGAATAAGGGGAAGCCTAAATAAGCAGTCCCGGACCAGAGGCGGTAAGGTTATCAGGGAGTGTTGGAGTATTCGGTGGCACGGGTACTCCCAAGAAATGACACGTAAGTCTCGATGACGACCTTACGACATGGCGAACAAACACCGCCATTAAATAGGTGTTGCCCTGGCAGGGGAAGCAGCTTGCCAGTATCTGGATAGGCGGATCTCGTGGGGAGAAGTACGGCTGTTCAGAAGAGAACGTGCGGGCGACGATGGAAACCGTCACAACCGACCGCACCACTGCGATCACCAACCCGTCGTGGCTGACGCGGTGATAATGGCTAAAACCCTTCCCTAATAAACCATGATTGCACAAAACCAAAATCGACCCCGAGTTCCCAGCGCTTCGTCTATCCCCGGTCCGAGCAGTGACCAGGTGACACGAGGCAGGGGTGCGATAAGTAATCCCTGGGAGTTGACCAACTGCTACAAATTGAAACTTTTGACATATAACATTCAGTCGCTGTCGTCGGATGATAGTTTGATAGAACTAGAGAGTGAGCTCAGTAACATCAAATGGGATATATTAGGACTGTGTGAAATTCGGCGCAACGGAGAGGAGTTGTTGACACTCAATTCAGGCCACATGCTTTACTACCGTGAAGGCCCAAGACCTGGCATTGGAGGAGTTGGTTTTATGCTGAACAAAGCCATAAAAAGGTATGTGGTGGAAGTTAACAGCGTCTCGGACCGCCTCGCTTACATAGTATTGAGACTCAATAAAATGTACAAACTTAAAGTCATTCAAGCTTATGCCCCAACATCGAGTTACCAGGATGAAACTGTAGAAGAGTTCTACGAAGACCTTAGAACTCTCAACGACAAGATAAAAACCAAATACACAGTTATTATGGGTGACTTTAATGCAAGAGTCGGTAAAAAGGACAACGATGGGGAAACTAGCATTGGCAACCACGGCCTCGGACTACGAAATGCCCGCGGACAAATGCTGATAAACTTTCTACAAGCAAATTCATTATATGCTATGAACACCTTCTTTAAGAAACAAGAGCAACGTAAATGGACATGGAGACACCCTGACGGCGTTCACAAACATGAGTACGACTATATCATCACAGACACTAGGCCTATGGTAGAGGATATCAATGTGCTTAATAGATTCACTACGGGCAGTGACCATCGCCTGGTGAGAGCAAACATAAGCATAAAGCTAAGAACAGCGCGGAGGAAACATGTTATGAGACAACACCTGGCAGCCGAGACCAAACTCAAAATACTACGAGCGAATGAAGATCTTTATCAAAATGCTGTTACAGCAAAGATCTCTAATGAACAGTTGACCCACATGACCCTAGATGAAATCAACGACAAACTCACAGCAGCACTAACGCACAGCCTCAACGAAATTATCCCAAGTGACCTACCAACTAAAGCATGGAAATTAACACCTGTTACTACAAAGATGATGGCCGAGAGAAGATTGTTGTGTAGTGAGGGAAAAGTGGGTAGTCAGGAGTATAGGGATCTTCAAAAGCGAATTCGTATACAGACTCGGAACGATCTGCTTAATTACCACAGCTGTCTAGTACAAGAGGCTCTAGAAAATAACAGCAGTCGAAGGACACTGAAGTTGAGACTGAGCGATTGCAAGAAACACATTTTTAAGCTATTTAACAAAGAAGGTGAAATTGTAACGGACAAGGAGCAACTACTCTCGGTTGCACAGGAGTACTACGGAACCCTCTATCGGAGCAAAACATCACCAAGCCAAGCATATATCTCTCAGGGACATACCCGACTACCTGTCCAAAATGTTGGTTCCGAAGAAGTTCCAGATGTCATCGCAGAGGAAGTATTGCTGGCTATTCGACAGCTTAAAAATCGAAAGGCCTCTGGCGAAGATGGCGTATTACCAGAGATGATTAAAATCAACTCTGAATTACTAGGCAAAGTTTTAGCAGCCCTATTTACGAAATGCATTTTAGAAACCAAAGTACCTTCAGCATGGCACAACGCAGTAATCACCTTAATCCATAAGAAGGGGAACATCAAGAAGCTGGAAAACTATAGACCCATCAGCCTACTGTCACATATTTACAAGCTCTTCACTCGCGTTCTAGTTAACAGACTTGACAGAAAACTAGACTTTTTCCAGCCAAAGGAACAGGCAGGTTTTCGCTCAGGCTATAGCACCAACGACCATCTCCAAACTCTCAAAATATTAATAGAGAAATGTAACGAGTACAGGAAACCAATTATCCTAGCCTTCGTCGATTACGAGAAAGCATTCGACTCCATAGAGTGGTGGTTCATAGAGCGAGCTTTGGTTAAGTGCCGTATCGATGAACGTTACATACAAACCCTCAATCACCTCCATCAAAATGCTACTGCCTGTGTCTCCCTACACAAGAAAACTGGCAAATTTCCACTAGAGAGGGGTGTCAGACAAGGCGACACAATTTCACCAAAGCTATTTACCCTAGCACTAGAGTGCATATTCCAACGGTTACAATGGCATGGGAAAGGGTTGTTGATAGATGGAGAGAGACTTACGAACTTGAGATTTGCAGATGACCTGGTTCTGATCTCGGAGAGCATTGAAGACATGATTACGATGCTCCAGGACTTAAAGCTGGAATCTGAAAAGGCTGGTCTTCAAATGAACTTGAGGAAAACCAAAATAATGACTAATATTCCTGAAGTCACGGACTATCAGCTTCCAGTGGAGAGAGTGACCGAATATATATATTTGGGTCACAAGGTTACATTGGGCTTTGAAAATCAAACGGCGGAAGTAATACGGCGGATATCGCAGGCGTGGGCCGCATTCGGTGCCAACAAACAAATACTTTGTAGCAAAATACCCCTACATCTCCGAGTCAAAGCCTTCGAGCAATGTGTCATGCCGGTGTTAACCTACGGCACTGAAACCATGACTCTAACACAAAAGTCTGCCGAGAAGTTCCGTGTCGCGCAGAGGGGCATGGAGAGAGCGATGCTTGGGATCTCCTTACGTGACCGGAAACGCAATGAATGGGTCCGAAATAAGACCAAAGTAAAAGACGTCATGGTTATCATCGCGAAGAAAAAGTGGACGTGGGCGGGACACATTGCGCGAATGGACCAGAGCCGCTGGACAAAACGAGTCCTTCAATGGAGACCTAGAGCGGACACTAGAGGACGCGGCAGGCCGCCGCAACGCTGGGTGGACGACATTCGACGACACGGAGGTCGAGACTGGATGAGTCGGGCACAAGATCGCCAAGAATGGAAGAAGAGGGAAGAGGCCTTTATCCAATATTGGATTACTGACAGGCCGCCATGATGATGATGATGATTTTCAAGGGTAGGTACTGACATACCATAACGACTGCCAAAGATCTTCAAGAGCTGGGACCAGCTTCACAAACTGTCCGAGGCACGAGACAAGCGATAATTAACAATTTATCCCAAACGTTAGGTATGTACCGTAATATATCGAAATTCCTAAATAGAAAAATATCATCATCCTTATGTATTTGCGCTGCATGTGGGTGTGCGGTATACAACTGGATTGTTGTGCACTTACGTCAAACGTCAAGTATGTATATACTTTTACTACGCAATGTAATTTAATTGATAATGGATATAATCAAAGTTATCAAAATAATGATAAATCATACATCTTCATTTCGCAAACATGTGATCCACGTGTCCCTGACCTTCCTTACATTCCATTACCTATAATATATTATAATGGGATATTATTAATTGCACATCAAATAAATAATCACATATCAATATATTTTCATCATTTATATGCTTTTTTAAATCAAATAAATTACTTTACTACAAATAAACTGAATGTTTAACAAAACTATTACTGCAGAAAAAAAAATACATCAGCATGACATTACTTTTATCCTCATAATGCGATACAAATAAATTTATTTAAGTACCAAAATTCTAAATTTTTATCAAAAATACTAACTGCACAGCAAATTAACTAGTGCGCATGTAGAAGATACTCACTGTAAAAGCAAAATATCTATCCGAGTAAACTTATCCACTCAGAAAACTTAATAGGTTATGTTAGGTTCTCTTGTGACCCTTCTCTCAAAAATAGGAGCCCTGCGAAGCAGGGCTCCGTCAACTTAGCTTAGCGGTGCAATTAGTATTTTTGATGGAAAATTAGTATTTTTGACTAACAGTTAAATACAACCCATAAGGGATATTAGTCATTATAAGCAGGGCATTAATAAAATTGCTTTGCATTAAGATAAACAGCCGTACGTTACGTAAATAAATTGTAGTGTGTTTTCTAATACTTTGAGTTGTGTATTCTGCTGTGCAATCAGTAATTTTGATGGAAATTTGGATTATTATTTCATAAAAAAAGTATTTTATTTGATTTGCGTTTAAATACCACCCTATTATAATCAGCCATCAGCCTTATTAGTCTACTTATGTTTTTCACTTTTTCCGCCTGAACATATGCCATTTGTATTCAATCTATATATTCAATCAATATTTTACTGCTGGTTGTTGACGACCGGTTGGCGCAGCGGGAGTGTATATGGTGGCTACGCCGGAGGTCGATAGAATGTACATTATATTATTATTGGTTATGGATCTTTCCTCGCTATGAAAGCCCGTAGTCTGTGACGCTCGCCAAGTGCGGTTCGCAGACTTCACAAGTATTGAGAGAATATCATAGATACGGTCATGGTTCCTCCCGATGTTTTCCTTTAGCGTTTAGCAAGCGAAAATTGATTAACAACGTCATAGGTACTTCTCTTCTACGGACTGCTACACAGAGGTCTCGGGTTCGAATCCACGGCGCGCACCAATTACTTTTCGAAGTTATGTGCGTATTAAATTGTTAATTATCGCTTGCTAAACGGTAAAGGAAAACATCGTGAGGAAACCTGCATGTCAGAGTTCTCCACCTAATGTTTTCGAAAGACATGTGATGTCTGCCAACCCGCACAAGGCCAGCGTGGTGGACTATGGCCTTACCCTTCTCATAGTGAGAAGAGGCCCGTGCCCAGCAGTGGGATAGTTTATATAAGGGGCCGATGATGATGATGAGGTACTTCTCCAAAAAGTCAGTGGTGCTTAGCGTGCCTTAGAATACAAGACCCTCTGCATAGTGGTCAGTTGGTCTTCTTTCACAACCTTATCAGCTGAAACACTGATATAGTTTTCTATAAAATAAAGTACTGTAAGCTGCAAACATATCTTTACAGTTAAACAACAAATCGGCATGTACGTCATATGCCGATATCTTAAAAGACAACAACAATATTAATATTCGTGGCTCTCAAATCATGCGATATCTTGGAAGTTATCTATTATTGTCAGCTTTTATTAATTTACATCATCTTATCTACCACACGGATGCGCAGAAGTTAAAGAGGTCATGTCTTCATTTGGTGCGCACCATTCGATTGCTGACACAGCTATATGATTTTGTTTTTTCGTGCTAGTGTGTGGCCATCTCTGGTGTCGGAGTTTTCAGACCGCCCAATGGCCTAACGATTCTTGTTCAGAGACCAGAACCGAGACCGCCTAACGTCCACCAAAACACAGTAGCGTTCTGATGAATATGCACACATGGTCACCCATCCAAGTGGTGACTTGTGGAAGGGATTAAAGGAGACATAGTGGACTAATATTGGTTATTTGACTTATTTGATAGACTGCCTCCGTGGTCCAGTGGATAGCGTAAGCGACTGCTGATCTGAGCTCCCGGGTTCGATTCCCGGGTCGGGCAAAAGTGTTACTGGGTTTTTCCGAATTCTCAGTAGCAGCACGGAGTCTGGTGATGTGCCCGGTAACGGCCATAGGCTCGTCCCCTATTACGTGGGACCTAAAAATTCATGGCGAAATGTGGGTGTAATATTACTCCTCTGCCTACCCCTTCGGGGATACAGGCGTGAGTCTATAAAAATATATATTGGTTATTTGGATCTTTAGTAAGAACTTGGAATAGCTATATTTTTTTATCGTAACGACAGTGCCACAACTGTCACAAAACCAATGTTCAGTGGAGTAAGCAGGTAGTTGATAGTGGCTGGATGGTGAAAACGGAAGAGCGGGTCTTGCAGTGTACCTCGGGTGAGGCTGATGAGATGAAACAAGATAAGAAATATTATTTTTTTGAAAATGAAAAATTGTTATTGCTTTCACAACCAAAGAAACATAATATACAGAAACACAAAATACAAAAAAAGTAGCAAAACATCGAGATGAGAAGGAAGTGTAAAAGGAAGAAATAAAGAAATTGCTGGACATAAGCTTCTTCTTTTGCGACGCAATAGTATCGTGAGACAATAGCCTACTATAGTAAGCCAAATCCTAATTTGACCTACCTAGCCACCTGGTTCGTATAGGCTTGAGGTTTCTGTCTCTTCACAAAAATACTTTTTCGTTCGTGTATTTACTTTAGTCCTCCGTGTGGTGGCGGAATAAGAATACGGATTGTCACTACCCCATATCGTCCCATGGGTGTCGTAAGAGCCGACAGAGGGAGCATATTATGCAGAGAACAGCACTGTAAGAGAAGGAAAACATTGATACAAACCCTATACCAACCCGTTTGGCCAGCGTGGTATAGTAGGCCAAATCCTCCTTTCAAAGGAGAGGCCTAGTCCAGCAGTGGACTGTTAACGGCTGATGGTGATGATGATTTACTTTAGTCGTCTCTTACGACAACTACAGAATGAAATGGTGAGGTGACACTTTGTATGCTGAATCTGCCTCGACCGTTCCTATAGTATATTACGGCCATGTTCTGAACCTGGAAGAAAGCCTAACCAGAGGTGGTTAAGCTGTTTCTTAATATTATTAAGTAGCATAGTAAACTAATGTGTCACAAAATAGTATCTATTATTTGTTGCAACGTTGATTACAAAGATTTCGGCAGGTCATCATCATCGGATCCCCATGCCTCCCCGGCGTGGGTGTGTTCGCGATATCACTATAACCTTTGTACGTTTAGATAAAACTATAAAATTACCCGAATATATATTATTTATAACAGGAACAATCGTTATCTTTGCTTCTGATAAAGATTTCGAAGTGTGCAGCCTCTTGAACTTATCTGCAACTGCTTTTCCTATAGAAAAAAAGGAATCGTTAGAAGAAGCTGGAGTCTTCGATGCTCTCTCTCACCAAACTAAACCTAAAAGTAGTGTATCTGGATCATCTGTGAGAGGGTAGTACTACTTCAATGGAGTACAGTGACCTCCCCATTAACTTACCTATTCGTTGTAGCAATACGACACCAGGTCAAAGGATGTGAGTTCCTAATACTAAGACCTTTGCCACACTTGACGGAAATTCCATCGCGGATCTGCCACGGCGGAACGCCTATACAAGTTATTGTATATAAATAACCAATACTAGGCACACTATGCGGATGATCCGTCGCTCCGATTGCTCTCAGCGTTTACCGTAACGGAAGATCCGCGACGGAATTTCCGTCAAGTGTGGTGAAGGCCTAAGATAACTTATAATGACACTAGAAGACAAGCGCAGCTACACCCGCACTTTTTTTAAATCGAACCATTTCTTAGACCGAGAAAGACTGGAGACTTTCGAGATGTGGTGCTGGAGGCGGATGGAAAGGGTCAGCTGGACTGAAAAGAAGACCAACACGGAAGTATTGAGCCTTGTCTAAGAAAAACGAAGCATTTTAGCGACAGTAGAAAGAAGAAGGGGGTGCATAGGGTTCCCACCAAGAACTTAGGGTCCCAAGCCAACCTCACCTGCAAGTGGTGCACCTGCCGATCAACGGACGAGGCTCTGGCAAACAAAATGTCCCAATAAGCGGCAATAGGCTCGCCACCTATTACGTGGGACCAAAACACTGGCGAAAAGTGGGCGTTTAATATGCCTCTGCCTACCCCTTCGGGGAAACAGGCGTGAGTCTATGTATGTATGTATGCAGAAAGAAGAAGAGGAAAGATATTTGGCCACCTTATACGACATGATGACTTTATCAAAAACACACTGGAAGGTAAAATAGAACGAAAGAGAGGAAGAGGTCGACCCAGATGGGCATACACGAATCAAATTAAAGAAAAGGCAAAGGTAAATATAAAGAGGTCAAGGTATTGGCCGAAGAGCGAAATATATGGTAATAAATGTAATGAAAAGAAGAAGAAGAACCATTTCTTGCCCATCCCGTGGGAATTTCGGGAATACCTTATTAGTGTATTCCTATAGCCCTCAAAGCCAAATTTCAGCTTCTTGCTCCTACTAGTTTTGGCTGAAGCTTGTTTGTCAAGAATTTTATACATACAGAATATAAAGGTTTATGTGGTTTGAAGCAGCGATAGCCTAGTGGAGATACCAACGGATTGCCATGCAGAGGGTATCGGGTTGGAATCCACGGCACGCACCAATGACTTTTCGGAGTTATGTGCGTATTGAATTGTAAATTATCTCTCGGAGAACACGTTAAGCCGTCGACCGGTTGTCATGCAGATCTCTGACAGTCGTTATAGGGCGCCAGTACCTTCTAAATAAACTGGCACTAGTCTAAACAATGGAATATCGCTATCTCTTCGGGTTGCGGCGGTCAGTCGCTCTGTGGAAAAGCTAATATTCAGCCAAAGCCGGTTAGACTAGTAAGCGGACCCCAGGTTAAAACTGGGATAACGCTAGGAGGATGATCAAAGGTTTACGGTCACCTAATCTACTCATTTTAATATTATGTTCGGGTATTTTTCTCAAGTAGAAAGTTGATGGCTACCAACATATCTCATAACATCCTTATAACCTTGTTTTAATAAACCTTTCCAATTTTTAAATGTCCATAGTTCTGTGCTTCTGGCGACCAGCCATTTTGCGACTGCATCAGCAGTGTATCGCAATTAGACGACATTATGAACTACAAAATAATAATAATATCCCGATAAGCGGCAATAGGCTCGCCACCTATTACGTGGGATCAAAACTCTGGCGAAAAGTGGGCGTTTAATATGCCTCTGCCTACCCCTTCGGGGAAACAGGCGTGAGTCTATGTATGTATGTATGTATGAACTACAAAACTGCACTAAAACTCGTTACTTTGGCTTCAAGACAATGCTCGCATTTGCCTGAAAGTTTGTATTTAATCGCTTATCAAAATTTATCGCAACTCACTTTCGTATGCGGTGCAGGCAAAAGTTCCGGGCGCAAAACCAACTTAACCAAAAAAAACCAATCAAGTGCGAGTCGGACTCGCGCACCGAGGGTTCCGTACAAACCTGTAGGTATATAAGTAAAAGTTCACCAGTCATAGTTATGGTATTTTTATTGCCAAATGAAATCCATAACATTACAGTATGGAAAGCTGGAGAAGCATAAATTAAGGAAAAAGGGGTCTTTGTCGTTTGTAATCAGTCATCCTTTATTTTATATTAACATATATCGCTTATTTTATAATATAACTTAAATACCTATACCAGCCTTGCAGCAGCCTTGCAAAAGTCTGCTGATGAATGATGGTAAGATTTTTTATCAAAGTTATTGATTTACAAAGTTTTTAGTGACTATTAGAAATCTGTTACAAAAATACTTATAAAGTACAGAATAATTAGCAAAAAGGTTTGAAGACTATGTAATTATTTGAAATCTCAATCTCAATCAGCCTATCGCAGTCCACTGCTGGACATAGGCCTCTCCCAACACACTCCACAGCACACAGTCCTCAGCCTTCCGCATCCTTTATCTGGGCTATAAGACGTTGCTTCGTACCAAATTTCAAGATTTTGAGTTCACGGGAAGTACCCTGTTAGGTTTTGATTCCCTTGCGAGTAGTCGCGAGTTTGAAAATATGATAATATTGCTCTTTCTTTTGATTGCGTAGATATAGAAGTTTGATTTTGTTACAGCCTAACGGTGTTAGGTATACACCTGAGTATTTGATATGAATTTCAATTTAATACCACCACGCGTTCAAGAGAAAGGGGTAGTAACTTTAAATTTATTAAAAATATTTTTTTATATGCTGTAACTAAAAAATACGGTTTTCGCAATTTTTCCTTTATAAGTGATATAAGGCGTTGCTTCGTACCAAATTTCAAGATTCTGAGCTCACGGAAAGTACCCTGTAGGTTTTGATTCACTTGCGAGTAGGCGCGAGTTTGAAAATATGCTTATATTGCTCTTTCTTTTGATTGCGCTGACATAGAAGCTTGATTTTGTTGCAGCCTAATGGTGTTATATACTTGAGTATTTGATATGAATTTCAATTTAATACCACCACGCGTTCAAGAGAAAGGGGCAGTAACTTTAAATTTATTAAAAATATTTTTTATGTGCTGTAACTAAAAATTTACAGTTTTCGTAATTTTTCCTTTATAAGTGATATAAGACGTTACTTCGTGCCAAATTTCAACATTCTGAGTTCACGGGAAGTACCCTGTAGGTTTTGATTCACTTGCGAGTAGGCGCGAGTTTGAAAATATGCTTATATTGCTCTTTCTTTTGATTGCGTTGACATAGAAGCTTGATTTTGTTGCAGCCTTACGGTGTTATATACTTGAGTATTTGATATGAATTTCAATTTAATACCACCACGCGTTCAAGACAAAGGGGTAGTAACTTTAAATTTATTAAAAATATTTTTCTTATATGATGTAACAAAAAAAAATATGGATTTCGCAATTTTTCCTTTATATGTGCTATAAGGCATAATAATATTTTTTATGTGCTGTAACTAAAAATGAATGTAATGGATGTTTCAAGGTCTGGGAGACCTGAAACTACAGAACAATTTTTTTAGATTGGCATTATGTTGAACATACACACGTCTATATGTCGTATCATGACAGTGGCCCAATTATGCTGAATTGAGGTTGCCTTGCTCCTAGTAAGCTAAAAACACGTAGGAGGTATGTAGGCTAGGGATACTAGCTTTTAATGCGAACTTGAGAAGTTGAACTTGCTTCGCGCAAGCGAGCTACCGGCCTTAGCTACGGTTGCTGTCCCGCGCCACATCATTCGGCACAACAATTTGCACGAGTAGTGGCTAGTAGCTGCAAACGGTGACTATTAGCCACGACTGCTGACTAGTAGCCACGACCGATGACTAGTAACCATGACCGAAAACTAGTGGCTGGTTGCGGGGGCTAGTAGTCGCGAGCGCTGACTATTAGCCCCCGCCGTTACTATTACCGCTACCACTATTACCGCGACCGGTGGGGCGTCGCAGACAATGATTGGCGCGTGGGCCTAGGGCCGGATTTAAGGGGGGGCAGGCGGGGCATTGGCCCCGGGGCCCCCACAAGAGGGGGGCCCCACAACAGAGATAAAAATAAAAAAAATATATATATATAGGTATCGGCATTTGTTCACTTCAATCCGCAAAGACATTCATACAATGAACTTGAAAATCGTTAATCCAAATTATTAAAAAAAAAAATCGACGTTATTACATTTTAATATCAAATAAATAAAATCAACTAGACAGAAATTGCCTGTACCTTTTTTGTAATTTAGTCAAACACATATTTTTATACAATAAAATAATGAATCAATTTTCTGAAAACCATAGTTAATCTATATAAGGATTGAAGTAAGTAGGTATATTGATATTTTCAAAACAAACAAATAATCAACACGACGCGCGATGCTTAAAACGCTAAAAGATAGTATATTTATATATAATTGACTAATAACTATTTCATAATTACAACCTAACAAGATCTGCCACACGATTCTGTAAAAATGTCAGAAGATTGAGTACATGGAGATAAGGTAGATGGTAGTCTCGAGGAAAGTGACACCATAAAACCTTTAAAATCATGTAGTCACATCAAGAGGAAGTGGATAATGGTTTAAAACATGAAACCAAATATTGGCCAAGAACGTTTCCGCAAAACTGCAAAATTGTGATGAAGTCTCATTCCAGAATTCTGTCCTACAATTGCGAGATAATACAAAATTTCAAGTCGCACTCAAAATCAAGAGACTGTCAATCGATTCGGCTTTGTTTTTTTCTGACTACGAGTAAAATATATTGCGAAGCTTGTACCCTAATGTCCACTCAAGTTAAGTAGACAAGGCTTCAGTGATTGCAAGCATGTAACGGAGCGCCTATACGAGCACGAGATATCGAAAACCTACTTGGAGTCAGTGATTAGTCTAGTGCCACGGGGAGAAGGCACGGGATGTATCGACCGAGAGCTAGCAACGCAGGAGGCACAGCACATCATCGCTGAACGGGGCTTAATCTTCCGAGTACACGACAAAATCATTGGATCACCGAGAAATGGCAATTTTCTGGGTATTTTGGAATTGCTAGTTGAGTACTAACCAACGTCGGCATTCATTTAAACCAACATGTAAACAAAGTGAGCGGTTACGTCAATTACCTTTCCTCAACGAAATCGTAACGAAATCTTAGCACTATTCAGTTTCAATAGATTCTACTCCCGATGAATCTCATATCGATCAACTTAAAATAGTTGTTCGATATTTATATTTTTACCTAATTGCGGCCATACTGATGAAGCAACAGCAAATGTTTTAATATTTATTTTAGTTGACCATCAAATTAATATCCTTGATTGTCACGGACAATCGTTGTCGCGGACAATCGTAGGATAATGTTGCAAATTTGGGTGGAAAATACGAAGCGATGCAAGCTCTTATTTTGCAGAAAGAAATCTGCATTTATTAGCGTTTGTACCATGCTGTGGTCACTCACTGAATTTAGTAGGAAAAGCAGCTGCTAACTCTTGTGCATCAGCAGTACAGATTTATTCAGAATGTATATACATATTTTACACCAAGTACAGAAATCTATATCATCAAGAGAAAAATTTCAAGCGACTGGTTTTAGCCCAGTTATCGATCAACTTTGTGTTTCTCTCATGGAAAGATTGCAAGTATACGAAGCTGTTCGACTGAGATTTGGATTTCTCAACCACTTAGACGAGATGGACGTCGCAAATTTATATGCCACTGCAGAGGAATTAGTAAAAGTTTACAAAGAAGATTTCGAATCTAGACTTGGCAATGAGTTGGTACAATATGTATCTTTAATATACTTGTAATCTAATCTTGTAATATATCTTTGACAGGAATGTGAAAAAGACCAATCAAAGGAACTGTTGTATAATCGCATTCTTGAAAATCAGAATTGCCGAGCTACTTTCCCGAACATAGAAATTAACTTAATAATGCACTTGGTATTAAGGGTGTCCAATTGCACCGAAGAGCGCTCGTTTTCAAAATGAAAATGATCAAGAATAGGCTCCGAACAACGATGGAACAAAAACGGGCTATCGAAACTAACCCTAATCAATGATGAAAGTGATTTACTTCAGCGAAATAATCGACGACTTTTCATCCAAAAATGTTCGTGGAGTGCCATTACATTAACACCGTTATTTCGTTTATAATCAATTGTATTTAGTTGATTGAATCAGGCGTTACTTGGCGGAACTCCATTGTAACCTAATGGAAGGAAAGAGGAACCCACCACGCACCCTCGGATTGACCACCCCAACTATTGCAATAGAAAAAGGTTGACAATACCGAACTCCTCTAAAAGGATAAGGGATATAGGAATGGTATGGGTTCCAGGAATATACCTGACTTGCAGCATTAGGACTAGGAATTCCATACAATACGCATTATGATCATTGTTCTTGTCGCCAGCCACCGGTGGCTATGGGTGGTGTCCTAGACATACCAATGGAAGCTTCTAGATCATACAATTTTATTAAAATGGGTCTTATTCGCGACTAGAGGACGCCAGCAGCTACGCCTGCACTTTTTTTTTTAATTTATCTGTTTTGACCGATCCCGTGGGTATTTCGGGAAATCCCTTCTTGCCTTAATGCACCCCTACGGTCCCCAAGGAACATACATGCCAAATTTCAGCTTCCTGCGCCCAATAGTTTTGGCTGTAGCTTGTCTTTCAGTCAGTCAGTAACGCAAGGATTTTATATATTAAGATATTTAATTAATTTAAGGTATAAATACCTATGTTTTACCGACGTACCTAGTTCCTATATCGGACAGACCAAACGAACCATAGCTGAAAGGGTCAAAGAACATATCGCAGCTGTAAAAAACCGGCAAATTAACAAGTCTGCCATAGCTGAGCATTTGTTGGAGTCTGGACCAAACCACTGGATCGAATTACATCAACCAAAGGTCTTATCTACAGATCGTCACTATTCACGGTTGAAATCAAAAAGCATAAAAATTTCAACCGGGAAGATGGATACAGACTGTCTACAACTTGGAATCCAGTAATCAACAAATGTAAACCCCGCCGCAGTAACACAGCTCATCAGTGTGTATACGTCATAAGTGCTGTGTGTCGACGTACCAACAGTTCGGATACAAATGAAAATAAAAAACAAGTGAGGGTAGCTGCCGAAACCCGCGCTTCACAAGGACGACGCTGAGATGACATCAGTCCTGCCGCGACCAAGGCTGTTGTAAGACGGCCGAAACGTCGGTAAAACATGGATATTTATACCTTAAATTAATTAAATATCGCGAATAAGACCCGTTTTAATAAAATTGTATGATGTATACAAATCGCGAAAGTTTAAAATCGATTAAGCTTCTAGATGTTGGTTATTTCATTTCACATAATTATACCTTCCCTATGTTCTGCTCAAAATAAACTTAACACATTCCTTCTTATCTTGGCCTTGCCCTCGGTGAACCCTCGATAGGTAGTTCTACTAATTCTAATTTTGCACTAAGGAAAACCCGCATCGCTTCTTGACGGCGCTTGGGAGCTGTTTGCGTTTCTCCGCATCGCTATCACTGCGGTGAAGCCGTCGACAGTCTTGGCCACCATGGCCTATCATGCAGCGGGAGTGCTGGGCGTATTTCCCGACATGCCCATATTAATGACATACTCCGTCGAGCTCTTATCACCGCCGGAGTACCAGCTCATCTTGACCTTAATGGCTTGGTACGCGACAATGGGAAGAGACCAGATGGTATGACATTATATCCTTGGAAGATGGGTAAGCCTTTGATGTGGGACGCGACATGCGTCGCTACCCTTGCGCCATCACATCTTTGAAGTACAGCTGGATCAGTGGGCGCTGCTGTGCATCGGCGGAGGCCCTCAAACGGCGCAAATATGGAAACCTGGCCGGTAATTACGAGAGATTTTGAGCCGTTTGGAGCCGAAACGCTGGGGCCATGGGGCCCTAGTGCACACACTCTATATAAAGAAATCGCCAGAAGGCTGATCGATGCTTCCCGTGACCAGAAGGCTGGTTTATATTTCGCAGTGAGAATAAGCATTGCCATACAACGTGGCAATGCTGCCAGCCTTCTGGGCACGCTACCAGTCGACAGCGTTGCGGAGGAATTTTTGACCCTTCATAGTTTTATTGCCTCTTTTGATTCGTTAGTTTAGTATTTTTAAGGAGTTTAATTTTATTGTAATACATGTCATAAGAATGTATATAATTACGCAATAAATTCCTCAGGAACATCTGGTAACTGGTGTTTTAAGTTTAAATCTTATTAACCATTTGCGGTTAACATTCTTCATGCCTTTGAACTTCATTTTCAGACTCAGTGCCTCATTAGGAATTATTTGGTACAATGTTGCGAAAGTCCTTACGTAAATTATAATTCATGCAATGGACAAAAAAATGTATCTTTGTTCGTTTCTATCGTGTTCAAAGTAAAAAGTGTTTTTCTTTTTGTATATATCTAAAGGCGAATCTGTGAAGAACTAAAAGCCTAAAATCAAGGAATAAAATAAATGGCTTTGATGGCAAAGGCATTTATCTTATTCCACAGAAAAAATACTTTTCATCCCTTCTATTCGAAAAGTGTCGCTTTGTTCCTCTTTTAGCGGAATTTGCTTCCGCTAAAAGAGGAACAAAGCGACACATAGCTCTTTTCTGTTAAGAACTTTTTAGCGGGCGGCAAAGTGATTTGAATTTGGAACGTATATCATACATAGAAATCGAACGCAAATTGTATGAATAACTGGCTGACGTACGTGTTGGCTGCACGGGCGTGGGGTCCCGCGCTAACAAAAAAAAGAAGCGCGCGAATTAAGTCTCTGTACTCGTAATCAGTAGGTATATACTTTATTGAATTTTGCAAAAATAATGAGTTCTGCGTCGAGTTATGAAAGCAAATGCTTTAACTCCTGAAACAATAACTACAGAAGCTAACAACGTCGTACAAAACTTGTTACCCACGAACAGAAAATTATTTATTTTCTCATAGAAAGAGGATGAAAAGTAGAGTATATGACTCGAGAGCAAATTATTTTTCCCTCGGGCAATGTACTTTGAATCCCTCGCTGAGCTCAGGATTCTACGTTAGAATCCTTCGCTTCGCTCGTGATTCAAAGTAGCGGCCCTGCCGTAAAAATACTATTTTGCTCCCTTGTCATACAATCTACTGTTTTAGTGTTTTCCGGCTCCCAAAATTGGCTCTCCGAAAGAAGATCCTGCATCTACCAGTAAAGGCTCCCACAGTGTATGTATTACTACTTAAAGCATAAAACAAAACCGCTGATACGAAAAAAACACAACTAAACATACAAATAAATACTCTCATTACCTTTAAATTACTACAATAATAATCTCGTAATGTTGCTAATGAGAGCTATAACATGTTCAGTGATAATTAAACAACATAAGTTGTTGTCTCCGACAGATAATACAAAAAGAGGTGTGTCACGATCGCTACATCGTGTCACCGCGTGTGTACATAGAGGGCGAGAGATAGGCCCCAGTGGGGTGCGCGTGGAACGGATAAGACGACCGGCGAATGAATCGGGACCAACCAGTGGCGTGGCTATCTTAGGTGGCACCTAGGGCGGATTTTGGCGGTGTCACCTCATATTGAAGGATCCGAGGATGGAAAGGGGATCCTTAAGGGAGTTGGCGGCCCACCCCTTATAAACATTATTCAACGGATATGATGTATACCTTTTCTCTTCGCCCCTACCGCAATGCCTGAAGACCAAAGTCTTCAACCAATGCGTCCTACCTGTTATGACGTACGGTGCCGATACGTGGACAATTACAGTGGGACTTGTCCACAAACTAAATGTCACGCAACGAGCTATGGAACGGGCTATGCTTGGCGTCTCTTTGAAGGATAAAATCCGAAACGAAGTTATCCGACAAAGAACCAAAATTACCGACATAGCTCAAAGAATCAGTAGGCTAAAATGGCAGTGGGCTGGCCATATCTGTAGAAGCACTGATGGCCCATGGAGCAAGCGTGTCCTACAGTGGAGACCATGCCTCGGCAAGGTGAGGCGGGCCCCGGCTAGGTGGACCGTCGACCTGAAAAAGTTGGCTGCGACAGACTGGATGCGGAAGGCTGAGGACCGTGTACTGTAGCGCGCGTTGGGAGAGGCCTATGTCCAGCAGTGGACTGCAATAGGCTGAGTGATTGATTCATTGATGGATGTATACCTAGACTCGAATAGACAACCTGCGCATCACACAAAGTGGTCTCAACTGGAGATCGAACCCACAACACTCAATGAAGTTCTAAACGGTGAGGCAAATGCTCAAACCATTACACCATACGAGCGGTCACCGCGTGTCAATATTGGGAGCGAGAGATAGGCAGCAATGCGGCGAGCGCGTGGCAAAGATAGGATGAACGGCGAAAAGAGGGACAAACAAGCGATTATAATAATGATTTGCTTAAAATTAAATGTTAATTAAAATTTTGCGATATAAAGTGGCATTACGTTTATCTTAAAGCTTTTTATTAAACTAAAATTATTTTTTTATTAATCTAGGAAATTCTCATTAGCAGCACGGAGTCTGGTAATGTGCCCGTACGGCAATAGGCTCGCCACCTATTACGTGGGACTAAAATAAATCTGGCGAAAAGTGGATGTAGCAGAGGTAGGCAGAGGTATATCCGTCGTATAATACGCCTACCGCTTCGGGGATATAGGTGTGAGACTATGTATGTATGTATGTTTTTATTTAAAAAATGTAATCTAATGATATTTAATGACAAATAATATTGGCATGTGAGCTCGCGCTTAGTTTACGGCCTGAATAGTACGTGAAACATGAGTTTTAAGCTTGCGTTTATTTCTACCACGCTTTTCTAACTACAAGCAAACATAAAATACCTACTGTCATCAATTCATCATTAACCTGAGATTGTTCTAGTTTTATCCCTTGGAATAGGTTCTTTTAATTTTTTTTATAGACTCACGCATGTAATCCCCCAAGGGGTAGGCAGAGGTGTTATATTACACCCACTTCACGGCATGAATTTTAGGTCCCACGTAATAGGGAGCGAGCCTATTGCCGTTACCGGGCACATCAGCAGACTCCGTGCTGCTACTGAGAATTCGGAAAAACCCAGTAACACTTTGCCCAACCCGAGAATCGAACCCGGGACCTCCAATCAGCAGTCGCATACGCTATCCACTGGACCACGGAGGCAGTGGAATAGGTATATGTAGTATGTCTAGATTTGACAGAATATTAGCTTCTTCAAAGAGCGATTTGTGATGGTTGGAAAGCGCCGACCGCCGCAGCTGGGCATAGGCCTTTTCTCATTATAATAAGGGTCCACAACGCTGGCTTAGATCCCGATAAAAGGCCACTTCTTAAGGCAACCGGCATTACACCAGAGGCCCAATTCTCCAAAATTTAAGTTTTGAACTTAAATTAATACAGTCTCGATATAATGTCTGTGTTTTACTTACGTCACAAATGGTACTCTCGTAAAATGCTCGTAAACTTAGACTATATATATTATTCCTTACTTTATGCTCGTAAATAAACAGATATTTGAATGATATTGTAACTAGACTATAAATTGAAACAAGTGTCAAAATATGTGTCAACGACGAACCCTTTATTTCAAATTATACGATAATACATTGGGGCCAATTCTGCTATTTTTATGTGATATTGATATAATATTTTGAATGGATTTAAAAGCGGTATTCTGATAACCTAATGTTATTATCGTATAATTTAAAATAAACAGTTCGTCGTTGACATATACGATCTCGTAACAATGGCATTCAAATATCAGATAATTTAGAAGAATACGCTTTGGGGACGTAATTATGACACTGACATGATATCGAGACTATATTTATTTAGCAGAATTGGGCGCCTGGTTAGTGCAATACCGATTCTGAGTCAATTCAAAATATAATCTCATTTCGTTCAAAATATAATTTCAATGTCATATAAAATACGAGAATTGACCTTCTGATGGTCGATAAACGGGGTAGGCTTAAGTAATGCTGGCTTGACGTCGTCAGGGATGATATGCGTGCCGATCGACTTACCACCAGGGATGCCGATGACTGGGCAAAGTACGGTAGGTACCGTATGGAAAGTGGACTCTGGGCTCCAACGCGTCTTACATCGGATAGCAATTGGGATGATGATAATGATATGCCAATAAACATTTAAATTATAAAGTTAATGGCCACGATACTTTTGATACTTCTATTACATAATCAAGTTATTTTTAATATTCATATATTTTTGGAACGATGTTATCGTGTTCGCAGATTTATTGTAAACTTGGAATGAATAAACATCCGATATTTGTTTTGTAAACAAATAAAATATTATACCCAATATTATGCAGTTGACATGAAAAGTGACAGAACATTATCTTGTCATTTTATTTAAAAACTGTTCTTTTTAATGAACATGTTTACGGTTTTAATAAATTATGCAAATATTATTAAAAGCTGCAGTTTTTTTCCTTTGAACACGGCAAAACTGTCAACTTTTTTATCACATTTAATATTTATTTGTAATAGTCTTGATATTGTCTGGTGTGCGTCTGCACATGACAACGAAGGTTAACATGCAGACAAATCGCAACATAAATATATTTGAAGCCATTTATAATACTCGTAATAAATATAGTCAGGTTCCTAAGCGGTGACCGCGATTCGGCAAATGTAGCTGGGGCATGGTGGGGCTATAATATTCGTAGGGCAGCGGGCAGGGACTGAAAGAGGTAAATTGAAGACCGAGCGCACTGCTATAGGAGAGTCTTACCTCCAGCTGTGGACTAATAGAGTAAGAGCCCAGGGCCGCCAGACCTTACTTATTTTCTCAGAAACGAAATGTATAGAATAATGTAGTGTTAGTATCTGCTATGAGTGTACGCATACTTGCTAGCTTGCATCATGGGCCAATTTTTAGTTATGAAGGTGCTGAAGGTCCACGGGAACAATTTCCATACATTTTCTTAATGCGTCCCCTAGTGGTCTCTAGCGATAGCTAGATATTTTGGAAACTTTAAAGCGTCTGGTAAAAATTACCGCCGCCGAAATGAGTGCGACAGTATTATTTATAAATTTTTGATAATATTTTCTCAAACATACATAAAAACCAGCACTGAGAATTTTAGAAAAGTTAGTACTATTTTTACCTAACTTTAGCACCTCGTACCTAAAATTGGCCCACGATCCAAGATAACAAGTATGTGTACACTCATGACACATACTAACACTACATTATTCTATACATTTCGTTTCTGAGAAAATAAGTAAGGTCTGGTGGCCCTGGGCTCTTGGACTATTACTTATCCGTGATTAAGGCATTTTCAAAAGCTATGAAATTTGAAGTACAATTTGCAAACCCAGATTAAATTATTAAAAATTGCGTACAGAGTAGATACAGTATGTTAATATCGTATTGACCGCCGCACCCAACCAACGTGTAAAAAATATTCAACCGTTGATCGCATTTTCTTCAATACCTAGAGCGTTGTTGAACATTTTTTACACGTTAGTGGGTACAGGTCGTCGGCCTAGTCGCATAACATTAAATATAATAATAAAGAAATTGCAGTGAGGAACCTTAGACTTGGCTCGGTTTACTATTGTTTAACATAAAACGTATGACAAAAGATCAGTAGATAGCAGAGGCAGCGGTAGCCTAGTGGAGGCAGCGATAGCCTAGTGGAGATACCAACAGACTGCCATGCAGAGGGTATCGGTTTCGAATCCACGGCGCGCACCAATGACTTTTCGGAGTTATGTGCGTATTGAATTATTAATTGTCGCTTGTCCCGAGCCTCGCGCCGTCGGTCCCGGTTGTCATGAAGATCTTTGACAATCGTTACAGGGCGTCAGAACTAGGGAATCTCGCGAGATTTGGGCTCAAGCGAGATCTCGCGAATTTATGAAGCCAATCTCGCGAGATCTCGCCAATTTCGAAATCTCGTGAGATTGGCAGTTTTGTATGTTTTTTTTGTAAATAATCGCAATATTTCAATCAATTAGGACAAAAATAATAACCATTTTAAGTATTATAAGATAAACATTATTTTTCACGAATTTTCTACTATCTGTCAATAATTTATTAAATAGTAAACTTTTATGAAGTAAACTTTTACGGACGGATCTGTCAAATTAGAAATGAAAGAAACAACCAGTCTTCGCGTCAAACAAAAATCTTTTAATAATAAAACATTTCTTTTATAATAAACAAAACAGCGAGAAGTAAAAAAAAACTTACTTATCATCTATGATACTAAACTGAGGTATTATTATCAATTAGGTAAATAAAACTATATATACTCATAAGACCTTTGAGATATTACAAATTAATTAACAAAATATACCAATGAGACAAACTATTAGAAATTACAGATCCTAATCAACAAAATATACCAATCAAAGGAAAGATTGGTTCAGTTCAGATCACAAGAGATTATTACGAATTATTTTCAAAATAGCTCCTTCAAAAGCACAAAATGTCCAAAGAATCGTCTGCTAAATGGCTTCCTTTTCTGTTGGCCAGATTACCAGCCACTGAGAAGGCCCTTTCGGATTGAACCCTAATTGAAACCGCAGTTCTCAGGCAGACATCCACGAACTGCAAATGTTTGCCTTTTGACCCCCCGGACTCGTATAAATTCATTTCATTATTTATTAATGCCGATACCGACAGATTGCAACTCCGTCCGTGTTAGCTCGCGCTTCGAATAAGACGTTAAAAACGTCTTATTCGAAGCTCGAATGCAATCTCGTAAATCTCGCGAGATCTCGCCCTTTTTCCGACCGAGATTAATCTCGCTAAAAAAGGTCGAGATTTCGACCTTTTTTAGCGACCTAACGAGATTGCATTCCCTAGTCAGAACCTTCTAATAAACTGACACTATTCTAAACCATGGAATATCGCTATCCCTTCGGGTTGCGGAGGTCTGACAGGCAGTCGCTCCGTGGAAAAGCTAATATTCAGCCAAATCCGGTTAGACTAGTAAGCGGACCCCAGATTGAAACTGGGATAACGCTAAGAGGATGATGATGTATGACAAAAGATAATTTTACAAACAACGTTTGAAAAACTAATCATTTGACAAACTTTCATTTCGCAAACATATTACTTTAAAAACAATCATTTGATACAATACAGGTTATGCAAATGTTGTACTTAGAAAATAATTAAACTGTTAAAATATTATTTTAAAAATAATAACATGACTAAATAATTCGTTTGCCAAATTGGTGATTGTATAAAAAGTTAATAATAATAATAGTTTCAAGAAACTTAACCTAGTTACAATTTTACGTAAATCAACATATTTTAACAATTTTGTATATGGCTAAGTACTAAACGGTTGTGCAACTGAGCTTAAACTAGGAATATTCCTGTATTATAAGCTCAGTTACTTCCATCATCCGTGGTCGATCCTGCTTAACAGTATTTAGTGTAATTTATTTATCAATGTGTAACTTATAGGATAGTTTCATTACCAAAATTGTAATTAAATAATGTTTAATAAATTACATTAAGTTTTACATCATTTTGTTTTATTTTTTATGTATTAAATATTTTCATTTCATTCATGCATGAGGAAATATGCTACTTGGTGTGTGTGTGTGTGTATGTATGTATGTGCGTGCGTGTGTATGTGTGTGTGTGTGATTGTGTCTGTGTTGTGTGTATGTGTGTGTGGTGTGATTTGGTGAGTGGGTGAGTGTGTGCTGGCCTTGCTCATATATTCATGTGCAAGAATTTTTCGGTTTCTTCGTAATTCCACTGAAGTAGTACAGATTTTAGCTTACATCTCAATTCCCTAATACTTAACTCTCGTAAATTCAAAAACTTATTCATTTTATTATACACAAAGCCCTTGAGATACCCTAAGAATCGCGTGGCAAACGTTGTCTGTACCCTAGAATTTGGGAGTCTAAAAACCCGTTTTTCTGCTATATTATTATAGTTCGGACTATTCAAGGCTTCTTTATGGCCCAACAACACAAGATTCAGTATAAAGAGTCTTCTAACACTCAATACTTCCGTTTCTTCAAAATCAAGAACTGTTGGGAAGCGGGAAGAACGTTTAAGCATCGTCTTTAGAACGGCTCGTTGGGCTCGTTCCAATGGGAGTAGATGTATGGAAGCCGTGCCTCCCCAGGCCAGAATGCAATAGGCTAACACTGATTGACACAGGGATACATAGACCGTTCTCAGCAAGCGGAATGATGCAACGTCCCGTAGATTTTTTATCACATAGATCATTTTCCTAACTCTGGCTGATGTTGCAATGATGTGATCAGAAAAGTTTAATTTTTGGTCGACTAAGACACCAAGGTATTTAACCGTTTGTGATCTGCTGATCAGCGTACACGCGTCACAGTTAGAAAGTGATGGTGCATTGCATGTGTGGGCCTTAATTTCAAAGTTGTTAGGCGGAGCTGAGACTGTAGTTTTATTAAAGCACACGTAATTGGTCTTGGTAGTGTTCAGTGTTAACAAGTTATCGTACAGCCATCGAATTACACGATCTAGACCGATCTCCGCTACTAGGCTTAACCTTGACCACGTGGTTTCGTAAAAAACAAGGACAGTATCATCAGCGTAATTGATGATATCTGCGCGTTGGAGTTTCATGGAGGAGAGGTCGTTCATATAAACGAGGAACAGCGTAGGTCCTAGAACGCTTCCCTGAGGAACACCAAATACTACGTCCTCAGGATCACTGACGAAGGAATTCACTCTTGTACACTGCTTCCTGCCGCCCAGGTAGCTGCGGAACCAGTCCAGGGCAATGCCTCTGATCCCGACACCTTCCAGCTTCCTGAACAGAATTTCCACGGAAACAGTGTCGAATGCCTTCGCCAGGTCCAGGAAAATCCCAACGCACTTTCGTCCTTTGTCTAAGTGGGAGGCGACGGTTTCAGTGAGGAGGGTAACTGCATGCTCAGTTGATTTCCCCTTTCTGAAACCAAACTGTTGATTGCAAAGGATGTTGTTGCTTTCTAAGTAGGAGACTAATTGTCTGTTGACTATTCTTTCCAGGATCTTGGAAAAGGTACCAAGTAGGGAAATCGGCCTATAATTACTAGGGGAGTCTATTGGTCCTCCCTTGTGGATGGGGGTGACTACAGCAGTTTTCCAAGACTCTGGAAAGCTGCCCGCCGACAGACTTAAGTTGAATATACATGTGTTTACAGATTGCTTTTACAAGGTGATTTGAGATTCCATCTAAGCCTGGCGCGTTACTTTCTTTAAGCTGCTTAATAAATATTTCTACTTCTGATGTATTGGTTGGGTGTAAGAAAAGGGAATCAAGTGGTGATGAGTTGGTTTTTACTTTTGAAGCAAGAGATGACTCAGTCTCCCTAACATTAGCTGATAATATTTTATCGGCAAGGTTTTTCCCTACAGTTAGAAGATAAATTATTAGTTTTTAAAAATAACTAATTTCTAATCAATACTTACGCGAAATTTTGAAAATATTAAATGGCATGGTTGCAGTTTTCATCTTGGACAGATTATTTATTGGCAAGTAATAATTTTGTATTAAAACTAATTCCATAGTCTTTTAAAAATAATACAGCCGGCCGCTGCCGCGGCACACTCGCTTCGCTCGCTCGGCTCGTGCGTTGTGGTCGCAGTTCTAACCTAACCTAACCAATCATTGTTTCCGTTGACTCTATACAAACATTGTTGTACATATTAACGTAGATTTTGGTTAGTAAAATATTTACCAAGCAATGCATTTTGTCAAATGTTATTTATGCTTTACGTTGTTTTGCCAACTAACATGTTTAAAAATATAATGAATTTTTTAATTAATATTTCAGCATTCTGCCTCGTTGGTCTCGCCGCATAAATGTGCGCGTGAGATCGGGAGGTCCCGGGTTCGATTCCTGGGTCGGGCAGTGTTATTGGGTTTTTCTGTCACGAAATTCTCAGTAGCAGCACGGAGTCTGGAAATGTGCCCGGTACGGCAATAGGCTCGCCCCTTATTACGTGGGACTAAAGTATATCTGGCGAAAAGTGGGTGTAGAAATACACCTCTGCCTACCCCTTCGGGGATAAAAGGCGTGACGTTATGTATGTATGTATGTATGTATTTTAGCATAATAATTTTATTTTTAGTAAATATATTGTCTAATGAGTAGTTTATTAAATATACTATATAGTTTATCAAATGTTATTTTTCAAATGAAAATTTGTCATTTGTTTTTGTCAAATGATCGGACACCCTTGGCTCAACTCTGTCTAGAGATTTCATTACTTTTTAGAGATAAACAAGCAGCTCCATCGAGACTTGGCAATTTTTTACAGAATGTTTAGGTGAATAAGTATACTGTCTAAATTGTATTACTAGCAGTTTCCCGCGGTTTCACCCGCGTCCTGAGGGAACTACCTCGCGTACCCGGTTTATTTGTAGCCTAAGATACTCCTTGGTACGTCAGCTATCCGCCAGTGAAAGTTCGGTCAAAATCGGTCCAGCCGTTCCAGAGATTAGCGAGAACAAACAGACAGACAGACGGACAAAAAAAAAATGTAATTTCGTTATATGTACCGTGTATATGCATTTATTAAAAAGCGGTTATTTTAATATTACAAGCAGACACTCTAATTTTATTTATGTGTATAAATTAAAAAAAATCCAAATGCAGATCAACATCATTATTGTATTTTATAAAGAACGACTTTATTTTTTTTTCAAGTGAAAGCCGATGTGACACCGATGTGATGGCCAATCACTTACCGATCAGGAATCAATCGCATGTCACGATATCCAACAGAAGTATTTTTAACTTTTATACAGGTAGTAGAGCCCTGCTGATTTCAGCATGAATGGGCCGGCTCGACCGGAGAAGTGCTACCCTCTCACAGAAAATCGACGTAAAGTAACAGTACCCAAACTGTTGCGTTTCGTTCAGTGAGTGAGAGTGCCGGAGGCCCTATCCCCTATTCCTTGTCCCACATCCCACTCCTCGTCCTATCCCTTTGCCCAACGCCTTTCGCCTATTACTATCTAAATAAAAAAGGAGAAATATCCAAACTATTTTCTACCTCCCCTAATCAGCATGAACTTGACTGGTACAGTATTACCTTCTTATACCTACAATATCGACGTGCATGCATAGGTACTGTTTTTTTTTTTGTATATTAAGAGCCGGCAATTACCGCCGCCCATGGACACAAGCAACACCACAGGAGTCACAAGTGCGTTGCCGCCCCTTGCGGTTGGGAAAAAGGATAGGATGAGGAGTGGGATGAGGGAGAAGGAATAGGGGATAGGGCCTTCGACACTCTCACTCACCGAACAAAACGCAACAGTTTAAGTACTGTTACTTTACGTCGATGTTCTGTGAGAGGGTAGTACTTCCCCGGTCGAGCCGGCCCATTCATGCTGAAATCAGCAAGGCTCTAACTACCATGAAACTGTTGCGTTTCTTTCGGTGAGTGAGAGTGCCGGAGCCCCCATCTCCTTTTCCATCTACCTCATCCCACTTCTTCTCTCATTCTTTTCCCCATCCCTAACGCACTTGTGATTCATCTGGTGTTGCTTGTGTCCATGGGTTGCGGTAATATCTTACTATTAGGCGATCCGTGTGGTTGTTTACCGCCAGTTGAAACCAAGAGCCATCGGATAAAATTACATCCTTTAATTGTATAAACATATGTTGAAGCAGCGATAGCTGAGTGGAGAGACCGACAGACTGCTACGCAGAGGGTCTCGGGTTCGAATCCACGGCGCGCACCAATGACTTGTCGGAGTTAAGTGCGTATTAAATTGTTAATTATCGTTTACTAATCGGTGAAGGAAAACATCGTGAGGAAACCTGCTCGTCTGAGAGTTCTCCATAATGTTGTCTAAAGACTGCAAGTGAAGTCTGCCAACCCGCACTTGGCCAACGAGCGTGGTAAACTATGGCCTTACCTTTCTCTTAGTGAGAATAGGCCCGTGCCCAGCAGTGGGACAGTATAAAGGACTGATGGTATAATTTAATAAACGTAGCAATGAACAAACAAACTCTATTTCGCATTGATATTAATAATCAGGATTATTTACAGCAAAGATAAATGTTAAACATAATTTAGCTGTCTCGATTACATATCGTTATCAATGCATACATGAAAAACGTCATTTATGAAGCGGCAAATATGCATTGGCCGTTGTATAGAAAACAACTGTGACTCTTAAGCAATGATAACAATGATTACATAATAATTATAATTGAATATTAAAATATGTTTGCGCAATAATGCGCGTTCATATTAGTTTTCCTAAATTTGTATTATTTTTTACTCTCGATAAGCTATTTATAAGTAGGGTATGTAACACTATTACATGACATCATGTGTATTGTGTAGTTAACGACTAATATTCTTACATTTTTTTGGACTAGAAAAAAAAGAGTTGATTTGTGCCATTCTAGTATTGTTAGATCAATGTTCTATTTGATTAACACAAATTCAAAATTCAAATTTATGTTCTTTGCACCATCGATCCTGAAAGATATGAACCACTTATTTAAAATTCGAATCTCATTTTCTTGTTACGATCGTGTATTCGTGTGTTTCTGAAAGTTAAGTACTCTTTTTCAAGATTCGCATCTTTTTTTTTTTGAAACTCATCACTTGCGCATTTATAGAAACATTGTAATATTTTTCAAAATTCTAATCATTTTTTTTTAATTATCGCATATTTTAACGGCGTTGTGCAGGTGCTACATTTTTAAAATCCGTATTATCTTTTTCTTGAAACCGTCGCGCATTTCTAAAAGCTCTACACCACTCATGAATCGGTTCACCCACCCTCCATGACCGTGCCACGCCCACCCCACGCAAGAATCACACGCGAGCTAGCCATCTCAATGACGCACAACACGATAAACTTATTTATGGACTCTATTATAATTATTACTTTATTATTTATCTCTTATAATATTATCTGCTGTGACTAAGGAGTTTGTCACACTGCTAGATAGAAAGCGGTTTGTAGTTAATGAACAGACGTAATAAATTATGATATGCAGAGGAAACTTTTACTACATAGCGACTGCCGTCTGACTGCCAACTGCCAACCCAACAGGTTAGAGATATGCCATTTGTCAGTATACAGGGTGTCACAAGACCCATCACCAAGCTGAAGTCTACTCGTTGTGGACATCATGCCAAGTCATACTAACCAAAAATAATACCTGGGAAACGAATTCTTTTTTTGAGTTTTCACATTTTTTAACCCGCAATTAAAAGCGCGCGCGTGCAATGCTCAAAATACCTACTTATCCATGGGGTTATAGGGCATCTAAAGAACATATTGGCGGGGTAAATACATCGATTTTGTACCTAATTAGAAAAATTCCATACTAACTTTGAGCCTCAATATCTCCTGAACCAGTAATTTCCCAGGTATGGTGCCGAAGTAAAAAATGTTTACAACATGGGATTTCAGTTTTCTTTAAGGGTCTTTTTACACCCTCTATGTAAGACTAAGTACAGACTTCGCATAACGACTGTCAAAGAGCTTCATGACAGCGTAACGTACTTTGAGAGGCACGGGGCAAGCAATAATCATGACATGTTTTTTTTTATGGACTCACGCCTGTCTCCCCGAAGGGGTAGCCAGAGGCGTAATAGGTATTACACCCACATCTCGCCATGAATGTTTATGTCCCACGTAATAGGGGGCGAGCCTATTGCCGTACCGGGCACATTACCAGACTCCGTGCTGCTACTGAGAATTCGGAAAAACCCAGTAACACTTTTGCCCGACCCGGGAATTGAACCCGGGACCTCCGATCAGCAGTCGCATACGCTATCCACTGGACCACGGAGGCAGTCATTATCAAATGAATGCGCACATAACTTAGAAAAGTCAGTGGTGCGCGCCGGGGGTATGAACCCTGGTACATTATCACTCCTTACAATGAATTAGGTAAAAAATAAATTGTAGAAAAATAATCTATTTTAAACTTTCGCGATTTGTATACATCATACAATATTATTTAGCGGGTCTTAGTCGCGATAATTTACTTATTTAAAGGCATAAATACCTCTGTTATTGCCGTCTATCAGGGGAGTGACGGACAAAGTTGGAACAGTACTACAGAAATACTCCATCAAGACTGTATATAGTCCCCTCTATAAGGTAGCACACAACCTGCGTACCCCAAAGGACGTTAGTCCTCTACAAATACCAGGCGTCTACAAAGTCGACTGCAGTTGTGGTAGTTCCTATATCGGACAGACCAAACGAACGATCGCTGAAAGGGTCAAGGAACATATCGCAGCTGTAAAAAATCGACAAATGAAAAAATCTGCCATAGCTGAGCATTTGCTAGAATCTGGACCAAACCACTGGATAGAATTACATCAAACACAAGTCTTATCCACCGATTGTCACTATTACTCCTGCCCGTCCAGCATACGCACCACGAGAAAATTATCTCTACACGTTTACTCGTGTTTATTACGATTATCTCTATTAACTCGCTGACTCTAACATGGTTATACACACGATTCGACTCGTTATGTCAAATGTAGCTATAATAGTCGTTTTTACTTATCTGTGGCATTTCTCTCGACGAATCCTAACATGACGGCCCAATATTACTCGATTATGACAAATTTTGACACCTAAAATAGTAATAATAGTCGTCATGCTTTCATACGACGAGAACTACACGAGTAACTAAAAATATTTCTTTAAAACAACAAAGAAAATGGCAGTCCCTTATTGTAATTATTTAATAACCTTATATGAAGAGCGCCACGCGAGAAAAGTTCAAAGAAAGCGAATTAGGGATCTCTGTGACCCTTTTACGTTGAGAATTCCAGTTGCTTTGGCGTATATCAAAACCAATGGCTCTGTTTCTCATAGAAAGGCTTGGCCTGCCTGTCCATTGAAAGATAAGTGAATATCATTATTATTGAAGCTGCGCATGGGACCTCATTCTTATTCAACACAGTAGGTAACAATTTTATTGTTAATACTTTGTAGGTATTGACATCAGTTTCGACTTAAAACTAATCAACTTTTGAAGTAAACAATAGGTACATACAAATTACAAATGTCAAATAGTACATAATATGATAAACTATAGAGGTGGATACAAGTCTTTTGAGCCATTTGAGCACAAATTGAATGAACTAAACCGGTGTGGTTACATTAATAAATGCCGTAATTGACATTCTATGTTTCAAAGGGCAACATCGGTTACTCGTGCAACGAGAGCGAATTCTTCGACGTGAAGCTTGTCTATCGTGGCGCGCATGTTAAAGAAAACGAGATATTAACCGATAACGACAATATTTCTTCATTCACGCGTGTGATATCTCGTGGTGCGTATCCTAGGCGGGCAGGATAGTACGTGAAGCGGTTGAAATAAAAAAACATAGAAATTTCAACCGGGAGGACGGATACAGACTATCGACCAGTTGGAACCCAGTCATTAACAAATGCAAACAACGCCGCAGTAACACAAATCATCAGTGTGTAGACGTCATAAGTGTAGTTTGTCGAAGTACCGACAGTGCGGATAAAATCAAAAATATAAAACAAGTGAGGGTAGCTGCCAAAACCCGCGCTTCACAAGGACGGCGCCACGGTAATATAATCTAACAGTATTGTAACTCGGCCGTCTTGTGAGTTATATACCTACCAGACGCGCCGCATGCGAGCTGCGGCACGATCGCGGCCGTGGGTACTGTAGGCACAGTCCGCACAGTCTAATGGGTACTCTGCACGAGGCGCGTAGGTATAACTCGAGTTTCGTGAGTTTGTATGGAGTTACAATACTGTTAGATAGGTATTATTACCGTGACGGCGCTGAGCTGACATCAGTCCCTCCGCGACCACAACCGTTGCAAGCCGGTAGAAACGTAGGAGAATAACGGAGGTATTTATGCCTTTAAATATGGCATAAATACCTCCGTTATATATGGCAATTATCGCGACTAAGACCCGCTAAATAATATTGTATGATGTATACAAATAATAATATGTGTATATTTATAGACGGAAAACGACATCGTTGTTTATGAGTGTCATCAGAAAAACATGATTACGATGTTACGCAAACATGTTTGTATCCGTAGGGGGTCTTGTAATACTGCGGTTATATTGATATCAGGCTATAAGTAGGTCTTGGTAAGTATACCTACGCGATATTATCCCGATATACTCAGTCGTCAGTCTTGTGGCAACATTATTTACTAAGTATTTGTTTAATAGTTTAGTGTCATTGCTGGATTAGTACGCCTTAGTAGTAAAATATGTTCCGTGTGGTGACGGATTAAGAATACGGAATGTCACCACCCCATATCATCCCATGGGTGTCGTAAGAGCCGACAGAGGCAACATATTATGCAGAGAACAGCACTGTAAGAGAAGGAAAACTTGATACAAACCCTATACCAACCGGATTGGCCAGCGTGGCGTAGTAGGCCAATTCCCCCTTTCAAAGGAGAGACCTAGTCCAGCAGTGGACTGTTAAAGGCTGATGATGATGAGGAGTAAAATATATAAGTTTCGTTGCATAGCTGTGGTTTATTGCAGTTGTTTGTATTGGTAGTGACAGTTATGTGGACCTTCGTCAAATCGCTATTTGCTTGACGAGGGTATTGAACTGAAAACCTCATAATCTGCAGTCTCTCACACCACCGTAGGCCCGCAAAATTAATTTATTTTAACGATCTAACCTTGCTCCTCTTTTTTCTGTACCTACTACTATAATTCTAAGTATGTTCTTTGGGCACAAAATATAGCTAATACCAACTTCTAAACACGACTGTTCAAGCAAGTTGCCTCTCAAAACCACCATCACCAATCACTGATAGACTCAAATAGTGTAACTAACCTTAATAACTGCCTCCGTGGTCCAGTTGGTAGTGATGCGACTACTGATCGGAGATCCCGGTTTCGATTCCCAGGTCGGGCAAAAGTGTTACTGGATTTTTCCGAATTCTCAGCAGCAGCACGGAGTCTGGTGATGTGCCCGGTAGCGGCAATAGGCTCGCCCCTTATTACGTGGGACCTAAAAATCATGGCGAAATATGGGTGTAATATTACACCTCTGCCTATCTCTTCGCGGATACAGGCGTGGGTCTAAAATATATATATATAACCCTAATAATACCAACCTTCAACCAAGTCATGCCACCAAAATCATAAAAGTCACAATTTTGAATCGACATTTGTCCGTGTGGTGACCGATTAAGAATACGAATTGTCACCACCCCATATCATCCCATGGGTGTGACAGAGGTGTGGGACAGAGGGAGCATATTATGCAGAGAACAGCACTGTAAGAGAAGGAAAACTTGATACAAACCCTATACCAACCCGCTTGGCCAGCGTGGCATAGTAGGCCAATTCCTCCTTTCAAAGGAGAGGCCTAGTCCAGCAGTGGACTATTAAAGGCTGATGATGATTTTAAGATTCAACCTTTCAAAATGTGGATACGTCCAAAAATCAACTCCGAAAGTCAAATTCCATAGAATGAAGACGCCGCGAAGTCCTTGAAGAATTTTATCAATCAAACAAAGACACATTGACTATATAGTAAACGAGACTTCAAGTTCACATTTACGATGTGTGGTGGATCACGTTAAAGCAAATAGTTTTTCACTATCTTCACGCCAATTTGCCTGCGAACAAATCACCATTCTCGTTATTAAAGTCTAAGTGGGAAGTGGATCACGCATCGCGGCATGTGGCCGACATGATTGTTATTTTCTTAGAAATATTTGTACCTAATATCTATGCCTGTTCATGTGTAGGCAAACACGTTATTCGAGAAAGGTGTGGTTTGAAAGAAGATGTAGTGTCGAAGATTGAGAAAGGAATGTTGCGATGGCTTGAACATTTGGAACGGATGGATGTAAGGAGATTTACGAAAGATGTGTATCGAGTAAGAATGAATGGAGATGTCGGTAGAGGACGCCCAAGACGGACTTACGCCGACCAACTTGGTGACGTACTGCGGAAGGGCCAAATCAAAAGTACCCGTAACCGACGAGCATGCAAGGTTAATGAATGTCGAAGAAGCGAAAGAGGTATGTTTGAACCGGAGTATTTGGCGTTCCATAGTCTCTGCCTACCCCAATGGGAGACAGGCGTGACGTTTAGATAGATAGATAGTGTAGGCAAACAGCGGCAGTCTAATGGAGAGAATAACAGATTGCTACTAGTGTTGCCCAAATGCAAGAACAAGACGAGACTTAGCCAGTCTTGGTCTTGGTCTTGCGCCAATACACCTGGTCTTGGTCTTGGTCTTGGTATTGCGCTCCCAGTCTTGGTCTTGGTCTTGGTCTTGCAGCAAGAGTCTTGCAAGTCTTGCAATTACCTATCAGTCTATTACTATTTATTAAAGTTTTTAAATCTTAGAAAAACGTATTAGAATTGGAACATTGTAAGCTTGAATTAACACAGCCATAGTAAAGATCAAGAAGATTAATAAATAACTGAAGATTTGATAAGAAATTCGAAAAATCAACTGACCTATATGTCGTTTTCCATGGAAGTAACTGTTTCTTAATAAACATTTATGATTTATAAGCTTACATTTGCTAAAACATGTAAAAAAAAACAAATTAATTACAATAACTTGAGAAGGGAGGCCAGCACTTCGAACCTTTTCTTTAATGCGTCGTGAGTAAAGAAAAGTAGGTAAACTAACGACCCGTCCGTTGTACGTAATGTACATTGAAAGTAAAATGTTAATCGTAATTTTGTTACGAATAAATGTGAATAATAAACCAAAGTGTATGTAACAATAAACAAGCATTGATTAATTAATTAGTAATGGTATTTTTAATCACTCTCACTCCCTCGGTTTAGGTACCCTAAGGTAAGCAATGCACCTTGACATTATTTGGTGATATGATAGGTAAATAAATTTAGTATTGTATTTTAATTCAGATAATTAAATTTTTAGATTAGAATTAAGATAAGCGAATTACTTGTAATGTGTCAGGTTCTATCTAGGCACCTGTTACATTTCGATTTAAAATAATCGCAATTTATTTTCCTATTCATCAATAATTGTACCTAATCATAGGCAGGTAGGTTATCCAGTTAGGTTTAGTTAGATACTAATTAGACCACAGATAAGGTTAGGATGATGATAATAATTAAACTAGTTAAAATGTGTACCTATGCAAGTTATTACATCATGCGATTAATTGCATAACTTACAGAAAGTTTTTTTTAAGTAGGTGCACGTGCGCTGAACGTGGCGCGGGTGGCGTGGAGGAGCGGGGATGACGGGTGATAGTATACGTGTGTGCGTGCCACAACCACGACTATAGAGTTGTTAGGGTTGTCGAAAAAAACACAAAAAAATATTTTTTTTAGTTTTGTATGGAAAAAAAAGTTTCGCTTTCATTATTAACATTTACGCATACGATTCCAAACTTGATATAGATAAACACCTTTAAATATTGTTGGGCCTAACTCGGACACCCTGTTTACTTACTAGAATAAATTATTATGACATCTACTACCTATCCTTACCATTTTATCCTAATCATAATACTGCTTGCGTGATCAGTATAATGTATTCATTTTCATTCTAAGCACTCTGAAACTTATTTATTCTTTGGAACACCTGTAGGTACTCTTAAAATTCGAAATTATTTTGCATGAGTCTACCTACGCCCTGTGGCGGCAATCAAATAGTGTCAAATGTTGTGATTTCGGCGCGGCGGCAACGATTGTTGTATATGATTTCAAAAGAAGCCGCCGGCGCGTGTATCATCATAACCATGTACTTCCGAAAAGCGGCAAATTTCTTTGAGAAGTAAGTACAAAACCTTTGATGCCGCATTATCAAAGTGCCGAGTTAAAACATAACTATGCATGCACTCAGTTTGATTTTAATGGATATTTTTTTATTCGCTATGTAGGTATGTTTATGGTACCTATTAGTCGTAATGCGCATAGGTCCAGTTTTTCATATTCTTTGATACAGTTTTTGCGTCTCATAGAATTCCTAACGGCCCTGTCACGACCTTGCCGCTCTGAGCGGCGGCTTAGCGCGGGGCGGCGAGCGGTAAGATCAAATGTATGAAGACGTTCGAAGCACGCCACGAGCCGCCGCGCACAGCGATAACGCGCGCGTTTTTTTTGGCGCGAATGGCTGCGCGGCGTGCGGCGCGGCGGGCGGTGCGGCGAGCGGCGGGAACAAATGTACTGCGACCGAGTCCGACGCCACGACTCCGAGCGGCACGGACAGCGTTTCGCGAGGGACGAACTAGGCGGTTAAACTATTTGTCAAATATTTTGTGGCGGTAATGAATACGGAGACATTTAAAGTCGAAATTTTAAAACAGTCGCGTGTATGGATAGCAACACATCCGCTGTATAAATACAAAAATGTTAATAAAACGTTGCGAGATGTAATGAAACAATGTTTTACAGAATGTAATGGTAGGTTTTAATATAAATCACAAACATTAAAACATTGTGTAATGTACCTATTTAGGTACAGACACAGCTACTATGAAAGTTAAAAGGTGATTTACCTACCTACTTAACGTAATCTACGTTGTGTAGGTACCTATTCAACGCCTCATTAATTGCGAATATGCATTATTCCTTTGATATAAAATACTTGTAAGAAACGAAGATCCAATGTCGACAATTTTGTAGGTAAGTATACCGTATAGTTACACAAAGATATTTTGGTTATCGCCATATTTATGGGTAACTCCGTCGGCCCAAATACGTCCACATTTGCCGCTGCGTTTACCGCTGCTGTAGGGTCGTGGTGAAGAGTTTGTTTGTTTGTTTGGTTGAACGCGCTAATCTCAGCAACTACTGGTTCGATTTGAAAAATTCTTTCAGTGTTAGATAGCCCATTTATCGAGGAAGGCTATAGGCTATATAACAACACGCTACGAGCGACGGGAGCGGAGAAGTAACGCGGGCATCCTGTAGTTCTCATAATAAGGGGAAGCCTTTGCCCAGCAGTGAGACACAGAACTCGTAATAACAAGACTAATTATAATGCAAAAAAATTTAAAGAAAATAAAATGCTTCTTCATTCAATTAGCAAGCTGCCTTGCATTACAATTGAACGTCGATATAGCTATGCTTGCATCTCCTGAATGCCAGTAATTCTTACAGTCATAAATAAAACCATCAAATGAATAGGCGAATGTTAACTGCAGTAAATGATGTGGATTTCATTGTTATTGCTCTATTTCCCTTTGGCTTATCATATCAAGTCCATTAAAGTATACTAAAGGCATATGAGTCGGTGCATAAAGAAAAATAGCATGGTCAATATCTTCGTTCAACCTCTATGTTACCGCCTGTTCTCACTAAACTTTAATCATCGTTATCATCAGCCCTTTATACTATCCCACTGATGGGCACGGGCCTTTTTTCACTATGAGAAGGGTCAGGCCATAGTCCACCACGCTGGCCAAGTGCGGGTTGGCAGACTTGACACGTCTTTCGAGAATATTATGTTATATATATATTATTATAGAACTCTCAGACATGCAGGTTTCCTCACAATGTTTTCCTTCAGCGATTAGCAAGCGATAATTAACAATTTAACGCACTAAATACGCACTTAACTCTGAAAAGTCATTGGTGCGTACCGTGGATTCGAACCCGAGACCCTCCGCGTAGCAGTCTGTCGGTCTCTCCACTCAGCTAGCGCTGCTTTACTAAACTTTAATGTATTTAAATAAATGTATCTGCTAGACAGTATGGATAACAAGACTACGCTCGGGTGCACGCTTAGTATGTCCAAAAATCTTCTCTCAACGCTCTCTTAAATTCCCCAATACATGCCAAATTTCAGCTTCTTGCGCCCAGCAATTTCGGTTGCATGTTGTCTATCTGTCAGTCAGAAACCCAAGAATTTAATCTATGCAGATATTATAGGCGGATGTATACAGAAGATACAATTCTAAGAATATAGGCGGGTAAGGCGTGTTAGCTAAACATCAAATAACTGCGATATGCTAATATTATTTGGCATAATATAATATTCATTACTTACGTCAGTGCGAACATACTTACGTATGTGAAAACTCAGAACGTAGAAAAACAATGTTCGTATTGAATTCAATATTATTATTATGGTCAAAATAACTACATTTATCATTACAAGATAAGCAACTAAAGTCTGATTAGTCTAACATTAAATAATACTTACATTAAAAATTTAAATATTTCTAGCTTTATTTTATTCTGAAAGTGTAGGTACCCAGCGACAAGTCAAGCTTAAAATTTGCAGTATGATTTGAATACTTATATATTTCCTACGTCGTAAGGATTGTGCATGTGCAAAGGTTTAAGCAAAGAGCTCAGATATTTACATAGAGGCGCATTTCCTATGGGCGCTCTGAAGACAAACTTTCTGTGAACCAAATTGAAGCTTGGCGGCGCAGTAGTCGCGCTGTGACAGCTGTCTCTATGAGAGCAAGAGAGACGAACGTTCCTCCTGTGTAACTTAGCTACGAGAGCAAGAGAGACGGAGAACGACACACCAACGCCAGCGCGGCCAACGGCGCCAACTACGAACTAAACTGGAGACAGTCCCCGCTTGGAATCGGCACTAGAGACAGTGGCGTAGGAAGGGGGGGGGGGTGGGGGCGGTCCGCCCCGGGTGCCACGGCAATAGTCACGCCCCCTAATACGTGAGACCTAAAAATTCATGGCGAAATGTGGGTGTAATACCTATTACGCCTCTGCCTACCCCTTCGGGGATACAGGCGTGAGTCTATAAAAAAACCTTTTTGAGCCGCAAGGGAATCGAACACTCGGCCTTTACCTACTCATTTAACATGTCTTTCAACACAACACTGCTGAACAGTGTGATTCTAGTCATACTCCATTTAACCGTATGAGAAGATCTTGTGACCATTGGTGATTTGATAAGACTCAAATCAAATCATCAATAGCTGGTCCATCGCACTTAGGGAATGCAAGCTCGATCTCTCTCGCGAGATCTCGGCCTTTTAGAGATTTACGAGATTGCACTCGAGCATAAAAACGTCTTATTCAAAAAGCGAACAGACACGGACGGATCGCAATCTGTCGGTATCGGTATTAATAAAAAATGTAACGAATTTATACGAGTCCGGTGGGTCAAAAGGCAAACTTTTGCAGTTCGTGGATGTCTACTTGAGAACTGCGGTTTCAATTAGCGCTGAATCCGAAAGGGCCTTCTCAGCAGCTGGTTATCAGGCCAATAGAAAAGGAAGCCGTTTAGCACACGATTCTTTGGATATTTTGTGCTTCTGAAGGAGCTACTTTGAAAATAATTCGTAACAATGGCTTGTGATTTGAACTGAACCAATGTTTCCTTTGATTGGTATATTTTGTTAATTAGGTCTGTAATTTCTAATAGTCTGCCTTATTGGTTTATTTTTTTAATTAATCTGTGATATCTAAAAGGTCTACTGAGTAGATGTAGTTTTATTTACCTCTTCTTTTTTCTCTTAGCGTTATCCCAGTTTCAATCTGGGGTCCGCTTTCTAGTCTAACCGGATTTGGCTGAATATTAGCTTTTCCACGGAGCGACTGCCAGTCTGACCTCCGCAACCCGAAGGGATAGCGATATTCCATGGTTAAGACTAGTGTCAGTTTATTTAGAAGGTACTGACGCCCTGTAACGACTGTCAAAGATCTTCATGACAACCGGGACCGACGGCTTAACGTGCTCTCGAAGACTGGTTGTTTCTTTCATTTCTTATTTGACAGATCCGTCCGTAAAAGTTTACTTCATAAAAGTTTATTTAAAATTTATAGACAGACTAGCTGACCCAACAAACTCCGTTTCACCTCTTTAAGAGTTTTTATTTAATTCCCTTTTTTCCAAGCCCCTTTTCCAAAGTTACCATTGACGTAGCGCTTAATCACTTATCATTTCAGAGTCTATAAATGCTGAACAAACAAACATAGATTTTTATATAATATTGAATTCCCGATTCCTTAAAATATCGGAGACGATACGCATATCGACTTAAAAAAAAAATCCCGTCCGCCATCTTTGATTTCCTATCCACCACCTTTGATCACGAAATAGATGTTTTATTTGGATTCACCATCCCTTAAATCATCAGAAACGACACCCATATTATTTTTTTAAATTTTTCCATACACCATCTTTGATTTCCCATCCACCATCTTGAATCACGAAATAGATGTTGTATTTGGATTCCCCATCCCTTTAAACATCGGAGACGATACCCATATTGTTTTTTTTTAATTTCCCATCCGCCATCTTTGATCACGAAATAGATTTTTGAATTCCCCATTCCTTAAAATATCGGAGACGATACCCATATCAACTTTTAAAAAAATCCCGTCCGCCATCTTTGATTTGCTATCCGCCATCTTTGATCACGAAATAGATGTTGTATTTGGATTCTCCATCCCTTAAATCATACATCGCAGACGATACCAATATTGACTTAAAAAAATTTCCCATCCGCCATCTTTGATCACGAAATAGATGTTGTGTTTCGATTCCCCACCCCTTAAAATATCGAAGGCGATACCCATATTGATTTTAAAAATTTTCTCATTCGCCATCTTTGATTTCCCGTCCGCCATCTTGGATCACTAAATAAATTTCATATTATTAATCAGCGTCCCGAAAATCTCGAAAACGATACCCATATAGATTGTACCCTATTCGTTTAGCCTTTTTTTGCCTTTGACCCAACCCTCCCCCTTCTCGTTTGACCATTTTATTATTTTTGTCTGGTCCCTAAAAGTTGTGGCGTAATTTTATATAGCCTATAGCATTTCGGCATAACTGGGCTATCTTAGGCCATAACAATTTTTAAAATCCGACTGCTAGTTCCTGCGATTAGCCGACATTATCTTTTAGCCTTTTTAGCCTTTTGCCCGGCCCCAAAGGTTCGAAGCGTTATGTTATATAGCCTATAGCCTTCCGGAATAACTGGGCTATCGTATACAACAAAAAAAATTTTTTTTAGATCCGACCGGTAGTTTCTGAGATTAGCGCGTTCAAACAAAAAAATAACAAACTCTTCCGCTTTATTATATTAGTAAAGATATTTTAATATTTTTTCTTATATTTGATACAAATCTCCTTTATTGGGCGGATACTTCCATAGTTGTCGTTTTAACTGTTTAAGAAATATAACTGCAAAAAGTATTTACACATACAAACTACTTAGTAAAGACTGTGTTATCCGGTATCTGTGACGTTTCGCTAGATCGGCCAATATGGCGACTGTGATTTGTCTGTCAGAACTATTAGAATTTAACAAAATACTCGACAATCCAAATTTTGCGGATATATGTTGTCGACTCGATATCTTTATTTTTTAATGTTTTATTATTCAGCTAAGGTTTCGATGTACTCCTTGACGAAATAATTATTATAAGATTTGACACTGTGATAGCAGCGCAGTCCGTCGGTTCTAATGTGAAACATTCCAACATCCACAACTACTTACAAATTAAAAATTAAGTACACTTAACATTTTCCAGTGGACTAAATTGTGAATCAAAACCATTCTCAAGTCCCCTTGAACACATACAAAAAGTTTCATCAAGATCAGTCCAGTCGCTTAGGAGGAGATCAATTACATACACACGCACACAAGAAATATATATATTAAGATAGGTACGTCAAACAATGTTTGAAGAATAAAAGTCTATTGAAAAATTCGTGAACAATAATGTTTATCTTATAATACTTAAAATGGTTATTATTTTTGTCCTAATTTATTCAAAGATTGCGATTATTTACAAAAAAGCATACAAAACTGCCAATCTCCCGAGATCTCAAAATTAGCGAGATCTCGCGAGATCTCGCTTGAGCCCAAATCTAGCGAGATTTGCATTCCCTAATCGCAATACGACAAACATATTATGAAGACGCTTATGCAGTAATAAAGTAGAATGTGAATTAATTATCACAAGTCGTAACTGGATGTTGCAATAACTTCACTTCAGCCGATAAAGAATGTCGGATACGAAGTATTTGTTCTAACCAGATTTTGCCTTGCACCGCTAACTTTACAATTTTTTTCTTACACAGAGAAGCACTTCATACACTTTTTAGTACTTCTCTCGTTATAACGAGTTTGATCTTGTCACAGGGAAAATCAGTGCGATGTATCTTATTTAAAACTAGCTTTTGCCCGCGGTTTCGCGCGCGTTAAATTCGGGGTAACACATATCTACTTTCAGTCTCAAGTTGTGTGAAGACATTCCTGATTATTGTAAAGAGTCAGAAGCTCTATAGGGTACAAAGTAACTCGCTCAGTATCCATGATAATGTCAAAGCCATGTTTCAATACATGTCCAATATAAATATCTATAAACACTTTCGCATTTATAATTTTAGTAGGTAGAGAAAATCGTTTCAGCCGGTTGAGCATAGTATATAATTATTAGTTTAGATATGCGAACAATGTATTTCACGCACAATATGACAATAAGTATGATGTGATACTTGACAGTACTGACAGATAGCACATGCACACACACAAGAGAAAAATTTCTGCCGTACAAACTTCTACACTCCCTACAATCCCTCCCAGTTTAATTCTTGCAACTTATGGTAGCCTATGTCCGTCTCCATGGTCCAATATATCTCTATATTAAATTTCAACAAAATCGGTTCAGTCGTTTTAGCGTGAAAACGGAACATACATATATACATACATACACACTTTCGAATTTATAATATTAGTAGGGATATAGTTTCTTTTTCCTTTGAAACAATATGTTTCCGGCGAATGGGACGAGTGTTAACAGACTCGGTCCACCCTTTTGTAGATCGAACCCAGAATTGTGCAGTAACATCTATAAGCTGTGTGGCAAAACCACCATATGTGCAGCTTATTCTATAAGATACTTTTTGGCGGTAGCCTTGCTGATTTCAGCACGAATGGGCCGGCTCGACCGATGAAGTACTACCCTCTCACAGAAAATCGACGTAAAGTAACAGTACCTAAACTGTTGCGTTACGATCGGTGAGTGAGAGTGCCGGAGGCCCTATCCCCTATTCCTTCTCCCACATCCCACTCCTCAACTTATCCCTTTTCCCAACCCAAAGGGCGGCAACGCACTTATGTCTCCTGTGGTGTTGCTTGTGTCTATGGGCGGCGGTAATTGCTTACCATCAGGCGATCCATCTACTCGTTTGCCGCCTATTACCATATAAAAAAAAGAAAAATACTTTTAATCATACTAGGAACCGAGCTACCCACAGATTAGACCGTAAACTTACACCACGGGGCAGATAAGACAGAAAAGTTAAACTAAAAATAACACATGACTTCACATGAAGCATTCATTACTTACATTCAGATAATAAAATTGTTTAAATAATATTACTTTATATAATTGTAAACAATTAGTTCTATGTTTACATTGTTCTATTACATGTTATTTTTTATTTTGATTTAATTTTGATGTAAGTAAATATAAATAATGTCGATGACCTGATGCCCAAAGAGAGATAACTGGAATATGTTATTGTAGGTATACTTTACCGAGATATCCTATTTAGGCAGCGATAGCTTGTGAAAATACCAACATACTACCAGGCAAAGTTATCATCCACCTAGCGTTATCCCAGTTAGAACCCCAAGTCCGCTTTCTAGTCTGGGATTTGACTGAATATTAGCTTTTTCACAGAGCGATTGCCTGTTTGATCTCCACAACCCAAAGTGAGAGCGATCACCCAGCCAGGTTAGAGGATCCTCCCTCAACTCCCTCTAGTTGCAGGAACACCACACCTTTCTTCCTCCACAGGAAAGCTATATTCCAGGGTTTAGACTTCGTCATCAGCCTTTAACAGTTCACTGCTGGACTAGGCCTCTCCTTTGAAAGGAGGAACTGGCCTACTATACCATGCTGGCCAAACGGGTTGGTATAGGGTTTGTATCAGGTTTTCTTTCTCTTACCAGGGCCAAACCGTGCAATGTGCGCGGCGCACACAGGCGCCAGGGTGACAGGGGCGCCGCGCGCCGAGATTTGCGTAAATTATAATATAATATTCTAATATTCTACCACATACACACATCACCATCTAGTCCCAAGCTAAGCAGAGCTTGTGTTATGGGTACTAGATAATGGATAAACATACATATATACTTTTTTTTTGTAAATACATACATATTATACATAGAAACACCCAGACCAAGACAAACATCCATATTCATGCACACAAATGTTTGACTTGAGCGGGAATCGAACCCGCGACCTTCGGCGTAGCAGTCGCTTACACTCCCGCTGCGCCAACCGGTCGTCGTAAAATTATAACAGTTATTTTCGAAGAAGGATGGCAAAAAAGGCGCTTAACAGATTTCGCACACAGGCGCAGGGGCGTAGGACGGAGCGACGGCGATAGCGGTCCGCGACAAAAAAAAAAAACAAGAAAAGGTCATCCGCCAAACTTCCGGATGCCATCCAACAGGTGCTTCATGGATTTCGCACTCAAGCGCTGATTGAGTCGGAACGGCCCTGTCTCTTACAGTGCTGTTCTCTGCATAATATGCTCCCTCTGTCGGCTCTTACGACACCCGTGGGAGTAAAATCTAAATATACTATTACCTAAACGGCGACCAGTTTTCAAGGTGAGAGTCTTCGATGAAACTGGGTTAACGCTTCGTCGATGAATACGATGATGGAGTTTAGTACCCTTTAATATCCCAACGTTGGCCTAATCTCTGACTTATAAAGTGTTAAATCCACAGAATAATTAATATATCTATGGTTAAATCTATTTGGACTAGAAAGCGGACTCCAAGGCATATTGAATGCAACTGGGACAGCACTAGGACGATGATGATGAGGGAGATGATAAAAACAATAACTGCCCCGGTCTGAAAGTTTATGACCTCTCAATGTTATTAAAATAATCAGCTACTACATACCTACTTACATAGGATTTAAAAAGCTAAAACTATATTCTTTATTTATAAAACCATAGATAACATTCGGCAATATTTACTTTTTTAAATCGCACCAACCAGTTAAAACTGAGTAAGTAGGTAATATTATACAAAATTGCAATCTGTGTGTATTTAATTATCTCTGTTATCTTTACAAGTACAATTTTACGTTATATTGACGTTCTTGTAAACAATTTGTAATTGTTAATCGTAACTAATTACTTATAAACAAGATTTATTAGTAAGTTAAGGCGCTACCTTGAAAATGTATGCCCTTTTTGATTACAGATTTTGAAGCAGTGAGACACATCAGCAAAGTGAAAATTATATATATTATTTATCAGGTATTTATCTAGGGACTGCTCGGACAGATCCACGATTGGAAGATTTTCGCTCGATAGAATTTTAATTTGAAAAACATGCTTTCTCTAAATATTTTTTAGGATATTTGAAAACATACTTAACTTTTCGCCTTGAAATTGCTACTCACTGAAGAATAGCTAGTTTATCAGGGATTGATCTTACGATATTTTCCTAAAACGATTATTACTTGAGTTATGAACGAAATACGATTTCAGATAGTTTCGTGATGGCATCCCATGTCAAAAACCGTGCGACATTGAACTTTATAGCTAACACTAAGCGATGACCTCTGCACGATTTTTTGACCTTCGAGGTAGCCTTTTAAACGAAGTTTTTGGTCTGTGCTAACCACAGACCAAAAACTTCGTTTAAGAGGCTATTCTATGGAATGTCGCTATCCCTTCGGGTTGCCGAGGTAAGACTGGCAGTCGCTCTGTGGCAAAGATACTATTCAGTGAAATCCGGTTCGACTAGTCTACTCCGGTACTACGAGTTGTAGTAGAGGAAACAAACCAACATCCTCTACTACTAGTAGAGGATGTTGATTTGTTCTATACTTAAACTTAAGCACAGATTTAGAGACGTATGATAGATGAGTGGCGTTCTCTCTCTCTAGTAAAATAAATAGAAAGATTAACAGCATGCCCAGTTCTCAGTTTTGTCTCTTTATACAGGATTGTAAGTTGGTACTGGATAAGTAACCGTTATAAACAGATACAGTCCACTGCTGGACTAGGCCTCTCCTTTGAAAGGAGGAATTGGCCTACTATACAATGTCGGCCAAACGGGTTGGTGTAGGGTTTGTATCAAGTTTTCCTTCTCTTACAGTGCTGTTCTCTGCATAATATGCTCCCTCTGTCGGCTCTTACGACACCCATGGGATGATATAGGGTGGTGACATTCCGTATTCGCCCCGGCATCTACCAAATAGGAAATGAAAAATAAACCAGGAAAAGCGGCGGGCCGATATCGACCTGAACTAGAAAATATTTTAAGCAGTGATGGGTCAGACCAAAATAAGTGGATATCGAAAATAAAACAGAATTATCGTAAAATAAAAAATAAAAAAATTACCTGTGCCTGTCTTTAAAACATGTCACGCAAAGATTTTGTTTTCAATATTTTTTTATAATATTAGATTGCCATGCTGACTTGTTTCTAAATAGGTACTTTTTTTCCTTAATGGAAAATATTTCTTCGCTACTTTCACTATCAATATCAGTAACTGCAGAGATAATTACTCTATTTTCCATAATTTGTTTTTTTCTATTATTGCTTGCCATCGTTGATTATATCGAACGGACGCTACATCAGATCAGCTACATAGCACAACACTAACGGGCGGCGCGTGCGCTCTGTGCGGTATCGGGTCGCCGGCGGCGGCCTGATGGGTTGGCGGGCTGAAATAAACCCACTGCCGCACAGGGCGGATGTATTTCACCGTTAGTGTGTGGTAGGCCGAAAGAGGCCTGCTATGATGTTTTTATGGGGAATAATTCCAATTTTGACTACAAACTGAAATATATACAGGGTGATTTGTAATTGCTCGTATTCCCTTCATATAATTGCATTTTTGTGGCGTAATTTTATTTTATTCGAACATTTTTTGCGTGTTTATTGGCTCTATTTTCAAATTCCACGTTGAGCTAGTAGGTTTATTTTAATTTAAAAGATGGGCCATTTAATTTTCCATTAAATAAGACCCAATTTGCCACCAAGAATAGTCAAAATAATTTTTTACAAGATGTTTATAACAAAAATTTGGAATTTTCTCAATAAATCTTAAAAACAGTTTTATTCCAAAATGGTGCATTTTGGACCCCCATATGTTGGGGGTAAAAATACTCCATTTTGGCCCTAGAATCACCTAGAAGGGAATACGAGCAATTACAAATCACCCTGTATTTGTCTCTGTCAAAATCTTACAAACACCTGAAATAATCGGCGAGCGAGAGGGATATAGTTTTCTTCGTCCGCACCAACTGTAAGTACCGCGGCGGTGCTGAAATGGGCCTGTTACGCAGTGAAGGTATTAATACAATATTAAATCTAAGTTTGTGGGGTCGCAACCCTTGTCCTGCGGCCACCAAGAAAAGAGTGGTACAAATGGGTTTTTTAATTTATCTGGCAAATTACTAGCCGTACAGAAAAATGACAAAATGTGTTTTGTTGCAAATTAAATTCTCTACAACTTTGATTCCGTAGAATTTTGCCGTAAAATGAAAGATAACAAAGTTATTTATAAACGAAAATCGAATGTTTGCTATAAATTTTCTTTTCAATGAGTTATAATTTTTACGTCGTTAGCAATAAATAATACATTTAATTTGTCTTTTCTTCTTCCAAACAAGACCTAGTAGAGGATACTGCAATGTGTTCTGCAATGCCTAAATGTTCTGAGGACTCCTGCAGGAAATTTATTAGAGACTAGTCGACGCCAGCCGCTTCGCACGTACATATTTTCGAATTTTCCGTTTTGCCCGATCCCGTGGGAATTTCGGGAAATCCCGTCTTAGTGCTCTCCTACGGTCCCCAAGGAACATACTTGCTAAATTTCAGCTTCTTGCGCCGAGTAGTTTTGGCTGTAGCTTGTCTGTCAGTCAGTCAGTAACGCAAGGATTTTATATATACAGATATCAAAATTCATAGAGGAAAAGGATGAATTATCGTCAAAAGACCGACTTCCCTCTTTATATTTATTTATAGATTATAGATTTATTTATCAAAAATTGTATACTGGCGCTTAATCAGAGCCTGTGCTAAAGCCTGGCTCATCTCAAAGACTGGGGACACAGTTATAGCGGGAAAACATAAAAATTGCCAAAATACCACAATAATAAAGAAATAACTCTTTATTTTTGACTTTACGACAAGAGTTTCAAAAGCAAAATTGTAGAGAATTTAATTTACAACATAAAGCTTTTTCACATATTCTTTGTGCGGCCAATAGTTTACCAGATAATCAAGAAAAACCATCAGCAGCCGCACTCTTTCCAAGATGGCGGCCGAGGGACAAGAGGTACGACCCCACAAATTTGGAGCAAGCTTAACACTAGCCCGCCCTACACCTCTGTAAAATGAAATCGCGTCCCAGAGGACGCAATTTACATTGAAAAGTTACATTTGAGGTTGCATTTATCAGAATAAATGCAACCCCAAATGTAACTTTTCAATGGACTACTTGGTTGACATTTAGTTTTGGCTTGTTGACATGAATAGGCCGACTCGATCGAAAAAGTACCTAGGTACTAGATAGATGCCCTCTTACATAATTTCGACGTAAAGTAACAGTAGAAGAAATAGTACCAAATAAGGAATAAGTACGTCCCACATATCCATTCGTATTTCACCATCGTATTTTCAAGTCTGCGTACCCAGAATATTCCAAAATTTTCGATTTTGATATTATAATACTTATTTTGGATGTAGTCCACAATTTGTACGCTCAACTAAAACAAATTTTGGAATATTCGCGGCGTTTAGTTTTCGTAATATAACGTATTGTATAATAGAAATTTATTCCATATTTGGTACCTTTATCTATACTTACTGTTAGTACGTTTAGTGTAGTCTTCACTGTTTTATTAGATTCTCTGAGTTTGTTTCGGATGTTTCTTCTCAGGGTAGCTATGAAGGAAACACCGTCCTCATCTATCTTAAAAAATGACTTTATTTATGAGATTTTTTTGTAAAACGTGTAAACAAATAAATATTTTATCTTTGACTTCCTTAATGTTGTGAATTGGACTAAAGGTTGTACTTTTCCGTGTATGAGGCGTAAACAGAGATACAGTATTCATGCACGTTATGGTGAATGAAGAGTAAACTCATAACAGAACATTAAATGTCGCACGTGATTTCATGAGAACAACATAGTCAATGCCTGCCGCCGTCGACTGCTTTATTATTTGTACCTACTTATTAATCAATTCTAGACACTTTCATAGTGTCGGCGGCCTAAAGGTAAAGGCGGTGGCCTACCGAAAAATGAAGTGGTTCATGAGGACCACTTTACAATATTCCCTCGTGTCAGAACCTCTGAAAACCTTCTGCAAAGGTATTCAAGAAGCAGTTCAGAGGGAAGGGGAAGAGCTCAACGTTATACCAGTAGTATACTCTATCTTGAATAGCGTGTATGAAAGGAAACGTATCCGTAACTTAGGTTATCGTCAGAAACAAAATCACGTTTACAAAGAAATCATAGTTGCACTATCGGTGTGTAAGCCTCGGTACACGTGACTGCTGATAACATTACACATAATTATTATGAACGTTTATACCGCATGGCGCGGCGCGGTGGAAACAAATGGAACTTAGTAGGTATCAACACGTTTGTTGTTCCGTTATAAAAAAAACCTATAAACGGACACAGTCCTGTAAAATAGGTACATCACAGCATATTAGTCATCAAGTCAAGTTATTTGGCTGACATTTAGTTTTGGTTTGTTAAATTTAGCACCATTACCCCCGAGGTATGAATACGATATCCGTTGTAAACAAGGGCGTCGCCAGCCGATTGCCTATCAGGTCACCAGCCGATTGCCTAGGAGGGTGCAAGTTGATTTTTAATATCTAGGGGGGGGGGCAGCTGCTCCTCGTGCCTAAATTCATGCATTTCCAAATTAAAGGAGTTGTAGGTTTGTATGGACAAGTATGCAGCATAAACAATAATAATAATAATAAATAATAATAAATTTATTTATTGTTTCACAAGTTACTACAATAGGGTATTTGACTAAAAAAATCTAATAAGTCCGTCAGTTAGATTATCGAAAAATATTGGATGCGTATTTTTTGTTTTTTCGAATCAGTAAAAAAATACGAAGATAAAACGCATCAAAGATGGAGAAACGTCTAGGAGTGGTGGCTTGTAACGTCACTTGCCAGTAAAAAGTGTACAGGCAAGTGACGTCACAAGAGTTTTCAGCGAAGTTTGTAGTCTTCATTTTTTGTTTACGTGACTAAAGAAAAAATACGTATTCAATATTTTTCGATAATCTAACTGACGGACTAATTAGATTTTTTTAGTCAAATACCCTATTATGAGACACATTTATATTATCAACACATGAAGTTGCTACTATTTAAACATTCATCATCATCATCAGTCTTTAACAGTCCACTGCTGGACTAGGCCTCTCCTTTGAAAGGAGGAATTGGCCTACTATACCACGCTGGCCAAACGAATTGGTATAGGGTTTGTATCAAGTTTTCCTTCTCTTACAGTGCTGTTCTCTGCATAATATGCTCCCTCTGTCGGCTCTTACGACACCCATGGGATGATAATATGGGGTGGTGACATTCCGTATTCTTAATCCGTCACCATACGGAAAAAACATACATCAGTAAACTGTATTTAAGTGGGTAGCCAATTTTTGGCACCGCACTAATGATATAATTCTCTGGTAGGTAAATAGGTAATAGGTAATCAAAACAAATATTACAAAAGAAACATTTTATTAACCTTCAACATATATAAATACAAAATTTGGTAGTCTAAACAACAACTGGTAACTTTTTAATTGCATAATTGCACGTGTCTCTTAATTTAACTTAGCACCTAAACATTGTACAATTGATTTTGTGACTACTTACAAAGCAAAAATATACAAAATACTTTTAGAAATTATATCAAAGTTTTTATTTTTTATATACCTATACAACAATTATTTTATTCCTAGTGTGCAGACCTCTTAAGCATTCACTTGTAATGCGCATTCTTGCAAATGTAAAATTACAGAAACAGTAACTAGAGCATTTTATCAATCGTTCTGGAGAGCATTTAAGCGAAAAGACAGCAAATTTACTTGGAACCTTTTGCCGATAAGACCGTTCGCTAGAATGATCATGAAAATATTAGTAGCGATGTTTGCTAGATGTTCTGTTACAAGGAATGCTCGAGTCTTTAAGCGCCTTTAAAAGGTGATTATTCTCGTAAATATGACCACCTACTTCTGGCACATTGCTGAAAGCGTGAAAAGTCTGCTGCTCCATACATTTGGTGGAGATTAAAGTTCAATATGTGAATTTTGTTCGAATTAGTATGGCACGGCTAATTTCTCTTTCGCGATATTGGCAATGTCCAACAATAAAGGCTGTTGATAATAACCCATCTGCACCCTCTTAGAAGTAAGCATATAAGAATAATTACCTTGTTTATAAGACATGCCGCATAGTTATATAATGCATTACGGGCACCCGATTTCATACCTGTATTACGGGCACACGATTGCGACAATAATGAAATAAATCTAGTATTGTATAGTCGTACTCAAAAGGTCGATTTATTCAAATTCACCTAATAGTTGCATCCAAAATCAACTTTCGAAATATTATTTATTAGGTAATATTCGAACAACAAGCTCAACGACTACCGATCGAATTATTTTCGTATTTAATCGAGATAATCGAAAAGTTTCCGTGTTTTAGTACCAAATAACCGATCATAATTAACAATTTCTTTACGTAGAAATCAAATCAGAACCTTATACTACAACTTATTTACATTAATGTTACTTAGGTAGGTATATCATGAAATGAATCTCAAAAGTATCTATTTACTTATAATAATAATAATAATATTCTACTACATTCACACAACACCATCTAGTCCCAAATTAAGCAGAGCTTGTACTATGGGTACTAGACAATGGATAAACATACATATATACTTTTTTTGTAAATACATACATATTATACTCTGGTCTGGGTGTATCTATACACCCAGACCAAGACAAACATCCATGTTCACGCACACCAATGTTTGACTTGAGCGGGAATCGAACCCGCAACCTTCGGCGTGGCAGTCGCTTACACCACCGCTGCGCCAACCGGTCGTCAATTTCAAGAACGAATACTGTAATGGGTGTCATTTACAAAAAAATAATATTGTAAAGCTTTTTAAAGTATATTCAGAGCGATTTTTGGTCAAAGTCTGAGTAAAAACACTTTATTTAATGAATTTAGCTTCGAATTTACTCGCGCTTTGGATTGCGTGACATAAACTTTTCACTCTATATACTGGTAGAAACCGTACAAAAATCCTTTCAGTAGTTTTCGAATTTATCTCGTTAATACAGACAGAGACGATGAAAAGGGAACACCATTTTGTAATAAGTTTGATTAGGAGATGAGAGTAGAGAGGCATGTCCAACTCTACACCTACAACTAGATAGATACAATTTTTTTGAACTACGCTTACAAAAAATAACATTTGCTAAAAGTTTAAGTTACAGCTGCCAAAACTAATTATTTTTGCTCTTAATATTTTAATATTTTCATGCCAACAGCCTGCTGCAGTTTAAAAATACTTATCTAATTATGGAATGTTCAAGTTTACAATTACATTTTATTATCATACTGTACTGACTACTGAATTTAAACTGTCTTATGACCGGTTTACACGAACTTAGTAGCTAAGCGCTTAGTACTTGTCACTAATACTAAGTCCTCATCATAGATTAGAATATACTGTTAGTCCTCATGTGTAAACTATCCGATTTGTGCTTAGTATTAGTGATTGTGCATAGTGCAAGTGAATAGAAAACGATCCTATTTACTAAGCGACAAGCCGATACCTCCACCACGATTTACTAAGCACTTGTCGCTTGCTGCCCGTGCGTAAACAGCTTGACAAGATAGTTAGTGACATCGTTCCATTTCGAATGTCTGGTCACTAATAACTTCTACTGGCTCCAACTGTAAACGGTTACTTGTTACTGGTCATATTGAGGCTTAGTATAGTGACAAGTACTAAGCGCTCAGCTACTAAGTTCGTGTATACCGGCCATTATTCATTAAATAATGTACATTAATGATCAGGCAAGTTTGAATTCATTTCGGATCAATTCAATAATTATCTCAAAAGACAATTAAAAACGTATGTTTTAAATTGTAATTCGGAATAATTTATGTACCGTGTACTTTTGCTTAGAATATCCAATATTCAGTACATCCGTGATCATACCGCTTGCAACAGAGCTAAAACCAAGTTACGAATTTATATAATTTTAAAAAATATTCAAAATATACAAACAACTTATTTTACGATTCACTCGAATTTACACTTTCTTAAAATACCCATTTGGTTGTAAAACATATTTTAAAGACACCCAAGTGGGTATTTTAAGATAAAATTGTACTTTTAAAATTGCAAGTGGCACCAGGCCATTACTGAAAAATATAAAACTTGCACTGGTTATCTAAGAAATGTTCTATTTTCATCTAGTGAAGCGCACGTTTAAAAAGAAACTCAAAATTTCTGTCTTATGCAATGTACGAAATATTTGTGGTATCTAGGTATTATATTGCCTTCCAATTTAATAAAAGTTCTAATCAGTGTGTTTACAAGCATGTCCTTAGAGCGGTTTCAGACTAGCGTTTTATACGCGCGTATAAGCTCATTTTTGGAAGCTCATGTAGGCTCGTATAGGCGCGCCTTTTGGCACACGCTCAACTCGATGACGCGCGTATAAGCGCGAGCCTCAAAGATTCTGACACGATGTCAATACCGTTTCGAGCGAACACGTCGAAATATGCCCGTTTACGCGAGTCTGGTTTTTTGAAGCGCGTAATGTAGCGCGCGTGTAAGCGCGTATGCTGAAACGACTACACGCGCAGAAAAATAACGCTAATCTGAAATCGCCCTTATGATCTATAGAACAAATTCACTTTTATAGTTTATTTATAAATAAGTAAATAAGTTTATTTCAATTTAATAACTTCAAACAAAAAGACAGAGAATTTTTGTGTAAAAGTAATAACTAATAGTAACATTATAACATATCAAAGGGTCGACTTAATTGTAAACTACGTTTCGCTATTATTTTAACATATATTTCGATGTCCATGCCGCGTTCTACTCCGGCAGGGCCCATTTCGCTTCAAAGAAAAACGCGCCATGATCACTTGTTATATGTCACAGCACTCATGATCTTACGGCATTAAAACATTGCCAGTTTATATTTGCCTTATCATCAAGATAGGTAAATATAAATAAACCATATTTGAACGATTTATTTAGATTTTTTTTTAACCGGCACTTATTGAAGTGGCGACATTGAACGTGGATATTTTATGCGTTTAATATATTCTTTCTATAAAGTAGTTTAGTAATAAATAAATTATTTGAATTAATTACATAGATCTCCATAATGAAAAGCATAACGTCAGTATCTTTAAGGCCGTCAGATATTATTTTATTATTATTAGTAAAATTATTACCTAAGATGGACCTCAATTCTTCCATTCTCAATAGTTAAGCATTGATTTTCGCCTTAATACTGATGATAAAATGGTTTTACATTATATACAACACAATTTTAATCGTCAAGATAGACTTATCGACGTTTATATCGTTCTTATAGCGTAGCAAATAAGGATTAAAATCGTAACGCAACTGTTAAGCTTGCCTAGTAGCTATGTGTACTTAAATGGAATGTTAATAGTTGATAGGTCAGTATTTTATTCTTCGTAAAAAGAATAAAACGACGGAAGCCCAAGTCCACAATGCGTTAGTCCCGGTCACATGGGTCCAAGTTGGTCAAACTGCTCCGAGGGTCACCGGGCGAGTGCCGCTCGGGGCAAAGTGCTGGGGGGGGCCGGCGGCTCGTCCCACTGTGTGGGCAAAGCGTGGTACTTCTTGGGTTTCAGCACGAAGATGAACTGGAATGGAAGGTTTTGGTTAATTCAGTTGTATGATCGTTCTTTCTTTTCGTTTTAGTGTTTAGCCAATTCTGGAGTTGATAGGCCTTCAAAATGATCTAACGATACGTGGCTGAGATGTGAATCAGGACTGAACGTTTTATGTGCCCTTTGAAGCTATTGTGAATCAATTTTCCTTTTTAGCTAACCTTTGACCGAGGTCTCGTCTGATGCCAAGTGATGATACTACCGAAGACAGGGCACAGTTGCTTAGATGGTACCTAATCACCCGCGACTTGAATGGTGTTTTCAATTACTTATCAGGAAACAAAGACTTGGGTCCGAGAAAATTTATTTGGGGGAATCCCATGACAATAATATCTTACCACCAGACAAGCGTAGACGGCGCCGATGACGAACCCCACGGCGACGTCGCTCCAGTGGTGCATGTGGTCCACCACGCGGGACAGCCCCACGTACCACGCCGCTATCACCACCACGAACTGAGCCGCGTGGCGCAGCAGCTTTGACCCGCGCCACTTGCCCTTCACTTGGATGTAGAACTGGAATAATAAGGGATTAAGTAATTTAACCCGACATCGAGTCAGAGCAGCCAGAGCAGCACGGAGTCTGGTGATGTGCCCGGTAACGGCAATAGGCTCGCCCACTATTACGTGGGACCTAAAAATTCATGGCGAAAAGTGGGTGTTATATTACACCTCTCTCTCCTACTCCTTCGGGGATACCTCAGATCTGAGGGGGATACAGACGTGAGTCTATAAAAAAAATAACCCCTTTGTAGCTGACTAGCTATGTGCACACGGCTACAGGTTAAGCTCGACACTTTGATTTTTGTACCGTTCTTATAGCGTAGGCAGTAAGTGTTATAATCATACTGTAACTGTTTGGGTTGACATGTCGCTGTGTACAATGAGGCCATCTATCGTACAGTAGAATCCACGGCGCGCACCAATGACTTTTCGAAGTTAAGTGCGTATTAAATTGTTAATTATCGCTTGTCCGTTAACAGAGCACGTTAAACCGTCGGTCCCGGCTGTAATGAAGATCTTTGACAGTTGTTACGGGTCAGTACCCTCAAATAAACTGATACTGGTCTAATCCAAGAAAAATCCCTATCCCTTTGCGATCAGACGGCAGTCGCTTCGTGGAAAAATTGATATTCTGTAATATCTGATTAGACCAGTAAGTGGACCTCGGGCTCCAAAGCGTGTAAGTCTTGGATGCAACCGGGATAACGCAAAAACAATCAACCCTGGCGCCACCTAGCGGGCTCGACTGAAGTAGATTCAGCATCATACAATTAAAATTCTCACACGCCGTCACTAGATTAATTTTATGAGTTTTCAAGTAGGTACACCAGGCACGGTCACCTAGTCCGATCAGGAGGTGAGGATCTCGCTGGTTGGAGGAACACCACACATTATACTTCGCTTATACTAGCATTAGTCCCCAGGTTGGTTACCAAGATACATTCATTCAACCTTCCCCATATACATTCACTTTTATAATAAAACTAGATGAGCCCGCGGTTACACCCGCGTTATTTAAGGCTACTGCTCCGCTACCGTGACTCATAGCATGATGTTATATATGATGATGGCCTATAGCCTTCCTCGGCAAATGGGCTAGCTAACACTGAAATAATTTTTCAAATCGGACCAGTCGTTTCTGAGATTAGCGCGTTCAACCAAACAAACAAACAAAAAACCTCTTCAGCTTTATATATTAGTATAAGACTAAGATTAATGGCATAAGCCAAATGGCAACACCGCTCTCACCATTCTTCACTGATTCCTAAATCCGTCACATTACGTAGCGATATTCATAATGTTGCCAATCATTGCGAATGAGGCTAAGTTTAGGTACTTTGTGAATTACTTACCACGAAGAAGATAGCGCAATACATGGCGAAGCTGGCATGCGAGCTGGGGAAGGACAGCCTCATGTCTTTGTGCAGCTCTGGCTTGTCCGTGTTGAGCATGCACCGGAATGACTCGATGTAGGGGCCTGTGCCTGATGTCGAGACTGGACCACATACCTGAAAATATAAGGCAGTTCTTTTTTATTTTCTTTTATTTATAGACTCACGCCTGTATCCGCGAAGGGGTAGGCAGAGATGCAATATTACACACACATTTCGCCATGAATTTTTAAGTCCCACGTAATAGGGGGCGAGCCTATTGCCGTACCGGGCACATTACCAGACTCCGTGCTGCTACTGAGAATTTCCTAACGGAAAACCCAATGACACTTTGCCCGACCCGGGAATCGAACCCGAGACCTCCCAATCCCACGCGCACATTTATGCCGCGAGACCAACGTGGCAGTCTGGTTAGGTAAAACAGGTAGAACGCCCTTCGAGAGAAGTTCCTGTAGGATTACGACATGTGTTGCTTTCATCGATAAAAATATAACAAAAAAAATTTAAGACCACCACAAATATCTCTAAAAGATGAATATTTGTAAAAATCTTTAAGACAAAAAACAAAAATCACCAAAATGAAAAAATATTATCAGTATGTACTTTTCTATTCAAGTTGTTGTAGGCATGGGCGTTTTCAGATTTTTCCGCAAACCGATACAAATTCGATTTCAGATACTGAAATCGATTTCAAAAACCGATTTTAGAAATCGATTTCTGTAGCGGATGTCGGAGCGACGAGCCGGACGAGCGTAGTTACTAGTTGCGTAGACAAACGCAAACAATCGAATTCTTATTGTATTGTCATGTCATGCGTCCATATTTCGCTTGGTTTGCGTGACATATTGAAAAAGAAAACCTACTAACTACCTAAAACTAATTGTTAAAAAACTCAGTCGCCAAACAAACTAAAATTACACAAAACGAATTGTTTCTATTTATTTACACTTTACAATCCTAACCTACTAACTACCTAAAACTAATTGTTAAAAAACTCAGTCGCCAAACAAACTAAAAATACACAACACGAATTGTTTCTATTTATTTACACTTTACAATCCTAACCTACTAACTACCTAAAACTAATTGTTAAAAAACTCAGTCGCCAAACAAACTAAAATTACGCAACACCAATTGTTTCTATTTATTTACACTTTACAATCCTAACAACGTAACAATAAAACTTTTTAAATCCTAATAGTATAACTTTCACGAAAACCAAATATAGGTACTTAATTTTATTATTATTACGCGCGCACCGCACTGCACGTGTCACCTAGGTCAAGTGAACAAATAATCATTGATCAAGTCAAACTCAAAACTCTCCAAACATAAATCCCTAATAACTATTAAAACTATTTGCATTTTTCAAAACAAACATTAAATAGTTGCAATCTGAATTAGATCTTATCGCCTCGATGTTTAGTTTAATTTTTTCTATTCAATCTGCAATTCATAAAACCGCCAAAATCCATAACGCACTAGGTACTACGACTGGCTTGCTTGGCAACGATCGATATTCGCTTCATCTCTTTTGCTCTTTAAACGGATCACTAAGTAAGAAAGAAAAGGATATGAAATTCGCTCTCTCTCATTCTAACTAAGTAGTCGTTGGGTAGAGTGAAAGAGAACGAATGAATATGAAAACTATCGAAATCGTAAGCTTTAGATTTACTTTGTAGTTTGGTTGCGCTTGCACAGTTTCCGTTTGGTTTGGATTAGATTGTTTGCGTTATCGTGGTATTGTTTTACGTTTTCTAAAATCGGTTTTCTCATATTGGAATATCGATACGATACGATTTCTGACTGCAATCGGATTTCAGTTTCGTTTTGATATATCGGTCTCATGCCTAAGTTGTTGCGATGCGGGACAGCTAAATATTTCATTTTTATTTTCTTTTTATAAAAAGAAAATATTTTTGTGTACAAAAATTACTTCTAGAATTAATCGAATAACAAAAAACGAACGAACGAGTACGCCATTTTTTAAGCTGCGCCTAACATTTGAGGGCAGCAGCAAGGTGAAAAGGCTTTATAAGGCCTGCACCTCTAGACGATGATAGGCTAATTAATGTGCCATAACGTCATGTACTTTCAAGGCCTTTTCTGTGCCTTTTTATCTTCGTCATATACTTACAGCAAAGAAATGCGGCCGCAGCCTGCCAATAACGGCCTTAGCCAGGTCCGAGGTGAGCTGCTGGCACGCGGCTCCGAACACGAAGATCCCGATGGTGGTGTAGCTCTCCCAGAGCCAGCCAGGCACCAGGGAGCCTCCGAGGAACTTCTCACCTATACCCTTGCCTTGGCGGTCGCGGACTATCTCTACTATCAGTACCTGGGAACAGATTTATCAAAAGTTTGTATGAGTAAGTAATTTGTTTTCGCACTGCGATGCGGCTGCCGGCCGACCGGTCGTTCTAGTACAAAAATTTTGATTGTGCGGCTGACCTCATCCAGCTAACCGCAGGACGCGGTTGCGCTTGCGGCTAGCCGGACGGCTACGCATTCCACCACATTGGCAACAGCACACTAGCGCTATCCCCATAGTGCGTATGGCAACCGTCCGACTGGCCGCAGCGCTCAAAACAACCGGAGCGGTCGGCGGCCGTATCGCGGTGCGAATAGAAACTAGTTTCTCATACTATGATTGGGCCACATTGCGGCTAATCGTATAGTGCGTAGAAGCCCTAAGAGAGGCAATTAGTTATTTTTTTACTATGGGTGGTTTCAGATTAGGGTATTTTTCTGCGCGAATACGGTCGTTTAAGCATACGCGCTTACACGCGCGCTACATTACGCGTTTCATAAAACCGGACTCGCGTAAACGGGCATAATTCGGCGTGTTCACTCAAAACGGTAGTAACATCTTGTCAGTGTTAACATGGATTCTGACGGCTCGCTCTTATAGGTAGGTACGAGCTTAGCATCGCGTCAACGCTCGTATGAGTCGCGCGTGTGCTAAAAGATGCGCCTATACGCGCCTACACGCGCTTCCAAATACGAGCTTATTCGCACGTATAAAACGCTAATCTGAGACCGCCCTAACGGCCCTGTCACGACCTTGCCGCTCTGAGCGTCGGCTTAGCGCGGGGCGGCGAGCGGTAAGATCAAATGTATGAAGACGTTCGAAGCACGCCACGAGCCGCCGCGCACAGCGATATCGCGCGCGTTTTTTTTTGGCGCGAATGGCTGCGCGGCGAGCGGCGCGGCGTGCGGTGCGGCGAGCGGCGGGAACAAATGTACTGCGACCGAGTCCGACGCCACGACTCCGAGCGGCACAGATAGCGTTACGCGAGGGACGAACTAGGCGGTTAAACTATTTGTTAAATATTTTGTGGCGGTAATGAATACGGAGACATTTAAAGTCGAAATTTTAAAACGGTCGCGTGTATGGATAGCAACCCATCCGCTGTATAAATACAAAAATGTTAATAAAACGTTGCGAGATGTACTTAATGAAAGAATGTTTTACAGAATGTAATGGTAGGTTTTAATATAAAGCGCAAACATTAAAACATTGTGTAATGTACATTGTACCTATTTAGGTACAGACACAGCTACTATGAAAGTTAAAAGGTGATTTACCTACCCACTTAACGTAATCTACGTTGTGTAGGTACCTATTCAACGGCTCATTAATTGCGAATATGCATTATTCCTTTGATATAAAATACTTGTAAGAAATGAAGATCCAAAGTCGACAATTTTGTAGGTAAGTATACCGTATAGTTACACAAAGATATTTTGGTTATCGCCATATTTATGGGTAACTCCGTCGGCCCAAATACGGCCACATTAGCCGCTGCGTTTACCGCTGCTGTAGGGTCGTGGCGTGCACGACGCTCTGCCGCGCCGCCCGCCGCGACGCGCGCCGCTTAGACCGATCTCGTGAACAGGCCCTATGTGACATATCGAAAGCCTATATCACTTTCATACATATTGCACTCAGCGACTAGTGATATCGCTAATCATTTGCCACTTCTCTACAAGGCCTGTTCTGTTGATCTAATAGTAGAGTGTTAGTCTAATCGTTATTGTCAGGGTCAATACCTTTAACAACTAAAAACAGGTCAACTTACACTGGCAATAGCATATACCAATAAACTATAATCTTGCTAAAATCATCTACAAACAATGTTCGCAAACAAGCAATCATGTACATATGTCTTATTTAGAGGACATTCACTTTCTAAAAAGTCACATTTGGTAAAGTTCAATAACCCATGTTGCCTTAAGCCGTCATTTTTATTTGAGTGTGAAATCTTCTTTTATAGCCACCATCATTCTACTATTACAACGGATTATCTCCGCAAATAGGATAAGTAGTGGTAAATATGTAGAAAAGAAAAATACTCTGTCCATTATACTTGGTTAGAAATTGAACTCCAAACTCTAAGGCGAAAAGTCTTGGACAAAACTGGAATAACGACAAGGCAATGGTGCTAAAATTTGCCATTAGAAGATTACCCAACCAGTATGTCCCATTTGGAGCTAAAGGTAATCAGTGTATTATGTCATATAATTATTTTAAAAGACAGGAACTTCTTTTTATGCTGTCGCGGTTTGAAGCTCTATTGAAGTGGGCTGTGGGTACAAAAGGACTTGAAGGCTGACTCACTAGAATCACTGCAGTATTCCTGTTACGACCGATTGCGAGAGGCGGGGTGACGGAAAAGGCAGGCCATCTCACACTCTCTGAAATCCGGGCCTGCAGTTGCGGTGAAAGTGGCGACGATCTACGCGCTATATTTCTTAACATTACAACCGCCCAAGAGGCAAGTTGCTGTTGTAGCAGTGATAACAACCTTTCCAGGCTACCATATGTTAGAACCGGCCAAAGAAACCGAGGCCGGTCAACACTTGAGTTAGTCGGAAGGTGAGAACGCCGCTAGGCCCCTCCAGCCACTCCCCCAAAACGAGTCTTACCGCCACTATAGTGGCGAGCAAGCAGGGACATTGTCTAGAAGTTATCCTAACTCTATAATACTTATGTCGGCATACACGAAGATGAATTTTTTTTTGATAAAGATAAAGATCCATTTATTCGATGAGGATCGTTTTGTACTAGGAAATTACTTCGAAGGAATCGAAGTAATTTCCTTTAATTTCGAAGGGCATTTATTAAAATGCCTTTCGAATTTCTTCTCAATTCATCCTGCTTACACATACCTGCCTATAACATTTTATTAAACTCGTTTTATATTTGCTAAAATAATAAATTTAATAAAATATCGTGAATCGTCAACATCACTACGTTATTATGGATTGCTTTTACAATGATAATACGATAATTACGCAATTAATCATTTTAAATAGAACTGATTTTTCTATAAGAAATGGTTTTCAACACGATCTCCATTGTTTATCTACGTTTAAAATTCGCAAGGTCTGTAAATTGATACCATCTTATAATAAGACCATCGATCATAAATGTATCCTTACAAACAACCTCAAAGGAGACAGAGAAGATTTCTTCAGATATATATTCCATTTCCAACCATGTATTGCAAATAGCAAGTTAGAGAATTTGATTGAAGAGGTCCAAATCGTCACATCTAGACTAGAAATTGGTCCCTTCATCCCATGGCAATAGGCCATGGGATGAAGGGATACAAATCTTGGATACAAAAGGCTTTAATCATATCAGCCGAAAGACGTCCACTGCTGGACATAGGCCTCCCCCAAGGCTCTCCACATTGACCGATCCTGAGCCACCCGCATCCAACCGCTGCCCGCGATCCCAACAAGCTCGTCAGTAAAAGGCATTACACTAAAGTGATAATTATTATGTTGGCACTTCTGCTACGAACACACGGCTATCGTCCGTGTGGTGACGGATTAAGAATACGGAATGTCACCACCCCATATCATCTCATGGGTGTCGTAAGAGCCGACAGAGGTAGCATATTATGCAGAGAACAGCACTGTAACGTTACGGCCACACTACCGTGATATGCCACTAATTATTGCCATAATTTCAACAACGCCTAGGTGTAACCACGATTTATGGCCATAATTTTACAATGCCAATCAATATGGCATATGGCGGTAGGCAATAGCTCCGGCGGCGGTCTTTTTTCGCACATCAAAGAAGATTACCGCAGTAATTAATGCGTTTGTGGCCACACTACCGTTTGTTCAGTGTGCAACACGAATTCGACGACGACGCACGTATCTACCGATTGGAGTATTATGGAGTGGTCAAATGAAAAAGCGCTCGAATTTTTGGAATTATTCCAATCCGAACCGTCTCTTTAGGATACCCGACAGAAAGCTAAAAACTTAAAAGATTCGTGTTAAAATAATTGGCACTCATAAAATACCAAACAGCTGCAGCTTCAACCGCCATCTTGAAAAATGATATTTTTACCGCCTAGTTTATTGACATATCTCGGTAAACTCTAGTGTAACCACACGACTTCACGCAGTAATTTAAACGGTAATTTATTGCCATAATTATGGCGGTACCAGCCCGGTAGACGGTAAGGTAGTGTGGCCGTAACATAAGAGAAGGAAAACTTGATACAAACCCTATGCCAACCCGTTTGGCCAGCGTGGTATAGTAGGGCAATTCCTCCTTTCAAAGGAGAGGCCTAGTCCAGCAGTGGACTGTTAAAGGCTGATGATGATGAATTCTGCTACGCCGATGCTAAATGCATCAAGATTTGGTTTATACCCACGCGCGCAAAAAATTGCAACACGACGACGTAGTGGTTTGGCACTGGGCCGAGTGTTGTGAGTTCGATTCCAAAACGAGACAACGCTTTATGTAATCCACAAGTTATTGTTTTAAGTCTGGCAGTTCTTTGTTTGTTGATGGAATGTTTGTAAAGTCACCCTAGTCATCGGCTATACTACTATTGCAGCAGTTGTTTTAATTTAATTTTAATTTATTTAAGTTACATTATATAAGTTTTTAAAAAACATTATGTTCACAATTGTTTGTAGAGACAAAAGCGATAGTTACCAAGCATTACTAGAATGACCTGAGTTGTCTTTTAAAACACAAAAGTGATGCTATATTTACCGTAGCCGAAATAAAGGCGAAACCAGCGCCAGACAGCATGCCGATAGAGATCTGCTGTTCCTTGTAGGGCAGCCGGAGAGACAGGTCATCCTCGAAGTAGCCTCGGTGGTACGGCTCCACCCACAGCAGCAGCGCCAGGAGCGGGAACGACACTGGAAAAATGGAGGAATTCGAGTTATTTACGGACATTTGAGATTTGTACCTATCTATGTAGGTAAGATTTTTGTGGTCTCAATCGCGTAATTATTGTAAACAAGTGCATCTTGTGCTACGTACAATGTAGGGTTCCGTCCTCGTTCCTAAGGTACAATAGTAAGTACAATAGTCTTTTTATGGTTCGCAAGTATTGCCTATATTAAGGCACTCGTAAATTTGTAAAGTCTAATTAGCTGTAATACTTTTCCCGTGTTACTATTGCCGTGTGGTTGATGGCATAGAATACAAGTGTCACCACCCCCTATCTTCCCGTGGGTGTCGTAAGTGGCGACTAAGGGATAACACGATGCAAATACCATCCTTGCGTAGAGACGGAAACTCGACATCAAACCCTATACGACTGCCTCGTTGGTCTCGCGGCATAAATGTGCGCGTGGGATCGGGAGGTCCTGGGTTCGATTCCTGGGTCGGGCAGTGTTATTGGGTTTTTCTGTCACGAAATTCTCAGTAGCAGCACGGAGTCTGGGAATGTGCCCGGTACGGCAATAGGCTCGCCCTTATTACGTGGGACTATAGTATATATCTGGCGAAAAGTGGGTGTAGAAATACACCTCTGCCTACCCCTTCGGGGATAAAAGGCGTGACGATATGTATGTATGTGTATGTATTTTTCATTGAAATTTCACTGTAAAAAAGATGTAGTTTACACACCTACATCTTATACTAATATATATAACGCTGAAGAGTTTGTTAGTTTGTTTATTTGTTTGTTTGGTTGAACGCGCTAATCTCAGGAACTAGATACTGGTGCGATTTGAAAAATTATTTTAGTGTTAGGTAGCCCATTTATCGAGGAAGGCTATAGGCTATATAACATCACGCTATGAGCGACGTGAGCGGAGCAGTTGCCTTAAATAACAAAATTTCAACGTATGTATACGTTGAAATTTGGCATAAGTAGCTAGTTATAGTTTCCGCGCTAAACCGCAGACGGACAGACGGACGGACGGACATGGCGAACCCATAAGAGTTCTTTATAGGTTACTACAGAACCCTAAAAAGATTAATAATACAATTTTGTCGGCGTGTACTGTAGTCACTTTATTTTGGTTGGCATAACGTGTAGCGACTGGCAGCAATTTTTTAGAGGATTTTAAGAAATTCTTTCTCCTGAAGTTTAAGCAGAGCATTAGTTTGAAAGAAACTTTTTATATGCGACATTCACGAGGGCGAAGTAACGGGAAAAGCTAGTTTACAAAACGTACATTCTTAAGAGTAGGTAAGCTGGCTAACAGTCGATAATTGGCAGATTGACATTGTAATCTTAGGAGATTAGAGGCGCTTAAATTTTACGGATTTCTTATCAGCCCGGTCTACGTAATACTAGCGACAATTCTAATCTAATTCCACGTTTACTAATAGTAGGTAGGTACCTAGGCGAAATAATGACAGCTTGAAAAATGGCGGAGTGGTTTAAATGGCGGCCTTGTGGCTTCCATCGGTAAGTAGTTTTCAGAATAGTAGTGTCCGAGTCTCATCAGCCTTTAACAGTCCACTGCTGGACCAGGCCGTGTATGTGCTGTTTTCTGCATAATATGCTCCCTCTGTCGGCTCTTACGACACCGTTGGGATGATATGGGGTGGTGATAATTCGTATTCTAAATCCGTCACCACACGGACAAGTGGGGACGGATAAAGAATACCTACAAAATATCAATATTTCACTCCGTAGATGTCGCCAGAGTATTAAGGAAAATTAAAAATCTTTGCGAACAGACAGGAAAATCGAAATCAAACCGTATACCGAACCGTCTGGCCAGCGTATAGTAAGCCAAGCGTTCCTATTGACTCAGTGACACTGAGAAGTAGCTTTGGACAGGCTCAAGTTCAGCAGTGGACTTTGAAAGACTGAAAAAGATCTTGGAGTATTTCAATATAATGTTGCAGAAACTATACACATCCCAATTTAACTACTCTAAGTAGACCTGACTGCACGGTTGGCGTAGTGGTTTAAGCGGCCGTCTCGCCGTTTAACACAGCGCCGAGTGTTGTGGGTTCGATTCCCACACGAGACAACACTTTGTGTGATCCATAATTTGTTGTTTCGAGTGTGGGTGTTCATTGTGTCCGTTGTTTGTATGTCTGTAAAGTCTCCCGCGACACAGGATTTATTCCTAGTGCGGGAGTTGTCTTTTTATAAAAGAAAAGAAAAAAGATCTCTATGTAAGACTATTTGAAGACACTACAACAGCAGAAGGCTGCGCAATAAAATCTAGCTGCTATAAACATAAACGATTGCCATCGTGCGATGGTTTTGTATGTCATTTCCTAGTTAATCGAGATAGAAGAAGCATACGGCTCAGGGTATTATTAACGATTTTGTAATTATCGTAGAAATAGCATTTACGAAATTATTTTAAATTCGGGATATATACCATATATACCAAATACCTATAGCGCTATGTTCACGGATGTACTCCATCCGTGAACATGGCGTTTGCAACAGTGCCGAAATATCAGTTATTCTAAACAAAGGTACGTGGTATTTATACCAAAAGACAATTTAAAATAAGTATAAATGACCATGGTTTACATTCCTATATTCACGAAATTAATTTAAATGTTTTGGGAAGTGTCTTCATTATTAAACACCCATCTAAAATTCAAACAACTACTACAAATAGCACTCAGACTTTGAATAGCATTATGTGTAGGTATGATAAAAATTGGTTGGGATACAAATTGAAATACTCGGTATGGGGCGCTAAACATAAACTGATAGAATGAAAAAGGACAACATACTGATGAACTTGATCCATGTCTTTCTACAAAATGGCCTAAAATTTATAATTTTTTGTTAAGGTATCGTTGTAAATGCCTTTGTGTCTACCATAACAAGTACCACATAGGTAGTCTAAGATCCTGCGACTAATTAGTGCACTCATCGAGTTTTCGCTAAAAACCAAATTTTTATATAAGTTTATGATTAGGAGAATATATATTTACTAGGTTGCCTATTAAAATGTGGCTGCAAGTATTATTAAACAAATTTTTTGGTAATTGATTTTTGGGAAACAGTTTCGTTCACTTGTTTTTAGGGTTCCGTACCTAAAAGGTAAAAAACGGGAGCCTATTACTAAGCCACCGCTGTCTGTCTGTCCGTCCGTCTGTCTGTCTGTCACCAGAATGTCTGTATCTCATAAACCGTGATAGCGAGCTAGCTGAAATTTTCACAAATTATGTATTTCGGTTGCCGCTATAACAAAAAATACTAAAAATAAAAAAATGAAAATATATTGCCCATACAAAAACATTTTTCGTATTTTTTGCTCATAATTACTAACTGTAACAGGTAGACGCTTTAAATTTTCACAGAATATGTAGTTGTATATTACCTTTCAAAATAAATCATTAAAGAAAAAAAAAGGAATGATAAAGGGGTGCTCCCATACACCAAACGTTATTTTTAAGCAATTTGTTACTCGAGCTTAATAAACAGGTAGAAACTTAAAAAGTATTTAAGTATACATACAACGAATGTGATTTTCTTTTATAGATGATGGTACGGAACCCTTCGTGCGCGAGACCGACTCGCATTTGCCCAATTTTAAATAAAATATCGTCTACATCACGGCAATAGGTATATAAAGATTCTGAAAAATTACGGTTGCCGTTTGTCACTTGGCCGCACCTCTGCGCAGCCAGGTATAAACAGGTATGATTCGATACTATAATAGGCAAACGTGATTTTTCAGAATCTTTGTATACATTATACCGTGATGTAAATGATATTTTATTTAAAAAACAAGTTTCAATTCTCCTAATCATAAATATACATAAAAAATTTGGTTTTTAGCGAAAACTCGATGAGTGCACTAATTTGTCGCGGGATCTCGTACTAACAACATCAGTAAACGCAACCATTTCCGCATTGTGATACACAAATAACTTGTGTGAATCTAAATCTAATCTAAAATCTATGGAGAAGGATTAATGGACAGCCACAAATTAATACATTAAAGAGATTAAAAGAGCGTTATCAGCGCGTCAACTTATCAGCAATGTCATGATATGATAAGTGTTATAAATCAAGTCTACACTGTTACTACTACTATCTATAGGAATATATACATTTGAAACAACAAAGATTCTATTGAACAATAGGCCAAAAGAACATATTATATCGGACTAAGTATAGTGGCAATATTGGTATCTGATGTGATTTACTTTGTGTACTGGTTCATCATCATCGTCAGCCTATAACAGTCCACTGCTGGACTAGGCCTCTCCTTTGAAAGGAGGAATTGGCCTACTATACCACGCTGGCCAAACGGGTTGGTATAGATATTGTATCAAGTTTTCTTTCTCTTAAAGTGCTGTTCTCTGCATAATATGCTCCCTCTGTCGGCTCTTACGACACCCATGGGAGGTTATTGGGTGGTGACATTCCGTATTCTTAATCCGTCACCACACGGACACTTGTGTACTGGTTACTAATCATATAAGTATTTAGTATTGGGATGGCGGTCGGCAATAAACACTTGACATAGCGGAATAAATAACCTAAAGGATAATTTTGTAATTGTATTGCCGCTACTGGGAACATCACCAGACTCCGTGCTGCTACTGAGAATTTGGAGAAACTCAGTAACACTTTTGCCCGACCCGGGTATCGTACCCGGGACCTCCGATCAGCAGAAGCTAACGCTATCCACTGGACTACGGAGGCAGTCAATATAATCACTGCACTATTTGTGCAATAAGCAGACATTTTATGACTTTCAAATAAAGATAGGGTGCTTCTACACGGTGCATGTAGCTGGAGCAAGTAAAGGTGCGGGTTACACGCGTGGGTAATATGCGCAAGCTACTTGATCAAGTTACTCGCTTGTACTTGTACATGGTGCAAATAACTGGAGCAAGTAAAGACGCGGGCTACTTGCGCAAGCTGTACGTATGTACAAGTTATTTGTTCGTGGTCAAGGGCTACATGTGCATGCTTTTCGCGCGGTAGCTTTATGACTTGAATCGCGTCAAATGTCTGGACGAACGAAAATTATTTTAAATCATATGTTAAAAATGTAATTTTAACAGATAACATGCGCGAGTGACCCGCGCGCGTCGCAGAGCACGCGAATTACTTGCGCGGGTGGCTCGCTTTGGTACATGCTCGAGTCGCTGGACCCGCACATTGTTTTAAACGATATGTTTACGGTGCATGTAACCCGCGCAAGTGCCTCAACATGCTCAAGCTACATGCGCCGTGTACAAGCACCCATTGACACAGTCAGTCGAGTCGCGATATTCGTCACTGAATGAATCATGGATAATAATATGACACATCTTTTTAATATTCATATCTTATCTGTGATAATAATATCTTGATATTCAACTAAATACAACCGGAGATTAAAATCCTATACCTATAAGGATACCTATGTAATTTCTAATTTATTTATAGCCTCACGTCTGTATCCCCGAAGGGGTAGGCAGAGGTGTAAATATTACACCCACATTTCGCTATGAATTTTTAGGTCCCCAGTAATAGGGGGCGACGCTATTGCCGTTACCGGGCCAATCACCAGACTCCGCTCTGCTACTGAGCATTCGGAAAAACCAGTACCAGTTTTGCCCGACCCGGGCATCGAACCCGGGACCTCCGATCAGCAGTCGCATACGATATCCACTGGACCACGGAGGCAGTCAATTTCTTATGCAAATTATATTTAATACTGAATTCTGAACTTTGGGGTTATCGCTAAGTTTGTGTAGCATACTTTGGTAATTAATTTAAAGTTGCTTAATATGGTCCTACTATTATTCTAAACGAGAAACATTGTGGGGTTGGATGGAACAGGCGCGGCCGCAGCCTGATATTTTGGAGGGGGTCACTCACTACACTAATAAAAATATGTATCTGGATCGCCATTTGTAGCGTAAATACTTATTATTATTATATTTGTAGTTTTTTGGTAAAAGTTTCGAAATACGTCGCCGTTTTTAGGGGTAGTGAGTGATTGGGGCGGAGGAGGGAGGTCTCGGAACCCTTCCCTCACCATTTTCACTTGCCGGAAATACCTACTTGGTTTACTCTGAAAAAAAAAATTCTCCAAATATCGTCGTGTATGGCACTGCCAACTTCCACATTCTTCACACTAGTTTAATAAACTGAGGTTGACGGAGCCCTGCTTCGCAGGGCTCCTGTTTTTGGATTAAGGGTCAAAAGAGAACCTAACCTATTTAGTTACTTATTACAGTCGCACCTAAGCCTAGGCACTCGAAAGCAACGACGCACAAATTTGACATTAGCTGTCAATATCATCATTCCAAGATGGTGGGTTTGCGTTTCGTTTCACGTTTTTCACATAAAACCTAAATATCGCTTTTATTGATTAGCACTAGTTCAATAAACTTAGGTTGACGGAGCCCTGCGAAGCAGGGCTCCTATCTTCGGGTTAAGGGTCGTATGAGAACCTAACACAACCTATTTAGTTACTTTCACATAAAACCTAAAATTACATTCCGTTTTACATATTTGAATGAAGAATTTTTGGAAATTGATTAAAAATATTTAGACGCAACTCCGGCAGGCAAAATTACTTGAAGGGGATTAAAACTAACTCCTTAAAGCCAGACGCCTGAATTTGAGGGTATTGGTGGTGTAGGGACCACCAATACCCTCAAATTCAGGCGTCTGGTTTCGAAACCCAACCCGTTTTTTTAATTAGACATATAAATGTCTAAAAACCATTCATGTATATCAAATTTTACTTTATTAGCACATTTCTGTATAAAAATATTAAAAAAAAACCTTCTCCTGTAAAATATACATATAACATACATACATACATACATATCGTCACGCCTTTTATCCCCGAAGGGGTAGGCAGAGGTGTATTTCTACACCCACTTTTCGCCAGATATACTTTAGTCCCACGTAAGAAGAGGCGAGCCTATTGCCGTACCGGGCACATTTCCAGACTCCGTGCTGCTACTGAGAATTTCTTGACAGAAAAAACCCAATAACACTGCCCGACCCAGGAATCGACCCCGGGACCTCCCGATCCCACGCGCACATTTATGCCGCGAGACCAACGAGGCAGTCGTATAGGGTTTGATGTCGAGTTTTCCGTCTCTACGCAAAGACGGTATTTGCATCGTGTTATCCCTTAGTCGCCTCTTACGACACCCACGGGTGAGATAGGGGTGGTGACACTTGTATTCTATGCCGTCAACCACACGGCATATACATATAAATGTCTAAAAATCATTAACGTACATCAAATTTTACATTATAAGCACATTTCTGTATAAAAATATTAAAAAAAAAACCTTCTCCCGTAAAATTTTGTTTTTGTCGGTTGCACTAACTAAATTGGCGGGAAAGGCTCACTATTACTTACAATGACTTATTATAAAATTAGGTATCATTAAATGAAGCACTGTTCTTCAAATTAAATTATATGTAGTAAGTATTCGACATTAAGTTATATCTTAATTTTTCCTCAATCACAAAACTTAACAACAAGAATCACAATTGACAACTAAGTAAGTAGACAGCCTTTATCTTGAATCTTTACAATAAACCGACAAATTACATTAGGTATTAGAATATTGTTAAACAATCTTTATCATAACGACGCATATCGAGTTCGTTCGGTTCCTTGTTTCTAAACTAGATGTAATTTCCAAGTTATTTTGGCCATCGTACGTAGTCCATAAAAACACCACTAGATAGAGTCAGCAAACTATAAATTTATCGCTGTTAGGGGATAGCTAGAAATTTCCTTTTAAAAAGTAGGTAATATGAATTTGTTTACTAAAATGTCTGATGTTAGGAGGGCCCCAATACGCGCACAATACAATAATCAATTGTGTAATGTTAAGTGTTCAACAGCGCTAGTGCAAAAGAGTTTCTTTGGCATCGCACCAAAAATCTACAACAGGTTACCTGACACAATTAAAAATATGACCCTTATAAAATTAAAAAAAAAAGCTAAATCAAATTCTAATAGAAAAATGTTATTATTCAGTAAATGACTTTCTAAATGATGTATCCAATTTAGGTTAATGAACTTTAATTTTTTTGTAATTCTCATTATGCCAATTTGTTTAATAATTATTATAATACTGCATGACATTTTAATTACTACTTATTTGTATGTCCAATGACAAGGCATGGAGCGCTATGTTTTATTTTAAGACCTTTATAAGGTGTATACCCATGTTTAACAAATAAAAAACCTCTGATTTCTTCTGATTTCTGTTTTTTTTTATTATTTGGCAAATTTTTCAATTTAACCTTAGATTTTGGAGGGGGTCATGTCCCCTGTGACCCCCCCCTTCGGACCGCGCCTGGGATGGAAGTACCTATGTTTGTCACTCCTTCACTTAAAAAAATAAGAAAAAAAAATAAAACGAAAATGAAAACTTAAAAATCGCAACAAAAATGTTAACTAAGTACGTATTTAGTTTCTTTTTAAAAAAAAGAGAACCGCCTTCAAAAACTCGACCCACTGAAAAGAGCGAAATAATTTTTACATACGCTATCCCTAATCCTCTCAAATTTCCTTTCGAATTTCTCCCAAAAACGAATTACTAAATTAAACTAAATACTTAGTTTTTGAGGTCGGTGCCAAACTAAATCCCTCTAAAATCCTATTGTTTGGCGTCATCCTTTCCAAACCAGCGCATTTTTTGAGGCTTTATTGATTTGATATATTCGTCGTATTATTTTCTCTGTTTGCCAGTATTCTTTTTGTTTTTGTTGGTTTGGCATATTTAGTTTAATTTAGTAATTCGTTTTTGGGAGAAATTCGAAAGGAAATTTGAGAGGATTAGGGATAGCGTATGGAAAAATTATTTCGCTCTTTTCAGTGGGTCGAGTTTTTGAAGGCGGTTCTCTTTTTTTTAAAAAGAAACTAAATACGTACTTAGTTAACATTTTTGTTGCGATTTTTAAGTTTTCATTTTCGTTTTATTTTTTTTTCTTATTTTTTTATTTCATACTTTTTAGTGTTAGGTGCTTCGTTCGTTTACTTCAGGTTTAGTGTTAACTACTCTTTTATTTATTTCATACTTTTTAGTGATAGGTACTCCATTTACTTAAAGTTTTGGGCTAATTAATAGTTTGTATATAGATAGATTCTTCAATTATTTTAGTGATAAGTTTTCTGCTGGTATCAGTCTGTAATCATGACTTTGACATAGGTACCTACTTTTATTCTGTGTGCCTATGGGCTTAGGCTTTATGCTGCAAGAGAGAGATGAGTCTAGGGAATCAGCTACATACGGAAGGACGCCCTCCGCAAATGTTGCTCCGGCTGATCCAAACAAATGCGGCGGACTTATACATACTATTGAATTGGCTGTGAGCTCTCGTATTATGCTCCGGAGAAATATGTCAATAACGGATGGCTTAGCGAATTGGGCCATGGGTGTTCCTAAAGGATTTAAATGTCCGGCACTAAGAAGAGATCAACTTGAGCCAGGTGAACTGCCTGATGCCATTTTGATATTATTTGATGATCCATCAATAGCATTGCGTCTTAAAGATGATGATGGATATATTTCCATAGCTCCAGTGACAGCGACCTATCAAGGCAATCGCGGTTATGGTGATATCGAGAGGCGGATGTTGCCAGTCATATTGAGTTGGGCTGTGACGGTACACAAGTTGCAAGGATGTACACTTAGTGTCTCTAATATTGTCTAGATAAGTGATATTGTCTAGAACAAATTACTCAACCATCCACACGACAACAGAGCCTTAATTCTTTCACCGACTTTCTTTGTTTTTAATCGCAGAGACATAGACACGTAAACACACACACACACTCGTACACACACACACACACACACACACGTACACATACAAATACACAAAAGCGCGCGCGCGCGCGCAAACACGTACACACATACAAACACACACACACACACACACACATAATACATACAAACATACCTACTAAGAACCAATAAACCTATGAGTACGGGTCAAAGGCGGCAATAGCCGAGTGGATATACCAACAGACTGCCATGCAGAGGGTATCGGGTTCGAATCCACGGCGCGCACCAATGACTTTTCGGAGTTATGTGCGTATTGAATGGTTAATTATCGCTTGTCCCGTGCCTCGGAGAGCACGTTAAGCCGTTGGTTCCGGTTGTCATGAAGATCTTTGACAGTCGTTACAGGGCGTCAGTACCTTCTTAATACACTGACACTAGTCTAAACCATGGAATATCGCTATCCCTTCGGGTTGCGGTGGTCTGACAGGCAGTCGCTCCGTGGAAAAGCTAATATTCAGCCAAATCCGGTTAGACTAGAAAGCGGACCCCAGATTGAAACTGGGATAACGCTAAGAGAATGATGACGGGTCAAACTGAGAACCTTCTTTTTTTGAAGTCGGTTAAAATACTAAAACTTTCTCCTAAGTGTAACAAATACTTTTCAGCCAAACTCGAGTTAATCGTGGGCAAACTTACATATATACGGGTCAAACTCAGAACCTTCTTTTTTTGAAGTCGGTTAAGGGCCTAAAACCTTCTCCTAAGGGTAACAAATACTTTTCTGAAAACCGCATCAAAATCGGTTCAGCCAAACGCGAGATAATCGCGGACAAACATACATACATACATACATACATACAGGTCAAACTGAGAACCTCCTTTTTTTTGAAGTCGGTTAAAAATAAATATAAATATAAATATAAAAATAAATATAAAATATAATAAATATAAATACTAAATGGATTTTGATAAAACTTTGCAGTAATGTAGCATCAGAGTAGCACAATAAGTACATAAGTAGGCTTTCTTTGTCGCGATTACCGACGTATACGCGGGAGGAGCCGCTGGTAGAAGCTAGTATTATAAAAATGACGAAACAAAAGTTTGCTGGTAGTTATTCTGGTTTACCTATACGTTTAAAGTATTATAGCTTGTATTGTTCATGCAATGCGGTACCTCTAAAAGTTTCGTCTAAATTCGTTTTTGTGTAAAAGAGTATTAAATAGACTTCTATCCTCACGGTTTGTGACAGTGCCAGCGTTTCTAACAGTCGTTAGATGGTCTTCGTGTTCGTATGTTAGAAGTATGGCACAGCATTTACCAGTATTGTTGGAGTATAAACATGACTATTTTAATTATACAAGGTTATATAGCGGGTCTTACTCGCGATGAATCTTATATTTAAGGCATAAATACCTCGGTTTTTTGCCAACGTTTCGGCTGACTTGCTTTAGCCGTGGTCGCGGCGGGACTGGTGAGCTCAGCGCCGTCCTTGTGTAGTGCGGGTTTTGGCACCTACCCTCACTGCATTTTTATTTTTGTTTTTAACCGCACTGTCGGTACCTCGACACACTACACTAATGACGTCTACACACTGTTGAGCTGTATCATTGCGGCGGTGTTTACACTTATTGATGACTGGATTCCAAGTTGATGATAATCTAAATCCATCCTCCCGGTTGAAATTCTTGTGTTTTTTTTATTTCAACCGCTTCACGCACTATCCTGGAGTAATAGTGACGTTCGGTGGACAAGACCTGTGGTTGATGTAGTTCTATTTATCTCTAACGTTGGCAAAAAACCTAAGCCTAACCTAGCCCTAACCTTAAATATAAGATTTATCGCGAGTAAGACCCGCTATATAACCTTGTATAATGGATACTAATCGCGAAAGTTTAAAATCGTTTATGACTATTTTCTCCCACATAACTGCAAAGTCAAGGAAAACAACCCACCACACATATTTTAGAGTTTGTATTTAATTCACACACGTTTAATTGTTTAGTTATCTGAGACAGGTTGGTGGGACCAATGAATACATCTATGTATGCTTTATGATGGGACGATATGCAAATCACAAATATGACAATAACGTGATGACGACACTTTTCACCTTGGTGCAGCGTGAAAATCAAATTATTTTCTGTGTACTTTGATTTTTAAAAGTTATTGTAAATCATTAGATATCGTCTTAGCGTTAAATCAAATCAAATCACTTTATTTGCAAATACAGGTACATAATTATATAGGTGTTACAAAAAATATAGAGAGTCCACTGCATTTTACCACATTATTGGTGTGCAAATTATTATATCTTAAAATTATATTTCATGTCAATAATCTTAATATATAAAATCCTTGCGTTACTGACTGACTGACAGACACGCTACAGCCGAAACTATTGGGCGCAGGAAGCTGAAATTTGGCATGTATGTTCCTTGGGGGCCGCAGGGGTGCACTAAGAAGGGATTTCCCGAAATTCCCACGGGATAGGCCAAAACGGGTAAATTAAAAAAAATGCAGGCGTAGCTGCTGGCGTCCTCTAGTTACAAATAAATACAATATTACAATTTAATTATATTGTTAGGTTATACACATTTAATCTTAGTCCATATCACAAAATCATACATTGCATAAATGAACTATTTAAACATTGTTGTCTGTTAGGAACTCTTTTATAGAATAGTAGACTTTTTCAACCAGAAAATTACGAAGATTCGTTTTAAAACTGTTTTCATCTAGTGAATATTTTATACTTTTCGGTAGTTTATTATATACTTTTACAGCCATACAAAATACACTACCGTGCATAAGTGCTGTTCGTGAGGGTATTATACACAGGCGTGATTTGTTACGAATTCTAATAGTTTTTTTGGAAAAGGTGTAGATTGGTCTGAACAAATTTAGCGATTTGGAAATGTGAGTAGCTTCAGTCGTTAAAAATGTGGTTTACATGAATCGGTTTTTTGCAGATGGAATATTGCTCGTATACACCTCTTAATTGCGCTATCAGAACCTGTTCTTTACCAGTTGAGTTTCCCCAGAATATAACTCCGTACTTTAAAACTGACTCAACGTACCCATGATATGCACATATTACGACCTTTTGATTTACTTTTTTACTAAGCATGTATAATGCATATGAAAATGGAGATATTTTACTAATAATGTCACATTATTGTCAATGTGTATACCTAGAAATTTTGTGGAACGTGTTTCTTGAATTATTTGTCCCAGATACGATATATGAGGACTATTACGAATTTTATTGTCTTTTTGTCTAAAATGCATGATATTAGTTTTAGTAAAATGAAGATTTAGATTATTATTCTTTAGCCAAGCAACTACGTCGTTTAATGTGTTATTTAATTGTGTTTTGAATGAATTAACATCATGTCCCACAAATAAAATTGTACTGTCATCTGCAAACAGTATGCTCTAATGATTAATAGGTTTTGGCATGTCATTTATATAAATTAAGAATAGCAGAGGGCCTAATACTGTCCTTTGTGGTGCACCATAAACAATTTTGCGAGTCATAGATGTATGTGTTAGTTCTGATTTTGAACCTACGTCAATTTTAGTTATTTGTGTGACTTGCTGTCTATCAACGAGATATGATTTTATCAATTTATAAGCATTGCCTCTAATCCCATATCTTATTCTCATCTACTACTAGGATAGTATTATATTATCTGTGTGCTCATTAAAATGTGATGGTCCACAAAATCGAAAGCTTTACTTAAGTCCATACCTATATAAAGCTGATATAGGTATCCTCTTATCCATATTAGTTATAACTTTGTGTAACATACTATATATTGCTAAATTAATATTTTTATTTTTCCTAAATCCATGTTGTTCAGTAGAAAAAATGTTGTGTGCTTCGAAATACCCATATAGAAACTGGTGTATGACTTTTTCAAAAAGTTTTGCAAATATTGGTATTACGGCTATCGGTCTGTAATTGTCCATAGAGTTCTTGTCTCCCTTTTTAAATATTGGCTTTACTATGGAAGTCTTTAATTTCGATGGAAACACTCCATCCTCTACTGAAAGGTTGATCAAAAAGCTTAAACTGTTATGTCAGTTGCTTGCAAGACTTCACCTTGGAGTCCGGGGTCCGGGTACCAGATCTATCAGAATATTAGCTTTCATGGAGCGAATACCGTGTGATCTTGGCAAAGCAAAGACATAGCGATATTCTATGGCTCATATCAGTCACGGCATATTTAAGGGAAATGACTCCCCAAAACAGATGTCAAAGATCCTAATGACAGTTAGAAGCCTCGCCTTATTAGCTTTCCGACACACAGGACGCTTTTTTGGCACAGGATGCGAGACATGTAATAAAAAAGAACTCATGTCCCAATGTTGCGAACTCATGACCCAATGTTGCGAGATAAATAAACCATATAATTATTACTACTGATATTGCCAAATGTTTTTGAATAATTATCTCTGACGTATAAGTTTAGTGATAAGTCGTCAAATGTATTTTATTTCATTATTAATTTTTTTATTATTATTTTATTATTATTTGACATTACCTACTGCATTTTTGGACATTATCATTATTTGAATTTATTGTATTATATATCTATTATTAGACTTTGCATTACTTGACATTATTGTATTAATTGGCACAAATTATTATGAATTATATTACTTGCAACTTTCAATTATTAATTAACAAATAGGATTAAAATTGTAAACTAAGCTAAGCATGACTCTCAGCACGTGTTGGGTTACTACCTGTAAGTGTTGTGAGTAACTATATTATAAATAAATAAAAATATATAAATAAATACTAGTGGATTCCAGCAGCTATGCCTGCATATTTCTCCTACACTTGGGAATTACGGAAAACCCCTTCTTAGTGCACCCGTACACTTCCCAAGGAAACTACATGCCTAATTTCAGCTCCTTGTGCGATATTGTTTCGGCCGTGCGTTGTCTGTCGGCCGGACAGTCATCATCATCAGCCTTTAACAGTCCACTACTGGACTAGGCCTCTCCTTTGAAAGGAGGAATTGGCCTACTATACCACGCTGGCCAAACAGGTTGGTACAGGGTTTGTATCAAGTTTTCCTTCTCTTACAGTGCTGTTCACAGCATAATATGCTCCTTCTGGCGGCTCTTACGACACCCAGGATGATATGGGGTGGTGACATTCCGTATTTTTCATCCGTCACCACACGGACAGCCGGACAGTAACAGAAGAATTTAATAACAGATTGAAAAATCTTAACAAGATAAACAAAAGGTATCAGTACATTCCATTGCGCACAGTCAACTGATAGGAAGTGATAACACACGTCCTCAGTAATCTATGAGTAATAAAACGATATATTGTATTAGAACACGTGCGTACCCTTATTTATTCCAAGTATGTAATTATTATTTTACTATATTGTTGCCAGTAACGCCTAAAGTTTGAGAAAATTTGCTACCGGGTGCCCGAGTAAGGAAAGCCCTTGCCCAATATCAGATCGCCCTAACAGACTGAGGGTCTTTTCGAAATGAAGTGTGTATCCCTTACTAAATAGTGAAGGGAAACATCGTGAGGTAACCTGCATGTCCGAGAGTTCTTTATAATACGTATAAATATATATATATATATATATATATATATATTCTTTATAATGTTCTCAAAAGTAATATAACATCTGGCAACCCACAGTAGCCAGAATGGTGGACTCATGGACTGCAAAAATAGGCCCTGACCAGCTATTACAGTTAATTTATATACGCGTTAGTTGTAGGTACGTAATTTTATACAGCGCTGTTATTGTTATAATTTAAGATATTTAACCCTAAAGTTATTTTAAGTTCTGTAGCGGTCCTAATGACCTAATTTACGATATGCAGGCACATAGGACTGAGATAACTTGAGATAAACTAATGCACTTAGTGTACAGATGACTGTCTCCACGAGAGTTTGTGTACATAATGTAGATAACGTGCGTTGCGAGATTTTGAATGAGTTGATCAAACAAAATAATCTGACAGTAGTAGCACAGTCTAATAATATGTCTTTATATACATACCTACTGTGATTTTATAACTAGTAAGTTAATAAGTAAATTATGAGAGAAATTCCATTCACCATACATTTCATTACTTAAAATAAAAATAATTAAGAAAAAAAAACGAAAATGAAAACTTAAAAATCTCAACAAAAATGTTAACTAAGTACCTACGTATTTAGTGTCTTTTTAAAAAAAAAAGAGAACCGCCTTCAAAAAGCGACCCACTGAAAAGTGCAAAATAATTTTTACATACGCTACCCCTAATCCTCTCAAATTTCCTTTCGAATTTCTCCCAAAAACTAATTACTAAATTAAACTAAATACTTAGTTTTTGAAGTCGGTGCCAAACCAAATCCCTCTAAAATCCTATTGTTTGGCGTCATCCTTTCCAAACCGCATTTTTTGAGGCTTTATTGATTTCATACATTCGTCGTATTATTTTCTCTGTTTGCCAGTATTCTTTTTGTTTTTGTTGGTTTGGCACCGACTTCAAAAACTAAGTATTTAGTTTAATTTAGTAATTAGTTTTTGGGAGAAATTCGAAAGGAAATTTGAGAGGATTAGGGGTAGCGTATGTAAAAATTATTTTGCACTTTTCAGTGGGTCGCTTTTTGAAGGCGGTTCTCTTTTTTTTTTAAAAAGACACTAAATACGTAGGTACTTAGTTAACATTTTTGTTGAGATTTTTAAGTTTTCATTTTCGTTTTTTTTTCTTAATTATTTTTATTTTAAGTAATGAAATGTATGGTGAATGGAATTTCTCTCATAATTTACTTATTAACTTACTAGTTATAAAATCACAGTAGGTATGTATATAAAGACATATTATTAGACTGTGCTACTACTGTCAGATTATTTTGTTTGATCAACTCATTCAAAATCTCGCAACGCACGTTATCTACATTATGTACACAAACTCTCGTGGAGACAGTCATCTGTACACTAAGTGCATTAGTTTATCTCAAGTTATCTCAGTCCTATGTGCCTGCATATCGTAAATTAGGTCATTAGGACCGCTACAGAACTTAAAATAACTTTAGGGTTAAATATCTTAAATTATAACAATAACAGCGCTGTATAAAATTACGTACCTACAACTAACGCGTATATAAATTAACTGTAATAGCTGGTCAGGGCCTATTTTTGCAGTCCATGAGTCCACCATTCTGGCTACTGTGGGTTGCCAGATGTTATATTACTTTTGAGAACATTATAAAGAATATATATATATATATATATATATATATATATATATATATATATATATATATATATATATATATATATATATATATATATATATATATATATATATTTATACGTATTATAAAGAACTCTCGGACATGCAGGTTACCTCACGATGTTTCCCTTCACTATTTAGTAAGGGATACACACTTCATTTCGAAAAGACCCTCAGTCTGTTAGGGCGATCTGATATTGGGCAAGGGCTTTCCTTACTCGGGCACCCGGTAGCAAATTTTCTCAAACTTTAGGCGTTACTGGCAACAATATAGTAAAATAATAATTACATACTTGGAATAAATAAGGGTACGCACGTGTTCTAATACAATATATCGTTTTATTACTCATAGATTACTGAGGACGTGTGTTATCACTTCCTATCAGTTGACTGTGCGCAATGGAATGTACTGATACCTTTTGTTTATCTTGTTAAGATTTTTCAATCTGTTATTAAATTCTTCTGTTACTGTCCGGCTGTCCGTGTGGTGACGGATGAAAAATACGGAATGTCACCACCCCATATCATCCTGGGTGTCGTAAGAGCCGCCAGAAGGAGCATATTATGCTGTGAACAGCACTGTAAGAGAAGGAAAACTTGATACAAACCCTGTACCAACCTGTTTGGCCAGCGTGGTATAGTAGGCCAATTCCTCCTTTCAAAGGAGAGGCCTAGTCCAGTAGTGGACTGTTAAAGGCTGATGATGATGACTGTCCGGCCGACAGACAACGCACGGCCGAAACAATATCGCACAAGGAGCTGAAATTAGGCATGTAGTTTCCTTGGGAAGTGTACGGGTGCACTAAGAAGGGGTTTTCCGTAATTCCCAAGTGTAGGAGAAATATGCAGGCATAGCTGCTGGAATCCACTAGTATTTATTTATATATTTTTATTTATTTATAATATAGTTACTCACAACACTTACAGGTAGTAACCCAACACGTGCTGAGAGTCATGCTTAGCTTAGCCAGAATGGTGGACTCATGGACTGCAAAAATAGGCCCTGACCAGCTATTACAGTTAATTTATATACGCGTTAGTTGTAGGTACGTAATTTTATACAGCGCTGTTATTGTTATAATTTAAGATATTTAACCCTAAAGTTATTTTAAGTTCTGTAGCGGTCCTAATGACCTAATTTACGATATGCAGGCACATAGGACTGAGATAACTTGAGATAAACTAATGCACTTAGTGTACAGATGACTGTCTCCACGAGAGTTTGTGTACATAATGTAGATAACGTGCGTTGCGAGATTTTGAATGAGTTGATCAAACAAAATAATCTGACAGTAGTAGCACAGTCTAATAATATGTCTTTATATACATACCTACTGTGATTTTATAACTAGTAAGTTAATAAGTAAATTATGAGAGAAATTCCATTCACCATACATTTCATTACTTAAAATAAAAATAATTAAGAAAAAAAAACGAAAATGAAAACTTAAAAATCTCAACAAAAATGTTAACTAAGTACCTACGTATTTAGTGTCTTTTTAAAAAAAAAAGAGAACCGCCTTCAAAAAGCGACCCACTGAAAAGTGCAAAATAATTTTTACATACGCTACCCCTAATCCTCTCAAATTTCCTTTCGAATTTCTCCCAAAAACTAATTACTAAATTAAACTAAATACTTAGTTTTTGAAGTCGGTGCCAAACCAAATCCCTCTAAAATCCTATTGTTTGGCGTCATCCTTTCCAAACCGCATTTTTTGAGGCTTTATTGATTTCATACATTCGTCGTATTATTTTCTCTGTTTGCCAGTATTCTTTTTGTTTTTGTTGGTTTGGCACCGACTTCAAAAACTAAGTATTTAGTTTAATTTAGTAATTAGTTTTTGGGAGAAATTCGAAAGGAAATTTGAGAGGATTAGGGGTAGCGTATGTAAAAATTATTTCGCACTTTTCAGTGGGTCGCTTTTTGAAGGCGGTTCTCTTTTTTTTTAAAAAGACACTAAATACGTAGGTACTTAGTTAACATTTTTGTTGAGATTTTTAAGTTTTCATTTTCGTTTTTTTTTTCTTAATTATTTTTATTTCATACTTTTTAGTGTTAGGTACTTCGTTCGTTTACTTCAGGTTTTGTGTTAACTACTCTTTTATTTATTTCATACTTTTTAATGATAGATACTCCATTTACTTTCAGTTTTGGGCTAATTAATAGTTTGTTTATAGATAGATTCTTCAATTATTTTAGTGATAAGTTTTCTGCTGGTATCAGTCTAGTCTAGTAGGTACTTTTATTATGTGTGCCTTTGGGCTTAGGCTTGATGCTGCAAGAGAGAGATGAGTCTAGGGAATCAGCCACATACGGAAGGACGCCCTCCGCAAATGCTGCTCCAAACAAATGCGGCGGACTTGTACATACTATTGAATTGGCTGTGAGCTCTCGTATTATGCTCCGGAGAAATATATCAATAACGGATGGCTTAGCGAATGGGGCAATGGGTGTTCCTAAAGGATTTAAATGTCCGACACTAAGAAGAGATCAACTTGAGCCAGGTGAACTGCCTGATGCCGTTTTGATATTATTTGATGATCCATCAATAGCATTACGTCTTAAAGATGATGATGGATACATTTCCATAGCTCCAGTGACAGCGACCTATCAAGGCAATCGCGGTTATGGTGATATCGAGAGGCGGATGTTGCCAGTCATATTGAGATGGGCTGTGACGGTACACAAGTTGCAAGGATATACACTTAGTGCCGCGGTAATCGACCTAGGGCCTAAAATCTTTGCTAAAGGTCAATGCTATGTTGCCTTGAGTCGGGTTAAATCCCTAAAAGGCATGGCTTTAAGTGATATTGTCTAGAACAAATTACTCAACCATCCCCACGACAACAGAGCCTTAATTCTTTCACCAACTTTCTTTGATTTAATCGCAGAGACATAGACACGTACACACACACGTACACATACAAATACAAAAACGCACGCGCGCGCGCGCGCACACACGTACACACGTACAAACACACACACATAATACATACAAACATACTAAGAACCAATATACCTATGTATACGGGTCAAACTGAGAACCTTCTTTTTTGGAGTCGGTTAAAATACTTAAACTTTCTCCTAAGTGTAACAAATACTTTTCAGCCAAACTCGAGTTAACCGTGGGCAAACTTACATATATACGGGTCAAACTCAGAACCTTCTTTTTTTGAAGTCGGTTAAGGGCCTAAAACCTTCTCCTAAGTGTAACAAATACTTTTCTGAAAACCGCATCAAAATCGGTTCAGCCAAACGTGAGATAATCGCGGACAAACATACATACATACATACAGGTCAAACTGAGAACCTCCTTTTTTTGAAGTCGGTTAAAAATAGATAAAAATATTTTTAAAATGTTGTGTGGGGTAAAAGAAGATGTAGTGACAACCATTGAGAAAGGTATACTAAGATGGTTTGGACACATGGAGAGGATTGATGATGAAAGACTGACCAAGAAGTTATATAAGGCAAGTGTGAATGGGACAGGAGGAAGGGGAAGACCTAGACGGACGTTCTCTGACCGGATTGGAGACATCCTAAAAAAAGGACAGGTTAGAAATACCCTTAACCGAAGAGCATGCATGAGAAATTTGATGGGAGTGAATGAAGCAAGAGAGATATGTCAAGATCGTTGCAAATGGCGTTCAGTCAAGTGTGAATGGAACAGGAGGAAGGGGAAGACCTAGACGGACGTTCTCTGACCAGATTGGAGACATCCTAAAAAAAAGACAGGTTAGAAGTACCCTTAACCGAAGAGCATGCATGAGAAATTTGATGGGAGTGAATGAAGCAAGAGAGATATGTCAAGATCGCTGCAAATGGCGTTCCGTAGTCTCTGCCTACCCCTCCGGGAGACAAGCGTGAGTCTATGTATGAATGTAATGTAAATGTTGTGATTTGTATTTTCATATAGACTGACGAGTATTTTCACGATCATGACCGTTTTAATCTGGTCAAATCGTTGGTAAAAGCAGGTATGTATACCTTTTATTAGTGAGTTGACATGTGTCCCAATTAAATCGGTAATTATCGCTTGCAACGTGCCTTGGAGAGCACGTTAAACCATCGGTGAAATTGACAGTCATCCATGAATATACAGTCACTGGCTCAAAACTATAGAATATCGCTATCACGATAGCTCGATGTCGCTATTCGTTTGGCGTGCGGAAGTTAGACGGTAATAGACTCACGCCTGTATCCCCGAAGGGGTGGCAGAGGTGTAACATTACACGCACATTTCGCCATGAATTTTGAGGCCCGAACAAACGCAGTTTCATTTTCGCAGTCGAGGCGTACGTGGATATTGTACGCGGCGCACACCTCGAACGTGCATGCGCGGCACCGTCCACAACTAATGTAATGCTCGCACTGAGGCACTTTGATCTTGTAGCATTTGCCGACATTCGTTGGCTCGCCCGCCCGTGCGTAGTACATGCCTCGCCACGAATATAAAGGTACACACCTTGCGAGGCGTGCGCTGTGCGCCGTGCGCAGCGCATGCCTCGCAAAGTCTGTATACGGCTTTACGTTTACGCGAATGTAAGTCAGTTAAACTTTATGCGCATTTTATCACGGTTTATTGTGGTTTCACGGTAACTAGGTAGTTTCAAGTTGAAACATGCAGAATAACATTTTCGCTAGTACCGATGATTCTAATGCTTGACAGAAATTATGGCCACGAAAAACTGTGAGAAGAAGTCACATTTGTCTTTAAGTGGATACAATAAATTTGCATGTTTTCGATTAACATTGCCGAAAATGCTGGTGTGCCCCAGGGATCCGTCTTATCGCCCACACTTTTTCTTCTGCATATCAATGATATGTTCACTTTTGGCTGACTTGCTTTAGCCGTGGTCGCGGCGGGACTGGTGAGCTCAGCGCCGTCCTTGTGTAGTGCGGGTTTTGGCACCTACCCTCACTGCATTTTTATTTTTGTTTTTAACCGCACTGTCGGTACCTCGACACACTACACTAATGACGTCTACACACTGTTGAGCTGTATCATTGCGGCGGTGTTTACACTTATTGATGACTGGATTCCAAGTTGATGATAATCTAAATCCATCCTCACGGTTGAAATTCTTGTGTTTTTTTTATTTCAACCGCTTCACGCACTATCCTGGAGTAATAGTGACGTTCGGTGGACAAGACCTGTGGTTGATGTAGTTCTATTTATCTCTAACGTTGGCAAAAAACCTAAGCCTAACCTAGCCCTAACCTTAAATATAAGATTTATCGCGAGTAAGACCCGCTATATAACCTTGTATAATGGATACTAATCGCGAAAGTTTAAAATCGTTTATGACTATTTTCTCCCACATAACTGCAAAGTCAAGGAAAACAACCCACCACACATATTTTAGAGTTTGTATTTAATTCACACACGTTTAATTGTTTAGTTATCTGAGACAGGTTGGTGGGACCAATGAATACATCTATGTATGCTTTATGATGGGACGATATGCAAATCACAAATATGACAATAACGTGATGACGACACTTTTCACCTTGGTGCAGCGTGAAAATCAAATTATTTTCTGTGTACTTTGATTTTTAAAAGTTATTGTAAATCATTAGATATCGTCTTAGCGTTAAATCAAATCAAATCACTTTATTTGCAAATACAGGTACATAATTATATAGGTGTTACAAAAAATATAGAGAGTCCACTGCATTTTACCACATTATTGGTGTGCAAATTATTATATCTTAAAATTATATTTCATGTCAATAATCTTAATATATAAAATCCTTGCGTTACTGACTGACTGACAGACACGCTACAGCCGAAACTATTGGGCGCAGGAAGCTGAAATTTGGCATGTATGTTCCTTGGGGGCCGCAGGGGTGCACTAAGAAGGGATTTCCCGAAATTCCCACGGGATAGGCCAAAACGGGTAAATTAAAAAAAATGCAGGCGTAGCTGCTGGCGTCCTCTAGTTACAAATAAATACAATATTACAATTTAATTATATTGTTAGGTTATACACATTTAATCTTAGTCCATATCACAAAATCATACATTGCATAAATGAACTATTTAAACATTGTTGTCTGTTAGGAACTCTTTTATAGAATAGTAGACTTTTTCAACCAGAAAATTACGAAGATTCGTTTTAAAACTGTTTTCATCTAGTGAATATTTTATACTTTTCGGTAGTTTATTATATACTTTTACAGCCATACAAAATACACTACCGTGCATAAGTGCTGTTCGTGAGGGTATTATACACAGGCGTGATTTGTTACGAATTCTAATAGTTTTTTTTGGAAAAGGTGTAGATTGGTCTGAACAAATTTAGCGATTTGGAAATGTGAGTAGCTTCAGTCGTTAAAAATGTGGTTTACATGAATCGGTTTTTTGCAGATGGAATATTGCTCGTATACACCTCTTAATTGCGCTATCAGAACCTGTTCTTTACCAGTTGAGTTTCCCCAGAATATAACTCCGTACTTTAAAACTGACTCAACGTACCCATGATATGCACATATTACGACCTTTTGATTTACTTTTTTACTAAGCATGTATAATGCATATGAAAATGGAGATATTTTACTAATAATGTCACATTATTGTCAATGTGTATACCTAGAAATTTTGTGGAACGTGTTTCTTGAATTATTTGTCCCAGATACGATATATGAGGACTATTACGAATTTTATTGTCTTTTTGTCTAAAATGCATGATATTAGTTTTAGTAAAATTAAGATTTAGATTATTATTCTTTAGCCAAGCAACTACGTCGTTTAATGTGTTATTTATTTGTGTTTTGAATGAATTAACATCATGTCCCACAAATAAAATTGTACTGTCATCTGCAAACAGTATGCTCTAATGATTAATAGGTTTTGGCATGTCATTTATATAAATTAAGAATAGCAGAGGGCCTAATACTGTCCTTTGTGGTGCACCATAAACAATTTTGCGAGTCATAGATGTATGTGTTAGTTCTGATTTTGAACCTACGTCAATTTTAGTTATTTGTGTGACTTGCTGTCTATCAACGAGATATGATTTTATCAATTTATAAGCATTGCCTCTAATCCCATATCTTATTCTCATCTACTACTAGGATAGTATTATATTATCTGTGTGCTCATTAAAATGTGATGGTCCACAAAATCGAAAGCTTTACTTAAGTCCATACCTATATAAAGCTGATATAGGTATCCTCTTATCCATATTAGTTATAACTTTGTGTAACATACTATATATTGCTAAATTAATATTTTTATTTTTCCTAAATCCATGTTGTTCAGTAGAAAAAATGTTGTGTGCTTCGAAATACCCATATAGAAACTGGTGTATGACTTTTTCAAAAAGTTTTGCAAATATTGGTATTACGGCTATCGGTCTGTAATTGTCCATAGAGTTCTTGTCTCCCTTTTTAAATATTGGCTTTACTATGGAAGTCTTTAATTTCGATGGAAACACTCCATCCTCTACTGAAAGGTTGATCAAAAAGCTTAAACTGTTATGTCAGTTGCTTGCAAGACTTCACCTTGGAGTCCGGGGTCCGGGTACCAGATCTATCAGAATATTAGCTTTCATGGAGCGAATACCGTGTGATCTTGGCAAAGCAAAGACATAGCGATATTCCATGGCTCACACAAGTCACGGTATATTTAAGGGAAATGGCTGCCCACAACAGCTGTCAAAGATCGTAATGACAGTTAGAAGCCTCGGCTTATTAGCTTTCCGACACACAGGACGATTTTTTGGCACAGGCGAGACATTGTGAAAGACATGTAATAAAAAAGAACTCGTGTCCCAATGTTGCGACACGATAAATAAATCCTATATTATTACTACTGATACTGCTTACTACTGATACTGTTTTTGAATAATTATCTCTGACGTATAAGTTTAGTTATTTTACTGTCGTGTAAGTGGTCAAATGTATTTTATTTCATTATTAATTTTTATATTATTATTTTATTATTATTTGACATTACCTACTGTATTTTTGGACATTATCATTATTTGAGTTTATTGTATTATATATCTATTTAGACTTTGCATTACTTGACATTATTGTATTAATTGGCACAAATTATTATGAATTGTATTACTTGCAATTTTCAATTATTAATTAACAAATAGGATTGAAATTGTAAACTAAGCAAAGCATGACTCTCAGCACGTGTTGGGTTACTACCTGTAAGTGTTGTGAGTAGCAAATAAATAAATCAAAATATATAAATAAATAAATACTAGTGGATTCCAGCAGCTATGCCTGCACATTTCTCCCGATCCCTTGGGAATTACGGAAAACTCCTTCTTAGTGCACCCGTACACTTCCCAAGGAACATGCCTAATTTCAGCTCCTTGTGCGATATTGCTTCGGCCGTGCGTTGTCTGTCAGCCGGTCAGTAACGGAAGAATTTTACATACAGAGTGTAAAAAGACCCTTAACGAAAACTGAAATCCCAGGTTGTACCAATCACTACGAACATTTTTTACTACGGCACCATACCTGGGAAATTACTAGTTCAGGAGATATTGAGGCTCAAAGTTAGTATGGCATTTTTCTAATTAGGTACAAAATCGATGCATTTACCCCGCCAATATGTTCTTTAGATCTAGGTATTTCGAGCATTGCACGCGCGCGCTTTTAATTGCGGTTTAAAAATTTGTGAAAACTCAAAAAAGGTCGTTTCCCAGGTATTATTTTTGCTTAGTTTGACTTGGCATGATGTCCACAACGAGTAGACTTCGGCTTGGTGATGGGTCTTGTGACACTCTGTATACAGATTGAAAAATCTTAATAACATAAAAAAAAGAGTTACTCATTTATTCATTTTCATAGCAATGTAGCTAAGTACTTACATAATATTATTTAGATATCACTAAATACCTACCTATTTAATTAAACATAACTTAAATGTTAAAATACTATCCTACGAAATATGTATATACAAAACAAACAAAACGAAAAAAGAAAAAAAAAATTAAAAAAGATATCAGTACATTCCGTTGCGTACAGTCAACTGATAGGAAGTGATAACACACGTCCTCAGTAATCTATGAGTAATAAAACGATACATTGTATTAGAACACGTGCGTACCCTTATTTATTCCAAGTATCTAATTATTATTTTTACTATATTGTTGCCAGTAACGCCTAAAGTTTGAGAAAATTTGCTGCGGGGGCGAGCAAGGAAAGCCCTTGCCTAATATCAGATCGCCCTAACAGACTGAGGTTCTTTTCGAATTACAGTGTGTATCTCCTACTAAACAGTGAAGGCAAACATCGTGAGGTAAACTGCATGTCCGAGAGTTCTTTATATTGTTCTCAAAAGTAATATAACTTTTGCCAACCAGCAATAGCCAGTATGGTGGCGAAAATAGGCCTGTACCCAGCTATATATACGCGTTAGTTGTACGTAATTTTATCATCATCATCAGCCCTTTATACTGTCCCACTGCTGGGCACGGGCCTCTTCTCACTATGAAAAGGATAAGGCCATAGTCCACCACGCTGGCCAAGTGCGCGTTGGCAGACTTCACATGTCTTACGAGAATATTATGGAGACCTCTCAGACATGCAGGTTTCCTCCCGATGTTTTGCTTCACCGTTTAGCAAGCGATAATTAACAATTTAATACGCACTTAACTTCGAAAAGTCATTGGTACGAGTTGAGGATTCGAACCTGAGACCCTCTGCGTAGCAGTCTGTCGGTCTCTCCACACGGCTATCGCTGCTTACGTAATTTTAAACAGCGCTGTTATTATTATAATTTTAAGATATTTAACCCTAAAGTCCCTAAAGAAGCTATTTTACCTAAAGCTTTGCTAAGTTGAAGGAATCGGTCCTTCAACTTAGCAAAGCTTTAGGTGTCCGGAATGTGCTTATTGGTTTTACCAGATTTGACAGAATATGAGCTTTGCCACAGAGCGACTGCCGTCTGGTTTTACCTCTGACCTTCCCAACCAAAAGGTCCTTAATCCATGGCTAAGCTCGGTGACAGCATATTCAAAACCCCTTTTAACAAATTAGAACGCTAACTTCGAAGAGTCGGTCATTTTTGGTATAATTTCATCAGTCATCTTATGTATAGGTACCTAATATCATTATTTTTATAATGGTATCATTCCATATCCATCACTCTTTAAGTATATATTAGCGACATAATACTAATTATTACGAAAAGGAATTCCTATATTATGAAAAGGTCGTACATAAATTATACAAATAGGCTCGTCAAATGCTAATCCACTTAGCGTTGCGCCCGAAAGTCGTTATCTGGTCAATCACATTTGGGAATGACCCGGCTTTGCCTCGCCTTCTGCCCATTTGTTATGATACAAATCAAATGATAAAGAAGTTAAAATGTGTTTTTTTCACAAGAAAACTCCCGCACTTGTTACAAAGCCTGTGTCGCGGGCGTAGACAGAGAAACCTAGTCGCGGGTGCAAGGAGCAAGTATATACGCGGGTGACATTACAAAGATAAAATCAAAAGACAAGTTGGACATCCAGACTTAAAACAACAATTTATGGATCACGCAAAGTGTTGTTTTTTGGGGCTAAAAGAAGATGAATAAGAATGCAAGAAGGATGTAATAGCACGGACTGCATGAGAAATGCCATAGAAAAACGAACATAACAACATAACAAAAATCACAACCAATAATTGGATATAAGAACACCGCGGCATACATACACAGAATCACGCCTGTTTCCCAGAGGGGTAGGCAGAGACTACGGTACGCCAATTTCAATGAACAAATTAAATAATTATTATGATTAACAATTATGTGGGGATCGAACCTAGAATACTCGATGCAGAGTTATACGGGGCGGTGTCAGATAACAAATACACCATAGCTGCAATAAATACTTAGTAGATATTATATTCAATTCAAATTTATTGCAGTCTATAATGTGATAGAATTAGGTTACAATTATGGACCCTATCGGGCACAGCACTATTAGAAGGGAGGAGGAGCAGGTTCATCATCAGCCTTAAACAGTCAGAGGAGGAAGGAGGAATTGGCCTACTATACCACGCTGGCCAAACGGGTTGGTATAGGGTTTTTATCAAGTTTTCCTTCCCTTACAGTGCTGTTCTCTGCGTAGTATACTCCCTCTGTCGACTCTTACGACACCCATGGGATGACATAGGGTGGTGACATTCCGTATTCTTAATCCGTCACCACCGGACAAGGAGCAGTTTAGTTAGATGTAAACATTTTAAATTAAAGTAAAATAGAATTGCACTACTAGGTTACAAAACCGTGGGTAAATTGTAATACAGCTATGATTTATTAACTCCTATTAATCTTATCGATTCATATTAATCGTATTGGATACAAACCGGTAATATGTTGATAAAAATACGCACATATGTCTACCTGAAATAAAACCGCGGCAAATCGATTTTCCACATAATAATAATGGTGGACAGGAGAGTAACTTTTCCATGACAGATAAAAACGAATGTGAAAAAAAAATGTACCTGCGTTAGGGCCGTTTCAGATTAGCGTATTTTCCTGCGCGAATACGGTCGTTTCAGCATACGCACTTACACGCGCGCTACATTACGCGTTTCAAAAAACCAGACTCACGTAAACGGGCGTGTTGGCTCGAAACGGCAGTGACATCTTGTCAGTGCCAACATGGATTCTGACGGCTCGTGTTTATTTATACGAGTTTAGAAGCGCGTCAACGCTCGTACGGATTGCGCGTGTGCCAAAAGGCGCGCCTATACGCGCCTACATGCGCTTCCAAAAACGAACTTGTACGCGCGTATAAAACGCTAATCTGAAACCGCCCTTAAGCATGCACGACACTTATTTCACTATGATACATTATGAACAGAGCCTTATGTGTCACCTGACGTATATTGCTGAAATCAAATCAATAATGTTCTCGTAATATATTATCATTATGATGTCATCACTATCCGCATTTAGTACGAACGTTGTGATGTTGTAGTTTGCTTGTAGGTGCTTCAGGGTCGACAGTATGACAGTCAATACTTATTAATAGTTCATTTAAAAAGCTTTCGTATTGCTTTTTAGGGGCAAATTTATTTCTAGTGTGCCTACGTGTAGGTACTGGATCGTATTGGAGTCATTCGTCGATGCCAAAATATTGCGATTCATTTGTCAAAAGCGCCCCTAGAGCGATTAGTAACGGTTGGAGCAAAAGTTTTGAGAAATATTGAAGATTACAGCATGCATCAACGGGAGACACTCAAAACAAAGGTAGGCTGTTACATAGGTATCGCTAAAGACAATGTGACCACTGACCACTCTTCGTGTGGTGACGGACTGAAAAAACAAGGTAGGTAATTAATACCCAATTTTAATCCGCGGGTGTCATTAAAGGCGACTAAGGAAAATACATGAAATCAGTAGTATCTTTGGCAAGAGACGGAAATCTCGAATCAAACCATATGCAAACCGGTCTGGGTAAAAAATGCGAAATACGTCGCCATTCTAAGGGGTTGTGAGTGGTTGGGGGGAATAGGGGGGAGGGATCGGGTCCCCCTCTCACCATTTTCACCCGTCGGAAATACTTGGTTCCCTTAGAAAAATAAAAATTATATGCTCTCCAAACATCAGTGTGTATGGTGGTGCCAACTGCCACATTCTTCACACTAGTTTAAATAAACTGAGATTGACGGAGCCCTGCGAAGCAGGGCTCCTATTTTCGTATAAAGGGTCAAAAGAGAACCTAACATAACCTATTTAGTTACTTATTACAGTCGCACCTAACCTAACCCAAGGCACTCGAAATCAAAGGAATGACGATGACGCACAAATTTGACATTAGCTGTCAATATCATCCATCCAAGATGGCGGGTTGCGTTTCGTTTTACGTTTTTGACATAAAACCTAAAAATTACATTTGAAAAACTGTACTAAAGCATAAAAATTACGTTCCGTTTTGCATAATTGCCAAAGTATTTAACAATTTTTGGAAATTGTTTAAAAAGCAGCCAAAATTACTTTGAGGGGATTAAGACTAACTCCCTTAAGCCCCCTACACCACCGATACCCTCAAAGTCAGGCGACTCGTTTTAAAATCCAACCCCCCGGTCTGGCCAGCGTGATACAGTATGCCAAATCCTCCTACCTATTAGCTCACAACACTATTGTAACACAAAACAGGCCTATGTCAGTAGTCGACTACGAAATTTTGTATGATGAATGTAAAACCGACTCTCACCACCTATAGTTTGAACATATCTCTATAACACATCTAGTTATGTATATACATACAATATGCCATAAAATGCCATCAACACACAATCAAATTCAGACCACACAATGGATGATACAAACATTGTCTGTTTGTCCTTGTGTTTGTCAGTTACTTAGTTTTGCCGAGCTCACCGTGACATCAGAGGGTAAAACGGAGGTCACTGGGACGATCGAGTATGGTGCCCGGGAAAAATCAGAGTACACGTTATTAGGTTTTATTATTTCCTTGTTTATAGGTAGTAGAGCCTATTTCATTATTTATAGGTAGTAGAGCCTTGCTGATTTCAGCGTGAATGGGCCGGCTCGACCGGGGAAGTACTACCCTCTCACAGAAAATCGACGTCAAGTAACGGTACCTAAACTGTTGCGTTTCTTTCGGTGAGTGAGAGTGCCGGAGGCCCTATCCCCTATTCCGTCTCCCTCATCCCACTCCTCATCCTATCCCCATTCCCAACCCAAGGGGCGGCAACGCACTTGTGACTCCTGTGGTGTTGCTTGTGTCCATGGGCGGCGGTAATTGCTTACCATCAGGCAATCCGTCTGCTCGTTTGCCGCCTATTAACATAAAAAAGGACACGGCTAGGTTAGAAAATATAGTGTGGCAGGTAACTAAATGGCCTGAGCTTATGTAGTCTTAGTTTCGAACGACATTTCTTATCGGTTTGTTATTAACCTGATACGCTACTGAGCTGTTATTTGTATAGCAGTGAATAATTACGTTTACTTTAGTAATGTAATTGTAAACAATTTGCTTAATGAGTGATCTTGTTAAATAAAATTATATCGGTAAATGATTCAGGAATAAGGAGATCCTCAGGCAAAGTCGAAGCCGCTCTAAATGTAAATTTTATAAATATATTTTAAGTACAGATGACTCAGAAATTAAATGGAGAATCAAAGTCACCGACCACAGAAATTGTGCTGAGTAGATAATTTTCTGTGTCACCGACATAGCTCTCTGAATAGTCAAGCTGAGGTGGCAAATGGCTCGAAGAGCCTATGGCCGTTGGGTCTGAAATGTTCTAAACTTTCTAAAGTGTTCGCCACGCACCGAGCGACGCAGCAGAGGGGTTAGCAAAGAAGACAGAGTGTCGATTAAAGGTGGACGCACACCTATCCGAGCCGAACGCGTCGAACGAATCGAAATCAAGGAGGCCTCGCACATTAGCAAGAATCGACCGCGCCGAAAGAATCGAGCGCATCGAACAAATGGTTTCCATTTCCTTTACGCCTGTCGCACTGATTTGTCAGTGCTTTATTAATGGAAGATGAAGAAACAATGCGGAAATAGTACTCGCGCGTTGCTCTGTCATACCCAACTGATAGAATGCGAGCGCATCGGACGAATCGACCGCACTAACCGCGCCGAATCTGGTGACGTCATTCGAATTCTTCTAGGATTTCTGAGGTTCTTCCAGATTCGGACGATTCGACGCGGACAAGTGTGCTAGGTTTCATGAGATTTCATATAAAGAATTCTAAAATTCGTTTCGTTCGACGCGTTCGGCTCGGATAAGTGTGCGTTCACCATAAGAAGGAAGCTGTTGGATGCGGGCGACTCAAGATCGGCCTTTATGGTGTTCTTCTTGTCTGATGAAAGGCGTTTTTTAATTCGACATTATGGTGAATAGGATTAGTAAGCCTAGGCACTGCGTTACTCTGCCTACCTGATTCCGGCATGTGCCACGGGGAGGCGCCTTATGTTTATGGTAATTGCGAAAGGGCTTAGTTCAGCAGTCTATCGGCTGAAATGATGATATGGCTAACGGTAAGCACCTACTTATAGCCACATTATTAGGTATACTTATTATTGTCGTATCTGGGGCATGGACCTTAAACGAACCGAAAGTGTACATCTGCTGGCGTGTTCTTAACAACGCGAGGGTAGTTTTGAGTGCAACACGGTGTCATGATTAAACAGAAAATATAGAAACTTCTTGATTTTGATGTAGATATTTCTTATTAGGTTAGAAGAAAGGTAGTATATAAATAGGATAGGACGTAACGATAGATGTAGCCGAGGAAGGTTAAAACGGGACATGCGATAATAAAAGAAATTAAACGCAGGCGTAATCGTGGGATCGGCTTGTAATATTACAATTCCGAAAAGATTCACGTTTCTCCGCTTTGATCTCAGAAACTGCAAGTCCGATATGAAACATTTTATGCGCTATGTAGTCCGTTTATAGGCTACTAGCCGTTTCCCGCGGTTTCACCCGCGTACCCAAAAAACCCAAATATCTTATGAACCCCTACTTTTTCGAAAATAAAATATAGCCTATGTTACTCGCAGATAATGTAGCTTTCTAATGGTGAAAGAATTTTTAAAATCGGCCCAGTAGTTTTTGAGTTTATCCATTACAAACAAAAATACAAATTTTTCCTCTTTATAATATTAGTGTAGATATACCTAAAACGTCACAATGTGATACATAAAAGTCGAATATTTACTATCAACTATGAACTTAATTGAATAACAATACATGACACCTCAGGCGTAGTCATTCTATGCCTCAGGCACAGCTAGTGTATCCTAGCGTTATCCCAGTTGCCACCCGGGGTCAACTTACTAGTCTAACCGAATCTTAGCTTTTCCACAGAGCAAATGCCTGTCTGACGTCTGCAACTCAAAGGGATTGCTATATTCCATGGTTTAGTGTCAGTTTAACAGAGGTACTGATTCCCTAAAACGACCGTCAAAAATCTTCATGACAGTCGGGATCGGCTGCTTAATGTACTCTCTGAGGCACGGGGCAAGCGATAAGTAATAATTCAATACGCACATAACTCCGAAGAGTCTGATGTGCACCGTGGATTCGAATCCGATACCCATCCATAGCAGTCTTTAAGAATCTTCATTAGGCTATCGCTGACTAAAGTACAACTAGTGTACCTATCCATAAGAGTATCTTATCTATACCTACATACATACATAACGTCACGCCTTTTATCACCGAAGGGGTAGGCAGAGGTGTATTTCTACACCCACTTTTCGCCAGATATACTTTAGTCCTACGTAATAAGGGGCGAGCCTATTGCCGTACCGGGCACATTTCCAGACTCCGTGCTGCTACTGAGAATTTCGTGACAGAAAAACCCAATAACACTGCCCGACCCAGGAATCGAACCCGGGACCTCTCGATCCCACGCGCACATTTATGCCGCGAGACCAGCGAGGCAGTCGTATAGGGTTTGATGTCGATTTTTCCGTCTCTACGCAAAGATGGTATTTGCATCGTGTTATCCCTCAGTCGCCTCTTACGACACCCACAGGAAGATAGGGGGTGGTGACACTTGTATTCTATGCCGTCAACCACACATATATGAGTTCTATAATTGCACGTATGGCGTAGTGGTTAAAGCGGTCGCCTCACCGTTTAGTCCTGCGCCGAGTATTATGGGTTCTATCCCTACACGAAACTACACTTTGTGTGATTGTGATCGAGTCAGAGTCTACTTTGTGTCCCTGGATTGTGTAGAGTTCTTCTGAAAACATGCTTTATTCCATAATTTTCATTGTTTTCTTTAAAATAGTAAAATATTAAAGAGTATGTTTACAAAACTACTCGGTTGATTCACTGATATCAATTAGTTTTCAGTTGAGCGTAAAGTTGGTAAAGTCTTGGGTGAGGTGCGAGCGGTTATTTAGGTGTGTTTTAGGGTTCCGTACCTAAAAGGTAAAAAACGGGACCCTTTACTAAGCCTCCGCTGTCTGTCTGTCACCAGGCTGTATCTCATAAACCGTGATAGCTAAAAAGCTGAAATTTTCACAAATTATGTATTTCGGTTGCCGCTATAACAACAAATACTAAAATTGAATATTAAGGGGGGTCCCATACAATAAACGTGGTCTTTTTCGTATTTTTTGCTCAAAATTACTAACGGTAACAGATAGACGCTTAAAATTTTCACAGAATATGTAGTTGTATATAAACTTTCAAAATAAATAATTAAATTAAAAAGTAAATAATAAAGGGGGGCTCCCATACAACAAACGTAATTTTTAAGCAATTTGTTACTCGATCTAAATAAACAGAATATTTAAGCATACATACAACAAACGTGATTTCCTTTATAGATGATGGTACGGAACCCTTCGTGCGCGAGTCCGACTCGCACTTGCCCAATTTTTTTTATGTCGGCAACGGTGCCTGGTCCGAGCGGTTCTATTGCTAAATTCGTTGACCTGTGTCCTGCAGCGGGACAGATTATAGGTAAACAAGGGTGATGATGATGATGACCCCTTCGATTTCCTGTGTAACGTCTCGTAGGGATTATAACTCTAGTATTAGTAGGCGATGGAGAGAGCTACGCCCGGAATTTCCCTGTGAGGTCAAATGAAGAGATCTGTAGGAGAAACAAAGTCACCGACATAGCTTTCCGCATAGCCAGGCTGAAATGGCAATGGGCAGGGTACATAACTCAAAGAACCGATGGCCTTTGGAACAGGAGGGTTCTGGAGTGGCGACCACGTACCAGACGACGCAGCAGTGGTAGGCAGGTGAACCGATGATCTGGTTAATTGTGGGAAGCGTTTTTTTTATGGTAATAGGCGGCAAACGAGCAGGCGTATCGCCTGATGGTAAGCAATTACCGCCGCCCATGGACACAAGCAATACGCTTGTGTCTATGGGCACAGGAGTCACAAGTACGTTGCCGCCCCTTTGGGTTGGGAAAGGGATAGGATGAGGAGTGGAATGAGGGAGAAGGAATAGGGGATAGGGCCTCCGGCACTCTCACTCACCGAACCAAACGCAACAGTTTAGGTACTGTTACTTTACGTCGATTTTCTGTGAGAGGGTAGTACTTCCCCGGTCGAGCCGGCCCATTCATGCTGAAATCAGCAAGGCTCTACTACCTAGAAAATTGGATTTTATTTGGCGGTTGGATGCGGGCGGCCCAAGATCGGTCTGTGTAGAGAACTTTCGGGAAGGCCTATGTCCAGCAGTGGACATCACTAGGCTGACATGATGATGAAGATCAGTATCACAATTAATTAAAATATTTTTACGGTCATCAAAATATGATTTTTATTTTTTTATAGTCTCACGTCTGTATCCCCGAAGGGATACGCAGCGGTGTAAAATATTACACCCACATTTCGCCATGAATTTTTAGGTCCCACGTAATAGGGGGCGAGCCTATTGCCGTTATCAGGCTCATCACCAGACTCCTGGCTGCTACTGAGCATTCGGAAAAACCCAGTAACACTTTTGCCCAACCCGGGAATCAAACCCGGCACCTCCGATCAGCAGTTGCAAACGCTATCCACTGGACCAAGGAGGCATACATGACTTTAGACAATACCTAGCACTATACCTACTTGTTATACCAAAGTTGCGTTTCGAAGCCCAGAGTGTGATATTACAAGTCAATTGAAATTTTGCAATGAATTGAATTATTATCCAACGGATCTCATTAGGAGACTGGTAGATTAAAGACACCTAGATATATACCTGTATCTTCCACAGGTTTCAGTCATCAATGACTTATTGGCTCCTTATTATTTGATTCGGACTAGTGTGTTAGTTAAATTTTCTAAATTAGGTAACTAGTTGGGTAGGCAGGTAAGTAGGTACTTACCTATTTTCAGTTGTTTCAAAAATAATGATAACATCCAATACAAGGAAAAATTATACCTAACTAGTTGACGCCAGCAGCTTCGCACGCACATATTTTAGAATTTCCCGTTTTGCCCGATCCCATGGGAATTTCGGAAAATCCCGTCTTAGTGCACCCCTTCGGTCCCCAAGGAACATACCTACATGCTAAATTTCAGCTTTTTGCGCCGAGTAGTTTCGGCTGTAGCGTGTCTGTCAGTCAGTCAGTAACGCAAGGATTTTATAATAATATAATATACGATTCGGCAATAAGTACCTACCTACCTACCTATTATTAGGCTCATAAAACAGTAGAAATATGTTCATAAACAACAGTCAGTGAGTAAGTAGATATAATCTTAATTAAACAAACATTCTATGCTAATTTTAGAATAATTAATGCTTACAAACAAAACAAACACTAATATCACAGTTCTCATTTATTATTCCTCACAGATAATCAATAAGGAAATATTGTTTAAATATCAACAATTCTATAAACAGCTATTCAACCTTTACTTAATTGCCCTTAAAAAAGTTTCATTCAAAAGAACGACTGCAGTTTGCGGTAACAAAGTTATAAAACACTAGCTGACCCAGCGAACTCCGTATCGCCTTTATAAGAGTTTTTATTTAATTCCCTTTTTTCCAAGCCCCTTTTCCAAAGTTACCATTGACTTAGCGCTTAATCTCTTATCATTCCAGGGTCTTTAAATGATGCAAAAACAAACATAGATTTTTATATAATATTGAATTCCCCATTCCTTAAAATATCGGAGACGATACCCATATTGACTTTAAAAAAATCCCGTCCGCCATCTTTGATTTCCTATCCGCCATCTTTGATCACGAAATATATGTTGTATTTGGTTTCACCATCCCTTAAATCATCAGAGACGATACCCATATTGATATTTTAAATTTTTCCCATCCGCCATTTTTGAGTACCCATCCGCCTTCTTGAATCACGAAATAGATGTTGTATTTGGATTCCCCATCCCTTTAAACATCGGAGACGATACCAATATTGATTTTTAAAATTTTGCCCATCCGCCATTTTTGATTTCCCATCCGCCATCTCGAATCACGAAATATATATTGTATTTGGATTCCCCATCCCTTCAAACATCGGAGACGATACCCATATTGATTTTTAAAAAATCCCATCCACCATCTTTGATCACGAAATAGATGGTGTTTTTGAATTCCCCATTCCTTAAAATGTCGGAGACGATACCCATATCGACTTTAAAAAATCCCGTCCGCCATCTTTGATTTCCTATCCGCCATCTTTGATCACGAAATAGATGTTGTATTTAGCTTCGCCATCCCTTAAAACATCGGAGACGATAACCATATTGATTTTTAAATTTTTTCCCATCCGCCATTTTTGATTTCCCATCCGCCTTCTTGAATCATGAAATAGATGTTGTATTTGGATTCCCCATCCCTTTAAACATCGGAGACGATACCAATATTGATTTTTAAAATTTTTCCTATCCGCCATTTTTGATTTCCCATCCGCCATCTTGAATCACGAAATAGATGTTGTATTTGGATTCCCCATCCCTTTAAACATTGGAGACGATACCCATATCGACTTTAAAAAAATCCCGTCCGCCATCTTTGATTTCCTATCCGCCATCTTTGATCACGAAATAGATGTTGTATTTAGCTTCGCCATCCCTTAAAACATCGGAGACGATAACCATATTGATTTTTTAAATTTTTCCCATCCGCCATTTTTGATTTCCCATCCGCCATCTTGAATCACGAAATAGATGTTGTATTTGGATTCCCCATCCCTTTAAACATCGGAGACGATACCCATATCGACTTTAAAAAATCCCGTCCGCCATCTTTGATTTCCTATCCGCCATCTTTGATCACGAAATAGATGTTGTATTTAGCTTCGCCATCCCTTAAAACATCGGAGACGATAACCATATTGATTTTTAAATTTTTTCCCATCCGCCATTTTTGATTTCCCATCCGCCTTCTTGAATCACGAAATAGATGTTGTATTTGGATTCCCCATCCCTTTAAACATCGGAGACGATACCAATATTGATTTTTAACATTTTTCCTATCCGCCATTTTTGATTTCCCATCCGCCATCTTGAATCACGAAATAGATGTTGTATTTGGATTCCCCATCCCTTTAAACATTGGAGACGATACCCATATTGATTTAAAAAAAAATCCCATCCGCCATCTTTGATCACGAAATAGATGGTGTTTTTGAATTCCCCATTCCTTAAAATATCGGAGACGATACCCATATCGACTTTAAAAAAATCCCGTCCGCCATCTTTGATTTCCTATCCGCCATCTTTGATCACGAAATAGATGTTGTATTTAGCTTCGCCATCCCTTAAAACATCGGAGACGATAACCATATTGATTTTTTAAATTTTTCCCATCCGCCATTTTTGATTTCCCATCCGCCATCTTGAATCACGAAATAGATGTTGTATTTGGATTCCCCATCCCTTTAAACATCGGAGACGATACCCATATTGATATTAAAAATTTTCTCATCCGCCATCTTTGATTTCCCGTCCGCCATCTTGGATCACTAAATAAAATTCATTTTATTAACCAGCGTCCCGAAAATCTCGAAAACGATACCCATATAGATTGTATCCTATTCGTTTAGCCTTTTTTGCCTTTGACCCAACCCTCCCCCTTCTCGTTTGACCACTTTATTATTTTTGTCTGGCCCCTAAAAGTTATGGCGTAATTTTATATAGCCTATAGCGTTTCGGAATAATTGGGCTATCATAGGCAATAACAATTTTTAAAATCCTACTGCTAATTCCTGAGATTAGCCGACATTATGTTTTAGCCTTTTTAGCCTTTTGCCCGGTCCCAAAGGGTCGAAGCGTTATGTTATATAGCCTATAGCCTTCCGGAATAACTGGGCTATCGTATACAAAAATAATTTTTCAAATCCGACCGGTAGTTCCTGAGATTAGCGCGTTCAAACAAACAAACAAACAAACAAACAAACAAACAAACAAACTCTTCCGCTTTATTATATTAGTATAGATATGGTAGCAAAATGTAAACACCACTTGAAATGTGTACTTACCGCATCCTAAAATGACGAGATCCAGCAAAATTTTGCATATTATTCTATCAACTGCCATTTTTAAACACTAAAATAACATTATTTTACGATTTTTTATTAGAACTCGCGTGGCACAGGCAACAGCGATAAACGCCTTCACGGCACTGATAAAGTAACGAACTAAACATTCTGCGGGTAAGGCAGTAGGCGGCATTAGTCATTGCCAAACATTGCAAAAAAACGTAGACAAAGTAGGTAAACAACAGAGGTCCTTGCTCCTTGCGTTTTCATGTTTCTTTGTATTGTGATAATGTATTGTTTTCTTTGGTTTAGTACTCTGTCAGTGTGTAAGATTATTTTGTAGATGTTGTTCTTAATTAAATTAGTTTTCCAACAGCGCCATCTGAGTCTCATGATGGAAGTATTAGTAAATATGCAGTTTTGATTACTTCAGCAATTTACAAATAGATGGCGCTTAACGGAGTTTTATCAAAATACCTATACTTTCCTGGTGGGATTTTGGAAAAGGAAGATTTAAAAAGAAAAAAATAAACACTTTATACAGATTTATTATGCTTTATAAACTTTTAACCACTTTTAAAAATAAGTAAATAAATAGCTGCCTCAAAGCTACAATACATCAAGAATTTCTAAAGGCAGTGCATTTAAGAATCTACTCTACATAAAAAAAACATACAATAAACAGTTTTACTTTAAAATAGTTTAAAAAAGAGACACCATTGTGTCATTAAAGGTAAAAATATGTTTTAACTATATTACATTTAGCTAGCACCTAATTGGACCTAAAGCTAACATTTCTATGGGGGCGTTTGTAACAGAGATGTAGTGAGATTTTGTTAAATATTCGATTGTCTACTAAACACATCAATAAACCAGCAGTAACATCAAGCTAGTACACCTATAAGGGACCTAGCATATGCGTGGAATATTCCACTGGCAATGTAAAGCTCTTCAGGTTATGGAGGCGAGTTCTATACAGCCTATATTAACTATTCAAACGGATTTTTGGCAACCTACTTAGAGACCAAAGAGGCTTCACCTTATGTCACCCACCAATGGTTGACTTGGGGTTAATATCATTTGGGGTAAAACCCATCCCATCGAGCATTAGACCTATGAACCCGTGTTTTTATTTTAAAATTCTGGAGTAAAATTCACGCCATCATGCAATTAGGCCGCTATTCTGTGTTTTAGTAGAAAATCGAGTATTAACCACGAATGATGTTTACATCTCCAGATCTCGTTCCGTTTAAAAGCCTATATCACAGTATAAAAATACATTACAGCTGTCTTCGAGACTTCATTGTTTATTATGACTAACATAAATAAATGTGATTCTTGCACATAATTTTTTAACGCATTTTATAGCTAGGTAATATGTGAAAATTAATAAACTATTTTATATTTTGATAAAACGGCTTATTAATTTTAACCGATAATTATTACAGTAATTTCAGATAAAGGTATAAAAATGCGCCGAAAAGCGTGCAAGAAAATCTACCCAAAAAGTGTTTATATGCAATCTAATCCCTTAAACATATTAGACCTTTTTAACTTGGAACTATAAAAAATAATTGAAGCTTTTTAAAATTCGTTAAATTTTGACAAAAACATACATGTGATATCTTATTATGTTTAGCTTAAAAATAAGTTGTACTTTAATATTTATACATTAAATGTGCAACTAAGTTGTATAATATAACATCTTTAAATTACTTAAAATATTAATATTCTAATTTTAAAATAAGTTTTTAATTATATTACAACTAAAATTAAAATAAAGTGGTTGGTATTTTAAGACAACAATTGTAATAATATTACAATTATTGTAATTCGAATAAATATACAAAACATATATTTGTGGAGTATGGGTATAACTAAACTAGCTTGTTACTTTTTAATCATTTTTCAAAATACTCAGACTTGCAAAATATGTAAATTATTCTAAATTTTGCAACTCTTATAATCTTTTTATACGGTAATCGTACCGTATCTTTTTAGAAATAACAACACTATAAAGTGATACGGGAAATATATTATTTATATAATTTTTATTACAAATACAATAAAAGGACTGCCAAATAGCGAAGGTTAAGTAGAAGATAATAAGTCAATATTTTAAAACTTAATTTTTAAGCTGCCTAATTCAAGTAAGTCGCTCACGAATTGAGCATTTGCGCGGCTTGCGTTAAGCCGCTCAATTCACGTTAGCAAGCCGCTAAATTCGGGGAAGCTGCTAACTTAAATATACTCGGAATCGAAGGTTTTAAAAATACTCTAAATTATACGGTAACTATGTAACACTCAAATAATTCAAAATTAAAAAACCGGATGTATTTTATGAATTTGAATTATTTCCTCAGTATAACTGAATAGTTTTGAGCAGTTTGATACATAGTCAGAAAAATGCATTGTATTTATTCTTAAATATCGGTGATATATGCAATTGAATTACAGCGTATATGGTGGTAAATTGTACTGTCAATATAATTATTTTTATACAGAGAATACTGTAATTAGTCAATCTCAATCAAAGACCCCATTGATTTCACGACTTGGACTCATTTCTAAAGTGTAAGTCAAAATGTTTTAGTCTTTCTGAATATCTTTTTCTTTATCACTGCCATCAGCAGTGATAAAAATAGAGATTTTCCTTTGACAAATGTTATATTTAGATATCTCCAACTTTGAGAGCTGTTTTTAAGCATACGTTGAAACATAAACACATTGAATCGCTTGAATAAAAAAATTGATTCAAATTTTTATCAAGAACCTTACGGACATTGTTTCTTAATTAATTGAACTGAGATTGAGAAACTACAATATTATACCTACTATAATAATTCTATATCTTTAGGTACCTATCTTAAAATATTCAAATATTTTAAAGAAGATTCACATTTAAATTCTACTGGGAAAATTTTATATCTTTTTGAAGCATGCAAAATTTTACCAGTAGCATTTTTTATTATAATCGTAATATTAAAGTTATTCCACCCATTTTCAAAAGCTTACTTTCCTAACAATATTTACCAAAAAATGGCAATTCAGCTGACGAAGAAATCGTCGATTGAATATTATAGTAATTTTCTAAAAAAATGCCATGTAAACTTTGACTGTCAATGATAATTTAATTGCTGCCATTGCGAATAAGTATAGTTTGATGGTGCTATGTTTAAAAAAATGCTATAAACTATTGTACCAAAGGTACTTACAGATCATAACCAACCTTAAATTTTACTTACAAATAACTAAATGAAGAAAAATTTTAGCTGACATTTCAAACTAACTTCAGTAAACGTCATCTACCGTCTACTATCGAGTTAAATCAATCGAAACCTCGGGCAATAAAGATTCAAATTAAAATTGCATTCACAAATAAACATCGACAATACATTAAAGATATTTACCAAGGTTTCAACCAAATTATAGTAAGGTGGTTAGAATAATGACAGTTTCAAGACATTTTTTACAAAATAGTTACTTACCTAATTTCTATCGACTTTAATAAATACAGTAATAGTCTTAGAGTACAAATAGTACTTGTAGTACATTTTTATATTTATAATATAATTATGTATAATATATACAATCGGTTATCAACTTATACAGGTAGGTATATAAGATTGCACAATCCTCTAAATATCATTATTATGGATATCATTGTTGTTTTAAATAATAGATACTGTTATGTTACTGGTAATAAAGAGACGAAAATAAAAATAGATATAGAGAGAGAGAAAAATAAAAATGATGTATATAATAATATACATAGTGTGAAGAATTGTTTTCTAGTAAGAGGATAACAACATTTTGAAGCATTGTGAACAAAAAGTAATTTAAGTCTTATTTTTTTTTAAACGAAGATTAGTTTTGCGAAAATAACTGACATTATTTTGTTTGCATAATTATTTGAATGATATTCCACTTTTTAAACCCTCACGGTGATTTTCTACATGCTTTAATATTTTGGGGTTAATCCTCAAATTGGTTATTATAAGAAATAATAATGGCGAAAAATATTTGAAAATGTGTTATCATAAATTCAAGACCAGCTTGAATGAAACGTCACAGAATAAGACAATACAGAAATATTAATACCCAGTAACATAACAGTAACTATCAGAAAAACAACTAAACAAAACAGGAAAACAACTCACAACACACTTCAATGAACAAACCGACAAATAAATACATATGTATAAAACCACGCACACGAAGGAGAAAACAAATTTACAAAACAAATTCTTTTTGAACAACAATTTTCAGCTGCATTTTTGTTTATCTACAGTTTAAAATAAACAATGTCTTTATATATAGTATGTTTCATAACCAATAAAGAAGCTGTAGCTAATTAAGTCAGAGAAGTGGCGATGGCAAAAACAAAAAGACAAAAACATGCTATTTGTCTGCATAAAATGAAGTCACTTTTCTTCCGGACTTTCTGTATGAACACAATCGGATCTTGCATGGTTTTGACCAATAAATAGGGCGATTCCCGAGGATGGTTAGTTGTATAATTCATACGGGCAGAGCCGCGGGCGAAGTCTTGTTATAGAAATAAAATAGTTTTACGATTAGAGACACACTAAAGTCACAATTACATACAGTATAATAATATTTTCTGTGATCATGGCGGAAATATCGGAAACTAGAAAGAAAGTGTGAGTGATACATTATCACGAAAGACAATTATATATCTTTTGTAGGAAATGATGTGAAAATACTGTCAACAATAATGTTGTTCTATTTACACTAATCATCGATGCTAAACAGAAAATACTGACACTAAATACTTTACACCTCATTATTAAAACAAATTGTATTTGGAATAGAAACCGGTTAGCAATTTATTTTACATTTATCTGTCTGTGTAAATAGCCTCATATACATATTATTATGTTTAGCTTTATTATTGGTTTAGAGAACATACTGTATATATAAAAAGTCAGATATTTCATTTATAGTTGAGCCACTCAAAAATATCTTAGACTCAAGAGATTTTTTCATATTTACCAAAATTTGATCTTTTTACTAATAAAAAGCCAAGCCATAAAATAACTGTTAAAAGCTGTACTTAAAATACAATAAATGTCTAATTTTAGTTGCCTGTACACAAGCCGATATATTATAATATATTTAAATTGTACAATTGAGGGTAGTTTCAACCGTTACGTTCAAATATTTTCGAATGTCGTTCCGTCACTTCACACACACACATAACATAAGATAACTTCACGCCTTCATTCCCGAAGAGGTAGGCAGTGTATTACACACCCACACACACATACACATTATTCCCTTGACTGTCTACTGGCGTCTATATACTCGTGCGATATCCACGATATGGTCGGTTGTTCGTATCATAGTTCCTCACCGCTGTCGGAATGGGTGCTGACGGGGGACGACTGTCAGACTTGCACCCGGGTGTTCCCGTTGGTCGCTCGCAGCTCAGCCTCGTGGTTGTGGGAGCGGGAGCGCGGGGTCTTGCGGAGATTTGATACGAAGCAGAACTGAGAAAAGGAATTGAAATATGTTAAGAGTAGTTCCAATATTTCATATTCCATCGGCTTTTTTTCAATTTGAATAACTGTAACACTCCAATTTTATTTAGATCTGCGTACCAACATCCGCAATGTTGCTTCGCTTTTCTTATAAGGCACATAATTTATAGCCCTGCTAGTTTCGGTATCAACTAGCTAAAAACCATGAAAGCATATGGCATTTACTACCCAGTATAATTTTGCCCTGGATACTAGGCAAGGTCTTCACCTTTTTTGCCACAACTCTGTCGTAGTATTTTGAAATTCTTTCTAAAATGCCTAGGTATAACCCGGTCAAGTAAAGCAATAATTCAGGAGAATAATTATTTACTCTCAAGAGTTCTCCTATTTACTATTTCATCCGTCACCTACAACAATAAAGTGGTACTCACAATAACAATAGCATACAGGAGTCCAATACTGAATCCAGCGAGCACGTCGCTCCAGTGATGCTTGTAGTCGGACACCCTGGTCATGAAGGTGTACCACGCGAACAGCATCAGGATGAACTGGATACCGTGGCGGAGGAGCTTCGAACCCCGCCAGGTGAAACGCTTCTGGAGGTACATCTGTTGAGGTAAGCGGGAAATTTGATTAATCTCATGAACCTTTATTACTTCCCACTCTTTTGCAAATAATTATAGCGTTAGGTGAAATATTCCAGAGACTAAAAAGTATCGATTAAAGCGTTGGCCTAGATGTTCGTGTAAAACATCGAAAAATATGAACTCATGTATTATTTATATTTTATTTATTTGATATCCTCGCGGAATACCGCCACAGAATATATAATTAGTACCTTACGGTAGTACCGCGCGGATACCAAAGGCTGCGACACTCATAGGTAAAATAAGCTGGATAGATAGATAAGGGGTTAAATACTTACTACCATAAAATGCTTTGATACCCTTAGTTCTTTAACCAAAAATATATACTTAACACCAGAAAAATAAAGTGTAAAATTACAATAGTACTAGCTATTTTAGTCACGACTGCACTTCAAATTGTATTCGAACACCAAATGTAGTAAATGATCACCAAATAAATAGGTTATGTTAGATTCTCTTGTGACCCTTAATTCAAAAATAGGAGCCCTGCGAAGCAGGGCTCCGTCAACTTAGCTTATTAAAGTAGATGGTGTAACCAAATTTAATGTATGTGTTGGTTTTTCATACAACTAACAAAAAAACCTTGGTTGGTTATAATTTTACATTAAAAACTGGTTTAATTTTGGTGATCATTTACTACTTTTGGGTTAACAATGATTTATTTGGAGTCATTTTGCTTTTTAAATAGGGTAGCGAAATATTTAAAACTTTGGTTATATTTTTATATTAAAATGCGGGTTTCATTTTGGTGGTCATTTACTATTTTTGTCTGTTATATATTGCTATAACTGATGGTCAGTTAAACATAAGCCGATAGATAATACTGTATTTTACACTACTAGCTATACCAACATGATAAAAATGTAATGTAAAATAAAAATAGAATATTCAATTCAAAATCAATCCTTTTTCTAAATACTATTCCTGACAGACAACCTTCCACGCTATTACGCAGTGGTCTCTACAACATCTATGAGAAGAGTACTAAGCTAAGAGTTGAATAGAAGGTAAGATCAAATTTTTACTTACACAGAAGTATAACATAGTATACGCCGAGAAAGAAGAGTGTCCGCTAGGGAAGGATAGCCTCATCTCTTTCTGCAGCTTGGTCTTCTCCGCGAGGCACGTGAACTCCTCGATGTACCGCCACTTGTTCTCGGGGAGGGTACAGTCGATATTTGGTTTACACACCTGTAACGAAGGAAACAAATATTCAGATATTGGGTTTTATTGACCTTGTAATTGAAAACATAATTCGCAAATATGTTCGGCTCGCATATCAGGCGGCAAAGGGTTAATAGGAGTCTATTACGGATTAACCAGTGATCATTGTTCGTAGCTCTCTTGCCGGTCATTTTACATGGAAATAAAACTTGTCACGCACACCAGTCTTAGGTTTTTCACTTATTGTGTATCTTATCCGAAATAAAATAGGCCAAGGAATTTCAAGAATGGGTAACTTCACACATTGTGTCTTTGTTTACTTTCCCATGAAGCATACATTAAAAGATTACCACAATTTTATAATAACGAGATAAATAAATCTAAACTCAACACCATAAATATGTTAGAATTGCAAAGTTCGTAGTCCGCTACGCATCATCCATCATGGTTAGACGCTCCTTTGCCTAAGCCTTTGAACTGTACATATGTATATCTTATACTAATATATAAAGCTGAAGAGTTTGTTTGTTAGTTTGGTTGAACGCGCTAATCTCAGGAACTACTGGTCCGATTTGAAAAATTATTTCAGTGTTAGATAGCCCGTTTATCGAAGAAGGCTATAGGCTATATAATATCACGCAATGAGCGACGGGAGCAGAGCAGTAGCCTTAAATAACGCGGGTGTAACAGCGGGCATCCTCTAGTGTCATATTCTTAGATTTATCAAAGGCGTTTGACACGGTTTCTGTTCCCATTCTTCTAGACAAGATGGAAGCTATAGGTATAAGAGGGACTGTTCTTGACATCTTCAGGAGTTATTTAAGTGGACGGACGCATTGTGTGAAAATTGACAGCTGGGTGAGTGATGAGATTCCAGTGAATTGTGGCGTACCCCAGGGAAGCGTGTTGGGGCCTACTCTCTTCCTGATATACGTAAATGATCTGTGTCACCTCTCAATACCGAACTGTAAAATTATTACATACGCTGATGACAACTCTCTCGTTATTCAGGGAGAGAGTTGGCACCTTACCTATAAGCATGCTGAAGCGGCACTCTCTGTGATTATGTCGTGGCTTACAGGCAATCTTCTAACATTAAACATTGATAAGACCAAATATATAACGTTCTCTTCAGCTCTATGTTCGCAACCAGGAAATGAGCTCACGATCAAAGCTCACACCTGTCTTCAAAGTTACAAAAATTGCGACTGCCTTGCACTTCAGAAAACCATTTCTGTGAAATACCTAGGTGTCCACATAGATGCCCTTTTCCGCTGGGACAAGCAAATAGAGACCGTAGCGTCACGTACTAGGAAATTAATATTTGTAGCAAAAAAGCTTAGATCTTCTGCTGACATGAGTACGCTGAAATTAGTTTATAGTGCCTTAGTTCAATCGGTACTATCCTATTGTATTCCGGTATGGGGTGCAGCATGTGCAGCCCACTTGTTGAGAGTTGAAAGGGCGCAAAGAGCTGTATTGAAAGTACTCACTGGTAAACCTCGCAGATATCCAACTAAAATGCTCTATGAAGAATTTTCAGTACTCTCCGTAAGGCAGCTTTTTGTGCTTCGAACTGTCTACGCAACGTGTAGACATGCGATGCTCCCATATAAACGGAGTGCAAGACGACGTAAAGATCATGTTTGTATTATCGAGCCGCACAGAACAGAAATTGCAAGCAGATGTTTCTATATAAGCAGCTGCCGCATATACAATCGCATCAATAAATTGATAAACATCTATCCACTCACTATCCAGGAATGCCACCGGTCCGTAGAACGCTGGTTGCAGACTCTTGATTACCAGAAAACTGAAAGTCTTCTAAAAATCTTATGCTAGCTTGTAACGTTGTGATACACACACACCAACACACACACACACACACACACACACACACACACACACACACACACATACATACATACACACACACGCACACAAAATTAGATTGAATTATCCAGTTATTATTATATTAAATGAAAATTGCAATCATGATTGTTTATGGTGGATTTTAATTGATAAAAATATAAAATTGTTATCTCACAGACCGAATATTTTGTCTAGAAAAGTGGAAGGCGCTGGCACCCGTGATACAATGTATGCCTACATTAGTACGGGGGCTAACGTTTCACATTTTTATTTTGTAAACTTTTTCTTATCTCACCTATGTTGTAAATGTGATTATATTGTAAACCTTTGTTTAAATTAAATAAATTATTATTAATAATAATAATAATAATAAGTGTAGGTATATAAGTGAAATAGTATTGCTACGTACAACTAGTTGTATTATTTTGCACACCAACAATAGGTTTAAGGTCGTGCAAACTTTCACTGAATAAAAAAACAAGGTCAGTCACTATTGTTACTCAGACGTGACTAACAACAAATAAAACATTAGTTACTAAATGGTTGAAGCGTACTTGTAGAATACTAAAATTATTTTACACCAACTTTTTGGCAAGTTTTTAGTTTCCCCATAATGCAAAAACTTATGAATTATATACAATTATGCATATTTTTGCAGATCTTGGGCCCAATTCTCCTAAATAAATACAGTTTCGATATAATGTCAGTGTCATACTTACGTCACAAAAATCGTATTCTTCTATAATTCAATTAAACCGTAACGAGATCGTAAATTGAAAGTAAATAAAAATGTATAGAAAATTGAACAATTTATTTCAAATTATACGATAATGAAATTAGGTTATCAGAATACCGCTTCTGAGTTAATTCAAAATATAATTTCAATGTCCTAAAAAAATACGAGAATTGGGCTTTGTTTCGCACATACATATAGTAACAGCGACTGACAATTTCGCCACTGTATAAATATTGTATTGAATTTTGTCGTGTTTTGGCTTTCATTCGTTGCATATACCTAGTTACACAATTTTGTACAATGATTCTGAACTACCTTTTGGCGATAGTACACACCGTTCGATCGATTTACTGAAACTAAGTAAGGTCGACAGAGAGCGAATTAATCGAGGTGATGGACATAATATGTGTGTGCGGGCTAAATGTTCTGGTGTCCTGTCGAACCGAAATGTATAAAAAAGCCGGTGTTTTGTTCTAGTAATATTGGAGCTGTCTGTTATGTGTTGGCTCATCATACCAGCCGATAGATGTCCACTGCTGGACATAGGCCTCCTACAAGGCTCTCCACATAGATCGGCCTAGAACCACCCGTATCCATCCGCTGCCCGCAATCACAAAAAAATTGCCCATCGTGTTTTGTTTGAAAGACTCAAAATACTGCCTTGCCGCATTCCTATCATAATATATTCAACATAGGCCAGACCTACGATATTTAATATTCACAGCTAATTGGAACAAATTCTAATGGTAAAAGAAAGAATTTACGACATCCAAAAGTAATAAATGATAAAAATAACAACTTTATTTGTAACAAACACTCAGGAAATGTTTCCGGAAAAAGTAGTTTGATGTGTTGATACACTTTTTTAAATAACTGTTTATTTTTAAAACGTTTTTTGACCCTTTCCGCTTGCTTGCTTTGCTTGCAGTTGACCGTAGTGACGTTCTCGATTTGAGGCTTTATATTTTCTTTCATCCCTGATTACAGGTTAATTGGGTCAGACAAACCAGTCTATCTTGGGTAGCAGCTTCTGACAATTTGGCTCTCTCGAGCTCTCAGGTTTAGTTAATATAAGACCACCATAGATTGAGGTAAATTTTCTCCATTAGTCTTGATAAGTCCACACCAACAGACGCAATTCTCATTAATTTTGACAGTTTGGTGTATTTTAAAACTATCTCGATTTCATATTATTGATTGGTTTTCGATTTGACCCACCCGAAATTATTTTCTACTAGAGGATGCTAGCGGCTACACCCGCATATATTTTGAATTTACCCGTTTTGCCCGATCTCGTGGATATTTCGGGAAATCCCTTCTAGTGCACCTCTACAGTTTCCGAAGAATATACGTGCCAAATTTCAGCTTCTTTCGCCCAGTAGTTTTTGCTGCAGCTCGTCTGTCAGTCAGTCAGTAAGCAAGGATTTCATATATACAGATTAGAAAATTCTCAGTTACAATACAAACAATTTAACAGTAGTATGTCAGTAACAGGCATGCAAATGCCGTGAATTAGAAGAGGAGAAAACCAGATGATCGCTTAATTATACAGCGATGGTCACGTAAACACGAGTTACTAGGCTGAACAAGAGATATCTGATAAAACGCTGATTACATGAAACCTATATGCATTTTCTCTACGAGTTTCTCCATGGAATAGTTAGATTAAACACGTCTGGTGTTAAGGAGAAAACTTAAAATACCTATCACGAGCCTTATTCTTAACAGAACAACTACATGTGTATTTTCTAATTAGAATAAAATACATTTCTAATCACTATAAAAATCTGTTCCCTTAACCAGAAATATAAAAAAAAAATTAAACGGAAAGGTCCGAAGCACCCGGAACCGGCGAGCATACAGCAACAGAGTAATGAATGTAGAGGAAGCGCGTGAGGTTTGTAAGGATAGATGCAAGTGGCGTTCCGTTGTCTCTGCCTACCCCGACGGGGAAAAGGCGTGACTATATGTATGTATGTATGTATAATAAAAAATGTTCCAACGAATTGTATAATTAGATTATTGTCTGTGAACTTTACGTGCTCAATTTGATGGTTGGTAAAACAATTAAATCGATAAGTAAGTTATCTTTGTCCTTCCTACATACCATTGAACTAAATGTATGCTAAGTAATTACTACAATATTTTATGTTGATAAAGTACAACTTATTTCTCTCTTGCATGTAATCATACTAGTGGGCTGTACCGCCAACATAGTTGCATGAACACGACAAGTGTACACCCCTCCTTCCTATCATCGTAACGATTTCAATTAAGGAAAACATGGCACCAGCAGACCGCACCAAGTACACTTAATTACAAGTTTGACCGGCCATTTCAAAGAAAACCTCGGCTTCTTATGCAAGCTTATCAAGCCTACCTAATCTTAATATATAAAATTCTTGCGTTACTGACTGACTGACAGACACGCTACAGCCGAAACTATTGGGCGCAGGAAGCTGAACTTTGGCATGTGTGTTCCTTGGGGACCGTAGGGGTCCACTAAGAAGGGATTGCCCGAAATTCCCACGGGATCGGCCAAAACGGGCAAATTTAAAAAAATTGCAGGCGTAGCTGCTGGCGTCCTCTAGTACTAAATATTCAGCGATAATTGATAGGAAACTTGTTCGATACGTGATATCAATGCTTAATGAGGCTGATGGGAGCTGAGTCTAAAGATAGTATTAATATTATTCATGCTCGTATCCTAAGGCTATCTTTTCTTGTATTGAATGTTGTTGGACATCACGGTGTTCTGTCTGAGTCCTTTGATATGTAGGCATTAGGATGCAGTATGAATCTTAAAGGATGAGATAATAATCTTTAGTAAAACATTTTTATGATCGCAATTCTAATTTTTTTTAATATCGGCAGAATAAACAATGTCAACAAAGTTTTTTGACAATTGACTAATTTATCAAAATTTGGTATACCATAATGATTAATTCTTTATTTTCTATCTCTCGCACACATGTATGATTTAACTGCGAGACACACAATCACTGTCAGGAAACAAACACATTAACAAAAAAAGCTTAGACGAAAAGCATTTTCTTAATATCTTTAGCGTAAAACACATGAATACATAGGAGGATGCATCAAAACCATTAACAGCCTACACACGTTGCAGCCTAAAATCAATTTACTACGGTAATCTTAACATCAACATTTTTAATATTTAATACACAAACCTGTGGCCAAAGGGCCCATTAAAACCTGATGGATTGCCAAAAGACAGTCCAATTACGACGCGACGTCAGTTTCTCTCATGACATCGTAAATTGCCCGGCAATTAATAATAAACAATCTCTTGACTGACAGTTACCTGTAAGGCATGAACGTTTTGCGTATGCGTGCCGAGCAAATTTTACTTTAAAAAGTAGAACATGCTTATAGGTATAATTTATGAGTTGATCTTTTGGCATAAGTCGATCTTATTATTTACGAGCAGTCTTGAAA